>OY855909.1:2042500-2642500 GCA_963693305.1 Meandrina meandrites
CCCATTTATGGTTATGCGTACTGCATTTTTAATTTCCATCACAAAAAGATGTTAAAAAAGAGTCTGATGCTTTAGTCAGGAGTTTGCGAATTCATGCTTACTCACGGCTAAATTCGTTGTTTAGGACTAAATGACCCTATATGGTTTACACGGTGTGTTCAACTCACGCCGGGCTCACGTAGCCGTGCGTTATAAAAGCGTCTCGCAATAACTTAAAATGCTAGTTATCCCGCTAACGCTACGATCAGGATCAGGAGCAGCTACAGGCAACCCTTTTTGAAGAACTTCGGTTACTTCTGCTATCTTTGTGCAAGCCGTCACCAAAGTAAGTTTTCTATCAGTTACCTCGTTTATCTCGTGTCACGCCATAATTTTAATTGTCTGATTTTTACCAAATTAATGTTTTCACTATTTACACGTACGTAGTGTTTTTAAATTCATTTCAGTTCTATTTTACTTTGTATAAGATATTCTCAGCATTTTATTAAGAACTATATCTACTTCTACTGCCATTACCACCGCAATTGCGAACTTTGTTTTCTCGGTACTAGTTGTAACAAGTCTACAATCGTTATTTTTGGGGTCTTGTCGCAATCACCGCCTGTTCTGTATTCTGAAACTATCAAGTGGAGTTGAAGTAAGGTGCAACTTTGGAATATTAGCAGCAGTCTACAATTTAGCTGGGATGTAGCCTGACAAAGAGTTTTTGGCTTGTATGCAGCCGTCTTCATGTTCTCGTCTCCTTCGCAGCCCGTGTTTTGGCTCCTCCTTGCGGGGTAGGGATGGGGGAGGGAGCGTTGCGTGACGATTCCAAACAACGGCTGGCCCCAACTCCCTCAAAAATATAATGGCAGTAAAATAAGTTAACTATTTTCACTGGTTCCTAGCCGTCTCTTATTTCATGTGTTTTGTAACCCTAGATCCCCCTCGGGGAGGTAGATGTTTTCCCAAGAAATAATTTTTATTTTGGCCTGGAAGTCAGATTTCTAACGCTGTCATTTTTAATAGAATTATGTTACAATGTTTGCACACATTACGTTTCGTGTTTTCAGCCTTTGCAACAACTGTCAATGTATTTCTCTTTTAATTCCTTCCACGGACTGAATTATGATCCCTTCCCATTGCGGTGTGAATGATTTTGTACCCATATATGGTTATACGTAAAGCCGCAAATCAGAATATCTACTTTGCATTGCGGACATTGACAATTTTGTGGCGTTCTTCCTATTTTCAAGATTATTTAGCTGGTATGTACGTTCTGTTGAGTTACTTATTTGTTATGAAGGGTTTGATAACTACCTGAATAACGTATTAGAGTTGATTTGGCCCGAAACAAATTGAAAATATTCATTCAAATCGAAACAAATTTCACGTCTGCGAGATGTCACATGCGTCCGATTTTCGGTCGGTTTATCACCGTTCTTTCTTACCTCAAAGTAGCACTAGTCGAGTAACATTCTACCAATACTTGATAGTTTCTGCTGTTTGATGGTGGGTTTCATCGTCTGAAACACTAAGTCTGCGTAATTTGTAAAAGAATTGTGAAGTTGACTGTCATGATTCCGGATAAGTTTGCCCCACCTCCCGACATGTTCTCGACATGTACATTGTGCGTCTTTTCAAAAGAAAAGCCCTCTCCACCATTACAAAATCCCTTCGCAAAAGAAAATTTAAGGCGTATTCATTAAGAGCATTACTTTTCTCCTGAAACATTTTTCTTTCAATTTGGACGGGCCAAAACTTGATCGGGCGCGTTTCATGCCTTTTGACTGATGTTGCGTTACCGGGTTGTTGAACAGCTCGAGCAAACTGATTACTGATGTCTGTTAAATCGTTTTTGGTGTAATTGTCTTAAATTTTGTGCATCTTCGCATGGCTCAGAGTCAGAAGTAACTCACTAGTCACTATCACAGTAATATTTCTCTTGTGCCGGTGTCCAAGTCGCTTGGGAACTTTGTATATTGACAACTTTGTTCTGAACTTCCTCTTGAAACATCTCGCTCCGTGATGATGAATTAATTAATGTGCCGGTTGACAGCGTTTGAACATTGCTCCGTGAAATATATTCAACCGCAGGCGATCCAATCTGCGATTGACATCGACAGTAAGTTCTGTTGCCCCTTGTTTAAAAAACAGAACGTTCATCGGGAAAAATGCATGGTTGCTGGATTGATTGAACATGTTAAAAATTATATAAATTGGTTCAAACGTTGCATAATTCGTTGTCAAGCTTCAAAGTTGGAAGTAATTTCAACGTGTCACATGTACATGAGCGATCAAGGAATTGAACAGGCAATAAATAAATTTTATACCGACAGAAATTTGCACAAATTTAAGTTTTTTATACAGGAAAGACATTTTTAAGATTTTTTGTGAGACTTAACCTTCACTTTCAATTTTTTGCGTTTGAAAACCGGATGAAATTGAACGATTAACAAATCTTATGCCAACAGAGTCCAAACTAGAATGCAACACTTATTCGAGGCATACTTAGTGGAGGTAGAGTCTACTTGCCCAAGTAACTGGAAAAAGGAAAAGAGAAGGTGGTCTTGTTATGACGGCAAAGTTCACTGCCTTCACAACACAACTACGTATTGCAAGAATTCTGGAAAGAGAACTTATGGGCAAGCGGTGAAATATACTCGCTTTGAACTGAAAACATCGCATTTGATGAAAAGAAGTTCCCAATGCTGTTTTAGAGTTGCTTTGTGCTGTTTTTTTAGTTATATGGATTCCTCGAATGAGTGCCGCATCGGGACCACAGGGCTTGTTAAGGGGGGTGACTCTCAACTACCAATTTGTTTCTAAGGCAGGTTTCTAATTGTCATATTTTGGACATCAGACCTCATATGGATAAGCTGTTTGCATGAGTTTGTGCTATTGAAGATTCCTCCAAGAATTTCATGTCATGGCCATATTTCATGCATCACATGACCAGAACAGAAAAAACCCTAAAACTCAAATGGTGGATAGATTTTAAATTTAAATGAGCGTCAAAAGATAAAGACCGTCCACATGCGTAATGTGACATATCGTTTTTGTGAAATTCGCTTTGCTATAAGAAATAAACACTCAAAAGACTTTCATCACAGGTGTACCCCAAAATAAAATTCTCTATTTAGCGTTACAAGAAGCTTCAGAATTGCTTGCTTCAAAATACAGTCTTCAGAAATCCCTTAGCAACTGCTCTGGATCTGTAGTTAAGAGTCTCCCCCCAGATTTTTGTATAACCCTATATTAAATTTATGCAATCCATAAATTAGGCAGCATTAAGTGAACTGCAAAAAAAAAACTATGTATCATTTATTATTCAACCCTAATTCTGTTAATTCCTATTCTTTTCAGGACTTGAATTTAAAAAGTTAAATTCACCAACAGCAACCATGGTTAGTACATGAATTTTGATTATTGTTTATAGTTTGATTGACCAGTTAAAAGTTTGTTTTACATTAATTTTAAGGGAGGGTTTCACAGCTCAGCACATTGCAAGCTACAATTCAACTTTTATGTTCGGCACTCTGTAAATGTGGCTTCCCAAGAGAGCTCTCTTGATCAAAATGGTCAACAAGTAGTTCCAGGGAAACTGCCTTTTCATCCCTGATCTGCCAGCTCTGGTAAATTTTCACAGCGCTTTTTATAATTCCCTTGCAATTAAATATGGAAAAGTTGCTCTGGCATTTTCACAGTGCAATTCATAACAAACAAGGAACAAAAATTCTTGTGATACTGCACTTTGAAAAACCTTTCATCAGAAATGCTTCTTGATTTGATCTGCGTAGTACTTTCTGAGAAACAACTTTAGAGCCTGTTTATTTGAAACATGTGCTTGGTGTTCTGT
The DNA here is from genome assembly GCA_963693305.1 of Meandrina meandrites. NCBI lineage: Eukaryota > Metazoa > Cnidaria > Anthozoa > Scleractinia > Meandrinidae > Meandrina > Meandrina meandrites. The sequence goes on from OY855909.1 coordinate 2,046,339, forward strand.
AATCAGTCATGCAAAAGAATTACAGGACAGCTCAGAGCTTGCTGGCAGGCTATAAATATGCAAGCTCAAGTTATCTTGATTTTCCTGTCTGATCTCAATACATTTTCTTATACTATAAGTTGGGAGAATTTATTAAAAAGATCAAAGCAATTTCTCTTTGGTGATCATTTTAATTCTCATAACCTTCTCCCTTGATGAAGTATTGATATTGTAAGGAGGAGTTTGATGTTGGTCACTCTTGGGACTTAAAGCAATACTTCTATCATTAGATCATGGTTAATATAAAGTGTGTAATCAAAGTACATCATTCTTGCTAAAATTTTCTTTTCTCTATTTCAGGCATCTGGTATAAAAATGAGTCCAGAATGTAACGAGATGTTCAGTCTTGTCAAAGACCAACACAAACATGGACATGCTATCTTGATGATAAAAGACGAAAAGGAGATTGTTGTAGAAAAAAGTTTTGATCGACACGCAGACAAAACACCAGAAACAAGTGAACAAGTCTTCAATGAGATGAGGGAAGAAATTCTTAAGACTGGAGGACCCCGTTACATCTTGTTTGACTTCTCATATTACCGGAAAAGTGGTAGTTCTAAAGATGTTGTAGTATACATCTACTGGTGAGCAAAAAGCATTTTGTAGAATGGGTGGAACATTTATAACACGGCATGAATAGGGCAAAGTAATATTAGTATAGACCACACAAGTGAATAGTGCTGATTGGTTAACTTAAGAGGTGATTAGCAACTACTATCTACCTTTGAGCAGCCTAAGAGAAACAAAATGGCTTCCCGTATCGCTTCTTATAATATTGGTTTATGAACGTGTTGTTTTGGTCTGCTAGTTATTCAGCTTGTGTGGTATAATTATACTAAAACAATAATTATTCACCTCCACTTTGATGAAGAATTGTTAAGATGGATTCTGCTGAAAAGTCGAGCAATAACTGCAAAAAGTAATCACCAAGTTAGTTACTAGTTAGTTATTAGTTACTAAGTTAATATCAAACGTGGTAAAAATGCTCAAAATGTGTCAGTATTTTGTTTTAAACTGACCTGAAACATCCATTCTAACTTTAATATGGGTAAGTTCAAATTCATTTTTCTCTCATGGGTCAGCTTGAGAGCTTCAATAAGTTCTTAACTGTACTCAAACTGTACTATGCCATGAATTGTCTTTGGTAACTTTATTTTTGCCTTTATTGCTCAAATGCTCAGCATAAACCATCTTAAATATTATAAGTCACACACCCAGTAGAAGAAATTGTTGTAACATTGTGTTCATGTGGGCGAAAGGCTCTCCTTGGCAGGCGGACCACACAGATTAGTTTGGAAATTGATAATGAAATGGTCGTAAGTAGCAGGGTTTTTGTTAGAGCCAGGACCTTTAGTCTGTTATTTCAATTTTGTTCCTGGCTATTTTACGCGAGGCTGTAAGTATTTGAGTAAATGAGCAGAAGTGGCCTGCAATGCACCATTTGAATTGAATAGAACTGTGGAAATACAAATAGAATGAAGATGTGATCATCGCAGTGGTAATCATTGTGTGTTCCTTTCACGGGTTGTTGTTGATGGGCTCAACATATTTGCCTGCTCTCCATGTTTGGTTCGTCATGGCTCAGTTGGTAGAGCATTGCAGTGTGAATGCATAGGGCATGTGTTTGATTCCCATTGAAGTTCCAAAAAAATTTTTCTTTGGGGGGACCGGGGGGCTAATAGGCCATTCCCCTTATGAAACTTGCCCGCAGGGAATCATGGTGGTTGTATTCATCACCGCACGTCAAGTCTTGAACGTGTCACGCGCACGATGAATACAACTACCATGATTCCCTGCGCGCAAGTCTCATAAGGGGAATGGCCTCTTCACAATTGCTCAAATAGCTGTTACAATTGCGATTATCACATTTTCATTCCACAATGCACCCTTTGGTCCTCAATAATTTAAATTTTGCCAGGGGGAGGCATCATACTCCAGGCAATGGGAGGGGGATACCTTGCTATTTGCATATTTAGTCCCTGCTATTCAAAACCTCAACAAAACCCCTAGCCTGAATTAGGCATGGCAATGAAAAAGGTTGAGCAAGCCAAGTACAAAGGTTTTTCTCCCCATCAATGTTTTAGAGGTCATGAGTTTGACTGCTTGTGAGAAGTTGTATTTTTTCCACTGGATAGTGTTCCTATCGTTTAAAGTCAATAACATTGTAATACCATCATTGTTTTCCGCATTACCTGTATGTTCGCAGTGATTTGCTCAAGTTTGTTGACTCTGGGATGGCATTCATTTGATACTTGCAGGTGTCCCGATACCATAAGGGTCAAAGACAGGATGATTTACGCCTCTACAAATGAAGTTCTGAAGAAATCATTTCATGGCATTAAGCAATTTGAGTGTCATGATGAAGATGAGTTCAGCTTCAAGGAGATCGCAGAAAGATTGGAAAAATCTGATAGAGCATGAGTATACTGTCAAATATTGTTATGCAAGCTTCGTGATGGATTTTTGATAAGAAATTCCAATCAACACTGTAATTGCTTCCCAGGAATGTGTAATTTTGAATAAAATAACATGACATGTGCAACTGTATAATGTAGTTAAATTTGTTTTAATTGTAAAGTGTGCACTTAATTACATGAACAGTAAAAGAGGAGTCAATAAATCTCAAGTGTCTTCGATGTTTCAAAAGTAAACGAATGTAGGTCGTTTAGCCCCGAAGTCGTTTAGCCCCTAGTCTGTTAGCCCCGAATCCGAAGTCGGTTAGCCCCCAAAGTGACATCGGTTAGCCCCCAAAGTGAAGTCGGTTAGCCCCCAGTAAGATGTTTAGCCCCCAAATAATATCTGACTCTAAACTCGAGAAATTATTCAACTTATGCTGTGAAATCTTTCGCCAAAACGATAAGCTTACTTTTATGATCGAGATGGCGTTCCTTGATCATTTGCTTCGAACAAATTCGCAATGGAATGGAAGTATACCTTGCTTCACAATGTCATCGTCATCGTATCTCGAAAGTATTTCATCCAAACTCAAGCCGAAGTGTTTGTTTAGAAGTTAATAATTTAAGAACGTGTTCAATAAAGTACCAGATATCATATATAAACTCATTCTGGACTCTCCGCTTCCGATTAGTTTAATGAAACAGCGGTAACAGTAGTATGAGAAATTACTTTGTATAATAGCACGGTTGTGTCTCAATCAAGACTTGTGTTGCTATGAAAACCAGCCCTAACAACTCTGTTTATCTTGCTTTGTTGTTTATTGCAATTAAGTAAAAGTGAATAGACATGCGATCCCATTGTTTTCGAAAAGTTGTCACCTAACTCAAGTTGAATGACTTGTTAATTTAGCAAGAATGAATAACAAGAATATGAAAACAAGATTGTAGGGCTGGTTTGCATTAAAGTTTAAGTATACACACTAGTAAGTTTTAATCTGTCATTAAACTTATTCTTCACAACTCTGTTTGTCTTGTTTTGTTGTTTATCGCAATTAAGTAAAAGTGAATAGACACGCGATCCCATTGTTTTCGAAAAGTTGTCACCTAACTCAAGTTGAATGACTTGTTAATTTAGCAAGAATGAATTAGAATATGAATAGGATAGACGCGTGGGCCGCATTGTTGTTAAGATAAGTGTGTTGACCAATCAACGACGTCTAAACAAACAGTTCTGTAATTGGGATCCGAAGGTGAGTATAAAAGAGGTGAAGGATCCGTTAATGTCATCAGACTATCCATCACGATACAACTCGATTACGCTTCATTGAACATCAGGTTGGTTTCTGAAAAGAAGCTCAGAAGAGTACAAAGGCAAAAGTACAGGCAGCTACAGGCCAAAATTTTCAGCCTTTGGGCAGAATTCAACAATGGCGAGCGAAGTTCAAGACAACTACTTAGGGCCTGCTCTTATCTTAATGGGCCAAGCTTTTAAGACCATGCATTTACAAACAACTGTAGGATACTAGGATAGGCCTAAGCTTCGAAGCTGATTTATTTTTAGTCGTTTTAAAATAACATAATTGTAATTTTTTCATGCCGTTTTCATTTTCCATCGCCTTTTTAGAAAATTGTAAAAATTATGTTATTCTTGTAAATAGCGTTTTCTTGTTATATTATAATGTAAGGATAAATAGGATAGGATTATATTAACATTGGCCAAAGCCATTCTTGTAAATAGGTTCTATGTTATAATGTAATAAATTTTTTTATTACTTACTGTATTACTTTTTTAGTCTTTATTCTTAATGTTATAATCTGCGCTGCATTATAACCAGTTCCTCTTTTTCTTTCCTCTCGTGACGTGAAGATAACAAAAATAAAACCCCTATATTCTATATCTTCGCCAATTTCGCGCATCTGCACACATTACGGGCCTATCAAGTGCTGTACCACGTGATGTTTGCCTTCAAAATAAATTCCTTCCAACATGGCGTCCGCAATAAAATTATCCTGGTCTCGATTGTATAACAACTCTATATCAAATCAGTTTAGCTTTACACTTCCACTGATTCACATAAACTAGCCCCTGAGGTAGGTACGATATATTTCGTTTCTACAGTGTTCGCTAAATTCGACTTAAGTTCGACTTAAAAATGCGTGTTACAGCAAGAGTTGAATAATTTCTCGAGTTTAGAGTCAGATATATTATAGAGATATTATTTGGGGGCTAAACATCTTACTGGGGGCTAACCGACTTCACTTTGGGGGCTAACCGACTTCACTTTGGGGGCTAACCGACTTCACTTTGGGGGCCAACCGACTTCGGACTCGGGGCTAACAGACTAGGGGCTAAACGACTTCGGGGCTAAACGACCGGATACCGTACAATGGAACCCTGTTAATACAGACACCAAGGGGACATTCCAAAACTTGACTCCTCACAAATCCTCTCGCGGCTTCGTGGCCAAGACAAAAGCACATGCGGCCACTACAAAGCACTTGCTTGCGAGATCCTGCCAGCTATGCAGGCTAATTCCAAAGTGTCCATATTATTAGGGTGTCTGTATTTACCTGTCGGACCTATTCATTTATATCTGGTCTCGAGAACTTGCTGCATGCCATGGTAGATTGGCTTGATGGTTTCTAGACATGGTACTGATACCTGCCGAGAAGGAAAAAGAGTGCTCTTATGAAAGGATAGACAATCATAAATACTGTTCTCGTTGGGGAACATTTGCTAGAAAAGTGTAGTTCCCACCAGCAACATTACGATCAAAATCATTAGCAGGAACGTAACGCCACTACACTATGTCCAAGTGGGAACATCTAGAAACATTCATAAGTGCCCTTATGATCGACATAATCATAATATAATCGCAAGGAAATGATGGATCATTCTAAAATTCCATGATTTTCCAGGTTTTCCATGACCCGTATGAACCCTGTTAAGGTATTGGAAACAGGAAGTGTAGATCCACCTCCCCCATTTTTGTTGCCCTTGTAAACATTTTTATGATACCCACAAATTCATTGAGTGGAACGTAATGAATTCAAAGTAGTGCTTTGCTGAAGAACTCTACACAATGATCCAGGAAAAATATTGACCGTATATTCCAATGACACGAGCACCAAAGGCGAACTGTTTAAGGATGGGGAGAGGGGATCAGAGGGTGTGCTCCTCCAAAATTTATTTCGGACTCATTTATTTTGTAGATTTTGGCTCCTTGAAGTGCCATGTCCAGGTATTTTGAGTCACCCATTTTCCTCGGATGAGGATAATTTTGTCAAGATAAATTTCCATATTCAGGGTTCGCACACTCTTTTAAAAAGTCCTTAAAATGTTAAGGGGAGTCCTTAAAAAGTCCTTGAGTTCCATTTTTCCTTGGAAAGTCCTTGACTTTTCTTCAACTTTAACTGTAGTGGTGTCGAAACCAAATTGCTTTTCATATACTGTGGTATTCTTTTCCTGTATAAAGCAGCTTCAAACACTAAAGCACGGGTGTAAAAGCAGCACGTACGAGAAAAGACAAGTGAACTGAAAAATGTAGAGAAGGAGATGGAGCTTGTCACAACCTCCTTGTCACAATAAATCCCCCCCCCTCCCACCACCACCACCACACTGGCCCGGGGTATCACATCGAACGAAATCGAACAAATTTTTCATCGAACTCAATCGAACGAAATCGGAATCTAATCGAACGATTAAATTCGATTTTGTTCGGTCATCGAAAGAAATCGGTCAACAATTTTTTTGTGAGTTCGATTTCGCGCTATTGACGTGCCGAACTAAATTAAAAGAATTAAATTCGACTTAGGCGCGGCGATAGCACGACGTACACGGCAGAGTTTGCCGTGCGGCACGGCAGTAGCGCGTCTTGGTTCTAAACGGCGTGCCATTGTTGTGCGAACTAAATTCATAAATTATTTTAAGCTATTTTGCAGCTTGCAGTTTGTTTTGTTCTGATATAATTTGAATTTGGCGCGACTGCATTAAATTCGACGTTTGAAACCATTGCCGTGCTATCGTCATGCCACTGCCAGGCCAAATTCACATAATTCATTTGAGTTCGGCACGGCAGTAGCACGACGTTTAGAACAGGCCAGACGCGGGTGTTACGAAAACTAAGACCCTCGAAAACTAAGACCCGGGCTAAGACCTAAGACCTAAGACCCATCTTAGTTTTCGTAATTACGAAAACTAAGACCCCCCCAAAAAACGAAACATAGAAGGAAAGAAATGCTCTTTTATCAATATTAATGTGTTTTTAAAGACGCGAAGACTTGCGCCGCATAAAAAAGAAACAACGACAACAAAAACACGAATAGATCGACTCGGTCAACTCAATATGGGCCGATCGTGGGCAATCATTTTAACGCTACTTTGGGCTACTTTTATGCACTCCGAAGGCCTAAAGAAATGCCGAACATAGACCCATTGCAACCCACAAACCTCCTTTGGTGTCGTTCGGCGACCGAACTAAATTGAACGCGTCATCGGACTTTATCGAATGTCCGATTTGGATTTATTTTTTGTGAGTTCGATTTCGTTCGATCACCGAACAAAATCGAATTTAATCGTTCGATTAACGTTCGATTGCGTTCGAAAACCGAACGTTCGATGTGATACCCCGGGACTGGGGTAAAGCCATACCCATATATGGTTATGCGTACTGCATTTTAAATTTCCATCACAAAAAGATGTTAAAAAAGTGTCTGATGCTTTAGTCAGGAGTTTGCGAATTCATGCTTACTCACGGCTAAATTCGTTGTTTAGGACTAAATGACCCTATATGGTTTACACGGTGTGTTCAACTCACGCCGGGCTCACGTATCCGTGCGTTATAAAAGCGTCTCGCAATAACTTAAAATGCTAGTTATCCCGCTAACGCTACGATCAGGATCAGGAGCAGCTACAGGCAACCCTTTTTGAAGAATTTCGGTTACTTCTGCTATCTTTGTGCAAGCCGTCACCAAAGTAAGTTTTCTATCAGTTACCTCGTTTATCTCGTGTCACGCCATAATTTTAATTGTCTGATTTTTACCAAATTTATGTTTTCACTATTTACACGTGCGTAGTGTTTTTAAATTCATTTCAGTAAGATATTCTCGGCATTTTATTAAGTACTATATCTACTTCTACTGCCATTACCACCGCAATTGCGAACTTTGTTTTCTCGCTACTGTTGTAACAAATCTACAATCGTTATTTTGGGGGTTTTGCAACTCTATTTATTTTCTGTTGTCGCAATCACCGCCTGTCCTGTATTCTGAAACTATCAAGTGGGGTTCAAGCAAGGTGCAACTTTGGAATCTTAGCAGTCTACAATTTAGTTGGGATGTAGCCTGACAAAGAGTTTTTGGCTTGTATGCAGCCGTCTTCATGTTCTCGTCTCCTTCGCAGCCCGTGTTTTGGCTCCTCCTTGCGGGGTAGGGATGGGGGAGGGAGCGTTGCGTGACGATTCCAAACAACGGCTGGCCCCAACTCCCTCGAAAATATAATGGCAGTAAAATAAGTTAACTATTTTCACTGGTTCCTAGCCGTCTCTTATTTCATGTATTTTGTAACCCTGGATCCCCCTCGAGGAGGTAGATGTTTTCCCAAAAATAATTTTTATTTTGGCCTCGAATAAATTATTATTATTAGGCAGCTTTAAACTGAACTGGAAAAAAAATTAATTTGTGTCATTAATTATTCAACCCTAATTCTGTTAATTGCTTTATTTCTTTTCAGGATTTGAATTTAAAAGTTAAATTCACCAACAGCAACCATGGTTAGTACATGAATTTTGATTATTGTTTATAGTTTGATTGACCAGTAAAAGTGTGTTTTACATTAATTTTAAGGGAGGGTTTCACAGCTCACCTCTTTTGCAAGCTACAATACAAATTTTATGTTCGGCACTCTGTAATTGTGGCTTCCCAAGCTCTCTTGATCAAAATGGTCAACAAGTAGTTCCAGGGAAACTGCCTTTTCATCCCTGATCTGCCAGCTCTGGTAAATATTCACAGCACTTTTCATAATTCCCTTGCAATTAAATATGGAAAAGTTGCTCTGGCATTTTCACAGTGCAATTCATAACAAACAAGGAACAAAAATTCTTGTGATACTGCACTTTGAAAAACCTTTCATCAGAAATGCTTCTTGATTTGATCTGCGTAGTACTTTCTGAGAAACAACGTTAGAGCCTGTTTATTTGAAACATGTGCTTGGTGTTCTGTAATCAGTCATGCAAAAGAATTACAGGACAGCTCAGAGCTTGCTGGCAGGCTATAAATATGCAAGCTCAAGTTATCTTGAGTTCACATTTACCTGCATGCATCACAAGGCTTGCTTTCACCCTTTAAGCGCTAATATCAGCGTACAAATTTTCCTGTCTGATTTCAATACATTTTCTTATACTATAAGTTGGGAGAATTTGTTAAAAGATCAAAGCAATTTCTCCTAGGTGATCATTTTAATTCTCATAACCTTTTCCCTTGATGAAGTATTGATATTGTAAGGAGGAGTTTGATGTTGGTCACTCTTGGGACTTTAAGCAATATTTCTATCATTAGATTATGGTTAATATAAAGTGTGTAATCAAAGTACATCATTCTTGCTAAAATTTTCTTTTCTCTATTTCAGGCATCTGGTATAAAAATGAGTCCAGAATGTAACGAGATGTTCAGTCTTGTCAAAGACAAAAAAAAACATGGACATGCTATCTTGATAATAAAAGACAAAAAGGAGATTGTTGTGGAAAAGTGTTTTGACCCACACTCAGACAAATCACCAGAAACAAGTGCACAAGTCTTCGATGAGATGAGGGAAGAAGTTCTAAAGAATGGAGGACCCCGTTACATCTTGTTTGACTTCTCATATTACCGGAAAAGTGGTACTTCTAAAGATGTTGTAGTATACATCTACTGGTGAGCAAAAAGCATTTTGCAGAATGTAACACAGAGCATGAATAGGGCAAAGTAATATTAGTATAGACCACACAAGTGAATAGTGCTGATTGGTTAACTTAAGAGGTGATTAGCAACTACTATCTACCTTTGAGCAGCCTAAGAGAAACGAAATGGCTTCCCGTATCACTTCTTATAATATTGGTTAATGAACGTGTTGTTTTGGTCTGCTAGTTATTCAGCTTGTGTGGTATAATTATACTAAAACAATAATTATTCGCCTCCACTTTGATGAAGAATTGTTAAGATGGATTCTGCTGAAAGGTCGAGCAATAACTGCAAAAATTAATTACCAAGTTAGTTACTAGTTAGTTATTAGTTACTAAGTTAATATCAAATGTGGTAAAAATGCTCAAAATGTGTCAGTATTTTGTTTTAAACTGACCTGAAACATCCATTCTAACTTTAATATGGGTAAGTTCAAATTCATTTTTCTCTCACAGGTCAGCTTGAGAGCTTCAATAAGTTCTTAACTGTATTCAAACTGTACTATACCATGAGTTGTTTTTGGTAACTTTATTTTTGCCTTTATTGCTCAAATGCTCAGCATAAACCATCTTAAATATTATAAGTCACACACCCAGTAGAAGAAATTGTTGTAACATTGTGTTCATGTGGACGAAAGGCTCTCCTTGGCAGGCGGACCACATAGATTAGTTTGGAAATTGATAATGAAATGGTCGTAAGTAGCAGGGTTTTTGTTAGAGCCAGGACCTTTAGTCTGTTATTTCAATTTTGTTCCTGGCTATTTTACGCGAGGCTGTAAGTATTTGAGTAAATGAGCAGAAGTGGCCTGCAATGCACCATTTGAATTGAATAGAACTGTGGAAATACAAATAGAATGAAGATGTGATCATCGCAGTGGTAATCATTGTGTTCCTTTCACAGATTTTCGTTGATGGGCTCAACATATTTGCCTGCTCTCCATGTTTGGTTCGTCATGGCTCAGTTGGTAGAGCATTGCAGCGTGAATGCATAGGGCATGTGTTTGATTCCCATTGAAGTTCCAAAAAAATTTTTCTTTGGGGGGGCCGGGGGGCTAATAGGCCATTCCCCTTATGAAACTTGCCCGAAGGTAATCATGGTGGTTGTATTCATCGCCGCACGTCAAGTCTTGAACGTGTCACGCGCACGATGAATACAACTACCATGATTCCCTGCGCGCAAGTGTCATAAGGGGAATGGCCTCTTCGCAATTGCTCAAATAGCTATTACAATTGCGATTATCACATTTTCATTCTACCGTGCACCCGTTGGTCCCCAATAATTTAAATATTGCCAGGGGGAGGCAACATACTCCAGGCAATGGGAGGGGGATACCTTGCTATTTGCATATTTAGTCCCTGCTATTCAAAACCTCAACAAAACCCCTGAATTAGGCATGGCAATGAAAAAGGTTGAGCAAGCCAAGTACAAAGGTTTTTCTCCCCATCAATGTTTTAGAGGTCATGAGTTTGACTGCTTGTGAGAAGTTGTATTTTTTCCACTGGATAGTGTTCTTATTGCTTTAAGTCAATAACATTGTAATACCATCATTGTTTTCCGCATTACCTGTATGTTCGCAATGATTTGCTCAGGTTTGTTGACTCTGGGATGGCATTCATTTTATACTTGCAGGTGTCCCGATACCATAGGGGTCAAAGACAAGATGATTTACGCCTCTACAAATGAAGTTCTGAAGAAATCATTTCATGGCGTTAAGCAATTTGAGTGTCATGATGAAGATGAGTTCAGCTTCAAGGAGATCGCAGAAAGATTGGAAAAAACTGATAGAGCATGAGTATACTGTCAAATATTGTTATGCAAGCTTCGTGATGGATTTTTGATAAGAAATTCCAATCAACACTGTAATTGCTTCCCAGGAATGTGTAATTTTGAATAAAATAACATGACATGTGCAACTGTATAATGTAGTTAAATTTGTTTTAATTGTAAAGTGTGCACTTAATTACATGAACAGTAAAAGAGGAGTCAATAAATCTCAAGTTTCTTCGATGTTTCAAAAGTAAACACAGCTAAATTTATTCAATAATTGTTATAACTGGCCTTTATACAAGTTACATGTATATGAACCCCATTTAAACACTTGGTACATTTTAGAAAATTTAAAAAAATATTACAGTTGAACCTTGACCATCTGAATAAAAATAAATATATCTTTATAACATCATTATGATTAACCATGCCCCAACGTGGCTTCTACTGCCGATGTAAACAAAAGGAAGTATTACAGTGAACTCAACGTAAACCAGTTGGATTTTTTTAACCTTTTGATTAAAGTTTGAATATCACCAACCCCTGTTTCCTTACATTTTCATTTTATCCAGCTGACACAGTAGCTGTTCAAAGGAAAGTGGCATTGTTTGTTCAGTGGAACCCTGTTTATACAGACACCAAGGGGACATTCCAAAACTTGACTCCTCACAAGTCCTCTCGCGGCTTCGTGGCCAAGACAAAAGCACATGCGGCCACTACAAAGCACTTGCTTGCGAGATCCCGCCAGCTATGCAGGCTAATTCCAAAGTGTCCATATTATTAGGGTGTCTGTATTTACCTGTCGGACCTATTCATTTATATCTGGTCTCGAGTACTTGCTGCATGCCATGGTAGATTGGCTTGATGGTTTCTAGACATGGTACTGATACCTGCCGAGAAGGAAAAAGAGTGCTCTTATGAAAGGATAGACAATCAAATTAACTACCATTCTCGTTGGGGAACATTTGCTAGAAAAGTAGCAACGTAACGATCAAAATCATTAGCTGGAACGTAACGCCACTACACTATGTCTCAGTGGGAACATCTAGAAACATTCATAAGTGCCCTTATGATCGACATAATCATAATATAATCGCAAGGAAATGATGGATCATTCTAAAATTCCATGATTTTCCAGGTTTTTCATAACCCGTGTGAACCCTGTAAAGGTATGGGAAACAAGAAGTGTAGATCCCCCTCCCCCATTTTTGTTGCCCTTGTAAACATTTTTATGATACCCACAAATACATTGAGTGGAACGTAATGAATTCAAAGTAGTGCTTTGCTGAAGAACTCTACACAATGATCCAGGAAAAATATTGACCGTATATTCCAATGACACGAGCACCAAAGGCGAGCTGTTTAAGGATGGGGAGAGGGGATCGGAGGGTGTGCTCCTCCAAAATTTATTTTGTAGATTTTGTCTCCCTGAAGTGCCATGTCCAGGTTTTTTGAGTCACCCATTTTCCTTGGACGAGGATGATTTTGTCAAGATAAATTTCCATATTCAGGGTTCGCACACAATGCATGCAGGGACAATGACGTTTCACAAGGGGTCTTCAAGAATTTTCAGGAAATTTGACAGAAAATTTCAAAAAAGTAAATAAAAGTAGCTGACAACTTCTGTGTTGAATGATTGTTCGACAAAAGTTGCGTTATCTTGCAGAGAGACGTTTGATACTGACGACATACGATACAAGGTCAAAGGTCTTGAAATTGTTGAGCCCTTTTGTTTTAAAAAATTTAAAGATTTCTGTTTACTAAATCTAATAAAACACATCAAATATAATTTGTCTCTTTCGTTTATACTGAGAATTAGTCCTTTCTAACTGCCCGGCAGTATTTTGCTTTCAGTTCTGCGCGGTGTTTTCATGTTGAGTTAAACTTGATTTCTTTTCTACTGAAGTTTATTCCTGAACAACTTCTGTGTTGAATGATTATTTTACAAAAGTTGCGTTATCTTGTAGCGCGACATCCGATACTGACGACATACCATACAAGGTCAAACGCTGTCTTGAAAATGTTTGGCCCTTTTCTTTTAAAAAATGTAAAGATTTCTGTTTACTAAATCTAATAAAGCACATCAAATATAATTTGTCCCTTTCGTTTATACTTAGATTCAGTCCTTCCTAACTGCGCAGGAGTATTTTGCTTTGAGTTCTATGCAGTGATTTTTTTGTTGAGTTGAACTTGACCTTTTCCATGTGTTAATTTACCAATCCTCTTTGGTTCGATTCATGGAGTAATTCTCACATTAATCTCCCAAATTGTAAGTCGGATGCCAGCATTAAGCGATGACACGTCATTCTTAATGATGTCATCGCTTAAAAAGTCTGACCAAGTTCCAGTCTGGATCTGTGCCTGCACATGGACCTGGCCTGCTTGATCCACTGTCTAAGTACCACAAGTCATCTATTACTGTTGAAACTGGGAGGATAAGCACTGCTTTTGCCTGAATACTGAACCCAAAGTTGTCAAGACTGTATTGCATGATTCTGGGCTTTACTGCGTTATTATTATGTGATAGAAATTAAACAATGTAAGACTTACAGTGAAAAGCGGGTGAAGTTGTTGATTTCTTTTGTGTTTACCTTGGGTTCCATCACAAGTCAACAATGTCAAATAAAACACAACTTGGTGCTATGGAGAAATCACAAGTTCCAAACATTCAAAATCAGGAACTTGATTGTACAAATCTATCACATAGTTAAGTTTTAGCTTCATCATGCAGGTTCGAAATCTGGATAAAGGAGGAGAATTGAGCATGGGGTTCCAATTTCCAATTCTGTGAAAACATGTACTTTCACAAAACCAAACCAAGGAAAGTCACTGATATTAGTGTAGGATTAAAGCAAACTGCAGTCTGTAGACAAAGTTCTGGGCATATGATATGGTATAATTTGTAAAAAAAAACACACAAGAAGCAGAGAACACAATCTTAAGTGATACTCAAAAGGTAAAACTGTTTAAAATGGAGGCTTCTAATAGTTATTGGTGATATTTGAGGTGAGTTAACATACTTATCTTTCCTATCGCTATTAGATCATTGGTCCCGCCCTGCCCTGTCATCCACTCTACTGATCACATGAAAATAATTAAGGAAATGGATTGCACTTGGATAAGGCCCACCAAACCATTAATATCTCAAATTTTCAGGCCAATACATTTTCTCTTGTATAACTCAAGGCTTATCAGATGGCCGGTGCCTTGTCTGTGCCCCCCCCCCCCCCCCCCCGCCACACACACACACACCTCTCTGACCTCATTCCTGCATGTTAATTGAAGGGCTGGGGGCATAACCAGCCTATGTTAAAGTTTGCCTGATTTTGTGCATGCTCATTGTTTGGAAATGAGAGGTTTCCTTTGTAGTTTCTCCTTCCACAAAAAGAATTGCAAAGAAAACTAGCAAAAAACTTATGGAGATGTTTTCTATTTATTTCTAGTGCACATGCAAAGAATTAAGAAAATCTGAAAAATTAATATAAAAAGTGGTCTAAAATTCAACATAGAATTCTTATGCCCCTGGCCCTTCATCACTTCCCTTAAGACAAGATGATCATAATTTACAAGTTACAAGTTAATTAAAATAGCATCAGTTAAGCAAGGTACATTAACATATACCATGGTTATGACTTCATTGATAACCACATCAACAATTTTGTGCTGTTCAATAAACTGACTTGTCTCTAGTCCAAGCAATCCAGATCTGGTGAATTGAACTCCGAGATCCTTAACAACCAACACAGATTCTGTGGGAGGATTTTTGTTAGGATTAGGCCACTATCAATAATATTATTGATCAATATTGATAAAGTTACCAATAACATTTACCTAGTAAGAAACTACCTTCAATGGGCATTTCACCAGTAGGGCCCCCAAGGGGAGAAGGAAATCCTGAACACCACATGGAGACCAACCAGTGTGAAACAGGCTAGAGGATGGAGAACATAGGGTGAGGTGAAGGCCACAGGACAGCATTGATAGAGACAGAGTGTGGAGGTATTATGTGACATTTGGCATGAAGTGGACAGCTAGGTAACAGGTTGGGGCCAAGTCTGGAACAACATAGTTTGGTGGGCCTAATGCTACGACTGGTTCAACATTAAAAATTTAAGATGGTTTCCGCTGAACAATCGAGCAATAAAGGCAAAAATATAGAAACCAAAAAGAACTCTTAGCATATTTATTAACAGTTTGGATACAGTTAAGAAGAACTTATCGAAACTTTAGCCCTCAAGCTGATCCCGTGAGAGAAAAATGAATTTAAAGTTATCCAATATAATTTTTAGTTTAAAATAGACATTTCACATCAGTTCAAAACAACATGCATTTTAAGCATTTTTACAAGGTTTGACCTTAACTTTCTCGAGAATGCTTAAGAATTTAACCACGAGGTCGCTTATAGAAATGAATTACAGTGAGATGGTTCAAACAGTATACAAAACGTTACCGTTCTTTGAGTAGATTTTTGGTAAATAATTTTTGCAGTTATTGATGTCTTAACGATGAATCGTTATACCCTCACCTTTGTGGACATCAAGGCAATATAATTTCAGGAAGACAACTGCTAACAGTAAAAATGTCCAAACCAGAAAGTTGGTCAATGACAAGAATTCCTAAAAGGAGAAGTACAGTAAATAATTATTGGCCTTCAATAATAACATTATATTATAAGGGTTTATGCATGATGCGTGATAAGGATTCATGAATTTTTGGCTCAATCTGCTGTTTCAAGTATACGTGACACATGTATTTGGTTAAAAGTTGTGTGTGATACAGGATCACAGCCCCCCCTCCCCCATTTGCTACCCTCTGATAAATACCTCCTACAAAAACCCTCAACCTTTTTGCGTTGACATACAAAAAATAGACTGCACCCACCTTGTAGAGAGCACTCAAGACATTTAGTTTTACTAGGTTAGCCTGATTAGCATTTGACAGTTGGCAGGGGAGGGGGGGGGGGAAGGAATGCCTGTTTTTGTCATTGTATGTGTCCCATCCTTTTTTTGCCATATAGTCTTTTTTCAAACAGGAAGTCCCCAGATCGATCACTGAGTGCATTTTGCCTAGTTCCTGTACGTCTTTCTCCCAGGCCTTCACGGGATCCTATGACCTCAATACTTGTTTCGGCGACATATCCAGGTGAACTGCTGGCAAACTGCTCACTTTTTTGCTCGGAGCACATGACCCGAAAAGGGTTGACTGCGATGAAAATAGAAGCCTAGGAACTAGGCAAGAGCACATTCACATAGACATTACATCAGCAGTGGGATTTGAGTTTGGGGACCCTGTGATCTTAGACTGCATGCAGTCTGTTTTTCTCTCGAAATTCAGAAAGGGAATGCTGTAAACTAGGGTTTAAGACGCGAGACGGGGAGATTGTGGCGAGACAACAGCGCGCGAGGAAAAATAGACTGCGGACTCTTATGCATTTTTTGAGGATATCCGTCAGCCCAGCAACGAAGAAGCTTATTGGCCACTGTGCGCAATCTTAAGTTGCGTGCGCGCAATGGCGTTACGGATCTTATGTGTTTGCGTCAACACGTCAACGCAGTGTTTTGTTTCACGAAATTCCTTTAAATGAGCTTGAAAATTCATCTTACACAACCAAGCGCCTCTTAACGTCCTGTTATTAATCTTGTTATGGAGCGGAATTTTCTTAATGTCTTGAAGAAAAGTTTATAACGAGCTAAAGCAGCGCGTGTGCAAATAAAAAAGCAGTTAATCGCGAGATCCTTGACGCCATTCCGCGCGCACAATTTAAATTGGCCAATCAGCTTCTCCGTTGCTGGGCTGACGGGCATATCCTCAAAAATTACAAAAGAGTCCGTAGTCGGTTTTTACTCGTCTCGTCCCAAGCCCTTTCCGTCCATACCGCCTGGTGGTTCGCCCAGTTCCCGATATAAAAGCGCTCTCCGACCCTTAGAGAAAAGACCGACTACAAGTAGTCTACTGTGATCTCAGTGGTACGTGAAAGATGGGAGACATGACAAATGAATCATGAATATCGAATGAAATTTTTCAATGAATCACGAATCATTGAGGTAAAACAAGACAGGAATCGTGAATATCCAAAGTCCAATGATTCCGCTTCCACCCCCGATTTTTAGCTTTTTAGTTCAACATTCTATCCATCTCTCTTACCTGGCTGACAGCACCAAATGCAACAATGCAAGGTAAAATGAAAACAAGAGAATTCAACGATGACTCCCTTGAACGTTCAATTACAAATGAAGATGATGAAACGCCATCTCCTTTGAAAGAAACCTTCAACTTTCGGCCATGGATACTCGAACCATCGAAATCACGCTGCTGTTTGTTCATCCAGGACCAAGTAATTTTAAAATAATAGTTTATAAAAGACGCATAACATATCGCTATTCGTTCGCTTTTAAAATAAAAGTTTATAAAAGGCATACAACATTTCATGTTGGTTCGCCATGTTGTTTTGGCGCTCAAAATACCCACAATGCTACGCGAACGTCCCAAACAAATATGGCGGAAAGCGGCCAAAATGTCGATAAACAGAGTGAAGGCAGTTCTGTGAGTGAAACAATTAACAAACAAGGGTGGCTAACAAAGCGAAGTCGACTATCTAAACGCTGGGATAAGCGGTGGTGCTGTCTCAAGAAAAATGAATTGTCTTATGGTATAACGGCTGAGGTATAGTGATCTCGAAGCTTTGATTTTGTCGGGTTCAAACACAAAATTCTTTGCAAACAGTAGTTTAAAGCTTACAATGTACGAGATTCCAACTGCTTTAACAAATACCTATTATACTTACGGCCTTTTAGTCTCCTTTTAACTACAATGGCTATATAATTAATGTAGTACCGAAAAGATTACGTTAAGCTTATACAATCATGTAATGACTTTAGCATTAATTGATGTCAACAAAATTCCATGGTTTGGGGGCTTCTGAGCAATTTCTTTTGTTTAAAAAATTATTTTTAGTCAGGCAATAATTTTTATGGTACATTAAGACAATCATGGTAGATGTTTTCATGTTCATTTGAGTTCACGGTCACAAGAAAGGCGCACATTTGAAGGGAGTTTGATTTTTCAAAACAAAAACAAATGTAAGTAAGTTTCTTAATGTTTCTTTACTAGCGTCTGTAGGTGTTAGCCCTCGTGTGTTTTAAGTGGTCCAAACAAGTGGTGATCAAATACCTTATTAGTCCAGAGGGAGATTTAGAAATAGTTTATGTTTTTGACTCTAGTAGCATACAGTAGTAGACTCCAGGGTGCATTCCGCATAAATCCTACACCGAAGCTACGCCAAGGGTTTCAAAATTCCACGCCAAGCGCCTGATAAGCGGCCAAAATTCTACGCCGATTCGCCGAGGAATGCTACTTTGCTACCAGCTTCCTTGCCACCGTTTAGCTGCGAAAGAGAGGCCGGAAGACTCTGGTAACTTTTGGTAACGACTTTACCTCACGTAGTCACATAGTAACTGATATTCCAGCACCAGCAGAAATGAATATGCAGGCCAGGGTTATGCCAAATGCCGTCTTCATCTCCCACCGCTGTACGCCAAAAACTCTGATCCCACGCCGGTGCGCCGCAAAATTTTAAAACCCACGCCGAAGATCTTCGGCGTAACCTACGCTAAATGCAGCCTGGAGTAGACTAAGGTGAAGATAGATGTTAGGAGATTTAAAGGACATTTTGGACATCTGGCCCCAGTTGTTCAAAGGGTGGATAACGCTATCCACCGGATAAATCACTATCCAGCGGATAGTGTAGTTTGTTTTGCCAACACTTATCCGCTGGATAGTGATTTATCCGGTGGATAGCGTTATCCATCTTTTGAACAACTGGGGCCTGCAGTGCATTCCCAGGGATCTACCCTGACAGGGTATTCACCATTTTAGAAATGAGAAGTATAAAATAAAGTCCTTTTAAAGCCAGATTCACAATGTGCCACGTTAAAAACAAGATGAAATCTGGTGCAATTTTCATCTCACAGTTGCTTGTGGGATCCTTTCTGTACAAGGCCATGTTGTCCCCAGTGGTGAATGGCGAATACCCTGGAATCTGTGTTAAAAAATTTTATGTCATATATGCATAAATTATGTAATCTATTTTTTGGTTTGCAGGATCAACACAAAGTAGTTACACTGGAGGGATGTGAACTGTCTGATTGCAGCATTGACAAAAAGCAATTTGCTTTTAGGATTAAACCAAGAGGGGGTAAACGTGTTTACTTCTTTTGTGCTGACAGTGAGCGGGACCAGCAGGAATGGATGCAAGCCATTTGCTTTGCAAAGGCATCAGGGAATATGGGTGATGGTTCACAAGCTTGTACTATACAGTAACAGGAGCTTTGTTATATAAAACACTTTAAAAGAATTTTATGTTAGAGCTAAAAGAAAGAAATCAAGTGAAATGTTGTGCAAGCTGGACATTCATCGCTGGACTACAGCTGCAAGATACCCAGTGAGAAATTATTTTGTACTGTGTTGTTCTTATTCAGCAAACGACAAAGAAGATTATTTATAAGTTTGCATTCTCACTAGAGTGGTTTTACTTGACCTGTGAAACAACATGTAACAATTAGTGGGTAATAGTCAAAACTTAACAAAAGAAAACAATGGAATTGGTGTGTAATACTAACTAAAAGTTTACTTACTATTTCACAGGTTAAGTAAAATCACTGTCAGCCCTAACAACTTTATTGTCAGACTGTTTCAAAAAAATGTCAAGCACATATTTTTCTATACCATATCCCTAGGTCCAAAGTTGGGGGGAAACCGAGTGAAACATTTCCAACTTCCAATCAAACCCAATGATGAACTTATTTTTTTCTAAGAAAGAAGCCAGTCAACAGCAATGAGCATAAAAAAGGTAAAACAAGGCATTGAAATGTGAAAACTGTGACTTTTATTTTCAATGAAACATTATTTTGGGACTCTCCAGGTTTACCGGTAAACCACCAGGAATTTTGGGTTCGTTAGTTTTGCAAACCTCAAGAAGTGTTTGAGGTTGGTAGGTCTGATGTTGTTCCTAGTAAGGCCCATGATAAGTTAATAATTGCAGTTGAACGTCCCTTAAGCTGCCACCCTTGGGACCCGAAAAAGTGTCTGCTTAGGAGTGGACACTGTAGTGTTTGCACATGACTGGGTGGGACCATTGTATGTGTCTGCAAATGGGAGGGGTCCATCCACAGGAGGTGATCATAAGTGGATGTTTGACTTTATTTATTTGACAACCAAAAGCATTTTAATTTATTGGTTATTAGTGTTCACAGTACTCATTTACAAATAATTTCTCGTCACGCTGGGATCATTGTTTTATGAACACGAATCATTGCTGAAGTCTCATTTACAAAAAACCTCACTTATAACATCCAAGGACCCAGAAAAAACAGTGAGTGCATGTATATACATGTACATACATCTACAAGAACATCTTTGTACAAAGTTCAAATCGTCCACTCAGACCATAACCAGACAGAGTTGTAACCTCCAAGTCCAAGGCTTAACTTCTTGGCATCACTAGATTAAAATAATGTAAATAATTAACTGTATAGTTCATTAACAAGAAAGTGAAACTATAGGACTTGCAACATTTAGTGACATCTTGGTTGTATAAACTTCATTCACAGCACTGATATAAGAATAAGTTAATTGCTTATAAACATATAATTTTCTGGTCACTAAGTGATCAACAGAGACATTTTTATTAAAACCTGACATTAAATGTTTAGCATTTGTAGTTTATTAACAATATTATTTTGTCTATATCATTAAATACAGCATATTTATTGTACAATGTTTGTGGAGCGATTTCTCTTTTCATGCAGTGCTTTGAATAAGATTTTAAGTAGGTGGCTGCCCGCCCATGTGCAGTATCCGTCAAAGAGCAAATGAGAAGCCATAAACACCTCACCTTTATAGGGAGCTGCATGAATTTTAGCTGTTGATTCACATCAAAATACCCGCTGGAGCTCTGGCGGGTGCGGGGTCTTATGTTTCTTTTCAGTGATCTGAAGATATTTAAAAGTGTGAAAAGACCCATGAAAAGGGAGAGGGGACTCTTTTTTCTCATGCTTCATTTCCTCAAAACCTGTGTGAATTAATATACGGGAAAATCTTTATCTATATGTTTAGCCCATGCATGCAGTCCACCAGCAATGTCTTTAAACACAACATTACAAAGTGAAGTGTTTTTATCTTGTATATCTTGCTTGTCTTCTGTTGGGAGTGATTTATCTTCATTGCTGAAACATTTATCTGTACTTCTGCAAACTGTCTCCTGTAACAACTTCACAGCTTTTTGGGAATCATTTCCTTGCTTGCATAGTACATACACTATAATGAGAAATGACAACTAAATTATACTTTTCTGATTTTGAGTTCATCAAACAGACCACTTAATGTTCCAGAAAATATCTTTGCCCACCCCAAGGAAGATTATCAGAGATTCAGAGGGGGCATGGGGCATCAAAAGTCTAAATTTCTAAAGGAGAGTATGAAGGTATACTACAATTTCCAGACAGGTGGTGGTTTCAATGAAAACCCTGATTCATGGGTTGGAGCTGAGTTATTTTCTGGTTACAAACAATACAATATATCTGCACAACACAAATTTATTCAACTCACCACTGACCGTCGATGAGAGTGTTTCTTTCACGGCCAGATTGGATATTGATTCTTTTAGTGTGTTCTGTTGCTCAGGGGAATGGAGAATTCTCAGAGGAATATCTTATAATGATTTCAATTGAGGAATAATGTTCCCGTTCAGTATAATTTGAAACATTTGAATACTAGCCAACGATCTGATAAACCACTGGCAGTCCTCCTTTTTCCTAATTTGTCCACAAGCTAGCATGAAGCAATAAAAGAGCTCAAGTGGACTTAGAAAAAACATGGTCTGCTCTCTGTCTAACGATTCCATCAAGTCCTCATTATACAGATTTTTGCAGACTTCCCAATCTTTACATTCTTTTGATATTAACCTCTTATTAACTGAGTGAGAGGGATATTGGGCCAACAGACTTCCCAATCTTTACATTCTTTTGATATTAACCTCTTATTAACTGAGTGAGAGGGATATTGGGCCAAGGTTGTGGCAGTATGGCTTGCCTGCGTAGCAGGCGCATAAAGGGGGAGGGGGAGGGGGGTAGGAAATTGGGAGGAAAAAAAGAGCGGACGGAGGGGGACTTTTCCTCCCGATTTCCCACCCCCCCTCCCCCTCCCCCTTTATGCGCCTGCTACGCAGGCTACAGTATGGCCGATGGCCAATATTCCCCAGTACAGCTTGAGCCAGCTAGGATAGTAAGTTCTTAATCATATGACACTCATTTTAGCTGCAAATTTTGAATTTGCAGGCTTTCAAAAACAAAAAATACACAGCTTATGACCGTATGTCCATGGAAACAGTCTGTGTGGCAAAATCCCAACCAAGAAAGATCCAATGAAATGCTGCGATTTATCTTAAGACTGCCTTGCCATATTAGGATAAAAAAATAAACAATTATTCACCGAAGTGTAGGTGAATAGTGGTGGATATTTACTGAGCCGCATAGTGGCGAGGTAAACATCCACCACTTTTACCAGCACTGAGGTGAATAAAAAAATTATTGTTTTAATATTTACCACACAAGCTGAATAACTAGCAGACCAAAACATTACTTTTGGTATGCAAAGTGGCAGGGAGCCATTTTGTTTCTCTTACTTTGAGCTGCTAGGAGGTGAATGGTACTTTGCTAATCACCTCCAAGTTTACCAATCAGCGTGCGTAGAAAGCACTTGTCTGACTATTCACTTGTGTGGTATATACTAATGTATGTGAATACTAAAAAATCAAAATACTTCAAGCTAAAGGATACTCAATGATTCAACTGGGAGAGAACAGATTTCTAGCTCCACGGGTTCCCTCACATCCAGGAGGATATGAGGATTGCGCTGGTCTATAACTTGCTTATATTCCTACGGGGAAAGATAACATGCATGACTTTTAAATGAAATATTTTACTTGTAATAACTGAAATACACAACATTTCTGCAAAAATTTACAGAAACCACAATTTAAAGGAAGCAATTTATTTGCTGCGTCAAAGGACAAGTGAAACACAATATATTATTTTTCATTTATCAACTCAAAGTTAACAAAGGTAAATTAACCTCTGTTAGGGAGGAAAAGCTAATGATTTGTGAGTGTCAGCCCTCGTTTTGCTCAGATGAAGAGCTAAATGCTGAAACCAGCTTTTAAAATTTCTTATGAGTTGATAATTAATTAATCAACTTTATTTTAATTAGTGTTTCACAATTTGAAGGGTTGAATACAAGGCATTGTGAGTAAACACAAAATTTGGCTAGAGGATAATCATACCACCTACACTTTTACTTGCCTGAACAGAAACTCTTTGTTGTTTGTGTAGAATTTTCAAAGATGGGGTCTGCAGATTGAAATGAAAACAAGTTCAAGTTAAACATTAGAAACTAAATATTACTGTATCTAGAAGGGATAGTACTGTTAGTAGCTTTGGTAAAGCAATCTGTCAAAAATCTTATATGAGCCACTTTCTTGTGTAAGGTAATTAACAAACAATATTTAAAAGCATAAACAAGCGAATATTAATGTTAAAAGCTGACATTTCCACGTCATCGTGACACCATTCTCAAGGCAAAGTGACTAAATAATGCGACATCAATTCCTATAGTCTCTATGAATTAACATTAATAACAAAGGATCACAAATTGCACGAATCGAGTCCGATATATCGCATTATTTATTCACTTTGCCTTGAGAATGGTGTCACGATGACGCCGAAATGTCTGCTTTTAATGTTAATTAATATTTTATATTAACAAACCATAGTTCTATAAAATTTTATTTTAAATTCCAACCTTATCTGTAGCTGAAGCCCCACAGAATAGTTCATAATCTAGTAGCTTGTTTATTGATGGATTGTCTCCACAGACACAGCACTTTGTCTGCCTTGGGCGTAATTTGATTGTGAGAAACCTTCCATCCAGTGCATCATAAATTAGCATCTTTTGAGAATACGATGCTATATGTTAAGTGTAAATTACACAGTTAAGGGTCAAATGATATACAGATTGAAGATGTTTTACTTTGTTATTTAGTAAAGAAACCCCTTCAGGCTTAAAGATTGCCCAAAAAATGAACAGTTGGCCAAGAAGTGAAGCTTCGAGGGCATCTGTGAAATTTTGAGGACAATCTTTCAGCCAAGGGTGTTATCTTCAAATAGCAAGCCAGAAAGAGGTTTATTTATTTTATACCCTCCAATCAATTTCTAAAATGCCATTTATCACTGGTAAAAAAGGAAAAACCTACAGTGAAATCAGGGCATAACTTTCTTTGAAATAAATGTAAGTTGATTGGTTTACGCAATATTTTTAACACTGTGTTTGTACTTTTCTCTAAAATTGGATTCATGACCCACACATGTACATCAAATTGGATGGGCTATATTGTCTAAAACCCAACATCCGATTTTGTACCACATGATGTGTTTTGTCCAATGAGCCCATGCAAAAATTAATTGGTGGGTTATAATCATGTCTGACATACAGGGGTTTCCTGACACCCTCTGGTGCTCAGCAATTATTTTGTTGTGAATCGCCAGCTAAAAGTAATCCATGCATCTTCCTATTTCAGCTCCTCACATTGTGCTCTGATAGGTGCTACATAAGGGCAGCTACCTATTTGAAATTTTATACATCTAGTAGAAATTACAAGCAAGGATACATTTGATTCCAACAACAATTTTAATTGCTTCCAAAGCTTGCAATGTTCCAATAACTCCTGGGACTTCACATGTTGAAGAACAATTAAGACACCAAGTTATAATAACTGCGAAATATATTTATTATTTTTAACTGAACATTGTCATTGTTAATCAATCACCAATGTGCTGACCATTAAAGGCTAGCAATTAAGTCTCCCACATGGGTACTGGCAGAAACTATAAGGGTTGTAACTCCCTATGATTCATATTGTACAAAGCGTTTGTACATTTATTTCAGCCATTGAGTACCTATCACACGAAAAAATTAACCAATCAAAATTGCAATAATTGAATGTTTTTGAACAAACTTTGTGAAATAAAGTTAAATTTGGTTAAATTTTTCTGTTTCATTTTCATTCAGTAGTAAATGAAGAACGTCACTTAAAAACTAATGAATTTTGTCAGTTTCTGAAAGAAATTTACTGCTTTTAGGTCGGAACCCAGTAACTTACTGCAAAACCGGAAATGTTATAACTATTGCGTGTGATGTTACATGACTGTATAGAGCTTTTGCATACAAACTCTTCATGTTTCCAAATATGCTACTTGGCAAATCTGAATATTCAAACGCTGTGAAATATATGTGTTGCATGTTGCAACCCGCTTATGAGTTTATGGTACTGGCAAATAAATTTGTTACCCAAGTGCAACATGGTAAAATGCTGAAACAACACCTTGAACACCTGAACTTTATCACTTAGGACGTCGAAAAGTTTTGTGCTAAATGACATTCACTGTACCTGGTCCCAGGACTCCAGTGTCTGAACAGTTGCCAACTGATTCTGGTGGAGGGGGACTGGGGAATAAACAGCGGTAACATGGACCTCCATCATGATTGTACACTGTGAGCTAAAAATGAAGCATTTAGGTTTTAACTAAAAACAATCCCATTATTAATATTATTATTATTTTATTATTATTATTAATATTATTATTATAATTATTATTATTATCATCATTATTATTATTATTATTATTATTATTATAATCATATAACAAAATTCTTGATTTTGATTCTGAGCTCGCATATTTGTCAATCCATGTAATTGGCATGCAATCACGTGGTGTCCAATTACAGCTGCCCAATTACAACTTCTTGTAATTAAATACCTGTAATTGGACACCTACGCCATTCGTGCATCAGTCACGTGCACTTAAATGGGTTCCTTCATGCTGTTTTCCTACTGTTTATAAAACCGATTGCACACATTGATTTTTTTACTTTTTTCATGTAAAACAGGTTCCCATCAAAGACTTCCTAACCTCGAATTTTGTTATTGATACGATTAATTAGTAATTGGACCTCGTGTTGTACAATTCAGAGAGTAATCATGCTTGTCCGATTTGAAATTACTTGCCTGATTACTTCCTGAATTGTACTCCACTCAGTCCAATTACTATTACTTATTATTATTATTATTATTATTATTATTATTATTATTTAATTTCAATTGAATGTATGATGCACAAAGGATTGCTAAAAAATTAATGTCTAATGAGAATTAATAAATGTTTAATACCTGTCCTTCAAATCTCAGAGCACTTCCAGACACCAAGGGTTTCCTGGCCAAAACACATGCATCATTCAGAAGGTATCTACATTAAGGAAATTTACAACAAGGCAGAATTAATTGTACATAAAATTTTGCTTCATCAGTAATTTTTGGAGATCATAAACGATACCTGGAAATAAATTCAAAATATTTTAACTTTACAAGCCTCAAAAAATGGAGGATATAATATCGTCAGCATTTCACACAGTTTTCACAGCATTAAGTGACTAGAAATGTTGCTTCTCCCTAAGCTAACACAAATTACATATTGGTAAGTTGTCTCTAGCTAACAACTTACTGCTACTCATTTATTCCCTGCGTGAAGAAAGGCACTGAGAGTTAAGTGTCCTGCCAAAGAATACAAAATTATATGGACAGTGGCCAGGCACACAAGCATGGTAATTAATCATGCATGAATAATAATAATAAAAGAAATTTCAGCTAACCTTGTAGCCACATTGTCTGTAGCATCTAACACAATATCATATGTTTGTTTATTAAGGATCACAAAAATAAAATAAATTTAACAAAGACAAGTTGTTTATCGACCAAGAACAATGCCTCTCACAGCAACCAGTACTTCAAATAAGTGTTCCCCAGTTTTTGCACCATGACATTGCCAGGAGTATTGCTATACGCTCTGGGATGCCAGTCCACTTTAGAAATTTTGTACCAGATCAATAATTTTGCACTGGTTCAAAAAACATTGAACATTACAAGTACAAATAAACAAATTATTCACCATGGCCTGCAAATGCAGACATATATTTCTGGCTGCTACTTCTCTCTGCAGGAGGTTGCTCCCTAATTTCATACATGATGACGAGGGTGAATAGTAAGGCACTGCATGTCTTGCCTGTGGATACATACATACATACATACATAGACTTTATTTTCTCTCGAATTTTAGAGTAGCTTGTAATATAAATATCAGTACAACACAAGGTACTGGACAAAACCATACCAGCTCAAATTCACTGCAGAAAAACAATGAGCATCTTTTTCTTTTGTTGAGCTTCTATGACAGGAGGTGATCAGTGAGACCACAATATGCATGCCTAGAAAAATGGCCCAGCTGACACCTCTCTCATAGCTTAGTGGTTAGAGCACCCAACTGATATTTGGAAGGCCATAGGTTCAATAATTTCCCATCAGGGACTCAGATTTTGTCTTTGTCCCACGCTCGTGAAAAATGAACATATCATCTTTATCATAATATGTCCACCAAGCTTAAAATTCACCATCTTCATTACTTATTACAAATACGCATGTCTTCCAGTGGCCAGTTCGCTAATGGCTCATACTATAAAATGGAGTGAAAACCCTGAATATTTCTTCTTCTTTAAGCTTATTAAGCAAAAAGAGACTATGTTAGCAAACTGGCTGTTAGCAAAATGACTTGTAGGCAAAACAACTGCAAACCCTTCCAGTGTGAGGATACAACAAAGGGATTTTTGTTGCTGGAGTCAACTACCAGTAGTTAATTTTATAAACAACTTGAAAAAAGGATATTTTTCTATTATTTCTAAGGCATTGTTGCTTGTAAGCTGCATGGAGTATGGTATACACACTACCGAGGAATTCAACCTAACAAAACAAAAATAAAACAATGGAAATCAATATGGGATTTACTAAAAGCTTATCATGAGACAGATCACGCTATTGTTCAAGAAAGAAACCCAGGCTCTACTGAATAACAAGACAGCTACTCACTGATTCAACTGTATTTTTATTGATTCTGCTTTAGATATGTTAACTCTGCTCTCCGTATGAAGAATTTGTCTGTGGAGATTGCTTGTCTCAACTGTATCATAATCCACAATACCTATACGTCCTAAAGAAATACACAGACAAAAACATTTGGACATCTGTTACTGGTAAATTAATTTTCTCTAGATCTGGAGAGTGGGTGCTTAGGACATCCAGGGGCAAGCTTCCATTTCCATACCCATAGCTAGCAAATCCCTGGCCTAGATCGTAGGCCTTCTATTTTTGCTGTGGTTGATTTGTTTTGTGTCACCATACCTCCCATTGACGTCACTGAATAAGAATTGACTGCGAAGGCCTCGGAAAAAAGCCAGACAGGAACTAGGCAAGCAAATCCCCAGACCTCAGCCAAGAGCTGATCTTGCCTAGTTCCTGACCTGAAACGGGACAAAAATAGAGGCCTAGGAACTAGACAAGAACTGACACATTCCAGACCATCACACTGATAAAATCAGTAGATGGATGAAAAGGGGGGGGGGGAGGAGTAAACATTAAAAAAAGTGCTAAAATAATGCTAAACTATAGCACTATGCCACAATGTATTGGTAGCATGTCATCCAAGCATGCACTGGAGAGCTGGACCATTGACCATTCAGAAGAACGACCACTGACTAAAAAAATATTGTGTTTCTCCAATTTTGTTGGAAGTTGTTTACTTAATATCCATTTACCTGCATCATATAGCAAGTTTCTATTCCCTTGAACTGTTAACTATTCCCATCTTTTTTATAATATTACTAGTACCATACCTACTCCAGCAGCAGCCAGGTACTGTGCCACAGGACACCCAAGACCACCTGCACCAACAATCAGCATTGAAGCATTGCATAGTTTTATCTGTCCTGTGAAGAACACAACATCAATAGCATCAGCTATGCACTAAAACTGAAAACTATCAACTAATGGTTATTCATAAAGAACTTTTCTCAGGTCACAGATTTATCCTATAATTTCATGATTTGCTGCCATAATTATTTTCAGTTTACATGAAGATAACGATTAAAAAAACCTGTTATGTTTCAAAAGGCATACCTTTTACACCAATCTCTGGTAAGATAAGCTGCCTACTATAGCGTAAAATCTCACTGTTATTCAACCTTTCTTTTTTCTTTTGTACCTCAAAGCTTGAGGGTCTATGCTCTTTTTCCTGTAAAAGCAAGGAAAGTTCCACTGTTATGCTTCTACTTGTGCTAAATGTATTTCGTTTTGCTTGGCAAAACATTTAGCACTGGAGAACACCAGGCAAGGAAGTTCCAGTGCTCTAAATATCAGAGAAAAGGCTCAGGGGGGAGGAAGCAGAAGCCGTTTGATGAGAACCTGGATTTGAAGGAAAATTCTTAAAATTTGACTTTTCATTCTAATTTTGGCCGATTTTGTCAGGAAATTTTGAAATATTTGACACATTTTTGGGGGTGAATCGGCAGTTCTCTATTTTTAACTCCATTTTGAGGAAGAGGTATCTTGACGCAAAATTGGAGGTCTCCCGGATTTTAATTATTTTAGGTTGGCATCTCTGTCACATGGAAGAAAGAAACTACGCCATCACCCAAAAACTGTGGCCATCGTTAAAGTCTAAGCTAATTTTTAAGGTTAAGCTTAATTTTCTGCTTTCAAAATATATTGATCATGAATCCAGCTGACATACCCCAGTGCATAACTTCACCGCAGTAAAACGTACAAAATAAGAAAACTACTTCAAAGATAAGGTTTTCATTTTCACTGTTCAAAGTTCGATACTCAACAAGTATTCTCCTGGTTTACTAAATTGTTTGGAACTTTACTAAAAAAGTTCTAAGTGTTTGAAAATGGCGAAATGCCGACTGTCGGCCCATTGTCAAAGCAATTTTGTTCGGGTGCGGAGCATTTTGAAAGTAAAGAATCCCGCTTGAGGGAACTGAAAAATATATTTACCCTCAGCAGCTATTTTATATATCCTTACCGATGCTTCCACGTTAACGTGAATGATTTCTCTAGAAATAAGAAAACAAAAACAGCCTCACACGTTTGACCGCGGTGAAGTGCATACCCGGGAGACTTAACGCTTTGAACAAAAGCATGTATTTAATTACATATGTTTATCATATAAATGTTAATTAATCTACAGACCAAACTTCGTACAACTTACTTTGAGTGCCAATAGTTTTTTCATAGATTCAAGTTCTAAAGATTTTCGTTCAATCTCTTGCCGCAAAACCTCCAAGTCGTCCGCCATTTTGTTTCTGGGTACTAGTGCCCAATCTCCTCTTCATTTAGAGCTGGTATGGTTACCAAGCTTTACGAAGCAAATCAAAATGGCGGATTTACTGCAAAATTTCGCGCCATCTCAAATTCACATTAACCATGTTTTCTAGGCCCGAAGCCAAAGAAACTGAAAGCGATCTGCTTCGTTTCCAAGAGCAGTTCCTCGCAGGTCGTTTAAATCCATCGGCAGCCGTCGTTCGGTCGAATGCACGCGAAGAACCTCGAGCCTCAAGCCCAGGCGACAAGAGAGATTTGCCATGTGGAGGTCAAGTAGAAAGAGATGTTGTTACGTTCGAGGGTAAGATTTGTCGTTTTTTTTTAGAGCGATTTTCGAATACCCGGCCACTTATTTACATTTTTCTGGACGCTTTTTAGAACGAAGCATACAAAAATAATTCATTGAGATGCAGATATAAGTGGCCGGGTATTCTTCAGTCTGTAGGCAGGTGTTTTGGGCTTCCCCTGGGTGTGGGTAAATGGTAATTCACCCTAAGGGTGGGGGAATGTTAAAATTAAAGTCACTATACTCAAGACCTGTTCTTATCCTTACAGTAAATCGTCCTTGTATCTAATTATAATCCTCGTCCATGCCAACTCTCCCGGATTATCCGGGAGTCTCCGAGATGCAGCTCAAATCTTCCTGTCTCCTGGTCGAGACATAACACCCCCTATGAGACATGACGCCCCCTTATCCTAAGACATAATGCCCCCTATAAGACATGACGCCCCGTATTGCGATTTATATATTCAGAGAAAGATGAGAGAAGAGAAAGATCCGAGGATGCAATAAAATTAATAAATGATATCGACTACTGCAGTTTACTGGCCTGTTTGCGTTGCGATTCATCCGTTAATGGCAATTGTGATTCATCTGTTTTTGTTGCTCGATCGGTTTCGCTCCATCCATGTGAGCAACGAGTAGCAAGAGGAATAACTATGTAATGATACTGACCTGTTTTGATCGATGTTGAGAATCTGTTTTTGCTCATGTCATTCCATAAAAACCGCTGAAAAATTACCAAACTGCGACCGCTGTCAATGACATTTATTGTTTCGCTTTTTCTGTAAGATTATTATCTTATCTTAAGGACTATTACTAGGGCTGCAACGATACATTTTCTTAGCAACCGATACATATCTCGGTACAAGTGCCACGATACGATACACGATACGATACATCATAACATACAACTGACAAGTGACGTAATGTTACTAAACTACTGTGGAATCTTTAATTTCCATTGATAACAATTAACAAATGGTAAAAAATAACACAAGAATATAACGAGAAGTGTCTTACTCCTTGGCCATTGTAAAAACCTTGAATCCAAAGTCTTTCCATACCTTTGACTTATAAGAGGACGGTGCCAGTTGTAACTCAACTGCAGAGGAAGACATTTTAACGAAAGAACCAACGTGACGAACGAACCGCGTGTTTTTGTTGCGGGCGCATAAGACTGTGTCAGCTGACAACTTATTGAAACTACGCATGCTTTCGTGCCGCCATCTTGAAAAATACGTGACTGGAAGCATGTGAAGCGATACTAAGCAATGACGAAGCCCTGTGGCTAAAAAAGGCCTGTACTTGGGTAAGGAGTCATAAAACTGATTAAAACAGTAATTTCTGAATGTTGGTAAAAGTAATTTTTCATTTTTGATGAGAAATATTTTGTTGTTTTGCGATACAGCGATATCCCATTCAAATATCGATATTCGTATCGTGACAAAAAATATCGCGGTGCACCGGTGTATCGTTGCAGCCCTAACCATTACAGCGTGCGTAATGACGCGTCCATTTCACAACATGAAAAAAATATATTACATTTAGAAGATTTTTCAAACAAAGCTAACCAACCTTTAATTAATCAGAGGCACTTAAAGCCATCTTGTGTTACTCTTTTTTCCAGATTTTCGTGACACTAGAACATTGTTTGATTTTTACGAAGATCGTGAAAACTATATCTGCCATTTCCCACCACTGTAATCACTATAAATAGAGCTGAACAGTAAATATCCTGTTAAAACCTGCACCATTATAATTGTAAGACCACATTGATACCACTGTGTAACACCCAACATAGTGTACGTACATGTACCCACATTTACAATTTACTCTATACCTTGTCACCCGCCTTAAAAATAAATACCTTAAAACTTTTCTTCGAGCAAAAACACATTCAAACAAATCTTGTTCTATGATAAAAGCCAAAGCGCGCTGGAAACACAGCAAAGAAACTTGAAATGAAAAACAAAAATAACATGTCTCGGTCCATTGTTCAAATGTTTTTTTGTGTTATTGCATTTAAAAGCCAATTAAGCGCGCGTGTTCAAAACACAGCTAAGAAGCTTGTAAAAAAAAATCACAAGTTTTGATCTGCAAAAAATCACAAGTCTTAGTTAATTGTTTCTCTTTATTATTTTTACTGCATAGTATTTGAAGTTAATTAAAGCGCGTGGGTACAGCAGAAAAGTAAAAAAGAAATCACAAGTCTTTGTCCACAAAAGAAAAATCACAAGTTTATTGTTTATTGTCCCATTTGAGAAGTTTGGATCCTTGTCGGGATGATATTGGTGGTTTTCACTCTCACGCAATAAAAAAATAAAATCGAAACCATTCAACGACAGAAGTTATGGATTTCAGATATTATAGAAGATAAACAGATAAACCATTTGTCCAAATCTCAGGTCTGTGCGGCGCACCAGTTGCGAGTTATTTGCCGAAACTTTCCACGCAAATTTATAAAGCTCAGTATGGAGACGCCATATTTGTGTCCTTCCGAGGGGCACAAACATGGCCGCCGTGATGTCAGAGAAAACATCTGGAACTTAATTTTGCTGTTAATAGCGACTACTTTTGGCTCATGATCTATTATACTTTTACATAAACAGCACTTAGTACATTGGGAATGTTCAATCTGAAAAAAATGGAAAGGAAAGGCCTTTTTTGAATCAAAACAACTTTGTCATGGCACTCGGCTTGATATCACATACGGCGGAGAACTCAAATATTCAAAATGCTCTGTTTTTAAAACGAAGGGCACAACCAAGTTGAAAATTTGCAAAACGATATATTTTTAATTTATCTTACACCTAGTGACATCGAAAGTTTAGCAGGCCTATTGAATTTTGATTTCAGAATTTTATGACGTAACATGAAAACCAAGAATAAAAGGTGGTCCTGTGTTAACTTAGTCATAATCGCTTCCATTACTTAAAGACAAGAGTAACACTAGACTACCATTCGTTCCGTTCGTCATGGCCGATATTTGTATTGCGTGTGCAACGGCCGTTAGACCCCGTCAAGAGGCTGTTCAATGCGACAGCTGCAATAAGTGGCAACATCGCACCTGCAACACTGGCATATCTCGTGCTGACTACAGGACTGCAGTGCAATCCGGCGCGGATCTAGACTGGCTGTGCTTCCAGTGCTCCCTTGTTCCTTGTACCAGTTCCTGGGTGGAGGAGCCCTACTCAGTCAGCGAGCCGTCAGCGTCTACAATCTTAGGTGAGATATCAGACCTACATAAAGAACACCTGGATTGAGAGCCAAGTGATGCCCCCGGGGAGTTGGAGTGTTTTTAAAGAAGCCGTCAGGACAAACAACGACATCGAGGGATGGCATCATGGCCTCAACCGCAGAACAGAAGGAAAAACTCAGCTGCCTCTCTATTTGCTTATCCATCTTCTTTACCAGGAAGCCCGACTGGCTTCCCTGCAGATCAGGCTGGTTTCAGAAAAGAAACTTAAACGTATGCAGTGCAAGACCTACAGAATGTTACAATCAAAAGTGTTCAAGCTGTGGGAGGAATTCGAAGATGGAGAAAGGTCACCAAAATGACTTTTAAAAGCATGCTCAAATCTCGTTAGCCCAGCAGGCTTAAGTAATTGAAAGAATCTCTGAATTGAAATTCGCTAGCTTCTCACGTATAATTTCATATTTTTAAGTAAAGAACATTTGTAAACAACGTAGTAATCTCTCAATCACTAGGTTACACTTATATTGCTCGTATTTTCAAATTGATAAACATTATGTAGCATTCGCTAGTTTTCTCACTAGGTTACACTTATATCGCTCGTATTTTCAAATTGATAAACAGTATGTAGCATTCGCTAGTTTTCTCACCAGGTTACACTTAATATATCGCTCGTATTTTCAAATTGATAAACAGTATGTAGCATTCGCTAGTTTTCTCACCAGGTTACACTTATATCGCTCGTATTTTCAAATTGATAAACAGTATGTAGCATTCGCTAGTTTTCTCACTAGGTTACACTTATATCGCTCGTATTTTCAAATTGATAAACAGTATGTAGCATTCGCTAGTTTTCTCACCAGGTTACACTTAATATATTGCTCGTATTTTCAAATTGATAAACAGTATGTAGCATTCACTAGTTTTCTCACCAGGTTACACTTATATCGCTCGTATTTTCAAATTGATAAACAGTATGTAGCATTCGCTAGTTTTCTCACTAGGTTACACTTATATCGCTCGTATTTTCAAATTGATAAACAGTATGTAGCATTCGCTAGTTTTCTCACTAGGTTACACTTATATCGCTCGTATTTTCAAATTGATAAACAGTATGTAGCATTCGCTAGTTTTCTCACCAGGTTACACTTATATCGCTCGTATTTTCAAATTGATAAACAGTATGTAGCATTCGCTAGTTTTCTCACTAGGTTACACTTATATCGCTCGTATTTTCAAATTGATAAACAGTATGTAGCATTCGCTAGTTTTCTCACTAGGTTACACTTATATCGCTCGTATTTTCAAATTGATAAACAGTATGTAGCATTCGCTAGTTTTCTCACCAGGTTACACTTAATATATTGCTCGTATTTTCAAATTGATAAACAGTATGTAGCATTCGCTAGTTTTCTCACCAGGTTACACTTATATCGCTCGTATTTTCAAATTGATAAACAGTATGTAGCATTCGCTAGTTTTCTCACCAGGTTACACTTATATCGCTCGTATTTTCAAATTGATAAACAGTATGTAGCATTCACTAGTTTTCTCACCAGGTTACACTTATATTGCTCGTATTTTCAAATTGATAAACAGTATGTAGCATTCGCTAGTTTTCTCACCAGGTTACACTTATATCGCTCGTATTTTCAAATTGATAAACAGTATGTAGCATTCGCTAGTTTTCTCACTAGGTTACACTTATATCGCTCGTATTTTCAAATTGATAAACAGTATGTAGCATTCGCTAGTTTTCTCACTAGGTTACACTTATATCGCTCGTATTTTCAAATTGATAAACAGTATGTAGCATTCGCTAGTTTTCTCACTAGGTTACACTTATATCTCTCGTATTTTCAAATTGATAAACAGTATGTAGCTTTCGCTAGTTTTCTCACTAGGTTACACTTATATCGCTCGTATTTTCAAATTGATAAACAGTATGTAGCTTTCGCTAGTTTTCTCACTAGGTTACACTTATATCGCTCGTATTTTCAAATTGATAAACAGTATGTAGCTTTCGCTAGTTTTCTCACTAGGTTACACTTATATTGCTTGTATTTCGTATTTTCATATATTGATAAACATGTAGCATTCACTAGTTTTCTCACTCAGTTTTACACTTATATGATTGCTAGTATTTCGTTTTCTCTCTAGATTACAAGTAGATGTATTTTTTATGCCATTCACTAGTTTTTGGTATTCGCTACTTTTAGTTTAACGTTGTAACATAGGGTAAACAATAAAGTTCAGTTGAGCAAAATTTGGTTGTCTGTTTTATGTGCGTATTGGTACAACTTCCTGTTTCATGACTCGAGGGAGAACTAGGAACTAGTTTGCGTATCAACAAATATGGCTTCAATCTGGCGAACACTTATGGCGCAGTGAATACCGATCACAATCCAAACAACCCAACAAAGAACTAAGCAAGGAAAAAAAGGTAATGAAAAGAACAAACAACAAAATAAGAAAGTATAAGAACCTTGGATCGGTAGAACCCGCTCACTATAAACTCGGTTTTTACGATCGAATACTGAAAAATTATCTTTCTAATATCGTTATCATAAAATTACAAATTAAAATATGCTTTCTCACAATACGGGGCGTCATGTCTTACAGGGGGCGTTATGTCTTAGGATAAGGGGGCATTATGTCTCATAGGGGGCGTTATGTCTCGGGGGCGTTTTATCTTGGGGGCGTTATGACCGGCACTCCAGGTCACTAAATCTCCCGGACACAAAGGAAAGTGCTTGAAATTTGTGTTTTCACTCTTATTTTTCCCGACTTTGGAGGAAAGTTTTGAAATACTTGACACATTTTTGTGGATGAATAAGCAGGGCCCTACTTTTTGCTCCATTTAAGAGGTATCCCTGTGTCCTGCAGGGATGGGAGACTCCCATATGAAAAGGGATTAGGATGTTTTGCTCCTAACAAAATTTCAATTAAACACTAATCTGGAAATGACGTAAACTTTTTTTGACCCACAGAAAAGGGCATCCCCGTTTGTTTCACATAGGAGACTCCCCGCCCCCAGGTCCGTGATTTTCACTCACTAAATTTCATTCCCAATTTTGTTTTCTCTGGCAGATGCTAATAAAAAATATCCAGGCTTTTCATAGGCAAAGCTAATTTCAAATTTACTATAATTCTCCTGTTTATTGTGGCAGCTGGTTATTTGACAGGATATAGAGTGTGGTCAGTTTGATAACGATATTTAGCCAGTTTAGTTGGAGATGAAATAAGAAACAGCACTTGATGTGCCGTGACTTGTTTGAGTTATCCAAAACTGACTGTCTGTCATTTCTGCATTAAGGTATGTATTAACTAGCTATGTCTTTTATTTAAATTAAGGTCTTCCAGCAGTACAACCATCCAGCAGATTTGACCCAGGTCTCCCACCTAAAAAGAAGTCAAGATTTAAAACAAGAGGTCAAGATGCCAATGTAAGTATAGTTGTGATCTCATTAGATTAATAATAATGATTATTGTTGAGGTAAAGCTAAACTTGCTCCAGTTAAATTGTTTTTATTATGTATGTCCTAAGCAGTTCACCAAGACTTCAACTGTTTATCAAATTGCATTTAACTGCATCTTTGACACACAAGTTTGATAAATGTACCACACAATGATGGTAGTAAAACAATATTGACCAAAGCATCTTGATTGATGTTGACTGATGTCAAGTTATTGTGGATTATTTCTTATTGGATTGCATTTTTAGGATCAAAGACAAATTACTGACTTTGAGTAATATGATGTGACACAATTTTGCTTTTGTTCTGTTGAAAGACTAAAGAACAAGGAGATGAAGCAGACATGGACTGTGCAGAGTTACTTGACAGTAGGTTCTTCTTTAACACTTAAAATGTTAAATATCAGCTTGCATATAATTATATACCAGTAATACCTTCAGTTGAGAAAAGTCAATTAGTTTAATGGTTAGCTAGCACCCTGAATCGAGCTGCCCATTTCAGGCCCTCAATTGGTGGAGTCATATATAGTACCAAGCGAGTGAGGAGACCCCCCTTCACTCCCACTCTTGCCTTTTCTCTCACTTTGATTTCTGTTTACCACAAATTGAGAGCCTGAAACAGGTTACAAATTGAGTGGCCCAATGCCAAGCCTGGCTGAAGTCAGTGTGTCCAGTATCTCTCCCACCATGGAGTAGAACGTTATACTGGCGATCTGTTAGTGATGCCTGATAAAATGAGTCGACCAGCACCTCATTGAACATCTCACATGATTGGCCATAAGAACAATAGGACAAAGGGCACAAACAATGCCCCTATCCCTGAAGACAATGAGCAATATTGTTTTAGAATGCCTCTGAAATTAGAGGTTCACAAGAGGTACTGGACTACTCGATAAAATGCAGAGGGCTAGCCTGTGATGAACTAAAATCCCATCCAGGGGGATAAGCAATGCTCCTAATCCCTTCTTACAACAGTATGGAAAGTGGGATATAAGAAAAGCTGACAGTATGGTCCTGTGACCTGAGTGCAGCTTTAGCTTACTAATAGCTTTTTGTGCACTACCTTGAAAATCTTGATGAAGTTAAAATTATAGTATATGGCCCACAGTAGAGTTTGGGAATGTAAATTCATGGCTGGTATGCAAAATGAGGCACCCATTGATAAAGTTTTTAATGTCTTGAATTTGGTATGTGCATATGTTTGAAACTATCAGCTGTTAATTTATTGGGCGAGGGGATTGGTGAAGTGGAGCAAGGTCCTGGACTTGCACAATATCAAATGGTAATCATAACCTTACTGCAGTTTTTCATTTCTAGTTCATGACAGACATGTCACATCAGTGCTTACTCAGATTAAGGTCAGTGTAATTAAAGGTAATTCTGTCATAGCTAAGTGGGGTGGATGTGACGTAACAAGCCTGACCATAATCATGTGATCAGCCAGTCACGTGACAAGCAGAACCTCGTGCAACGGATATACATTGTAGAGCGTCAGTGCCAACTCGGCATTAAAAGTTTTTATCGCTATCTTGAACCTGAGCTGTGAGGTCATAATTCAGTATCTTGCTCTGTAATTCATTATAAATTATTAATAATAATTTGTTCTGATTATTAATTCTATTAATTAGGAGAGGGAAATCCCCCACAGAAGTTTTGCAACTCCTAGTCTAAGAGTTTCTGAAAGGGGATTTCCAATGGCTCTGCATCGTGGAAACATTGATGAGCAGGTGTGAGAGATTCTATAATTATTATGAATTATTTTCTTGCAATAATTATTGGCAAGATTGGTTGCATTATAATAATAATGTTAGTTGAGTTTCTAGTGCAGAGTGCGCTAATTATGTGGATTGTCATCTGCTAATTAAAAGTGTTTAATAGTTACTGAACCACCCATTCTCTATTTTCCAATTGCCCATAATACACCTTGTTTGCCCGCCAAATTTTGCATAAACTATTGTTTTCGAATTCTCTTGGGAGGACTGCATATTTCCAAAACAATAGTTTATGCAAAATTTGGGGGGCAAACAAAGTGTATTATGGGCAATTGGAAAATAGAGAATTAGAGGAGAGATCTCTTGAGAACAGATTTATGTAAATTTTATGCATTATTTTCGTTTTTTCTGAAATTAACAGGCACTCTCACCAAAAGGAACTAACTCTGATGGCAGAAAGAGTTTGTTTGCTCAGCAGTTTGCTTCTTCAGGAGCTGGGAGATTTGGTGTCCCAAAGCAGAATGACGCTTCACAGAATGCAAAAGAAAAAAAACACAAGATTGTCAGAATGGATCCAAGTACACCAAAATTCCCAAAGCCATCCCTAATTTCTGGGGAGGGGTTAGTGCAGCATGCAGGCAAGAAAACATTGCTGAACAAAGAAGTTGAAGAAATTCACAATGAGAACATAGCCAAGCTGGAATCCATGACACAAGAAGAAATTTTAGAGGAACAAGCCAGGATTAGGGCTTCACTTGGTGAGTTTAAGTTTTATGTAGCAAAGAAAAAGAAACTGTATTAGCTGTCACTTCCATAAAAAACTTATTTGCTATATATGTTACCTGAGCCCATCTCATGATTTTGGCTTCCTCTTTGGTGTAAATGTACTACAAGTTTGAGCCTCTCTATGGGTAGAAGAAAGAAATCCAAGACACATGGATTACTGTTGATAAACTGGAGATCTTAAAAATTCGCATGATCAGACAGAGTACATATTTCATCAAGATAGAAAATGCATAAGAATGTGTTAAACAGTCATTTGTGAAATGTGTTGCTTGTGAGATATTAAAATGTTTATTTGCCCGTGACACTGTCACACCATGAAATCTTTTAATCTAAAAATGAAGATCTGCTTCAAAAATCAATGATTTGCAAAAAATAATGTGACAAAAACAAAGTCTGGAGGTACCATAAAGAGGCTCAAGTTTACTGGAAATAGAACTTTATTCAGACTTGTTAAGACCTGATCTTTAAACAATTTACTTTGAAAGGTAGTAAGAATAATTTATTGGTTGCTTCTTTTGCTTCCTACAGATCCAAGTCTTCTTGCGTTTTTGACATCACGGTACCAGAGAAGTGAGGGAAAGACAGCAGAAGCTGGTTCAGACAAGGAAAAAGGAGTTGATTGTGGTGACATAAAGAACTCGTCTGTAGAAGGTGAATCAGGCCATGATGAAAAACATGTTCACTTTAGTGACAATGTGGAAATGATAACACAAGAAAATGGACAAGAAATACCAGAAGTGGAACAGTCCGATGGTGGAATAAAGATTGGAGATGTCCAAGTCTCTGACAAGTGGCTTCATATGGGAACTTTGGAATCTGAAAAGCTTGAATGGATGAAGGATTGCCCTACACCTAGTGCTGTGGAAAGTAAGGTACAGCCTGCATTGCAAAATTCTTATAAAAAGCTCCTCTCTGCCCCCCCCCCCCCCCCCCCCTAAAAAGTAATCTACCAAGGCAAGTGATATGGCATATATGTTACAGGTTAAATTTAAATTCAGGTTAAATTATTTTTAACCTAGGTTATTTTTTTCAACCTACTTAGGTAGAATTTAGGGTTATTATTAGGGTTAGGGTTTGGATTGGAGTCATATATTTTTTAAAAATAGTGGTTCAACCAGCATTTCCTATGTGGCAAAGTGGATAAGGGGTTGGACAGGAAAATTGGAGGTTAAGAGTTCAAATCCTATAAGTGTAGGTAAGTAAAAAGAAAAAAAAATAGATGACACTACTCACATGTAGGAGGGAAAAATAGCAGACAGCAGGGAGGGGGATAAGAAGGATGGGAGTTCAGAGATAGCAAGGGAGGGGAGGTGTTTTTAATTTATTTTCGACTTATTAACCTAGTATATATATTATAACAAAAATAAGCTAGGCTAAAAAAAATAACCTAGGTTGAAAAAAATGACCTGAAGCTAATTTTGACCTGTAACATATATATTTATTAAGTGATGTACAAGCACAAGTGTTGCTTGCTATCAAGGGCTAGGGACAAGACTTAAAACTATCTTTGTTTAACTCTAATAGCAAGGTAATCAAGCACGCTTTGACTTCAATGGCTGCATAGTCTCCAAAACTGATGACATTCCTGAGTACCTTGGTCTTCATCACCATGGCGATGACCCAAGCTCTCCTGGCTACACCCTAGAGGAATTGTTCCTTCTGGCAAGAAGCAGCTTTTTACAGCAGCGAGTATTTGCTTTGCAAGTCTTGGCCAGGATTATAAGACAGGTATTGCAGCTTGCAAGTTTTTATTCTGAGGTAGAAGACAGAAATCTC
Organism: Meandrina meandrites; assembly: GCA_963693305.1. Classification (NCBI taxonomy): domain Eukaryota; kingdom Metazoa; phylum Cnidaria; class Anthozoa; order Scleractinia; family Meandrinidae; genus Meandrina; species Meandrina meandrites. Next base: position 2,088,020 of record OY855909.1, read on the forward strand.
AGTATACAGGGGTAGAACCAGAAAATTGCAATCATTATTCGTTAACCTGAGGTAGAAGGCAAGGATTTTAGTATACAGGAGTAGAACCAGAAAACCCCCATTATTATAATTCTCAGCAGGACCCTAAAAATTCAGAAACAGGCCATAGCGCTTGGCACAGGAATTTAGACAGGGGGTGGGGCAAAGTTGAGGCTGTGCCCCCCCCCCTCTTCCGCAGAAATTAATTACGTACTCAGGGATGCTATTTTCTGCAGTCGAGTTTTGTGTTGTAAACTGTTTTGCTTCAAAGATCAGAGAGCAGATTTTAATTTTCTTAATAAAGAGGGAACCTAAGAAAAGAGGATAAGGGTCCTGAACTAATTTTTCCCATCTTTGAAATAAGTCTGTCCATTTTTCAAGACATGTTCAGTACTAAGTTGGGTTGTTTTTGTGATGTTGTTTGTTTAGGACCAGATAGGTGCATTTCAAAGTCATCTCCATAGCGATGTACTGTCAGTGCTACTTGATGCTGGGGTCTTGTTTCTTCTCAGATGGTCGTTAGATGACACATCCGATGGTGTCGTGGCAGCAGCTATTCAGGGATTTGCTGCTGTCCTGATTGTACCAAGTGACAAGGTACAAAAATAATTATTGTTTATTAATTACAACTGTAGTTTGAACATGTCCTTTGGTGTAACCTTTTAGTTTGTACTGTATGGCCTGTTGTGTGTGAATACCGGCTTGTATTAGTGGGAATGTTCTGTGTGGCTACCATGAACTTTTTGTTTGCCATTTTTCTTACAAGTGTGGTAATAAATTATTAAAGAATTATTATACCAGTATATTATTAACTTTTCTCATTACAGTATCTATAATATCCCTTTCCTGTTGCTGCAAGTTTAGTCTTATTTGAATTTCTTATGCAACATTTTTTGTAAAATTCTACCATTGTCCACTTGGTCTTCATTTTAAGTTTTCTTGCCTACTCAGGAGTCAGTCAGTAAGGCGTTTAGCTTTTCACGAGGACAAGAGCTCCCGACTCTTACTCCTAACACAGAAAAGAAAGAGCACAAGATGACCAGTGAAGATGATGCTCAAGAGAAAAGTTTAACAGATGCTGAACTACTGAAGAAGGATGCTGTCAAAGTAGGTATTACTGAAAAGAAAGAAGGATTTATGTTGCCACTATAATACTCTCAGTACTAACTGCTTTTGGGTACTTCACTTAAAGGGGCTTTGTCACGAATTTTAACAGATTTTTGAACAGCCAAAATTTATATTTGTGTCGAAGGAAACCAAAAAATAATAGTCCATTTTTATTAACAATTGCTATATTAGAGCACCGAAACTGTTAACAAGCATCTGAAGCTGCAGATGGCTTGGATGGAAATGGATTGCAACTTGAAAAGTTTAGCTAAACTTTTCAAGTTGTTTCCGCACGTCTACAAAAACTCAATATTTTATACCGTAATGATTCGATTTAGCGCCCTCCTTCCAATAAGCGCCCCTATTCCAATATAAGCGCCCTATTCTTACAGGTTTTGTTATTGTTAGGTACCGTAGATAAACTCATGAACATTCACCGTACCGTACATGTATATATTTACTGCTAAAATGAAGAATTCTTTTAAAAGTAACTGAACTTTCAACAATTTTTTACGGTTACAGTTTCTGTTATTGTTAGTTATTTTAATGTTTATTAAAGTTTTGTTTCGAACATTTGGTTGATCCTCAAAAAATTAAATAAGCGCCCTGTCCCGAATAAGCGCCCTGTCTCCAATAAGCGCCCTCCGTTGAGGTGCCAAAAGTAAATAAGCGCCCCGGGCGCTAAATCAAATCATTACGGTAGCCGTAGTTAGATTTCTATCCACATATTAATGTCATAACTTCCTTTAGATGTTCATGAAAAATATGATGTTCATGATTTTTCATGGGTTAAGTTGCCTACCACTAATTTCAGAACAGTTTAGACCAAAAATCTGCGAAATCCCTGTGATGTAGCCCCTTTAATAAGAGATTTTTTCTTTCACCTGAACGAGAGATAAATTAATTAAGTAAAACATTTTTTGTTATTAATTTCATGACATTCCATACTTTAAGATACAGAATTGTACATTTTCCTGTCAATTGCAATTCATGGTCCTTACACTCAGTGCGGAGGCATGGTGGCCCAATGGTTAGTGTGCTGACTCCAGATTGAGTGCAGAAATAGCGCATTTTCTTTGAAGTGCCGGAATTATCTTAATTGCAGAATTCAACATTGATAGTCAAGCCTTTAAAAGCTGGCCCCCTCCTTAGCTGAAGGTCTGGATCTGCCACTGGAGTGGTCTGGCCGGGGTCATATTTTTTGTTGTGTTCTTGGACAAGACACTTTACTCTCATAGTGCCTCTCTCCACGCAGGTGTATAAATGGGTACCACCAAATTTACTGCTGGGTCGAGTAACTCTGCGTTGGACTGGCATCCAATCCAGAGGGGAATAAAAATTCTGCGATAAGCTCCAGCCTGATGGGCCACTAGGCTTGAATGCTGACTTTTTTGTGTGCTTCGGGTCATAACCTGATGAGGAAAAACTCAAACTTTTTTTTTATTGCCAATGTTAACAGGGTCTGATCCAGATGAATCTTTTACCAAGATTAAGATACATCCTAGAGGTCTGCCACCCTGCTGCACCAACTGTTCAAGATGTTTTGGACATTCTGACAAGAATCTCGCAGCATTCAACTCAAACTGCTAACAAAGTAATCAGGTGTCCTAGATTAATGGAAGCCATCTTTGCCAACTTTCTTCCTCTGTCATGGAAGACACCCGAGCTGAAGACTGGTGCAGTAGCATATGGTCAGCCGGTTACCGCAGCTATGACTTGTAAGGACTATTTGTTGTGCAGGAAGACACATGGCTGCCACCTTGGTGAGTTGGGCCATCCACCATGTATGTTTGCTATTGACTTAAGTCCAAGTTCATTAATAATGAAGTTTTTAACTAATTTCACTGGCAGATTTCAAAGTACCATTTGACTGACCGACTGATGCGCTATACAGCTCTTAGTCCAAGAAACATGCAAGTGGAATTACAGGAGGCTTATTCAGTATACACTGAAAGTTTAAGAACATGGAGAGTGTGCATCTTGTATGGATTAGGGTGTGATGCTGTGAGGTAAGTCTAGATACAATCATAGATTATGCAGTGCGTTGGATATGCTCGCCAGTGAAGAACAACATGCTACTTGTAACTTGCCGGCAAATGATTAAACGAAAAAAGCACATGGACAACGAGCAATTAGCCTGCAATTTGCTTACCAGTACATCAACAAATGTAATTTCACTGCGTGCGGGAATATCAGTCCCTGGCGGACAACAATTTCCGCATGAGATCGAGGCAATGCAGAACAAACGAAAGCGAGGCAAATGCAGTCCAAACGAATCTCGATTTTTCTTAGCTACACAAGATTAGGGTTGCATTCTCCTATCATTGAATGCAAAACTATGCGTTGTGACCAGTTCAATTTTATCCTTGGTTCAAATTTTGTTTTCCTTTGTTCTAAGCTCATTTTCACATTGCCATACCCAAAAACAAAGGAAAATAAAATTTGAAGCAACATGAAGGATAAAATTGAACTACAACATATGTCATATGCACTGTTGGAGATTATACTACATGGTTCGTACAATCTTGAAAAGGTCTTGAATTTTAGCAGTCGTCTCGAAAAGTCCTTGAATTTGGTTAAGTCCTTGAAAAGTACTTGATTTCTTCATTAGGTCTTGAAAAGTCCTTGAAATTTAGGACTTCTTGCACGTCCTATTACTTTTCTGATAAATTAAATGATTTTGGTAAGAAAAATTTGTTCACAAACGACTTCAAAAATGCGAAATAACTTTCGAAAATGTCGCTATAAAACGTAAACCCCTACATGAAGCATGATTTAGATCTTTGCCTCAATTTCATGCACCAGGGCTTGCACCAGGCCACTGATGTGGGTTGTCCACCATGCGGTTTTGTTGGAAGGGGTAACATGGCCGATAGTGAGTAAACATGTAGCGTTGTTTTTGTTAAGTGATGAAAAGTTCAGCTGGGTTAAAGAATTTAAAGGCGACAAGCACAAGGCTTTGTGTTGTGTTTGCAACAAAGTGATCGACATCGAACACATGGGAGAAAGCGCTTTTATGTCTCACATGAAAGGCGAGAAACATAAAAGGAACACTGGTGCAACTTCAAGCTCAACCCACGTGATGTCTGCATTTTTTCACAAGCCAGTTAGGTCAGAATCTAATTCTTGTCACGCAGAAGGAAGTAACGGTGAATGTTCCGTTCCCCCGCCTCCGCCGGAAGCAGATGGTCAGTCAACAGTTCAGCTTACTGAGGAATGCCTGAACTATTTAAAAGTTGTAGATGACTTAGTCGAGTGTTTAAGAAATGAAAAAGAGGACGGAGAAATCGAGGACTTTTGATTTTGTGAATAAAACTCAGTCCTTGAAAACGATTTTTTGTCCTTGAAAAGTCCTTGAATTTTGTTTGTCCGAAGTTGTGCGAACCATGTACTAGTTTCCAAAACATCAAACGACTAGGCATATTTCTACTTGCCCCTGGATGGGATGTTAGTCCATTGCAGCATAACCCCCCCCCCCCCCCCCCCCCTCCTCCACAGTCTCCACAATCCAGCCATTTGAAGTAATTTGGTTCCAGTTTTGAATTATATTAGTACATACATATATTGAACTGTGACCAAATATAATGCATCCCAACTGACTATCCAACATTATGCTACTGGTAGTAGTAAAAACATCAGTCCTGTGTTTTCTTTCAGAGAGATGTACGTAACTTTTGTTGAACACCTGCAATCAATTCAATGTCTGTCCATTTTGCTGGTAACACCTGAACACAAATCAGAGCTTTCCTGTGCGGCTGCTATATTTGGTGTTATAGAAGCTTCACTGCATGCTGCTGGAGCAGCTGCTGACCAGACACCTCCTGAACAGCATCATGGGAATGATTCCTTGCCACCTCTGGCTCTCAACTGGAGTCATGTGACAGGATTCCTGCCTCTGATTGGTGGATGTGTGACCAAGTGGGTTAAGGAGATTTTGGATTTTGATCCTTGCCCAACCCTGCAGGTATGACTCCGTAGCACGAGACAAGTTTAACAAACTGGGTCGACAAAAACTCTTATTATAGTGCCTTTGCCAATGTGCTCAAAGGTGGTGAAGATGTCATTTTCCATGCTTTAGAAAACAAGGGATGTGTTGGGGGTGGGGGAGGGGGGTGGTTGAGTGGGGATCCCTCTAAAACTTAATGCTTTATGTTCTTTCAACCAAAGGGGATGGGCTTCCTGTGCTCCTCCTGTAGAGTCAGAGCAAGAACATAACACAAGGACAGTACATGACCCTTGATCACTAGTGTGACGTAATTTCTTTTAATGAGTAAGCAATTAAAAGAACAGAACAACATGTTGAATAGGTCTTTATTAAAAAAGTGAATTTTACTCAGTACCTGTGTTCATGTTGTTTTATTTCATTTTGACCAGGCTGAAAACCTTTGTCTTCTCTCTGGGGCTGTTACTGCTTTGACTGCATACTACTCTAAATTGTGTGATCAGGTTGGTTGTGTTCTGTCACAAATGAATTTATTTATTTATAACTGTCAATAAACATGAGGCCTGAAGCATATGAACAGCTACAATGGAGAGAGGTGGACACTAATGCTACTCAATTAGTGGCGTTAACCTTATTACTGCACCCTTTATGACTCAATGTCTATCATGTTAGAATGCCATCCCTCACACTTCAATGTTCCGTTTTGTCACAGGTGTCCTATTCTCCTGTGGATACTCTCCAGGAGTTAGAACAACTCTCAAATACAGTGCTTCTTCCTTTGGTTGAGTCACAATTCCTGGACTGGTGTTTCACACAAATCAGGTAACGATACACACATGCTTTGATCATAATAGTAATAAATTCTCACCGGGAGCCCCCACTCCCAAATGCCTCAGGTTGAAATAAGATATGGGAAGAGGCGAGCCCGGAGGCGGAAAGGAACGGGAGCTAAGGCACAGTGACTAGTCATCACTGCGGGGAGGAGGGTGGGGCGACAATCTGATGTCTGGCATCGGTTTCAACAAAGAGAGGAATAAACAGGATAAAACAGTACTATTTATACTTAACTCACGTAAAAATATGCATAACAGATTCCCATGAGGATATACAGAAGTGCAGAAATGAGAAAGTGGGATCTCAACAGAATTAGGGGCATTTGTGCATGAGGACCCTATGTGAGAATAGTGGGTATGGTCCATACACCGGACTTCAGACCGAGAGGTTTGGGTTCAAGCGCATGCTGGAGTCAGCATGTTGTGTTCTTGAGTAAGACATTTTATGCTTGCTTTGCCTCTCTCCATTCACGGGTGGAATTTATGGGATCTGGAAAAATTTGGAGTAAACCTGATAAAATGGGTTAATTTATGCTGAATATAACCTGTGTGGACCTGGCACCGGTTGTTCGAAAGCCGACTAAAATAACCAACGATTAGCGGTTATTCCGCAATTAAATTTCTTATTCTCAGGATAACTAATCGCGGGATAAAATGGTGTTCCCGAAAGCAGATATTTAACCTACGATTAACTATCCGTCGGTTAAACTCAGATTAAACCAGTAAAACCGGTTACTGGAGGGAGAAACGGTGGAGCGCGAGGGGAGGGAAGGGAAGGGATAAAAAATGACAGCTCCTACAAAATACGAAATTCAACGGAAATTATTGTAGAAATAAAAAATAAAATGAGAAAAATAAATAAAGCCCAATTTACTTTTACGAAATTTCCTGTGTCCGGGTATCAATAAGAAGCAACAGAAAAAGCTAAGATAAAAATTAAATTGGAGTTTTGACCAAAAATAATTTCAATGTATCCTGTGCAAATTTTGCATAAACGCTGGGCGAAACTCGCTGAATCATGCAAGTAGGCCCGTGCAATGGCCGGAAATAAATAAAAACGCTAACCGGTCTAATTTTCAACCTTAGCCGTTTGTATTTTATAAATTAAAAATTGTTTCTCTAACCTGAGAAGTTCACGAAACCGAAATGTCTTCAATCCTCGCTGAAACTTTTACATGAGTTCAGTAAAAGTTTGTAGATTTCTCTTACATGGAACTAGTGCGAACTACTGTGAATAATAAAATATAACGGCGACGGGCAAATAAAGTGAGAATCGCAATTGCATGAATGAAACAGAACAAAGTTTGGTTAGGGGAAAATATTAGAAAGGAAGAAAGGCATTAAAGTATTAAACTATGCAAGAAGAATAAACTGAAAGCGTAGATTGATGGCTTGTTATAAGTTCAGCCAAATGAACAACAAACAAGTTCGACAGTAAACTAAACTTTTACCAGATTCTGTCCGTAAAATCAAATGAATACTCGCCATTTTTAGACCAAAAAAGCCTTTAATTCCACCATTGATGTTGCCTTTTACATTACAGCGGTTAGTCAGGGACGATTTCTACCTCTGAGGAAAATGCTGAAATTTCTTTGCTTCGTGCTTGTGTATAATTTTGCGATCTCCAGGCAGAGGTAAAAAAACCAGGGGGAAAACCGGACACGGGACTGCACACGTCCTCGAGAGAAAAGTAAAATGTGTTTTGGAAAAGTCGTCAGGTATCCTAAGTTGCTTTTCTTTCCTCACTGGACCCGGCATTAAAGCAAAACCACCAAACAGTAAGTCGGCCATTGTGTTTGTTTGTGAGCTTTTTCCCCCGATTAGTGAGTTAATCCACCTCACTAGGTGTGTTAAATTTAACCCTTAGTTTATCCCTCAGATAGTGCTAATCGAGCTTTGAGGAACACAATTTAATCAAAGGATAAATTTATTCCGTGGATTAGGCCGATTTAATCCTGGGTTAGTGCTAATCGGCTTTCGAACAACCGGGGCCAGGAGGAGAATTAGATCAATGATCATCATCATCATCATCATCATCATCCAACCTCATCCTCCTCATAGACACCAAGTGGCGCATATGGCATCAACAAGGTTTCTCCATTCCTGGCTGTCCATTGCAAGCCCTGAAGCTTACCCCCAATTAAGGTTCAGAGCCTGGAGTTCTGCCTCAGCCGTCCCCCTCCAGGTGGATTTTGAACAGGCTCTTTAACAGAGCGACTTAGTAGATTCTCTACAGATCATGTGACCCATCCAATTCCACACAGTGCTATGGGGCCTTCAAACGCAGTATTCTTAATTTGATCTGGTTTCTTTTAGTGCTATGTCAGCCTACAGCAACAACAGAGGATCAAAGCTTTTTAGAAAGGCTATTCCCAGTCTTCCAGACTTTGGCTCATTAGAACTGATTGAGAAGCGTGGACCTCACCCTGCAGAGTCCAACATCACTGAACTGATGGGTGTTACTTCATCTTTAATGCAACTTCTGTACCATGTCACAAAACTACACAAAGGAATTGCCACAAAGGTATGTTTCTTAGGACTGTACAACTTGATTTGGTGGTTGTGGGGTGGGGAGAAGGGGGGGGGGGGGGGAGGAGGGGAGGGATTGGCCCATATCCTTTCCTTTTTGTGTGCCCTTTTCCAACCTTACAAGAAAAAAAAAACTTTAAAATGTCTTGAAATTATCATGAAATTTAATAATGTTCTCGAAGTTTTTCCCAGTGCTCCAGGGAGGGAAGGCACATTGTACATTACATGTATCAAAACTTTAACTGCACTAGAAATCATTCTTACTCATTGTTAGCTCAATTAGGTTAATTTTAATTAGAAATAACTTTTAGTATTATCAAGAAATACCTTTTCCATTTAACTTTTGTTAATTTTTTTCTCTTGTGACCATCAGTTCTGTGTTGTTTTGTGCAAGAGTTCTGTTCGTCAGTATTTGAATCTTGCTGTGGAATCACAGGTTTGTACATATTGTACATGGTTTTTAATTGACTTGTTTCTTTGTCAGTCCAATCACTTGATCTAAACTTTTTCAGTCCACAACACCCTCCAACATTTTTATGTGCTTATATTTTAACTTTGTGTTATCTTTTCAGGATGCTCCTTCGTCCTTCTTTGTTCGTCAAGAGCATCATCTTCAATATTTCTTGCTAAAACTCGCCAGTAATTTGGTAAGAAATCAAATTACTTTCCTTGTACAGTTGAATCCTAGTAACTCGCACCTTCAAGGGAAAAAAATTTGCCCAGTGTGTCTGGGCCCTTAGTGAGGGTTTGAGTTGTCAGGATGCAACTGTAGTTTGATCTTTCATTAGGCTGCTGCCACTGAGAGCAAAGCAGTTTTAACCATTTTTCTAATAAATAAATAATTGCCTCTTGTTATTAGATCGAAGGGACAGAATCAGATGAATATTCAAGTTACATTCCACTCTGGCATGAAGCTGCACTGTTGTTATTCTCCAAGATCTTTCCAGGAGATGAGTTTTACTCTTTTGATCTCCTTTCTACGATTTTGTTCAATGCAAAATTTTTCTGGTGAGTTGTGGTTCAACTTTTTAACCCTAATATGTGACCATTCAAATGAGATCTATTAGTACTGTTTGATATCCTGTACAAAGCTATTGAGCAGTGTTTCCATGCGGTACTGTTTTTATGCTGTTCAAGGCGATTCTAACTTACAAGTCTGCGGATGAAACCCCTGTTTGTGACCATTCAAGTGGGAGCTTTTACAAGAAAAATTCTTTTATGTGGTACTCTTTGTTTTTTAATATTTTAATAGACATAAAACGGTCAATGAAATGAGAGGGTTGTTAAAGGATTTTCATACATCTCTCGGCATCTCTTTCTTTATTTTACTTTTATCTTTTCCTGGCATCGTTAATTTCCTCAACGTTCTTAATAATCCAATACTGATAAAGTATTCCAATTACTGTATAGTGCAGGAAATGGTCCATCATCAGTAGGTGTCACCAAAGACCTATCAGAAATGTCCCTAACTACTCCTCCACTGCCAAGTACTTGTGACACTTCAGCTGCAAGTCGAGGGGAGCTCATTGCAAAGGCTCACAAAAACCTACCTTGCATAAGGTCCACATTCATGGGCTCCTTTCAGGGCATGAAGCACCCCTTGGAAACTTCCAGGTAAGAAAAGATAACTTTAGACTCACTGGCCATAAATATGAAATGTTCCCATATTGGCAAGGTTTTAACTTTTTACTTCAACTCATTGGAACCTTTTCAGGTTATTGTCCCTTCACCAGGTGCGTAATATTCAGTCATTTCTCATACCCTATTGTGTGGGGCCCCTTCAACCAGCTGACTGGATGTTCCTTCCTATTGTGGATTTACATAATCAGGCGATAAGTGTGTAAGTAAATCATCACTTGAAATTCTCAATTTTAATGGAATAATAACTTTGTGAGCAGAAGTCTGTGATTCATTCACAGACAAGCCGAACAGGGGCTCAAGAGAGTAATGTATTTTATAGAATATATGCACATCGGCTTCTTTGTCTAGAAGTACCTCATCCCTATAATCTTCTACAGTGATCAACTCCCATCTTCTCCTAACCTATTCATAACAAATTCGAGTAGACATATATTAAGAATTCATCACTAGATCATCTTAGAAATGGACTGAAACTAAAATCTGAGAACGGTAAGAATATGAAAAATCATCTAAAAGGTTTGAAATTTTTATGCACACTTATTGACAATCTTTCCCTTTATAAATTAAAATAATGAACAAATAAAAAATCACTAGCCACTCGATCATCATGTTGTGGTTCAGTTTATTATTAATAAAAGGGCACAGTCATGTAAACCTTTTAATTTAATGGAAGTGAAGGGGATAAAGACGGTTGCATTATAACTGACTACTTTCCATTCAGGTTTTCACTGTGTATTTATCTCGTATTCTTTTGCAAGTGAGATGAAAGGTCAGGGGATTGATACAATCACAGGCCCTGCTGTTTCCATAGTTACCTCTACACTTCAACTGGTGCTGTTGCTCGAGGAATGGCGACCTTCCTGCTTACGTCACGTTTCCATGGCATCACGAATCGCTAGGCTCATGTGTGTCTTCTTGACAGGTAAGATTTGCTTCGCTGTCACACCCTGACAAAAAATAATCAGTAAAGGTAAACTTTGGCAAGTGTTCAAATGCAAGGTTTTTATTCCTCAGAGCCAGGGCCATCTCTAGCCTTGAGAAAGACTAGCTCTGCTATTTGAAATATTGGTCAAGAATTATTACATTCATTTGCCCTTTTTGCTGTAGTGCCAGCCTTGAACTCAGTTTAGTTGGGTTTTAAAATGTCGGAAGGCACTCAAATTTATATTAGATGGACGTTTTCCTGGAGTCAACCTTTTGTTCATCATGTGCCAACATGGTTCACGGTTCCAACATTTTCACGCAACTGTGCTGGATAATGTTGAAAAAAGAAACAGTGCTTAAGGACCTAATAGAGCAGTTTTCACGTGAGTGTCGAAAGTAATTCACATTTGCTTTGGTTTTGCATTACTAAGCGAAGTGATTGGCTTAAAAAAACTCGCGCCACTTTCTCAACGAATCGGAAATAAAACCAAAACCAGCCGCGACTTGCTTGCACACGTTTTCCCGCGCTTTGAGCCGACTACATGAATTTGCTTCAAGTTTTGATTGGTTCACTGGATTGTCTGTGTCCTTTGTGTTTGGCCAGAGTGATTACATTGGTTTTGGTTTTACGACACTCATTTGAAAACTGCTCTATCCGTCTAAGTGTAACTTAATGTATCACAATTTCTTTTTGTTTTGTCTTTGCAGGAAACGATTTATTCCTTAACAGCAGCGTTCATGATTATTTGTCAGCTCTTTTACGGATTTACACAAACCCTTCCAAACTCAACCAGCTCGATTTTAATTCTCAAATCCCTGGACTTACCTCTTTTTACGATCTGTAAGTCATTTTGCAGTTAATTTTAATTTCGATTTTTTTCATGTTTTCAAATCGAATGGAATGGAAATAAAAAGGGTTAATAGTCTGCGCTTGATTTCTTTCAGGTACGCGTCACTTCTGTCCCAGTACTCCGCGGTCTCGTTTGGAGATGCGCTGTTCGGTTGTTACGTAATTCTACCATTGGCACAAAGGCATGACGTCAAATTTCGCAGAGCTGTTTGGGATGAACACATTGGAGTCTTGAGGGCTTTGTCGATACCTTTAGTGCAGGTAAACAAAACAAAATATTGACAATGGAGGGCACAGCAGGTTACAAGCTGTCTGTCTGTCTGCCTATCTGTCTGTCTGTCTGTCTGTCTGTCTGTCTGTCTGTCTGTCTCTCTGCCTCTCTGTCTGTCTGCCTGCCAGCCTGCCTGCCAGTTCGTCTCCTTGTTTGTCTGTCTCTCTACTTTTGCTTTAGTGGAAGTCAATGCTCTAAGATGGAAGGCACTTCTAACATGCCCTTTCGGTTTTTTTTTTCGTATCAGTTGCCCATTCCGCTGGAGGAGTTCCTGTATCCTGTTGAACAGAACCATGCATTACTTGCGCTCTATCTGCGAGCTCTGGCTACACAAACAGTCAGGTAACTTTACCGACTTCATTTACTTTTGTCAATAAAAGTGTTTATCACTAAGGGATATTCCCACGCTAGCAATATGTTGAATTTTTCATCTTTCACATTTCATTACCGACCTTAAAATTTACCATTTTTCTTTATTTATCACCATTCTGTCAAGTTGTCTTAAAAATCCACCTTTACCTAGTTATACACCTGAGTGGAGGGAGGCACTGTGAGAGTGAAGTGTCTTGCCCAAGACAGCAACACAATGCAGAATCAAACACAAGCAATTCTTCTGTTTGTTTTTATTTTTATTTTCTTCTAGATTGCAGTGGTCCCCTCTGTTTTATCTTGTGGCTGTCCATCATGTGAACGCTTTTATTTTCCAACGAGTTGCCCCCGAGGTTAGTGCTTGCTGTGTTTGAATAGATTGTACCTCCTCCGCAGCCTTTTCCTGGCGATAAAAGACTGCTGCATCCCAAACACTCGACAACTCTGTGTCACGTGTCACGTCTTTCTGCCATAAAATTATGTTGTTGCCACAGTCGCTCAAAAACGGCAGACTTGTTAACTTATTGGATACTCAGTAAAATATAAGCTCCTTGAACGATTCTGACACGTGATCTTGTCAATCATAAATACGAACGCTAGTGAGTAATGGTTACTGGTAACTGAACGGACATGTCAGAATAAACATAACCTGCGATCAGACGCAACTAATCGCAGGTTACAATAAACAAGCAGTGAAAGTTCTAGCGGTATAACTCAAAACGCTACAGAGTTCGAAGCTTTGTAAAATAGCTTTCCAAACTCATATTTCATGGGGTCCCAAAATTGACAACTTTACCAATTTCATTTCATGCTTAAACCTTGCAGTCACGTGACATGGTCCCTCGACCGGCAAGGGTACTCCTTCATTGGGAGGTTTGGCGCATCTAACAGTACTTGTTATGATGCCCTAGGTTAAAATTGAGTGCCTCCGGCGGAGGTGGGGGGGGGGGGGGGGTCCATATTTCGTTGGACCCAACAAAATTTACCTTGTGTCCAAAAAGATGGCTATGTTCCCTTGTTCCCTGAAGCCGCTGGGAAGGGGGGGTCCATGTTCCCTTTCTCCCTGAAACCCCTGAGAGGGGCTCACTAATTCCTTTAGTGCATGCGCAACAGTAGTTAATTTTTATTGTCGTGAAATGTTTTCAGTCCTTTTATTTGTGTATTTGTTTTAGGATGAACATGGACTAAAAAATAAGATTACTCTCTTAAAGCAAGTCCTTGCGGTTCAGAATGAGGTGTGTTTCGGTTTGCTCTCTAGCTTGTACTTAGCAGCCAGTAGTACGGTTGGTCATTCAGGTTGTCAGCTACTCAGCCAGATCGTCTGCAGGCCTGTAGGGTGGATTCTGTTGAGGGGGGTTCTTTTATTTTTTGGGAGGTATTTTTTAGCGCCGGAGGCGCTAATACGAGGGCCGTAGACGCGAGCCTCTTGGGGGGTCTGGGGGCATGCCTCCCCAGGAAATGCTGCAAATTTAGGTTCCCTCAAGTGTCATTTCCTGCATTTTGACAAAATTTCCGAGGTGCAATGCATTTTCCTTCAATATTAGCTCTTCGGAAAGTAATTTTCACTCCAAAAAATGCCGACTTCAAAAATTTTAGGGGGTTCGTTCGAACCCCCCCCCCCCCCCCCCCACCCTACGGGCCTGGTCTGTCTGTGTCTGTCTCTCCTGCTGTCTGTTTGTCTGTCTAAGTTAGGTCGGATGGTCGATCGGTCAGTCTGTCTACCAGTAGTGTAGCAGCTCTCGTAGGCTTTGTAATTCTACTGGTCCTCTACGTTTTTAATGGGCGAGTGTTGGATACTCTTGTTCGCGTATTTGGCCTTGGAGTCGCAAAGGTAGAGGGCGGAGGAAACGAGGCCAGGGAGGGTCTTCATCTCGCTCCAGCCTTTTGCGCATTTCCTTATCCAAGATGGCGGCCGGAAAGGACTATTCAGCGCTCGCGCCCAATAAATACGCCTGCATTCACTGCGGGCTACTTGTGTAGCAGTTTCTATTGTTTATTGTTCTTGTTGTTTGTTCTGTTGTTCTCTAGAACTGTTACCCCACCCTAGTCAATCGGTCATCGAAAACCCTATGAAAAAAATCTCTTTTGTCTCTCAAGGGTACTCGTCAATAACCTGCACTACTCTTTAAAATTGAGTTTTCTTTTGTTTTCCTCCAAAATTCATTTACTTTTGTATTTATTTTTCAGGATGTTCGGCATGATGTATTGTACTACTACAAACCATCTCCCTCAAGTTCCTCTGAGCCTTTTGTAAAATTCACCAACCTTCCAGCAGATCGACAACTTTTGTTGAGAAACCGGGACGAGCTGGAGGAATGCCGCAAGATATACCAGACAATGGAATCAGCGTGAAGATTATAACACAACCTGTTGTAAAAATCTCACTGCAGAACTGAAAAAATAGAAATTATTACACAATGTATTATATTTATTTTGCTGTAAACAAGAAAATTAATAGATGTATTAAATAAACAAATGCATAAATACACCTCTTTTGTTGCTGTTGTAGTCCTGTGTAACAGCTTGTGTCACACAATTTTCCGTTCTCCATACCCACGAGGTATGTTCCGCTCCCAATCCTGTTAGCACCCACCGAGTTCGCACCCAACTTTCAGAGTACACTTACCGCGTTCGCTCCCAAGTACGCTTACTATCTAGAATATATCTCGTTCTTTAAGCGTGAGAAAAAACTATCTAGAATATTTCTCGTTCTTTAAGCGTGAGAAAAAAACTATAATGTTTCTCGTTCTTTAAGCGTGAGAAAAGCGTGACTACGTTAGTGATCGGTGGGGGCGAACTCGAAAAAGGTAGGGAGCGAACTCGGTGGGTGCGAACTCGGTTGGGAGCGAAACCTGCATCATTCGGTACAACTCCGTAAACCTCCTGCTTTCGATTGAAAGACAATTACAATACTGAACATTGTTTGAACACCATCTTCAGTTTTTGTATAAAAGAGTGTAGACCCAGACAAGATGTGGTCGACTTTTCGGAAAAAAATTGCCCAGTTCCCCTGCCCTTGATTGTACTTGATTGAGGAAAACGCTCTGTGCGATACACTCGTCTTCCGGAAGTGGTACTCAAGCATATCGTTGCATGCCTGCCCTGAGGCGATCAAAAGACCCGTAATTTGAATCTACATTTCCCATAGATCGTCAAATTAATAGACAAAATAATGGAGTCTTTAACAAACGAACACAATCGACTTCATAGAACGGTCTAGCGTGTGCGCCCATGCGAAGAATGCCGTGTTTGAATATAAAACAACCTTATCAACACAGTTTATATTTATACTTGAGAAATGTTCCTGAATGTTCCTCGATCATGCATATGTTCAGTATGTTAGTAATCATAAATTACCGTATTCCTTATTTTACTATGAAAGTCCAAGAAAGTGCAATTTTCCTTGAAGTATTGCGTGACGCTTTAAATATGAGTCACATTTTAGTAGCAGGAATATCGAATAGAGTGTGCTGAGAACTCGCACATTGCGAGGAGTATGGCGCTCCCAGCTCCAGTGATAAATAATTAAATTTTATGAGCGATCAAACTGCGATAAAAGGTGCCATCGTTTTCAATGAATCTCTTTCTCTCTTTGCGACAGCCTGAACGTTTGTATGGTGTCTCATCTCGACACGTCTCGAGACATGAAGGACATAAGCTAAATATGATTTACTTTATTCTATCACTGTCCCTAAGAAAAAAACACCACTTGTCGTCTTGAAATTATTTTATAGGCTTTTCACGTTAAAACGTAGTTGCTTGGTGCTAGAACTATCTAGATAATTCTAGAAAATTGAATGAAAGATCAAAAGTGCTTTGTGAGCATGACAGAGAACTTCGTAATCAGCCGGAATTAGAAACTGGCGCGTTAGCCAATCATATCCTGGTGTATTGTTCAACGAGCCAATGAGATGGCGCGACTTTCGCAATGTTCTAGAAAGTTCTAGAATGTTCTATGGGATCGAGTAATATAAAAGCGACGCCAAGTACACGTGCTTTACGACAAATTTTCACAGAAGTGCATAGCGTCGGTGACTTCGCCACTTCCCTAGCAGGAAAAAAAGCAAAAAAAAACTCAACCTTCCTCGCCAAAATGCCTGACATCGAAGAAGTGCAGCAAATGGAAGAAGATTCCGAAGTTGAGACCTTCGCTTTCCAAGCTGAGATCGCACAGTTGATGAGTTTGATCATCAATACGTTTTACTCGAACAAGGAAATTTTCTTGCGAGAACTCATCTCGAACTCTTCGGATGTGAGTAGAACTGTGTTAATTTTTGCTTTATCCGTTTTTTGATTCACTTCTTGTCTTGAATCCGCTTCAGCATTTCTAGTTTTGGCTTTTAAAGCCAAAGTTTTTTCGAGAACATATTTCTGGAATTGGGCCTTGCCCTCGCCGGCATATACAATTTGTCGATGGATATCGCAAATTTGAAGTTTTATAACTTCATTATAAGGGTAGCTTATGGTGGAAAAACACTTCTTGTACACTCTATCATTCACAAAGTACAGATTTTTAGAAGTATGCGCACGTTAGCTTTCGTCGTCGTTCTTGGACATGCACAATTTGCATTCGCCACGGAAGTGGAAAAAAGTATAAAGTAAGCTGTCTTTAGCTAAGTTTAAGCGTTTCTTGTAATAGGTTTTCCCTCGTGATGTATTTTCGCTGTATTTAGTTACTGAAGGTTAGATTAAACCGAGAAAAGAATAATTCTTTTAGCACGACAATCGACGAATGCGAAAGCGAAAGCCGAAAGAAGCGAGCACATGGCGTCCAAATTGTCACGTGGTCGTTTTCTAGCGAGTTCTTTAAAAAGAGAAAATTCCTTTCCTAACGAAATTTTCTTTTTCTTTCTAAAAGTTTCGTCATCTAAACCGCCTTCCTGAATGATTTTTCTTATCCCTAACTCCGTTTTATCCCAGGCTCTCGACAAGATTCGTTATGAGAGCTTGACAGACCCAACCAAGCTTGACAGCTGCAAGGATCTAAAGATCGAACTCATTCCCAACAAAGATGACAATACTCTGACGCTTGTCGACACCGGAATTGGTATGACGAAGGCAGATCTGGTCAATAACCTGGGAACAATCGCAAAGAGTGGAACGAAGGCATTCATGGAGGCACTGCAGGTAAAACATTGATGTCCACGTCGAATTTCGACTAAAAGTTGGAACCTTGAAAATTTGTATAAATCGTAAATTTTCAAACCATATTGCCAGTTTTACTTTTCTCTTTCCAGTTTATCTTAAGTGTACAGAATTGCTAGCACCTATTTTGCACCCCACCGACAGCGGGGTCTGAACCTTCTTCTTCCCTTCCCGTACCTTTTACTCCTGCTTCCAGCCCCCTTTCCATAGTGGTTCCCTCCACTTTGTCCCATTTCTATTGCGAAATATAACAAAATGTTGCAAAATTTTCTCAATTTCTCCCGGTCCCCCTGACCTCGGGACTCCCGCTTCCCGCCCTCTCTTCCTCCTGGGCTGCTGCCTCCTCTCCCCACCCACTGTATTTTCTTGCATAATTCCCTTTTACCACCCCTTGCAACAACCATACTGCTTTCAGCTCAAACCCTGCCAAAAAACAAATAAATGAATATAAATATAAGTAAAAAATATGGTTAAAATTGTATTTAAGATTAGTATAGAGGATATGAATATATTATTTTTTAATTGATTACACCTTTCTTTTTAGGCCGGTGCTGACATCTCTATGATTGGTCAATTTGGTGTGGGTTTCTACTCAGCCTATTTGGTCGCTGACAAGGTTGAAGTTTACACCAAGCACAATGACGATGAGCAGTACATCTGGGAATCTGCTGCAGGAGGATCCTTCACTGTTCGCCGCCTTTCAGAAGAAGTGTTGCCACGAGGCACAAAAGTGGTCCTTCACCTCAAGGAAGATCAGATGGACTATTTGGAAGAAAAGCGAATCAAGGAGATTGTGAAGAAGCACAGCCAGTTCATTGGTTATCCAATTTCTCTTTTGGTTAGTTAATGTTCAGACAACACTTTTAAATGGTTTTTCAGAGAATTTAGGGTACAATGAGAAAATATTTCCCAGTTATTAATTAACCTAGCAGTGGCATAGCAATTTTTAGCGAAGTGGAATTGTGATTTTCACATTCATGCTTCATTTTATAAGTGTTAAACCAAGACTATGCAAAGGCAAACCAGACAAAGAGAAAAAAAAAGACTAGAAAGCAAATGGCATAATCGATCCAACTGATAAATAACTGGTTTTGATCTGAATCAAACCACGGCTATTTCACCAATTTTCTGGTAAATTTTTATTGAATCCCGTTTGACAAACAAGAACTGTTCCAATAGCCTGTTAATTGTTAAGTTCATGAGAAGTTTCAGTCACCTTGTTATTAAATTATATGAGTGCTGTTTTCTTACAGGTGTGTTAATTTTGGTTTTAGGTGCAAAAAGAGCGAGACAAGGAGGTAAGTGATGATGAGGATGAGGAAGAAGAAGAAAAGAAAGAGAAAGAGGAGGATGAGAAAAAAGAAGACGAGGAAGGTGAGAAGCCTAAGATTGAAGACCTTGATGAGGAAGAAGAAGAGAAAAAGAAGGAGAAAAAGAAGAAGAAAATCAAGGAAAAGTACACTGAACTGGAAGAGCTCAACAAGACCAAGCCACTGTGGATGCGTAACACCGATGAAATCACGACGGAGGAATATGGCGAGTTCTACAAGAGTCTGACCAATGACTGGGAGGAGCATATGGCTGTGAAGCATTTCTCAGTTGAAGGACAATTGGAATTCCGTGCTCTTCTGTTTCTTCCTCGGCGGGCACCGTTTGATCTGTTTGAAAACAGGAAAAAGCGCAACAACATCAAGCTGTATGTGCGTCGTGTTTTCATCATGGACAATTGCGAGGATATAATTCCGGAGTACCTTAACTTTATTAAGGGTGTTGTGGACTCTGAAGATCTGCCGTTGAACATTTCTCGTGAAATGCTGCAGCAGAACAAAATATTGAAAGTGATCAGGAAAAACCTTGTCAAGAAGTGTTTGGAGCTGTTTGCTGAAGTGACGGAAGACAAGGACAACTACAAGAAGTTTTACGAGCAGTTTGGCAAGAACATCAAGCTCGGTATTCACGAAGACAGTGTCAACCGCACCAAGTTGGCTGATCTTCTGAGATATCACTCTTCTGCCTCGGGAGATGAGATGACTTCGCTGAAGGATTACGTCACACGAATGAAGGAGAACCAGAAGGACATCTACTACATTACTGGTGAGAACAAAGACCAGGTCTCGCACTCTGCTTTTGTGGAGCGAGTCAAGAGCCGCGGTTTTGAAGTGTTGTACATGACAGAACCCATTGATGAGTATGCCGTTCAACAGTTGAAGGAGTACGATGGAAAGAAACTTGTCAGTGTCACTAAGGAAGGACTTGAGCTGCCCGAGGACGACGAAGACAAAAAGAAGTGGGAAGAAAAGAAAGCAAAATTTGAGCCTCTCTGCAAGGTATTGTATTGTGAACAAAATTTTATTAACTGATGTTACAGTAAAGAAAATCTTAATGGTTAGATCATTTTGTATTTGTGGTAAGATGCAAATTTGGCATTCGTTACATGAGCAAGTCCCAATGCAAGTGTAGTCTCGAAAACCAAAAGTTGTTTCCCACAGATTTGCTTCGCTCACTCTAACACTATTTTTACCAACCATTTCTCATACGTCTGATTTCTAGAAAAAATTTGTTTCCCTTCAAGATTAGTTAGAGAAATCATTATTCCACTTATTCCTTTAATTCTCTGTATAAAAATGGTCGTTTTCTTACTGTATTGCCTTCCAGTATCACAAAATATATGAGAAATAGCTGCCTTTATATGCAACCTCAATTGGGTTTTAATTGTTCTCTAAATTATCCTTCCACAGACAATCAAGGAGATCCTTGACAAGAAGGTTGAGAAGGTGGTAGTGTCGTCACGTCTGGTGTCGTCTCCCTGCTGTATTGTGACCAGTCAGTTTGGATGGACCGCAAACATGGAGCGAATTATGAAGGCACAGGCTCTGCGTGACAACAGCACTCTAGGATACATGGCGGCAAAGAAACACCTTGAGGTGAATCCCGATCACTCGATTGTTGAGACCTTGAGACAGAAGGTGGAGACCGATAAGAATGACAAGTCTGTGAAAGATCTCGTCATGTTGCTGTATGAGACCTCTCTGTTGTCATCTGGTTTCACCCTGGATGACCCTCAGATTCATGCTGGCCGAATCTACAGGATGATCAGCTTGGGACTTGGAATCGATGAAGATGTGTTGGGTATGTGAAAACAATGTTGCTTTTATCAAAGTCAGAATTTCCTGACCAGCTCAAAAAGTTATTTATTTTGTGGAAGTATACAACCTTTGCATGTTGTTGGCAGGCGTCATCTTATGGTCAGCCAATTTTAATTAACTGTTTGATGTTGGCAATTTTGTGTGTGATGTGTGTTGTATTCAAACCACTGAGGAAGAGGCAGTGGTCTTGGGTTTTTGTTTTATTGAATGTTTTTAGGTGCATTTTTAACAACTCTTAGTTATGTAAACATTGGGGCCCAGTTGTTCAAAGGGTGGATAATGGTATCCAGTGGAGTAGTGTTGGCAAAACAAACTACTCTATCCACTGGAGGGTGATTTATTTGGTTGGATACTGTTATCCACCCTTTTAACAACCAAGTCCTGCACTACCCAGAGTTTAGGCAAGATGTTATTTATAAAGACAGCTGCCAGCCTCATTTAGTTATGAAGCTACGAAACTGACAACCAATTTGTCCTTTAACCCCTGCCCTCCCCTGCTACCATTGAAAAAGATATTTTACATCAGGGGATAAAGTTCGATTGGGAACCATTATATTATGATCGGGTTTTTAATTCTCATCACCAGCCCCCTGGGATTGCTTTTGGAATGGTTAAAAGAATTTAGTTATTAATCATGACCACTTTCTCGATGTTTCAGCTGATGAAGGAGCTGCAGCCGAGGGAGCCACTGAAGACATGCCGCCACTTGAAGGAGAGGATGGCGATGACGCCTCCAAGATGGAAGAAGTCGATTAGTCACTCCACACAAGATAATTGCTCAAAAAGGAAACATTATAAATACAAAAGGGTCTTGGTCCATGGTTTGACAGCGTGTCTGTTTTGTTCTATCAGTTGCTTAGTAACCCTTAACATTTTGCAGCAGAAAAATGCAATTGCCATTAGTATGGAGGGATAATTTCTCTTTCGACACTAGATACTTGTATTCCAGCTCGCTTTGCTTTAGAGTTTAGCTGTGCAGCATTGGACGATGAAATGAACCATATTTAATGAAAAGTTGATGTTATAATGAAGTGTGAGTATTAACATTGTAAACTGACCTAGGAAGTATTAAATTAGGGACCTTGAAGCTTGAAATTAATCATGCTACATTTTGTTTAGTTTGTACTGTTTGTACTACTTAATATTGGAGTGTATTTTGGTTTTGAAGTGATATCAGATTCGGGTGTGTAGCGAAGAAAAAACTGCATGCTATTGTTCATCAGGCTAGCAATATTATTATTCAGGGGTGTTTATTAAAAAAATTTACATTTTGGAGCAGTTTCTTGGCAACGCCAGACTGGTTTCCACATTAAAAATTTGCCAAAATTGTGACTTGGCTTCTATCATGTACGTGTGTATTTCTGCAAGTTTAGTTGACATGGTGCAAACTCTGAAATAAAGCAAGTTATGAAGTTACATGACATTTGTTGTGTTTTTGACATGTGTAAAGAACTAAGTACTTAGACTGACTTTTCCTAGAGCACTGATGGTAAGGGGTGCCCCCAGCATTTTTGAACAGGCAGTAAGCACCTTTTGACTGTACAATTTGCCTGAAAAAAACAACAAGCAATGACCCAAGTCCTCAAAACAATAGAGGCAAGTGAAACTGAAAGCGAAAGAAATTACGGGCTCCAAAGAGGTAGACTGCCAAACAGCCATATTTTTTGCGAATGCACTCGAGCAGTCTTCGAACTTGAGGTCTGGAGCCAATGTGAAACAGAGTGATGCTGGGGATAGACACTGGGTGTGTGAGGCTCAGGTGACAAGTATGCAACTGTTTTAACAATTTCAGAAAAACGACTGTTTTGCAGTCTACCAAAGAGGTGTGTAGCTTCTCTTTAGAGAAAGTGGTTTCATCACTACCAAAATCTGCTACAAAGGGTTATCCAGTGTTCCCCTAAATTATCAATATTTTCCAAAAGGGAGGCTTGCAGAACTCATGGGGACACCCCTGATGGTTACATCAACTGGGCACTGCCATAACGAAGATCTTGACTTGGAACTGCCTGGATGATTGCTCTTGAAGATGTGGGTGACAGTCACTTAAGTTTATTCATTTAAGAGACATTCATCCAGGTGAAATAACTGGCCCTTCAACACATCTTTAAGATGTGTGTCCTCTTTTGATAATTTTGCGGCGCATTATAAGGGAAACCTTCCCCTCCCCCCGAGCCAGATAAAGCCCTTACCTATCTAAATTTTCCATGTTAAATGGCAAGGAAACTGCAGATCAAACAGCTTGATCAGTCTTTCTTTTTCTGTTTTCATTTTTTCTATGATGCATATAACCCACCCACCCCCATTACAAACCTACCCAGAATAATAATGGTTAAATAAGATTGAACACATCAAGAACCAGTTTAGGCTCGATTTCCACTGCTCTCTCTCTCTTGAGAAGGAGCACGGGCTCATTCCCAGAACAGTAGCTTACAATCAAGCGTAGAACCAGTTCAAAGTTATTTTTGGGCGTTTTGACACTGAAGGGTTCTTATTTGCTAAGGAGGTACAGTGCTTAGTTGCTAAGGAGGTACAGTGGCCTTGTGATCAGTTTGATGATCTGTATCAAAGAGGTCAAGCAGAATGCCAGGGTTGTGTTCCTAACAAACAATTTTCACAGTACTTCTTTCCACTTGGGGATAAAATTTTATGTGCGAAAGCTGTATTAGCAGCCCATTTGAAGTTACAATACTCCAAGGTTCATAAACCCCACAAGTGAGGATGTGCTTTGTGCTCACTGGACTTTGGGGCATAATATTCTTGAACCTTTTTTTGCACTTGTGCAAAAGCTGCTTGTCACCACTGACTGCAATACTATTGGCCAGTGCCAAGAGTCACAACCTCTGGTTAGGCTTGATTTTTGTTCAAATCTGATCGGCTGGTAAAATGAAGAGAAAAGAAAACAAGTAGTCTACACAAGTCAGCTGAAGTTTCTGAGCAAGAGGATGAAGGCCTCCTCAGGAGCCGAGTATGCCATCACAGCACCAGCCTGTGTATTTCCAGAACTAAAGCCTGTAAAATGACTGCGAACATTCTCAACTCTGACAAATTGATCAGCATTTAATTTTCTCAACTCGCTATTAATAGATTTCCATGTAGACAGGAACAAATGGGTCTTGGGGGAGGGAAGGGATAGGTAAGGGGGTGGTGGCACGCACAGGGTCGGTATTGTCTTAATTATATGCCACCTAACTCTCAAAACATCAAAGAAAATGTATGGTGAGGAAACTTTGTATTTTGAGCTAGACAAAGTTAATTATGCAAAGTTTCTTTAACATGCATGTATCTTGTGCCTGCTGATCTTTGAAAGCAATATTGACAGTGTACTTAGCCGAAGAGAAAATGAATAGCGGTAACAAATTTGACCTTTTTAACAGCAGCAAAAACTAAAGCCTTTTTCTTTCTTTTTCAAGTAAGAACTGAACTCCATGACGTTTTTATTCCTCTTTATTCAATTCAAAAACCAGCAAAATTTCAAATCAAGAACCTACCTTCCAAAATATTCATTTCTTGTCAATGTACATTTTATCGTACATTCACCATCCTTTAACTGTGCAAGTTGCAGCATGCTTACACATCCTTGATAAATAGCTACAGAGCAATGGAAGCTGTATTTAAAAGACCTTTTGGACAGGAAAAAATAGACCATTAAGGCAACTTGTGTGGTGAGAATATTACAAAAAGAAGTTGCGACTCATTGCTTAAACTGGATCATGTTGTAGATTTAGCGGGAATAATGAAGACTTTTGAGCACTGTTGTTACAAAATAACAACTTATGGTGATTAAATGTGACCAGGATTATTAAGAGAAGAACCAAGGACGAGAGAAAGTGTCCATAAGAATTGTTAATGTTGTAGTGAACATGTAAGGAATGAACTGAGACAGACAATGAATGTATCAGCAGTTTATTAAGTGGAACGTCTACAGTGATGTTAAAACGTCACCCACGATATGATACTGGTAATTACATGAGCTGGAAACTGTGCACAAGGCAGAGATATGAGTCACATGGATACGTGTAACATGAAGTCTCAAGTCAATGTTCTCTTGTAAAGTTAAACCAGTGATGAAACAAAATGCTGACACAGATAATGAATGGACTAATAAATGGAAATACAATGTACAAATTCAGTCAAAATTATACAATAACATGAAATAATGCCATAGTACTACTCATAGTGCAAATTAAACCAGTATTAAAAAGAATTTGCCTCCTCTAACAGTCATTTTTAGAAGCTAATGCACTGCTGGAACCAGCACAACAGCCCTAAAACATGACAACAAAGTGGCAATGAACCAAAAAAGTAAAATTCAAAACAGCAATTCAAAATGAAAAACTCGGGGGTTGAATAATCTGAAGCAAAACTTGCATTTCGTATCGAGAGTGTTGCATGAAATGCCATGACTCACCCCTCTAAAAAATTTTAAAAGAAAGTTTGGGATAAAACAAATTTATGCCTAAAACAAAAAGGTTATCTCCTTTGGAATCAGAAGAATTATATGAATTATGACTGACAGTTTACTGAAAAAAATTCAGTAGGAATAAGAAAACTAATGTTGTATGACGTTTTGATGTTGCTAAGATTTTTATCTATAATTTTCTTTTTTTTTTGCCATGCGCTTTTTACATTAGCGTCTGGCTCAGATATCGAGGGCAACCTCAGTGCATGTTTTGACATAAATTGATTGATTGAAGATCGTCAAGCATCATTGTCAATGCAAAAGTGACAGTTTCTTCGTGGTTTGAGTATAATGAGTGATGTTAGCAACATCAAAACATCTGGCATTAGATTTATAATTACGTGAAGACGTAAATAATGATCACAAAGGAGACTTAATAAAAGATTAAATTTTGAAGCAAAATACAGTAACTTGTGACTTTATGTATAATTATTACAAGGCTATAAGTAAACCAGCCCTTTAACTGCAGGCTTGCAGTGGTGAAGTTGAAAATTTAGAACCAATTCCATACTGTTTTAAAACATACAGAAACTGGGGTTGTTGAAACAACACGCTATTTGAACCAGATTTTAGAATAGGATAGTGTCAAAATGAGCATGTATATGGAGAATGGTGAAGCACTTTGGCTCTACCTTGCAGTACTTAATAAGGACTTGATAAGGGATGGAGATGCTCTCTGGAAAATTTGAATTACTGTGAAACTCAGAAAACCGTGAACACCTGAAATATTTCAGGAATGTTGATTGTCTAGTGTCCAATCAGAATAAAGTTCAGGACACCCTAGCAAACCTCAAAACCACAAACTAATAACCGTTGCTGTTTGCGGTTTAGTTTTCTCACGCCTGATTGGCTTTTTCCTTGCAACACAATAACATTCCATTAATATTTCTGGTGTTCACGGTTTTCTGGGTTTCACAGTAATCCTCTAGAGGAGGCCAATTTGGGCATGGCTAGCTTTTCTGGACCTGAAAAAGATACCATTTTAGAAGGCATGAATGGATCCACAATTTTTAATAAGTGAGATCAAAATTCTTAATTCACCCCCTCTCCTCCCCTGTCAAGCAAAGGCAAAGAGCATCCCTGTCCCATATGGGTCCCCCCCCAACCCCCTCCTGAGTCAGAATGGTTAGGACTCACAACTACTTACAATGCAACAAGGCTGTATACATCTAAACTACGTCTATAGGAGATGACAAATAATTTTTTGATGCTACTTCTGCAAAGTTAACATTCATCACAATAAAACCTAATAGTTATTTCAAATTGGTTTAAATACCATTTCCTTTTTAATCTTGCCTGATAAGACGTTATAAAAAGCTTTACTTTTGTACCACTGTTCTTGGTAGGCAAGAAATACTCTACTTGCAACTATTATATAAATAATTCCATACTGACAACATTTACATACCAATAAACTCTCAATGACTCACTAATTACATGGATTGAAGAAAAACAATGTGCGCTCCATAATTAACAACACTGATTTTAGAGTAAACTCATTCAATTTTGACTTTTCATAAATTGACCAAACCCATGTTCAACTTATAACAGATTTATATGTACTTTACATGTTTTAGCCAATGACAGAACAGGATACAGATTAACTATTCGATTTCTGAAAAAAATTAATTGTAGCACATTTGAACCATTAGCAGCCTGGAATGAATTTTTCACTTCAGTGGAAAGTGATCAAACATTAATAACCACACTGTGATATATTAATAATGTTATTGATTGCCACTACGGCATAGTTGTTGTTTTGTACAGACCACATTAAACAGAACAAAAAAGCAAAAGTCAAGTTGGTCACCCGTACCGAGTCGACTTTGCTGCTAATCATCAAAAACGTCTTTCACGAGAATCAACTCTTAATAAAATAGTAATATGTCAACATAATTTGGGCACAATTCTGGGAAATGTATTACACTTCGGAATCCTTGATGGGCACAGTATACTTAGCTGCCGTCAGCATTGTGGCATTTCAAATATAGCATTGAAAAATGAATTCAAGACCAATGAATTACGCATCAAAAACCATTGTTTCTTATATCTGCGGCACCCAAATTATTCAAACAACATGAATTGCATACATGTACATATTGCTGTGGTTAAAAAAAAAATTAAAGACTCCACCAGTACTAACACCACGTCAAAATTGGCATGAGCACATAATTATAAAGTTATCAGTGTTGACCTTGGTGATAAGTATGCAGAAAGAAGATTTCTACCATTAGATAGCTTTTATGAATGCTGTCCCAAGAGCCTCTCTGCTTCTACCTGTTGAAGCCGTTGTGTGATCAGAAAGTGGGCAGTCTGTGCGCAATTCAAATCTCCAGTGATAACAACTTTTCTATTGTTAGTACCAGGAACAAATTCTCCTTTTTGTGATACCTGTATCTTGGCGCCGCTGTATTGCATGAATTCATTGATGGTTTTTCCTTGTTTACCGAGGACGGCGCCTATCAGGTCATCTGGCACAGTTAGCTCCAGCGTCGCTGTTGAGTGAATCTGTGAACTTGACGACGACAACCCCAAAGGTCCCAGATTACCCATGGCATTGAGAAGAGGGTTGTTTGCCCCCAGCCCACCCCCACTAAGTAATGCTGCATGAGCTAATATATTATTCGCTGCACTATTACCCCCACCCCCTGAGCTGGGAAAACCGAGTCCACCTAACCCAGAACCAGAAAGCCCACCACCACTAAAAGCATTTAAACTTGAATTGCCATTTGATAGTCTATGAGTACCAAGAGAAAGACTGGAGTACGAGATGTTGTTGTTTAACGCGTGTTCGGGATCCTCCTGCACCTTAGCTGCTATAACGGCGCACGCTGCCTGTACTTGCTCGAGACTTCCAGTGATGCCAATCACCCTCTCTCCTGGGACTGTCTCTGCATTTTTTTGGCTTACTTGTATTCTAGCACCAGTTTGGTCACCTATGTATTTGATGGTCACACCACTCTTACCAATAATCAATCCCGCTGTCGAGTTGGGTACCACTATTTTCATCTGTTTTGCACGTTCCCGATCATACGTCATAGCGGGATTTAATCTCATTGCTGGTGGTTCTTGCCTGATCTTTTCTATCACAAAATTCAACATTTTGTTAATAGTGTCCACTTCTCCCATTATAAGACCAACTCTTTCTTGTGTTCCCGGGTAATAATCATTGTTAGGCGACAGTTTGATTCTAGCTCCAGTTTGCTGCTGTACTTCAGCGATGTTTGCTCCACCTTTACCAATAATTGAACCAGCAGCATGGTTCGGAATTAGGATTTTCACAATCGGTGTTTTGGCAGCTGTGAAAAGGAAAAAGAACATAAGTTTGCAGACTGGACATGACTTATTTTGGGTCAGGGTTTTGACCCAGTCTTCTGATTAGTCTTAATTTAGACTTGAAATTGCTTGTAAAAACAGGCTACAAACTTGTTCACGTCTAACAAATATGCAAACTAGCAGTATATAGACAGTACAAAATCCTGCTTCCTGACTAAAACAAGGCACACAAATAAATCACTCTAATTTGCATCTTATTTTCCTCATATCAATAGCACCATTGTCTTCACGCACCAACCAGCTCTTGAAACTGCTTTCCAAACAGTTTCTAGAGAGAATTTATTAATTCAAGTTTGGGCATAAAAGGGTTGATTTCAGTGCTTTCATTAAGACCTGGCACCTGCGGGAGCTCCGGCAGGTATCCTGTTGTGAAATATTTGTTGGCAGTTTTAAAAAAATTGGCCCTCTAGAGGGAAGTTGTTATGGGCCTCTTGTTGCTCTCCAATGGGTGCGGCACCTACTTCAAAATTATTCTAATTGAAAACTCTGAATTTAGTTGAGGGTAAAACACAACTTTAACATGAATTATAATAAACACTTTTTGCTGTTGTTTTAATTTAAATCGAACAATTCAGCTTTACAACTTTCACTTGAAGTATGAAAGTTACTTTAATTCACAATCAAGTTAAACATTTTGAGTTATGAACCGAAATCTGTTCATTTGGTGAAATGAGATTTTGATAGTCGAAAATAATCAGTGCTGAACTAAAGTCAAGGCAAGAATTTGTAAAATGCTAAGGAAATGTTGATCCACAGGAGTGGGAAATACAGGTGTCTGGGAACCAATCAATGTTCATGATTTATTTGTGATAGTAGTTGTAAACAGGTATAGCACAAAAAAGGAAGAATGATCGGTCTGAGAATAAATTATTATTAAAAAATGCAAAATTCATTTAATATGTTGTGTGAACAAATCAAATTGAACAAATTCTATAAATTCTATAGCATAAGAGTTTTGTAGAAAATTAAGTATTGATGATTAAACTGTTCAATATAATTTTAATACAAATAATCTCCAAGGGTTTTGATATTAGCAATCAATGCTCCAAGAAAAATATCTTCATGTATAATGATTGTTCAACTCTAAAAATCACACAGTGATCAAATTCTAATTTCTCCTTTAAGAATCAATACACTGTCAAGTGAACATGGTAAGGAGAATAACTTGAATTCATCAACAAGCAATTGTTGTCTTGATGAACGTCCAAACTCTCGGAACTGGTAATTATAGAAAATGAAGGAAAATCGGTTGCAAAATCAACTAACATTTTAAGATGGACCTAAACATTTTAAGTTAACTGATACAGGCACTGACATGTTTCACTATGCATGACAAGATAGAAAATCAAATTAAGATATGAATCAAAGTTCCAAAGAACCAAAAGAGTGCATGTTCCATTGTTCCAACGGAGGAATGCATGTCAAATAACAATAGCGACCAAAATGTTCTAGAATATTCCTCTAACTATTGCCAATAGGAATAACATGTGTTTGTGATTTAGTATCGATGAATTTCCAAGTGTATATAAAATTCCCTTACAAGAGAAATACTCTTCAAACACTCTTCCATGAACAAAACCTTGTTGAATGGCAACTTAGTTGATTATACCAGATAGCAGAACCCCAGAAAAATACAAACATTTACCACAACTATGAATGAAGCTCAGCTTTATATTATGTAAAGCGTCAAAGGTCACTTGATAAACATTTCACATCATTCCAATGAAGATGTCACAATTTTGTACAAAATATAACTAACGCAATCATTTCATTCAGTCTAAATGTATGTGATATATATTTCAACAACAAATATCAAAACAATTATAACTTAAGATCTGCCATGCGCTTGATCCTTTTCTCTATGCAGAAAAGAAAATGTGATCATCCCAGCATGTTGTCTTAACTCAAGCAGATCAGATTGATTGAAAATGAATGACAGAAATACACGGCATTTCATCATTAAACAGTGTACGTCCGTCGATACAACCACTACAATTGTGTTCTCAAGCATTACCAAGTTCTAATATCATATCTAATTTGATACACACGTGCACAACTTCAGCTATTGGGAGAGAGTATAAAATTATCTCAGTTGGTGACTTGGCATATCTGCCCATTATTTGATCAGGGTGTTTTCTGGTGTTGCCATGCTTCACAGAATCAACGGGGAAATCAAGGAAATTAGGTGTATTGCTGTGCGTGAATATAACATTTCGCATTGACTGAATATACTGTAAAACAACAAACCTTGAATTGGGACACACACAATGAAGAAAATGTTGAGTAAATAACTTCTTCACTGTAATGGAATTTACTTCAACTAAGTATTCTAATCATTAAATAGTAAGCTTGATTCTAAAATTTAGATTTATTGCTGTACCAAGGATTATTTTCTCTATTATGAAGAACTGACAAGTTGGAATAAGATTTTTAGGAATGAGTGTTGACATAATTCTATCATTTAAAGAGATGAAGAAATAAACCAAAGAGGATTGTCAATACAGGAACTTGTGAAACTGTAAATCAGAACATTTAGTGAAGGTTTTCTAGAAGATCTCTACATGGTTATAACGAAAACCAAGCCTATTGGAAATAAATCCCTCTTAATGTTAAGAACGGAGGGTCAACGAGAAGATTGATCCAGAACTCTCTTTCTCCAGTTAGTAGGACGACAAAACACTTTGTGGCATGGCATTTGAAATCATAGACACCAATAAAAAATTAACAATCAGCTCAGTGAAAGAAATTAAAAATCAAAATCAATATTCACCTTTCCAACTCCAGCCATACATCCTAGCTAACAGCAGTCAGAGTGAAGGGAAATTCATGAAAATGTCAAGATGTAAGACGTGCTTTTGCCGATGAGCACCGTCTGATGGTTAAATGAAATGCTTGACCTCTGGTTGAGTACCACACGACAAAACACTAGCAACTGACAGCCGCAGACAAAAAGCGCTTTTTATAATGACCACCTGTGTTTCATGATTAACAGAAGAGAAAAATATTCCACTGTTTTAGAACAATGGCTGAGTTACTGTTCGCCTGTAAAATGTAGTAAACTTGTTATCTGGTGGAAAAGACGAGTGTTTTTCGAGAAAATTACAACCAGACTTTGAAACGTCTTGCATGATCGATTCCGAATTAAAATTCTTAGCAAGTGTCAAGTTATTCAACGCATACATTGAATTGTTTCGCTTTCTTGTTTGATAAAATATTGTTCATTCCATTTTCACAGGATCATATGACAACAGAAACGTTATTTTATCACCAAGTCCGTGTTGAATTACAAAAGATAGCGAGTTCGAATGAAAGTTATTTGATGCTTTTCAACATCGCAAGCTTACATACATGCCAAACAACTCTTATTGTTTATATTCTTGACGAAAACACCGGTTATATTGGGTTCTTAATTTAATATTCGTTTAAACAAAAGACTTTACATTCAAAGTCTGAAATGAACTCTATCAGAAATCAAGAAGATTAGCAAAAAAGAGTGAAACAGCAACCAGATGATGGTCTCAACATTGAGAAGTGCGTCATCACGCGTTCCATATATGCATACTTGTATATTCATTCTGTTGTTTCTTTTTAATCACATTAGCCACAGAAATTTTTCATCTTCTAATATAATTTTAAAACTGCTATGGCAAATGACTTGCGGTTTTCAAATACGCGAGATTGTGCATAAAAATTTGAAACTGTGGACGTGAGACAGAACGTGTCCATCGACGGCGAAATTACTTCCTGATTCAAAAGCACTAAAGCGAAAGAGCCACTCACAATTTTTATAAAATATACGACGGCATGAAAAGATTTAGCTTTAAACTTCGCCGACCGACTTGGCAAATTAATTATTGATTGGCCGATCTTATTATAAAGTTATATGTGAAAGAGTCAGCTTGCTTACATTGTGGTCACGACGGAAATCAGCTGAAATTCTGCGAAATAAAATCTTAAAAATCGACTATGCAATTCGTAAACAGACTAGAGCTTCTCGATGCTAGCTTTCCAGACTTATCGATTAAAGGTGCAGAAACCTGTTCACAAATGCCGTTGAAAATCCCGACGGAAAAACAGTGTCAACTCCGTTCCAACGTTTGTTTATATCTCCCCACCCGTTGCCGCGAGCAAAACAGAGCAATTTTAAAAGTATAAAATCGTCATTTTCTCGAAGTTTCTTTTTTGATTTGAAGCGCTCGTTGTAGTAACAGAGCTATGACTGGTTAAATGACCATTCGGTTTTATTTTCTTAGCAGTGGAAGTGTAACAGTTGAATGACAGACGCAATAGCGCGAACATACGAACTTAACGACGCACGGCAGCGTAACAAAGAAGCCGCCGAAAACACCCTTGATTTCCATAAAACGCGAAGCAAATTCTATAGCATTACGTACCTCCAAGGTTCGACCTCTTATAAGACGGTCTGCCTTCTATGGCTCCATCATGTGGTCTTTTTTTTGAGTCGCTGGTGCTTAAATCCACACCACCATCACTTGTGCTGTACTGGTCCGCCATGTTGAAAAGTGCCATGTGGAAGAGACTCCCAGGATACCTAGCGGTCGAAAAGCGTAGGTGTTTCATCGGAAGAAAAATATTTCAGCAGGTTTCGCATTTATCTCGACAAGCGGTTCAGTTTTAACCCTAAAAACTCTGAATACAGCACCAAAAAGAGCGCATTCGTCGCGTGATTAAGCTTAAGATTTCTTGCGAGACGCCCAAAAAAATCCCTTCGATTATTTGCATTTCTTTTCCTTAAGTTCAAGTATCAAAAAGAAAAACATTTATGTACATACCTCAGCCTAATGGAAACGCAGATAAAAGTGTGTTTGCTTTTTAAATAACAAAGTAAATATTAATTTCATTCTAGAGCTTAAGATTGTTTTCTTTCCCTAAGCTACGTGCTTGACGAAAGACATCTAAATAACAAAAGCTTTTTGACTACATAACTCAACTTTAAAATGCGATATGTTCTTCAAACACTTTCCATTAAAGGTGCATGGCGTGGCAGTGCAAATCGAGTGCAAAGACATGTTATGTATCAATGACAATGAAATATATCAGCACCTTAAAATGAAATGAAATCTTCTGTTTCGTGGCGGATTTCACGTCGTAAAATGCCGAGTCAAGTCGAAAAGGCGAACGAACGCACGCAGCTACCAAACAAACGTACACAAATTATGTTGGACGCTTGAACACTTACTGCCGTCAAACCCCTTGTTGACTGAAAGGAACCACCTCTTTCTACCCGCAATGAAATACACGAGAAGATTGGTTTGGTTCTATTTATGTGGCTCATAAACTAATCCTAGCCCCCTCCCATTTTCATCTAACCGCTCTCGCTGAATAAATATTTGACGACTACAAGAAATCAAACATATACCGATAGTTTTGAGTTTTGAGCGGCTTGAGTTTTTAATCGAATCGAAAAGGCGGGAACAAATTGTCGGGCCAGTCTGGTATTGCTGGTATTTGTAAAGTGTAAATTGTAGGTGTCCGTTCAAATGTTTTTGAAGGATGGACAAACAATGTGTGGTTAGAAAAGGGCGACCACCTGAAGTGGCGAATGAATAAGTAAAGAAAGAGGGGTGTATAGAGGCGACACAGAGCGATTTTCTTTGACGAAGCAGTTTACTAATTCATTTTTACGCCACAAATGCAAATCATTGAAAGCAGATCCGGCTTTACCGTGAATCAAATTCACACCACAAAAGAGAGAGGGATTAAAATCCTGTCGAAATCCGTAAGATTAAGTTGAAGTAAGCTAAGCGGTGTAAAAAGGAAAATTTCTTCGGTAAACAACTAAAAAAAATCGATTAAAAAGTAAAGAAAACTTCGTAATTGTGAAAATACAAAAGAAGCAGTTATCTGCGCAATAGAATTTTTTTTTTTCATTTTAAGAAAGTGAAGATCTTTGTCAGAACTTATTAGAATAATAAGCTATTTTTTTATTTATTTTTTTTAAAGCAGCATTCTTAATGAGAAGCTTATTGACGGGCAGGATTTCTTTTCACCAAGCACCAGCTTGGCACCTGTGCGCCGGACGTTTTCAAGTTTCCTTGTTAATCCACGAGTCTGCATAGCATAATGATGAATGAAATTTACTATGCACTCACAACCAACTAAACAAATATCCTTTGAGAAAAATTTAGAACTCGGCAATAAACCTTGGCTATATATTAACAGAAGGATCTTTTGTAAAGCCTATAGTGAAAACCAGAAAAAAAACATTAGGATGGGAAGATTAAGGCTTCTATCGCTTGTTTTTTCGTCTTTAATATGCCAATAACCTTTACAAGATTGAAAGCGCTTGTACTGGCTCGAACAAACAAGTGGCAGGTTTTGAAATATCATAAAAGCAGCTGAAAACTATCAACCTTGGTAGGGCTCCTTATCACAACACTACTGGCCAACACGAGGCGCAGTCAAGTTGATTATCACGCTCGAAGAAGGGAAGGAGCATTACAGTTTTATTAGCCAACGATGGGAGAACCAACCGGATTTTCAGATTTGCAATAGACCGCAATTGAGCGTGTACTAATCTCTTATTATTTTTCTGTTCTGATGCGTGGTCCAAATGAACCGCGTCGCGCAATCTCATTGGTCAAACGAACGGTTTTGGACCGCTTACATTTTCACTGTCTGGGCCCGTGGAGCGTGACTTATGTGTAGCGATGCAGGTCCACAATTTTACGCGCACCGCGCTCCAATAAAGGAGGGACGCCTGGGGACGAGACGCTGAACACTGCGCCATCAATTGCGCCATCATTCTCGTCCCCATAGCCCTTTTCGTTTCTCTTAGCCGGCAGGGCCTTGGCACGAGAAACGAAGGGCTCTAGGGACACAGGATTTCCAGTCCTAGATTCTAGGACTTCCGGACTTCATGTATGCAGTCACGATATTTTTAAAGAATGTATGAGAAAGTCATGGCGTCTTTTCACTTCCGCTCAAGATTTCTTTGTTTCAAACGGCCAATCAAAAAAATTCGAATTAATTCAAAAATCCCATGTCCCCAGAGCCCTTCGTTTCTCGTGCCAAGGCCCTGCCGGCTAAGAGAAACGAAAAGGGCTATGGGTACGAGAATGACTGCGCCATCTGAACAACTCCAATAACTCGTTCTGAGAGGTAGTGGGCGACCCACTCTCTTCGGCGGATATGACCGATAGACATCGAGAGCCTCTTAAAAAAATTCACGGCTAGTACGACAACACTTGGTTTAACTGGTTTTGGCCGATATTTCGACTAATCAGCTAGTCTTCTACAGGGCCAGCGCTGGAGTGAACCTTCTTCGCCTGTTCCAGGCGTTTGGTTAGTTGGGCAGCAGCGCGAAAAACGACGAGCGAAAAATACAGAGGGGGTAACGCCTTCCATTATTTACTGTTTTTCCACTCGCCGTTCGTCGCGCTAATTCTGTTCCTCGCGCTGTTCCGCCTGGAACAGGGCATCTCTTTCTTGGCTCAGTGCATGGAAATACAAGTCTATTGCCCGAAAAGGGCAGCAAGGTTTTTTTCCCAGCTGTAAAACACCAGGTAAAGTGGACAAAGAATTCCAAGATAATAATTGAAGTACGAACGACGGTATAGTTCCATCATTACCGACAAGACAAAGTCGCAAAACTGCGCAGTGTGGCAAAAAAAAAGTTGACCAAATGCAGCCATCGTTTCAGAAGTACGCAGCCCTCACAACAAACGCCGCGGGTTACACCACAGAGAAAACAAAGATTATCGTTAATGTGATTTATATAGTTTTTCACTTGTAACGCCGGACGTCATTCGGTGCTGATGTTCCAGAGCTGGACGGTCTCTTTTCGGCCACATTTTTTCAAAGTTTCAGGCCGTTTTGTTATTTGCCCATAAATCAGGGAAAACTTGACAAGTAGCTAGAACCGTGGATTAAAATCCTGCTGGTTGAACGTTGGATCTCAACGGGAGATCGATCGCCCTGGTTTGGCCAAAGCCATCCGCCCCAACATACACTGAGCTCTTGTATAAAACATGCTCTCAATTCAAAATGTCTTTTATTTAAATTTGACAAGATCTTTTCGACAATTCAGTCGAGGAATGGCTAAGTGACATTTTACTTAATAGTAGGAGGGTGAAAGGTTCAGATGGGAATATATCTGCCCCGCGTTCATGATTCACAGACTACCTAGGATCTGTACGTATTTTACGACTCGAGGCAAAGATAGTCTCGTCCAAACCTTCTGATAAGGCAAGATAAGGTGTGACCATGCCAATCCCTCCGTAAGAATCTATCGTCTGCAACATGTTTACTGCAGACTGTTCCTAAAATAAAGTCACTACCTTTTAAAACAACGATAACCCATGTATTGAGCTCTAAATTGTTTTTAAACAAAGAATCTTGGCGTAAAATTGTAATCATGCAGTCCCGGCGATAAGTAACACAACACCGCGTACATGCCGAGGATTGTTGAATTACAAAACTACCAATCCTTTATGTCGAACAGTAACGATACAAATCTCTACAATAAAAACCTCAGATTATTTTTCTCTAGCTTATAGTCTTTTCTAGAGGTTTTTAAGCATCGATCTTCACTTGGTGTCGGACGGCACAACGAGAAAGAACGTTCACCATCGATATTTATATTTAAAATCCAACTTGAGCAGGTATTTGATGTTAATTTGGCCAACATCGTACACAATGTATCTGAGGTGAGGTTAAGGATCGCAAAGAACACAGAAACAGTCACAAAAGTGTAAGAGACGCACGCACATCGTTTTACTTAAGAAACTCTTTGCCTTGAAACAACAAGAAAGTTGAATACAATGGTCAGCCTCTTGGATTACAGATCAAGGGTTTGAGCGCTGTGCACACGGGTCATTGTGTTGTGTTCTTGGGCACGACACTTATTTAAAACAAAACACAACGAGCTCCAGTGGTTTTGCGTTTTCTAAGCTTTATAAAATAGCGAAAGTTACAATTTTTTCTCAACCAATCAGAAGCAAAAAGGCTTACATGTTTTCCCGCGATTTGCACCGGTTATACGTTTTCCCGCACTTTGCACCGGTTAGACGTTTTCCCGCGCTTAGCACTGGTTACATGTTTACTGCGCTAGACACTGGTTAAATGTTTTCCCGCGCTTTATACCGGTCACACGTTTTTCTGCAATTGGCACTGGTTGGCACCATTTGTTAGTCTAATTACCTGATTGTGTTGTTTGGGTCGTCAGTAAATTGCGTCAAACTATGATCATAAATTAGGGACACTGCCTCGAAGAACCAACAAATTCAACATAAAATCATAAAATTACAAGAAATCACTATACAAATTGACGAGTAGAAAACACTCGTTCTTGCGGTTTCCAAAAGGATACTCATTGTAGAGGAGGTTCGAATTCGCAACACTTGTATTACTTCCTTTGCCAACTGGAACAATCATGCCATCCTCCAGGGTGATATCCGCTGAGGGGTCTGGCCCTGTCTTGCCACACCCTGCAATAACAATCACCACACAATCAGCAGTGAACAAATTGAACCCGCCTCTCTATCACCCCCCCCCCCCCCCCCCCGAAAAAAAATCAATAAATAACGAAAAAAATATACGGTGAGGGGACTGACAAAGCCTTATCGTCGAGTCGACCAGGAATGATGAACTGATGAAGAAGTTGAAATTCTCGTACCTTTGACACTGTGTTTTCCTTTCGGAGGTTTTGTTATGTAGCTAGCTGAAGTTAGTTCATGCCTGTAAAAAGAAAAAAAATGACAAAGAAAGGTTTGCGAGTTCCTCAGGTTTGTCAGTCGGAGAACAAGTCACATTTTCGGCAAATCTTCGTTAGACACTCGTTAAGTTTCCGATTTCTATTATCCAATCGAAACACAGCGCGAGCGCTCGAAGCTACTCGAGAGTTCTTCGAAAGTTGTCACGACATCGTGACGTTATCAGTTACTTAGCAACTTCGAGACGAAAACTGCGGGCTCAGCTCGCAGTCAAATAGAAGTTGTCCAATCAAAATTCTCAAGTCTAGTTTTGAATAGCACCGCAAACATAAGCCGGCGCAGGCCGAGTCTGTACGAACATTGAGAAACACAAGCGCAAACACTGTTTACGATCAAACCAGACTTATCCCACTGGGTGCGTTTCTCAGTGTTTGTAGAGATTCTAATGCTCGCCGGCTTGGGGTTTGCGCTTATTCTTGGGTCGTTAGTGAAAAGATACTTACATATTTCCTAAAGCGACTTCACAAAGCATCATGAGACCGATGTTATCAGTAGGTGTGGTCCGACAATAGTTTGCTGACTGTGAGAGGGAAAAGAACAAGACGCCATTAAGGTCAATCACAGAGAATCAAGTAACGTGAGCACCTTATGAATGGATACCTGTCAATCTAAAACAATCAAATGTACATTTTCTTATAATCCCCCTTGGAAGAATTTGTTTTTTTACTCAAAAGGATTTTTCTGAGACTAGCAAGCTAAGGAGAGAATATAGAGCTTTAAAATAACTTACCTTTGACACCATATCTGCCAAAAAATGAAAACGAAAAAGATCAAATTCAGGAAAAAAATCAAACTCAACAGATACACTAATCGCGTATTAGAGGCATAAGATGAATATTGTACGACTGCGTACAAATCCCCGCTAATATTGTAACTTATCATATGAATACATCGTTTAGAACACGTTTTTGAATTCGTCCAGTTTCTTTCAATTCAAATGTTCTTTCTTTTCACTCATGGTATTTGTTTGCTTATCTCGTAAACCTGCAAATGTCCAACTGCATAGGCAAAATGTAAACAAGGACGACGGTAAAGATTGCTCCTAGAGCAACTCGTTTGGTAACAAAAATCTCGACAAAATGTCAGCACGTTAAAAATGTTTTATTTTTCACTCACAGTACTAATACTATACTTGACTTGACTTGTACTAATACTAGACGCTATGATGTTCCCTGTTTCTATGATACGCTGGAATTTCTTATTCTGGTGTCGGCAACATTGTTAAAACAACTAACAGCTAAAAAACACGAAAGCTATTTATAGCCATAGCGACATTACAAGTGAGCAATTATAAATTCGTCAGTAAGAACAGAGATGGCTAATTGACACATACCTGCAAAGTAAACGCCTTTTCCAAACATGTAACCGGTCTGAAAAGAAAGAAAACATTGACAGTGTAAGCCGTTAAATTAAGGAATAAAATTACCTTTGTTTAGATACGGTAGTATTTAAAGCTACAAGCCTGTGGGGCCATGTATTCCCGATCGAGTGTTGGAGTGTTGGGCTTTGTGTAGAGAGGAAAACCGGAGAACCCGGAGAAAAACCCTCGGAGCAAGGACGAGAACCAACAACAAACTCAACCCACATATGACGCCGGGTCGGGAATCGAACCCGGGTCACATTGGTGGGAGGGGAGCGCTCTCACCACTCCGCCACCACCGCTCCCCTAGGAATTACATCTTGTCGGTTATTTTAAGGTCAACTCTAGCCAGTGGATTTTGTCTCCTCGCCTTGTCCGTCATTTGAGACCTGATTGCAGCGTGAATCCTTTTACGCACAGCACACGCAAAGCGCGTGGACAACTCTTCCGCTGGCCAAACGAGTGAAGAAACAGAAAAATCCTTTTATAGGGTGAAAAATCCATGGGCCTAAGTGATTAAAGGTCCGTAAAGAGTACTCACCACTGGGGCCTCAGGAGGTGCGATCCTAAGCCCTTGAGATAAAATGCCAGCGTAGTTTGTGGTACGCGATCCGTGCCACAGCAAGCGACGATTGTGAAGTTCCTTGAAAGGTTGGAACCTCTCTCTTTCGCCATGACGATTCACCTTGAAAACCTCAGTAAACACAACAAGAAATTGTTCACTTTTCTTTATTGCTCCTTTTAATAACATGCGAACTCTGCTCGAGTCAACGGTTACGTTTTTCGTTGCCGCGGACCTCTCAGGAAATAGAAGCCACTTCAAATGCTCCAAAAGTTCGCGTCTGTCGATTGTGATTAGTAGATTTCGATTCAATTAATATTTGTTTAGAACTGTTCTTCACGGTTCGTTGGCTGTCGTCACAATTATGAAAGATAGCAGCAAAAAACGCAATCGTTGGTTGGGATTTGAAATTCAGAGTTCAAATGTTATTGAAATAAGCAGTAAAAATATATATGTATATAAAACAGCAAACATAAGTTTATGAATACGTAACAATGTTTGAGAAGGATGAATAATTTATCTGCCTTCACCTCCAAGATTTCCAGCTCGTACTGTTTGTGTGTCTCAGCATGCGTGTTTTTCACGTAGTCATTGATGAAAGAATATTCCTTACTGTCCTTGGGAAGAACCTGAGCACAACGAAAAACAAACAGACAAAAAACAGCGAGTCAGTGCATCCAAATATGATTCTGCTTCTGAAGATAACTATCCTTGTAAAACAAAAATTAAGTTACGGTATTTGCAGTCCACCTCAATATCGCCCAGTTTTAACCATCTGGCACTCTT
Organism: Meandrina meandrites; assembly: GCA_963693305.1. Taxonomy (NCBI): domain Eukaryota; kingdom Metazoa; phylum Cnidaria; class Anthozoa; order Scleractinia; family Meandrinidae; genus Meandrina; species Meandrina meandrites. The sequence continues at coordinate 2,129,033 of OY855909.1, forward strand.
GTTCAAAGGATGGATAACACTATCCACCGGATAAATCACTATCCAGTGGAACCATAGCGTGTTTAGTTTTGTTAACACTTCTCCAGTAGATATAGTGATTTGTATAGTGGACAGCATTATCCTCGCCTGGGAAGAATACAGTCACCTCTCATCTTGCCCGCCCGACCGCTTTATGTGTTATAAATTCCTTGAAAAACTAACCTCTCTCTCTCTCTCCCGTGTATTCCAGTTTCAAACCGTTGTTTGTATGCAAAAGTAGCTTGACCTCTCGAACAGATTTACGTGATGTAAAAACAGTGGAATCCACATTTTTTCAAACCCTCGGTTTCCCGAAACAATTTTCGTTTCGTAAATAATAAAGATGGTAAATTTTAAGCTCGGTAGTAAATAATGAAGATGATCTTTTTCAACAATGACACGAGCATGGGACAAAGAATCGAACCCATGGCCTCCCAGATACCGGTTGGGCGCTCTAACCAACTGAGCTACAAGAGACTCGTGGTGAGCTTGGCCATTTACTAGGTTCATGTGTGACACGCGTCCTGCATACTGCTAGGATCAGCAATGTCGAAATCATCAAGTGTGTAGTAAATAATAAAGATGGTAAATTTTAAGCTCGGTAATAAATAATGAAGATGATCTTTTTCAACAATGTCTCGAACATGGGACAAAGAAAAATTCTGAGTCCTACTCAGAATTTTTCTTTGTCCCATGCTCGTGTCATTGTTGAAAAAGATCGTCTTCAATGTTCGTTTCCTCTGGAAGTGCGAGAAATCGGGATTATACTGTTAATACTAACTTACAATAATGATCGGCTTACCTCCAAATCAGTTTGTAATTTTTCGTAGTTGACGTCAAGAGGATCCTTAGCCAGATCACTCTCTCCACTCTTCAACAAACTGTAAGCAACTTCAATGTCAAGTAAATTGTCTAACGTGCCCACTTTAGCCTTAAACAAAACCAAACAGACATGAACCAGTTAATATTGGCAAAGATTAACAGTTTGCTTTGAGATCCATCCTAGACTTGCCCGTGTTGGATCATCCTAGATAGGGCTTAGAGTTAGATCACCCTGGTTATGGCCCTAGTATTTGAAGCCACACTGTATGTACATTTGCGGCATCCAAGTAGGTGGTATCTGGATCGTCTTTATATTAGACCCTTATTATTTGGACCATCTCGATAGGCCCTTGATATATGGGCCATTCTAGGAGGTTCTTTGTATATGGACCATCGTCTAAGCTTTTCCGGCGAAGTAAATTTGTCAGTTCAAAAACAAATGAGGACCAACAATGCTTCTGCAAAGCTCGTAAAAGCGCAAAAATCAAAAATGAACGGCAAATGGTGTAATACTGAAAACTAAGTGAACAAGAAGAAGTTCATGAGCATCACCTGAATTAGCTCCAAGTTGTCCAACATTGGCGGCTTCTTCATACCAAAGTCATGTGGAATCAGCGTATAGAATCTGTTTGATGCATCCAGAAGTGCATTGGCACTACCACCATCAGAAATCAACTGTCACAAGACCAGAAAACAACAGACGATTAATAAATGTACCGCATAATGCATCATATGCATTATACGAGTACCAGGAAAGAAAGTTGACAAATGTTACAAATGATTGTTTCACCGGGCAAGAACTAAAAAATCAATAGCACAACATTGGCACGCACTGTCCAACAGCTTTAAATTGAATGGCCACGTTTACGGATGTTGCATGTTTAGATTTCATAGTATAATCACATGAAAGTACTGCTCAATAGCTTTCATTTGAATGGTCTTACACTATGGTTTTATCTACAGACTTAAAAGTTAGAACCACCTTGTACAGCATAATAAACAGTACCACATGAAACCACTGCTCAATAGCTTTCATTTGAATGGTCACACACTAGGGTTTCATCCACAGACTTGAAAGTTAGAACCACCTTGTACAGCTTAATAAACAGTACCACATGAAAGTACTGCTCAGTAGCTTTCATTTGAATAGTCACACACTAGGGTTTCATCCACAGACTTAAAAGTTGGAACCACCTCGTACAGCATAATAAACAGTACCACATGAAAGTACTGCTCAATAGCTTTGATTTGAATGGTCACACATCTGGGTTTCATCCACAGACTTGAAAGTTAGAACCACCTTGTACAGCATAATAAACAGTACCGCTCAATAGCTTTCATTTGACTGTTCACACACGCAATCTACAGACTTTAAACTTTATCTTCAAAATGTTGGTCAATGTTAAGTGTTGTTCACTTACTTTCTGTGCTTCTCCGAGCACAGAATAAGCACTTTCTATCTGTCGCCTTGTTAGCTTTCCCAGGGGCATTTTCTTCAAGTCAATCTGAACAAAAAAGAAATTACATTTACATGGCATGGTATATACATTGTACAAAGTATAAATTGGTGGGTTTATTTCAGTATTTATGAATACACTATTGACTTCTTGTTGTGTTCTTAGGCAAGAAACTGGCTTCAAACAGGCCCTCTCCACAGCCAGCTCTATAAATGAGTACCAGCAAATTGAAAGGGTAACCTGGCAAATTGCTAAGGTAACTTTAAACTACAGAGAAGTGGCGACACTGGCATTCACGTCATTTAAGGACACTGGAATTACTCAATACCACTTATGAGGTGTTAAGACTCTTCATTACCCGTACATCACCACTGGGACACGAGATAATTTCTAAGTTTCACATAACACGATTGCTTGATAAACTAAACAACTTTTACCATTGTCTACCAAAATAAGTTTTAAGCCAAATCTCACTGTGGACTTACAAAACTCCTGCAACAAAATGGTTAAAAAGTTATTTGCCATCACTTTCTAACCTTCGTTGCAGATGAAACTAAACCCCGGACTATACCGGGGTTTAGTTTCGTCTGCAACGCAGGCTATCACTTTCTCACATACTTCAAATTCTACTAGTGTTTTCTTCATAGACTCGACATCGAATATCATCTTAATAAGTTCTTGGATGGAAGTAGGCAGCAAAGATTTGCTTCCTGGTGCAATGGTTGTCTTTAGCTCCTCATTATCCTGTGGAAAAAACGACATGAAACAGTAAGCATGTTCATTGAATGGGAGCCTGTTCTTATCAGTTGCTGCTACAGTAATGGTATCAAACAAAATGCCCAATCACCGTGAATAAATTGTGGTCATTTCGTTCTTGACATTAAGGACGGTGCCTACTTTTGTTACTGCGCACATCTTCTGCGCATCACGCAAGGCATCGATCGCACTAGACGCGCGCGCTAAGGGAATTTGCTCGCTCAAAATGACGAATTCGACTTCGCGACCAAGCGCGCGACTAAAATTGCAAGAAAATTTCGGTTGCAACGAAATCCAGTTAATGGACATACTAAACCAGGAACAGCGAAAGAGTAACATATCAGTTTACAAGCCCTAAACGCTTATCGATAAAAATGGCTCACATTTAACAGTCTGAAACAAATCGCTAATCGCTCAAACATAATCAGCAAACTGCTAACTACATATGGCGTAGTGCACGCGTGAAAGCAAAGCAAATATTTAACTCTCTAGGGAGGGGATAGGAAAAGTGTAACTGACCTCAAAAGCGATTCCATACAACTTGTATAACTTTTAAAAACGCGTGGTGACCCATACTTTTTATTTTATAAAATGGAAGTGGTACAGTGTAAGTCTATAGAACGCATGTTTAATTTGTCGTTCAGTGCAAAAATTGTTTAGGCTCAGTTTCACTGGCCTTGCAACAGAGAGTTGTTAGAGTCAAAACTGGCTCAAGTGCAATCGTTTTGTTAATAAAAACGTGGTTCACACAGTTTCAAAGATAGTATTTGTTAGTTATTTTTAAGATCGTTATATTTAATGTTGATTTTGTTCATGAAAAACCAAATTCAAAGGTAATTTGTAAGGAAATTTTATTTCCTTTTACTTTTTTTGAAAATGCCACGTCAGCACTTTTTTCAAGATTTCAAACCTAATTATCTCGAGAATTTGCGTGGCTACCCCTAATTTTCTTTTTGGATTTTAATAGCCCTTGGTAACATCTACTTCCCTTGCATAGTCATCGGCCGGGCAAAAATACCTCGCTATTAGTAGGCACCGTCCTTAATAGTTACAAAATATACAGTATAATGCCCCAACATTAACAACATAAACACCCTCCATATTACCTGTCCGTAGTCAATCTCCAGTGGATAAAACTTATTTGGGTGCTTGACAAAGTTCTTTCTGTCCAGCCAGCTATTCCCTGGAGGTATAACATAAATAATTAACGAATAAGTTTTTTGCTGGAGTATAAACTCACCAAAAATTATTCACTTATATCAATTATCTTATGCAAGCCAGACATTTATTCATAAATGAAAACTGGGTCATGGTTCATAGAATCTGGAATATGTACTTCAGCCATGTTAAGAACACAAAACCACAACAAAATAAGACCAGATAATCATACCTGTTTTTTCAGCATATAAATCCATGAACTTTTCAATAGCTGACCTTGAAGATCCGCAACGCTATAAAACACAAAATTAATTATTTCTCTTATCACCAGACACTACAAATTATTTTTTACATTTTTACACATTTGAGTACTAGATAAAACAATTCTCGTTTGCATGACAGATATAATGTAATGGTACTCCCTATATCACAGAGTTCCATACAAGTTTTTAAGGCAAGGTGTCGCTAAGGAATTCCAACGAGTCAATTCCTGCTGCTCCAACCAAATCAGTAGAAGTTTTTTCATTAATTTTTCAGGGCATGTAACTGACCTTGTCCGGTTTTTACATGAAACCCCTGTCATATCTGGAATGCTGACTACATCACACTATTTGAAGAGTTTGAGAAAGCAAGCAAAAAAAGCCAACGTTTTTGCCTGAAAAAACAGGCAAAACTGGCTGTTGTAACAAGTTACAAAAAGTAGAAAACTCTTAAGAGGTGCTCAACGGTTTGACTTGCACTGCCACAAAAAAAACTTTCCTTTGTTATATAGATCTGAAAATAAAAACCTCCAGTTTGCTTCCTCCAATTGTCGTCCCAACTCTCCCCCATGATCGGAAGAGATGCCAGCTGATATGAGGAACAAACAGCACAAAAAATGAAAATCACTCACTCTGCACCAGTCATTAGTTGTATGATTACATGTAACAAGAAATGATAAAAGTGATGTCACTCGGAGTCTCAGTGTGTCCAACATCATTTTTCAAAAGTATTTAAGAGTTCTAAGAAGATCAAAGTTGTTAATTTGGGGGCAGCACACACACAGGAATGCCTTGAAGACAATCTATGGACTATTTATTCTTTTTTCAAGAATAAATTTTATTCTTTAAAACCATGTTAGACACATTGAAACATTGAGTGACATCACTTTTAATGCTTCTTGTTAAATGCTCCAACAAGCAACTGATTAGTCAATTACATGTATATCACACTTTGTAGTGTGGGAGGCATGGTGGCCTAATGGTTAGTGGGCTGGACTTCAGATCTATCGGGTAGTCAAGGTTCAAGCCCTGGCCGGGGCACTGCGTTGTGTTCTTGGGCAAGATAGTTTACTCTCATAGTGCCTCTCTCCACCCAGGTGTATAAATGGGTACCGGCGAATTTACTCCTGGGGGTAACCCTTCAATGGACTAGCATCCCATCAAGGGGGGAGTAGAAATACTCCTAGTCGCTTCATGCTATGGAAAGCAGGATAAGCTCTGGCCTGATGGGCCACTAGGCTCGTATACAGACTTTACCTACATACCTACGTTTTGTAGTCACAAACATGTACAGGTTTGGTTCCTTAAGTTTCAAATAATTATACAGCTTCTTGTACAGTATGTGGGAGGCGCGTTGGCCTAATGGTTAGTGCGCTGGACTCCGGATTGGGCGGTCCGGGTTCGAGCCCTGGCTGGGGACTGCGTTGTGTTCTTGGGCAAGATACTTTACTCTCATAGTGCCTCTCTCCACCCAGGTGTATAAATGGGTACCGGCGAATTTACTGCTGGGGGTAACCCTGCGATGGACTAGCATCCCATCCAGGGGGGAGTAGCAATACTCCTAGTCGCTTCAATATACCTGGCACATTTCTTGATAGACTTAAAACGGTTGTGCTTGGGGTTGTGCACAACTACCACAACCGGTATATTTTAAGCCAAGCATTTAAAAAGTGAAAACAACAGTGCCGTCTTTCTGTGAGCGCAAATACATCCACTTATTTTAAAACGAAACAGCCTATATGACTCTTAAACCAGCAACCTAATGGAACATTTAGTAATGCTTAAGTATAATAACTCTCACAACTCCCACAACCACCACAACTCTCACAACCAACACAACCCCCACAACCAGCACAAACCCCCACAACCCCCACAACTCCCACAACCAGCACAACCCCCACAACCAGCACAACCCCCACAACCAGCACAACCCACACAACCAACACAACTCCCACAACCAGCACAACTCCCACAACCAACACAACCCCACAACCAACACAACCCCCACAACCAACACAACCCCCACAACCAGCACAACCTCCACAACCAACACAACCCCCACAACCAACACAACTCCCACAACCAACACAACTCCCACAACCAACACAACTCCCACAACCAGCACAACCAACACAACTCCCACAACCAACACAACCCCCACAACCAACACAACCAGCACAACCAACACAACTCCCACAACAAACACAACTCCCACAACCAACACAACTACCACAACCAACACAACCCCCACAACCAACACAACCCCCACAACCAGCACAACCCCCACAACCAGCACAACCCCCACAACCAACACAACTCCCACAACCAACACAACTCCCACAACCAACACAACTCCCACAACCAACACAACCCCCACAACCAGCACAACCCCCACAACCAACACAACTCCCACAACCAACACAACTCCCACAGCCAACACAACCCCCACAACCAACACAACTCCCACAACCAACACAACCCCCCACAACCAACACACCTCCCACAACCAACACACCTCCAACAACCAACACAACTCCCACAACCAACACAACCCCCACAACCAGCACAACCCCCACAACCAACACAACTCCCACAACCAACACAACTCCCACAACCAACACAACTCCCACAACCAGCACAACCCCCACAACCAGCACAACCCCCACAACCAACACAACTCCCACAACTAACACAACTCCCACAACCAACACAACCCCCACAACCAACACAACCTCCACAACCAGCACAACTAACACAACCCCCACAAACAACACAACTCCCACAACCTCCAGAACTCCCACAACCAGCACAACCAACACAACTCCCACAACCAGCACAACCAACACAACTCCCACAACCTCCACAACCAGCACAACTCCCACAACCACCACAACCAACACAGCCCCCACAACCAACACAACTCCCACAACCAACACAACCCCCACAACCAGCACAACTCCCACAACCAACACAACTCCCACAACCAACACAACTCCCACAACTCCCACAACCAACACAACCCCCACAACCAACACAACCAGCACAACCTACACAACTCCCACAACCAACACAACTCCCAAAACCAACACAACCCCCACAACCAACACAACTCCCACAACCAACAACACCCCCACAACCAACACACCTCCCACAACCAACACACCTCCCACAACCAACACAACTCCCACAACCAACACAACCAGTATAACTCCCACATTGAACACAACCCCCACAACCAGCACAACCAACACAGCTCCCATAACCAACACAACCCCCACAACCAGCACAACCCCCACAACCAGCACAACTCCCACAACCAACACAACTCCCACAACCAACACAACCCCCACTACCAGCACAACCAACACAACTCCCACAACTAACACAACTCCCACAGCCAACACAACCCCCACAACCAACACAACCTCCACAACCAGCACAACGAACACAACCCCCACAAACAACACAACTCCCACAACCTCCAGAACTCCCACAACCAGCACAACCAACACAACTCCCACAACCTCCACAACCAGCACAACTCCCACAACCAGCACAACCAACACAGCCCCCACAACCAACACAACTCCCACAACCAACACAACCCCCACAACCAGCACAACTCCCACAACCAACACAACTCCCACAACCAACACAACTCCCACAACCAACACAACCCCCACAACCAGAACAACTCCCACAACCAACACAACTCCCACACCCAACACAACCTCCACAACCAGCACAACTAACACAACCCCCACAAACAACACAACTCCCACAACCTCCAGAACTCCCACAACCAGCACAACCAACACAACTCCCACAACCTCCACAACCAGCACAACTCCCACAACCAGCACAACCAACACAGCCCCCACAACCAACACAACTCCCACAACCAACACAACCCCCACAACCAGCACAACTCCCACAACCAACACAACTCCCACAACCAACACAACTCCCACAACCAACACAACCCCCACAACCAGCACAACTCCCACAACCAACACAACTCCCACAACCAACACAACCAGTATAACTCCCACATTGAACACAACCCCCACAACCAGCACAACCAACACAGCTCCCATAACCAACACAACCCCCACAACCAGCACAACCCCCACAACCAGCACAACTCCCACAACCAACACAACTCCCATAACCAAGACAACTCCCACAACCAACACAACCCCCACAACCAGCACAACTCCCACAACCAACACAACTCCCACAACCAACACAACTCCCACAACCAGCACAACTCCCACAACCAGCAAAACCAACACTACTCCCACAACCAACACAACCCCCACAACCAACACAACCAGCACAACCAACACAACTCCCACAACCAACACAACTCCCACAACCAACACAACTCCCACAGCCAACACAACCCCCACAACCAACACAACTGCCACAACCAGCACAACCCCCACAACCAACACAACCCCCACAACCAACACAACTCCCACAACCAACACAACTCCCACAACCAACACAACTCCCACAACCAGCACAACCAACACTACTCCCACAACCAACACAACCCCCACAACCAACACAACCAGCACAACCTACACAACTCCCACAACCAACACAACTCCCACAGCCAACACAACCCCCACAACCAACACAACTCCCACAACCAACACAACCCCCACAACCAACACACCTCCCACAACCAACACACCTCCCACAACCAACACAACTCCCACAACCAACACAACCCCCACAACCAGCACAACCCCCACAACCAACACAACTCCCACAACCAACACAACTCCCACAACCAACACAACCCCCACAACCAACACAACCCCCACAATCAGCACAACCCCCACAACCAGCACAACCCCCACAACCAACACAACTCCCACAACCAACACAACTCCCGCAACCAACACAACCCCCACAACCAGCACAACCAACACAACTCCCACAACTAACACAACTCCCACAGCCAACACAACCCCCACAACCAACACAACCTCCACAACCAGCACAACTAACACAACCCCCACAAAAAACACAACTCCCACAACCTCCAGAACTCCCACAACCAGCACAACCAACACAACTCCCACAACCTCCACAACCAGCACAACTCCCACAACCAGCACAACCAACACAGCCCCCACAACCAACACAACTCCCACAACCAACACAACCCCCACAACCAGCACAACTCCCACAACCAACACAACTCCCACAACCAACACAACCCCAACAACCAGCACAACTCCCACAACCAACACAACTCCCACAACCAACACAACCCCCACAACCAACACAACCCCCACAACCTCCACAACCAACACAACTGCCACAACCAGTACAACTGCCACAACCAACACAACCCCCACAACCAACACAACTCCCACAACCTCCACAACCAACACAACTCCCACAACCAACACAACCAGCACAACTGCCACAACCAGCTAGTACAACTGCCACAACCAACACAACCCCCACAACCAACACAACTCCCACAACCTCCACAACCAACACAACTCACACAACTCCCACAACCAACACAACTCCCACAACCAACACAACTCCCACAACCAACACAACTCCCACAACCAGCACAACTCCCACAACCAGCAAAACCAACACTACTCCCACAACCAACACAACCCCCACAACCAACACAACCAGCACAACCAACACAACTCCCACAACCAACACAACTCCCACAACCAACACAACTCCCACAGCCAACACAACCCCCACAACCAACACAACTCCCACAACCAGCACAACCCCCACAACCAACACAACCCCCACAACCAACACAACTCCCACAACCAACACAACTCCCACAACCAACACAACTCCCACAACCAACACAACCCCCACAACCAACACACCTCCCACAACCAACACACCTCCCACAACCAACACAACTCCCACAACCAACACAACCCCCACAACCAGCACAACCCCCACAACCAACACAACTCCCACAACCAACACAACTCCCACAACCAACACAACTCCCACAACCTCCACAACGAGCACAACTGCCACAACCAGTACAACTGCCACAACCAACACAACCCCCACAACCAACACAACTCCCACAACCTCCACAACCAACACAACTCCCACAACCAACACAACCAGCACAACTGCCACAACCAGCTAGTACAACTGCCACAACCAACACAACCCCCACAACCAAGACAACCCCCACAACCCCCACAACCAACACAACTCCCACAACCAACACAACTCCCACAACCTCCACAACGAGCACAACTGCCACAACCAGTACAACTGCCACAACCAACACAACCCCCACAACCAACACAACTCCCACAACCTCCACAACCAACACAACTCCCACAACCAACACAACCAGCACAACTGCCACAACCAGCTAGTACAACTGCCACAACCAACACAACCCCCACAACCAACACAACTCCCACAACCTCCACAACCAACACAACTCACACAACTCCCACAACCAACACAACTCCCACAACCAACACAACTCCCACAACCAACACAACTCCCACAACCAGCACAACTCCCACAACCAGCAAAACCAACACTACTCCCACAACCAACACAACCCCCACAACCAACACAACCAGCACAACCAACACAACTCCCACAACCAACACAACTCCCACAACCAACACAACTCCCACAGCCAACACAACCCCCACAACCAACACAACTCCCACAACCAGCACAACCCCCACAACCAACACAACCCCCACAACCAACACAACTCCCACAACCAACACAACTCCCACAACCAACACAACTCCCACAACCAACACAACCCCCACAACCAACACACCTCCCACAACCAACACACCTCCCACAACCAACACAACTCCCACAACCAACACAACCCCCACAACCAACACACCTCCCACAACCAACACACCTCCCACAACCAACACAACTCCCACAACCAACACAACCCCCACAACCAGCACAACCCCCACAACCAACACAACTCCCACAACCAACACAACCCCCACAACCAACACAACCCCCACAATCAGCACAACCCCCACAACCAGCACAACCCCCACAACCAACACAACTCCCACAACCAACACAACTCCCGCAACCAACACAACCCCCACAACCAGCACAACCAACACAACTCCCACAACTAACACAACTCCCACAGCCAACACAACCCCCACAACCAACACAACCTCCACAACCAGCACAACTAACACAACCCCCACAAACAACACAACTCCCACAACCTCCAGAACTCCCACAACCAGCACAACCAACACAACTCCCACAACCTCCACAACCAGCACAACTCCCACAACCAGCACAACCAACACAGCCCCCACAACCAACACAACTCCCACAACCAACACAACCCCCACAACCAGCACAACTCCCACAACCAACACAACTCCCACAACCAACACAACCCCCACAACCAGCACAACTCCCACAACCAACACAACTCCCACAACCAACACAACCAGTATAACTCCCACATTGAACACAACCCCCACAACCAGCACAACCCCCACAACCAACACAACCCCCACAGCCAGCACAACCCACACAACCAGCACAACCCCCCACAACCCACACAACTCCCACAAACAACACAACCAACAGAACCCCCACAACCAACACAACTCCCACAACCAACACAACTCCCACAACCAGCACAACTGCCACAACCAGTACAACTGCCACAACCAACACAACCCCCACAACCAACACAACTCCCACAACCTCCACAACCAACACAACTCCCACAACCAACACAACCAGCACAACTGCCACAACCAGCTAGTACAACTGCCACAACCAACACAACCCCCACAACCAACACAACTCCCACAACCTCCACAACCAACACAACTCACACAACTCCCACAACCAACACAACTCCCACAACCTCCACAACCAGCACAACTCCCACAACCAATACAACTCCCACAACCAACACAACCCCCACAACCAACACAACTCCCACAACCAACACAACCCCCACAACCAGCACAACTCCCACAACCAACACAACTCCCACAACCTCTTTTCAAGTGAGTGTGACTGAATTGTGCCTGTTTTTTAATAGACCAATTGGTCTATTGTGAATATAGTTGTTTTAGTGTTACATAAGTATGGAGGCGAAGTTTGATTCCCTTGCTAAGTTAGCAGGCAGGGATTTCTCCTTACCATTAATATTTGTGCTTGTTTTTGTTCTTTTTTAGGGAATTTCATTCCTTTTTCATGCAGTTTTGACCTGAGAGAATTGCACTACGCCCTTAGGACTACCAAAGTACAGAAAACATTTATAATTCCCAAAAGCCCAATTAATGTAGGCAATTATCAATGTTTACCATTATTTTATTAATAACTGAAAGCACTCTGAAGTCTCTAGTATCGTTGAATGTTTTAAACACAAACTACATCTAACTTTATTTTACAACTTTGCTGAACATATTATAAGTTAACCTATTTCGAGTAGACGACAATTTTAAACATTTTTTTCTTGAACATGAAATCTTCGTTTCACAGAAAAGAAAACCACTTAGTTGAAAAGTCGTTATGATAGGGAAGAGCTGATGATGTGTATACACCCGTTGCACCTGTCCTCTTACGAGTCTGGATTAAAGACTATAACGCAACCGTTTTGTGGAATCCTTTTAGGGGTCTTGCTGTCTGGGCCTCTCTAAATCTTTTTTGCGTCTGCTACCTATAGCTAGATGGAGGGCAATATAAGGAAATTTAAGAACTCTTCTGATCTTTTCATGAGAGTAGTGAACTTCTTTTGTCATTGTTTTTGTTATTCAGAAATAAGACATTCAGTTGAAATGTCACCATACGAACTTCATGGATCGTTAAAGCTACATTCATTGTCTAATTTGTTTTAAGGTTGGTGATTGTGTGAAATGACAAGCGATTAGAGAAGGTTCCAGAGAAAGATTGGGGAGATTTTATATTGTCATATGACAATATGTGCAATGTCTGCAAAATGATCGCAGCCAAGAGCCCTCTACCTCTTCAAGAGCCATACAACATGGTGTGGCAAAAAATCACAAAAGTGATTGACCTCTTACACTTGAGAAATCATAGAGACCCCAAGTGTAAGAAGGACTTTTCCCCAGCAGTATTAAAGGAGAAATTTCCCCGGCTCAACACTCCGGTTGCCGAACAAACCTTTGTTTGGGCCGCTCGCTTTAAGAAAATCCTGTGCGCCATGCCTCAAAAGCATTTCTTGTTTTTCTACCTCAGGATGGTTGTAAGGCGCAACTGGTATATGGCAAAGTGTTACCGTCAAAACCGCCAGCCTGTTCTTCCTAAAGTTCATTCTTCCAACTCTTCATAATAATACTGCCTGATATGGAGTGATGATATCCATACTAATAACACATTTTGCAGGGGAAAAATATAGCAATGTGGAAAAAAATTAGGAATTCATACTGACTTAATTTTTTTGGCACTTTGTAAGATTGTCCTTCTAATATTCTGTTTGTAAACACTGTTTACGTATCTTTTGAGTAATAAAAGGTCATTAACTTTAGGCTTTAAACACCGCCGGGTTAGTGCGCCGGGAATTAAGATAATTAAGAAAGAGAAAATAAAATGAATTCTGTTGATTGGCCTTCATAAAATGTCCTTTATTAAATGCTTGTTAGTAAACCAGCCTACAATCGCTATTGTTCCTTATTTTAACATGTGTGTTTATATGAGTAAATCAAAAATATATAAACACCTCAGATCATTGAGGCAAAACATCAATTTGCTTATCATCAGGTAGCTTTTTAATGTTTTTTTTCTCTGTTAGATAACAACTTCAGAAAATAAGTTATCTCAAAGCTACGTTCAGCAAAGTTGTTAAAGGAAATTTAAAAAAATGTAACTGAAGTTTTATTTGTGTATAAAAGATTCAAGGATTTTTGAGACTTCGGAGTGTAATCAGTCGTTAATAAAATTGTGTTAAACATAATTGCCTCAGTTAATTGTGCTTTGGGAATATGTATTTTGGCAGTCCTTAGGGGGTAGTGCAATGCCCTCAGGCCATTACTGCGTGAAAAACGGATGAAATACCCTAAAGCTGGAAAACAAAAACAGACATGGTAAGGAGAAAACCCAGCCTGCTAACTTCACAAGGGAATTAAACCCCGCCTCCATACTTATATAACACTAAAAGTACTATATACATACATTCTAAAAATACTATGTATATAACAATAGAAAAAACAAACAACCACAATTCAGCCAAACTCACTTAAACTGAGTTGTGTTGAATGTGGGAGTTATACTGGTTGTGCTGGTTGTGGGGGTTGTGCTGGTTGTCGGGGTTGTGGGAGTTGTTGGTTGTGTTGGTTGTAGGGGTTGTGCTGGTTGTGGGGGTTGTGCTGGTTGTGGGGGTTGTGCTGATTGTGGGGGTTGTGCTGGTTGTGGGGGTTGTGTTGGTTGTGGGAGTTGTGTTGGTTGTGGGGGTTGTGCTGGTTGTGGGAGTTGTGTTGATTGTGCTGGTTGTGGGAGTTGTGCTGGTTGTGCTGGTTGTGGGAGTTGTGTTGGTTCTGGGAGTTGTGTTGGTTGTGGGCGTTGTGCTGGTTGTGGGAGTTGTGTTGGTTGTGGGAGTTGTGCTGGCTGTGGGAGTTGTGTTGGTTGTGGGAGTTGTGCTGGTTGTGGGGGGTGTGCTCGTTGTGGGAGTTGTGCTGGTTGTGGGGGTTGTGTTGGTTGCGCTGGTTGTGGGAGTTGTGTTGGTTGTGGGAGTTGTGGGGGTTGTGCTGGTTGTGTTAGTTGTGCTGGTTGTGGAGGTTGTGTTGGTTGTGGGGGTTGTGCTGGTTGTGGGAGTTGTGTTGGTTGTGGGACTTGTGCAGGTTGTGGGAGTTGTGGGGGTTGTGCTGGTTGTGGGAGTTGTGTTGGTTGTGGGAGTTGTGCTGGTTGTGGGAGTTGTGTTGGTTGTGGGGGTTGTGCTGGTTGTGGGAATTGTGTTGGTTGTGGGGGTTGTGCTGGTTGTGGGAGTTGTGTTGGTTGTGGGAGTTGTGTTGGTTGTGGGAGTTGTGCTGGTTGTGGGAGTTGTGGGAGTTGTGTTGGTTGTGGGAGTTGTGCTGGTTGTGGGAGTTGTGTTGGTTCTGGGGGTTGTGCTGGTTGTGGGAGTTGTGTTGGTTGTGGGAGTTGTGCTGGTTGTGGGAGTTGTGTTGGTTGTGGGAGTTGTGCTGGTTGTGGGAGTTGTGTTGGTTGTGGGGTTGTGCTGGTTGTGGGAGTTGTGTTGGTTGTGGGAGTTGTGTTGGTTGTGGGAGTTGTGTTGGTTGTGGGAGTTGTGCTGGTTGTGGGAGTTGTGTTGGTTGTGGGAGTTGTGCTGGTTGTGGGAGTTGTGTTGGTTGTGGGGGTTGTGCTGGTTGTGGGAGTTGTGTTGGTTGTGGGAGTTGTGCTGGTTGTGGGGGTTGTGCTGGTTGTGTTAGTTGTGCTGGTTGTGGAGGTTGTGTTGGTTGTGGGGGTTGTGCTGGTTGTGGGAGTTGTGTTGGTTGTGGGACTTGTGCAGGTTGTGGGAGTTGTGGGGGTTGTGCTGGTTGTGGGAGTTGTGTTGGTTGTGGGAGTTGTGCTGGTTGTGGGAGTTGTGTTGGTTGTGGGGGTTGTGCTGGTTGTGGGAATTGTGTTGGTTGTGGGGGTTGTGCTGGTTGTGGGAGTTGTGTTGGTTGTGGGAGTTGTGTTGGTTGTGGGAGTTGTGCTGGTTGTGGGAGTTGTGTTGGTTGTGGGAGTTGTGCTGGTTGTCGGAGTTGTGTTGGTTCTGGGGGTTGTGCTGGTTGTGGGAGTTGTGTTGGTTGTGGGAGTTGTGCTGGTTGTGGGAGTTGTGTTGGTTGTGGGAGTTGTGCTGGTTGTGGGAGTTGTGTTGGTTGTGGGGGTTGTGCTGGTTCTGGGAGTTGTGTTGGTTGTGGGAGTTGTGTTGGTTGTGGGAGTTGTGTTGGTTGTAGGAGTTGTGCTGGTTGTGGGAGTTGTGTTGGTTGTGGGAGTTGTGCTGGTTGTGGGAGTTGTGTTGGTTGTGGGGGTTGTGCTGGTTGTGGGAGTTGTGTTGGTTGTGGGAGTTGTGTTGGTTGTGGGAGTTGTGCTGGTTGTGGGAGTTGTGTTGGTTGTGGGAGTTGTGCTGGTTGTGGGAGTTGTGCTGGATGTGGGAGTTGTGTTGGTTGTGGGAGTTGTGCTGGTTGTGGGAGTTGTGTTGGTTGTGGGGGTTGTGCTGGTTGTGGGAGTTGTGTTGGTTGTGGGAGTTGTGCTGGTTGTGGGAGTTGTGTTGGTTGTGGGAGTTGTGCTGGTTGTGGGAGTTGTGTTGGTTGTGGGGGTTGTGCTGGTTGTGGGAGTTGTGTTGGTTGTGGGAGTTGTGCTGGTTGTGGGAGTTGTGTTGGTTGTGGGGGTTGTGCTGGTTGTGGGAGTTGTGCTGGTTGTGGGAGTTGTGTTGGTTGTGGGAGTTGTGTTGGTTGTGGGAGTTGTGTTGGTTGTGGGAGTTGTGCTGGTTGTGGGAGTTGTGTTGGTTGTGGGAGTTGTGTTGGTTGTGGGGGTTGTGTTGGTTGTGGGGGTTGTGTTGGTTGTGGGAATTGTGTTGGTTGTGGGGGTTGTGTTGGTTGTGGGAGTTGTGTTGGTTGTGGGGGTTGTGTTGGTTGTGGGAGTTGTCGGGGTTGTGTTGGTTGTGGGAGTTGTGGGGGTTGTGCTGGTTGTGGGAGTTGTGTTGGTTGTGGGAGTTGTGGGGGTTGTGCTGGTTGTGGGAGTTGTGTTGGTTGTGGGAGTTGTGGGGGTTGTGCTGGTTGTGTTGGTTGTGGGAGTTGTGTTGGTTGTGGGGGTTGTGTTGGTTGTGGGAGTTGTGTTGGTTGTGGGAGTTGTGTTGGTTGTGGGGGTTGTGTTGGTTGTGGGAGTTGTCGGGGTTGTGCTGGTTGTGGGAGTTGTGTTGGTTGTGGGAGTTGTGTTGGTTGTGGGAGTTGTGGGGGTTGTGCTGGTTGTGGGAGTTGTGTTGGTTGTGGGAGTTGTGGGGGTTGTGCTGGTTGTGTTGGTTGTGGGGGTTGTGTTGGTTGTGGGAGTTGTGTTCGTTGTGGGAGTTGTGGGGGTTGTGCTGGTTGTGGGAGTTGTGTTGGTTGTGGGAGTTGTGTTGGTTGTGGGAGTTGTGGGGGTTGTGCTGGTTGTGTTGGTTGTGGGAGCTGTGGGGGTTGTGCTGGTTGTGTTGGTTGTGGGAGTTGTGTTGGTTGTGGGAGTTGTGGGGGTTGTGCTGGTTGTGTTGGTTGTGGAGGTTGTGTTGGTTGTGGGAGTTGTGTTGGTTGTGGGAGTTGTGTTGGTTGTGGGAGTTGTGGTGGTTGTGCTGGTTGTGGGAGTTGTGTTGCTTGTGGGAGTTGTGGGGGTTGTGCTGGTTGTGTTGGTTGTGGGAGTTGTGTTGGTTGTGGGAGTTGTGTTGGTTGTGGGAGTTGTGGGGGTTGTGCTGGTTGTGGGATTTGTGGGGGTTGTGCTGGTTGTGGGAGTTGTGTTGGTTGTGGGAGTTGTGGGGGTTGTGCTGGTTGTGGGAGTTGTGTTGGTTGTGGGAGTTGTGTTGGTTGTGGGAGTTGTGGGGGTTGTGCTGGTTGTGGGAGTTGTGTTGGTTGTGGGGGTTGTGCTGGTTGTGGGAGTTGTGGGGGTTGTGGGAGTTGTGCTGGTTGTGGGGGTTGTGCTGGTTGTGGGAGTTGTGGGGGTTGTGCTGGTTGTGGGAGTTGTGTTGGTTGTGGGAGTTGTGTTGGTTGTGGGGGTTGTGCTGGTTGTGGGAGTTGTGTTGGTTGTGGGGGTTGTGCTGGTTGTTGGGGTTGTGGGAGTTGTGGGGGTTTTGCTGGTTGTGGGGGTTGTGCTGGTTGTGGGAGTTGTGGGGGTTGTGGGAGTTGTGCTGGTTGTGGGAATTGTGTTGGTTCTGGGAGTTGTGGGGGTCGTGCTGGTTGTGGGAGTTGTGGTGGTTGTGGGAGTTGTGTTGGTTGTTGGAGTTGTGTTGGTTGTGGGAGTTGTGTTGGTTATGGGAGTTGTGTTGGTTGTGGGAGTTGTGGGGGTTGTGCTGGTTGTGGGAGTTGTGGGGGTTGTGCTGGTTGTGTTGGTTGTGGGAGTTGTGTTGGTTGTGGGAGTTGTGGGGGTTGTGTTGGTTGTGGGATTTGTGGGGGTTGTGCTGGTTGTGGGAGTTGTGTTGGTTGTGGGAGTTGTGGGGGTTGTGCTGGTTGTGGGAGTTGTGTTGGTTGTGGGAGTTGTGTTGGTTGTGGGAGTTGTGGGGGTTGTGCTGGTTGTGTTGGTTGTGGGAGTTGTGCTGGTTGTGCTGGTTGTGGGAGTTGTGTTGGTTGTGGGAGTTGTGGGGGTTGTGCTGGTTGTGGGAGTTGTGTTGGTTGTGGGAGTTGTGGGGGTTGTGCTGGTTGTGGGAGTTGTGTTGGTTGTGGGAGTTGTGGGGGTTGTGCTGGTTGTGGGAGTTGTGTTGGTTGTGGGGGTTGTGCTGGTTGTTGGGGTTGTGGGAGTTGTGGGGGTTTTGCTGGTTGTGGGGGTTGTGCTGGTTGTGGGAGTTGTGGGGGTTGTGGGAGTTGTGCTGGTTGTGGGAGTTGTGCTGGTTGTGGGAGTTGTGTTGGTTCTGGGGGTTGTGCTGGTTGTGGGAGTTGTGGTGGTTGTGGGAGTTGTGTTGGTTGTTGGAGTTGTGTTGGTTGTGGGAGTTGTGTTGGTTATGGGAGTTGTGTTGGTTGTGGGAGTTGTGGGGGTTGTGCTGGTTGTGGGAGTTGTGGGGGTTGTGCTGGTTGTGTTGGTTGTGGGAGTTGTGTTGGTTGTGGGAGTTGTGGGGGTTGTGCTGGTTGTGTTGGTTGTGGGATTTGTGGGGGTTGTGCTGGTTGTGGGAGTTGTGTTGGTTGTGGGGGTTGTGCTGGTTGTGGGAGTTGTGTTGGTTGTGGGAGTTGTGTTGGTTGTGGGAGTTGTGGGGGTTGTGCTGGTTGTGTTGGTTGTGGGAGTTGTGCTGGTTGTGCTGGTTGTGGGAGTTGTGTTGGTTGTGGGAGTTGTGGGGGTTGTGCTGGTTGTGGGAGTTGTGTTGGTTGTGGGAGTTGTGGGGGTTGTGCTGGTTGTGGGAGTTGTGTTGGTTGTGGGAGTTGTGGGGGTTGTGCTGGTTGTGGGAGTTGTGTTGGTTGTGGGAGTTGTGGGAGTTGTGTTGGTTGTGGGAGTTGTGAGGGTTGTGCTGGTTGTGTTGGTTGTGGGGGTTGTGTTGGTTGTGGGAGTTGTGTTGGTTGTGGGAGTTGTGGGGGTTGTGCTGGTTGTGTTGGTTGTGGGAGTTGTGCTGGTTGTGTTGGTTGTGGGAGTTGTGGGGGTTGTGCTGGTTGTGGGAGTTGTGGGGGCTGTGCTGGTTGTGGGAGTTGTGTTGGTTGTGGGAGTTGTGTTGGTTGTGGGAGTTGTGGGAGGTGTGTTGGTTGTGGGAGTTGTGTTGGTTGTGGGAGTTGTGGGGGTTGTGCTGGTTGTGGGAGTTGTGTTGGTTGTGGGAGTTGTGGGGGTTGTGCTGGTTGTGTTGGTTGTGGCGGTTGTGCTGGTTGTGGGAGTTGTGTTGGTTGTGGGAGTTGTGGGGGTTGTGCTGGTTGTGGGATTTGTGGGGGTTGTGCTGGTTGTGCTGGTTGTGGGAGTTGTGTTGGTTGTGGGAGTTGAGGGGGTTGTGCTGGTTGTGGGAGTTGTGGGGGTTGTGCTGGTTGTGGGAGTTGTGGTGGTTGTGCTGGTTGTGGGAGTTGTGCTGGTTGTGGGAGTTGTGGGGGTTGTGCTGGTTGTGGGAGTTGTGGGGGTTGTGTTGGGTTGGGGGTTGTGTTGGTTGTGGGGGTTGTGCTGGTTGTGGGAGTTGTGGGGGTTGTGGGGGTTGTGCTGGTTGTGCTGGTTGTTGGGGTTATAATAATAATAATAATAATCAACTTTATTTATAGAGGGTAAACACATAACAGTAAAAAACTGACAAACCAGTGGCCCTCTAATATAAAATACAATCGAGAACTAAAAATAATGCTAAAAATCTAACAATCTAAAATTGTGGGAGTTGTGGGGGTTTTGCTGGTTGTGGGGGTTGTGCTGGTTGTGGGAGTTGTGGGGGTTGTGGGAGTTGTGCTGGTTGTGGGAGTTGTGGGGGTTGTGCTGGTTGTGGGAGTTGTGCTGGTTGTGGGGGTTGTGTTGGTTGTGCTGGTTGTGGGGGTTGTGTTGGTTGTGGGGGTTGTGCTGGTTGTGGGAGTTGTGGGGGTTGTGGGAGTTGTGCTGGTTGTGGGAGTTGTGGGGGTTGTGCTGGTTGTGGGAGTTGTGCTGGTTGTGGGGGTTGTGTTGGTTGTGGGAGTTGTGCTGGTTGTGGGGGTTGTGGGGGTTGTGCTGGTTGTGGGAGTTGTGCTGGTTGTGGGGGTTGTGTTGGTTGTGGGAGTTGTGCTGGTTGTGGGGGTTGTGTTGGTTGTGGGAGTTGTGCTGGTTGTGGGAGTTGTGGGGGTTGTGCTGGTTGTGGGAGTTGTGCTGGTTGTGGGGGTTGTGTTGGTTGTGGGAGTTGTGCTGGTTGTGGGGGTTGTGCTGGTTGTGGGAGTTGTGCTGGTTGTGGGGGTTGTGTTGGTTGTGTGGGTTGTGCTGGTTGTGGGGGTTGTGTTGGTTGTGGGGGTTGTGCTGGTTGTGGGAGTTGTGGGGGTTGTGCTGGTTGTGGGAGTTGTGCTGGTTGTGGGGGTTGTGTTGGTTGTGGGGTTTGTGGGAGTTGTGCTGGTTGTGGGGGTTGTGCTGGTTGTGGGAGTTGTGGGGGTTGTGCTGGTTGTGGGGGTTGTGTTGGTTGTGTTGGTTGTGGGAGTTGTGTTGGTTGCATGGGTTGTTCTGGTTGTGGGAGTTGTGGAGGTTGTGGGGATTGTGCTGGTTGTGGGAGTTGTGGAGGTTGTGTTGGTTGTGGGTGTTGTGCTCCGTTTTATTCACATTTTATGGGGCAGCTGAGAGGTTTTGTGGTGTCATTAAATCAAAGTGTTTGTGTGTCTCCAGAGTAGAACATCTCTGCATCTCCCTATTTGTCTTCACAGGAAAAATGTTTGTCTTAAAATGTACCGGTTGTGGTAGTTGTGCACAACCCCAAGCACAACCGTTTTAAGTCTATCAAGAAACGTGCCACATTTGCGCTTCATGCTACGGAAACCGGGATAAGCTCCGGCCTGATGGGCCCCCAGGCTCGTATGCAGACTTAACCTTTTACCTTGTACAGTATGATGGTAAAAGCGTAAACTTCATACTCACGAACTGCCCTTGTCAGCTTGTAAGATTTGCAGTTTGTAATACGAGTTGGTTCCTCTGACAATGTCGACTAAACCCAATGTAGCACTGTAAATAGTTCCTTTTTCTTCAAGTACGTGACATGTGTCTTCCATTTCTAAAACAAAGAAAGTAAATTTCTTCTCAGAATAATATATATTTCTACTTCTACTGCTAGTTTTAGTTTTGAATACTACATGACTTCTACCTGACTTTTTTCTAGTAAAAATATTCCCTGACCAAATAAATACAAAATGTCAGATATAGGAGTGGCATCGAGCCTCCGCTTCCAATCCTATACTGGGCATTAGACCGACAAGTCAAACTTCTAACATGTTAACCACATATTTTACCTGACTCTGGATCTACAGCAGCTCCACCTTTCACAGCAACCTTCATCTTCTTCGCTGATTCCCTTCCTAGAAAAGCAAGAAACAGTGTCACAATGCAGCTTAACAAGCTAACACTGGACGTCCCTGGCATGGCCTTACAATTAGTAAAGAAGAGAAGCAGTATCTAGAGAAGAAAACAATAAAATATATGTATTCCCAGGCTGCACTGTAAACCACAGTTAAGCTGCGCCAATGAGATTCAAGAAAGTCGAACAAGCCACCGGCTCCACCTAACTGCTCCCGGACAGAATTCCCACACAAGCATTTTTTCTCTTCTCTTTACATTTTGTCAGTTGGCTAACATTAAACCGCACACACATCTAATGACCTCATTGAGGCTGCCACTTCTTTAGTTTACAATGTGAGGTATTTTTTGTGTTGGGTACCTCCTTCTGAAGCATTTTTCTTCATCTTTGCTTTGGCTGTTGATGGGGGTGAGGGGCCATCCACCACACTGGTACCCTAGAAAATGGATTTTGAAAGTAAAGAATAATTATTCAAAACTACATCTGTGCACTTTTGTAAATCTACTAGACATGCACATTAACCGCATACAAAAGGCATTTCAAACCTTTTTCATTAGCCATCAAACTAACAAACACTTAACCAGGATCATTGCCATTTTACTTTTAGCCTCAAGTCACTGAGTTCTTGACAAAAATATACAAATCTAATTTATAAATATGTGTATTCAATGCAAAAATGGCACCAAAAAAAATTATAAACAAACAGCAGACCTTTTTACTTCCCCAGGATGCAATGCTATGCTGCGTGATCATCAGTTTGGCCCCGCCCTTTTTGACAGCCTCCAAATAATCTTCGCTGACGATTGGCACATCAAACTTTTCAGCATCTTTCATTTTCTTACTTTTCTTATCTATTTCAGCTATCAGGTGACAGACAAACACATATGAGTACCTTGAATGTAGTATTACAATGGGGGGAGGGGGGGGATCCTGGGAGAATAAAGGGTGGGAGGGGAGAGGGGATAGCAAGATTCTCAAGGTGGCAAGAACTGGAGAAACATGGAAAATTGTGTATATATTTTGCAATAGAAAAAGCAAAAGCCACTATGGAGGGGGCAGGAACCACGTCTGGAGTAGATGGTACTTGTACATGTATGGACAGCTCAAAGGTCAGCCACCCCCTCCCCCTCCCCCCATTGTCCAAATCCAAATAGGAAAGCAACATTCCTGGTTGCCTCTTGCTGTTGAAACATGACTTACGCACTAGCACAGGGCAATAAGAAAGTAAGTATCCTTTGAACCTAAAAATAATAATTATTGACAAGAATGCTGATAGCAGAAGTACCTTGAGTACTAATGCAGCAGTCAACAAGGGCGTTGATCTTCTCAACTACTGATCCTCCCAGATCTTCTATTACTGAGGTGATTTTATCCTAAAAAGAGAAAACATATGACTCTATAAGACAATCTATATGACAATTATTTTACATTAACAACAGCAACAACTTTATTGCCACTTTTTAAAATTAAATCTTGCTATACAGTGTCCCTAAATTGCAGGCACGACTGTCAGGCAAACTCCTTCATAAGCTTAAACAATCAAGCATTCTCACTGTTGAATCTCTTAATGATTAAAAACAATTCGGCCTTTGCAACAAACTTGCAAGCTTGATGCTGTTTTCTAAACTGTAGATGTTTTAAATAAAATAAATAAATAAATAAAAAGTCTTTATTCATAGTTTTGTGCAACTCTTTCAAAATCCCAGGGTTTTGTAAATTATCTTCAGGATTAAGTGGCTGAATTAGTAACAAAACTTTACCATTCCAATATATTCATGTACATATCCATGTAGAACAAATTATTTTAAATTAGTATTAATTTTCTCTCACTATTCCCATTATTATGTGTGAGATGCAGTGGCCTAATGGTTAGCGCGCTGGACTTCGGCTCTATGGTTCTGTGTTCGAGCCCTGACCGGAGCACTGTGCTTGGGCAAGATACTCTACTCTCATAGTACCTCTCTCCACCCAGGTTTATAAATCGGTACCAGCGAATTTACTGCTGGGGGTGACCCTGCAATGGACTAGCATCCCATCCAGTAGAAATACTCCTAGTCACTTCATACTACGGAAACTAGGATAAGTTCTGGCCTGATGGACCACTTGGCTCATGCAGACTTGATCTTATTCCCATTATTATAATCTTTCTTGTCCTTTGATTGAGTAAATATTAATATAATATTGCATTACCACAACAAGTTGAAATCTTTCCTGTACCTTGCTTTGTTGAAGTCTTCCAATCACTGCAAATTTCATGTTGGAAAGTGGCTTGCCAGGTGCAGCTGCAGAAAGAGGAGAAGCCCTACAATGCAAGAAAGATTTAAAATCAATTAATATTTGTCCGACAAAAATTCAACCCAGTTTGTTTTACTCTGACTACCCATTTGAAAGAAGTCACAACGATCACTGTTATTGATGACTGTGGTGGTAGGCATCTTCAGAATCAAGTAAAAAACTGTCATTCTTTAAAAATAAATTTAAACCTAAAATAAAATATTAAATGAGACTTAATTTTTGGAGAAATCTTTTGCAAATGAATGCTGTCACGATGACACATGCAGCTGAACTATATTCTACACTCAAGAAGACTTAAATACTCACATTGACGTGGCAGCCTCAGATTTGATTGCTTTAGAAGTCACAACAGGCACATCAGGCACTCTGGGGAATATCCGCTCTCTTTTCTTGAACTTGAAGTTTTTCCTGTGGAATCATTCAAATTCAATTTATTTATCTGAAAACACCCAAAGTTTCAAATATAAGAACTGACAATGATCTATATCAGCATGAATCATTGAAGACAGCCACGCAAATTGACAAAGTGGAAAATTTAAGTTTGAAAAAAAGGGTTTGTAATTTGCATTTCTCCATACAAATACTCTTAATTTTTAAAATCTTCCATACTGTCATACAAATTTTCATTTAGAGATCAATAGACTCAAAATCCACATTTACTGTTTTCTATGATTGATAAATTAAGGTCACATGATAGGCTGGAGTTCTGTGATTCAGGTCCTATTGGCAGTCTTTGCCATGCCAGTGTCAAGCTGGGTTACACCCACCAAACCAGGCAACCACTGAATGATACCATCTTACAAAGAGGTACCACTTGAGGAGGTTCAAAAATGGTTTTCAGCACTTTTAAGCTCTTATACTTTGATAGGTTAGTACTACAAATCTACAAATCTTTATCAATTGTTGCTACAATAATGATATTAACCAAATGCCCAATCATTGCTGAACAACTTGTGGTCATTTTCATGATGTCACTAGTTACCATAGCAACTGTTTATCATTATTGTAGCAGCAACTAATAAAGATTTGGAGTACAGACCCATCAAAGTTTAAGAGCTGAAAAGTCTAAAGGCTTGAAACTGTTGCGAGACTGAAAAACCAGCATATGAAATGTCCTGGGGGCCCAGGCTTCACAGATGGGAATACTGGACACTTTTTTATTCAGCATAGCCTTGGATTCCCTTTAGCATGCATGTTGTTGCACTCACAGAAAGTCTGATTCTTCCTTTAACTCCTCAGATATTTTCCAGGTATCTCGCTTAGGCTGTTTTGTGACAAACGTGCACTTGGTCCAACTTGTTAAATTCCCTGTGCAGCAATAACCTTCTGTCCTACAAACACAATGACAGTGCAAGTGGTATTTTGATTAGCAAAAAAAAGAAGTGTAATATCAATTGAGAACATTGTTAAATTTACAAATAAATGAGATTGTTCAAGATAAAAACTAAAAATGGAGATTGAAATAAAAAATATTTGCAATCAGTGGCCCAGAGGAAAAACTGGCCAGAATATCTTACTTGTGATGCATAAGGTTTCATGTGAAATGGTTCACATGGTGATCTCTGCTGTTGACTTACAAGAAGCTGCAGTACCATACAGTAGCACTGAAAGCTTTTGTTTCATTTTACACGTCTAACTAAACGTGAACCTTAACTTACTAACCTATATACAAGTTGACCCCCTTTACACTCCTTACAGGGAAGCAGTCTTCCAAATGTCATTCCATCTGCACATCTGTCCAGAAGCTTCCAAAGCAAGAAATAAATATTATTCTTGAAATACAATTCTTGCAGTTGCTGTTGTTGTTTTAATACACTTAAAGCTTGGCAAAAAGCACCGGGCAGGTGAACGAGCAAAAAAAATTAGGAGAGAATGGGGAAACAGGGAAGTGACCAAATGCCACTCTCACTTGCCCCCTGACTTTGATTTTGTTCACCACAAATCAAGAGCCTGGAGCAGGCTACAAATCACAGAGCTAGCATGTCTCTGTATCCCAAAGTTCATTTATCAATACAACACATTTTGGATCAACTCTCTGACAGACATCTCTGTAACAGGGAAAGAAATGAACTCAGGTTGTTCATTGTGCTGTTCACTTACAGAACATTCTCCACCCTGTGAGCTCAATCCATTGTCTTCCAGCATCTCACGGATTTCAGGCAGGGAACAATTCTTTTGCAAATCATCTCTTATTTTCCACAACAATTTGCTTTGTTCCTGAAAAACAAATAAAATAAATTGGAATGACTAACTGAACTGAAAATTAATTACTAGCAGTGACCATTAATTCATTAATCATAACCAATCACGCACAGATAATTGGCCAGTTTGCCAATTTGTTGAACATTACTCTCTGGTTTTTGCTAAAAGCAGATACAGTTAGACAGTTGTAACACGTTCTGTTTGGTCTACTATCAGGAGACACACAAACGGCTCTTCAGGAGTCAATCGAAAGTGCTTTTAATCAAGTCTCTTACTTTCGTGATCTTACACGTTCAGTGAGCTATTGAGAGTATTGAATATAAAAGTAATGCCAATCATACTACAATCAAATGTCAGGTGAATCATATCAATGTCAATAAACAATCTATTGTGTCCATATCGTAACAACAGCAACTGATGAAAATGAACTTATAGAGCCTTATCAATGCCAAGCTACCTCTTGTTAATACAAATGTACACAACAAAAAATGGATTTATTGTTTTTAAAATAGATAATAATTATAACATCATTTATTGAATAATCAATCGCATGTAAAATTACTTTTCATAAAGGACACACCTTGAGCTTTTTCTCTTCCTCATCTTCTTCTGCTGTCTTCTTCCTTTTTGCGTCAACCTCATCCACAGCCTCAGCTTTTCTCTTGCTTCCTTTCCCAGCCTTTTTCGCTCCCCCTGATCCAAGTTTACCCTTCAACAATTCTTTATCTTCTTTCTTCAACTTAGTAAATCCAGAAAACGCCTCAGCTGTAACAGTTGACTCAACTTCTAATGAATCCCGGCTTTCAACAAAGCAGTCCACGTGATGCCACCATGGAATCGGGACTCCTGCTGGAGCATTAGACTCTGCATCAGGCTCCATTACTTTAGCCAGACGAAGTTCTCCCTGAGCAAGCAACAACAGCAAAATTGAATAAAATATAACACTTACTAGGCAATATAACACATATTCTGCAGGGATGTAGCTGTGAAATGATTTCAAACAGGCAAAATTATTTTGATCACAGGTGGAAAATTTGGGTCGCACTAAGGACGTTCGCGCTAATTGTTTTTGCGCATCCTTACTCTGCACGTAATTCATGTCATAACGTCACGCCACGTCATGCAATGAGCGTGCGCGCAATTACATGTAGATTTTCTAAAGGAACATCACCAGTCGAATCAATTTGCTTAATAGATCCCCTTTAACAAAATTTAGACAAGAAAATTGCATTTCATGGATTGCATTATTTTTGGGCAAACAGACACTGTCGCCATTGCCAGAAACGAAGGCCGATTTATAAGATCTTGAGGTGATCTTTTGGACATATTGTCTCCGAAATGAATTCGGTGACCCCCCAATTTTTTTACATTTCTGACATGAGTAACCCATAAACTCACAGTGGTGAAAGTTTTAGAAAAAAGTCAATGTTAGAAGATTTTTGCGCAAACGTCCTCAAAGAGCAAGAGTTAGCCAGACATGGTCTTTCAGCCAGAAAAATCAAGAAAAGTTTAGTCCTCAGCCTTCCACCTATGATTTACATCCCTGTTCTGATTGGATACTTAGAAGATGTTTTGCATGCACGGTAATTATATGTCAAAGAAAGTTATGGCATGCCATGTGTGACAGGAATAAACTTTCCTTTTAAAATGCTATATTACAATTCATTGCTCGTAACAAGCCTACAAGTGTCTGAACATGCATGTACATGTTATATGTAAAACATTCAGGTGCAGTTTTCTCTGTTTTTACTCTCACTTTACAAAATGCTAGTCCATGTCTAACTAAATTATATCGCCAATACAAGGTATGGTGATCTTTACAAGTTTGTTAAACAAAGAAAATAAAAAGAAACTATAAAACTGACCTTGTCAATTTGCTCTTTACAGTTCTTGCATTTGCTTCTTTTAGACTTGGCATACTCCACCAACAGTTCATCTGAGCCGCTACTTGCTGCGGCAGGTGCTGAGCCTTTGCCCCCATCCCCACCCCCACCAACTTTACCCTTGATCTTCTCTTGGTCCTCCCATCGCAAGGAATCAAAACCGCCGATATCACTGAAAACATTCACCTTGTATTTTTTAAAGAAACAACTGTAGTGGAACCAGTTGGGAATCTGGAAATTGAAAGCAAGTTATAAGTGAAATGCAAACAGCGAGGGCCATTCCATTTTATATCCATACTCCCAAGGCTGTTTACAAGATTTTCTGAAGGGGCTTTGAAGTCATTTCTGAGGGGTAGTTCTATTGGCATTCTTTGATGTTTTGAATATTTCTGAAGGGGTTAAGGGAAAAGTTGGCTTTTTTCTGATAGGTTTAAGAAAAATCAAGTTATTTCTGAAGGGGGTATCATGTCAGAACTTTGATCTTTTTTCTTGGGGGGGGGGGGATTTTGACTTACCACATCAACAGGGGGTGTGGATATAAAATGGGATGGCCCTGATTCACAGAGGAAGATAGACTAGAAAAAGATTTTCAGTTTGGGTTCAAAGCATTTATGCTTGAGGAAGCAGCATAGCCAAGTGGTTAGGGCACTGGACTTGTAATTCAAAGGTCCCAGGTTCAAATCCTCCTCCCTGCCACTAGATGGATTTGTGCTCATTGCTTTGTAAACAGCCAACTGGTCTGCCTCATGCTAGTTGAGATTTTTAACAAGTTTCTGTTCTGGTTTCTGTTCTAACACTTAGTTGATTTATTTTTTTTTAATTTTTACAATCAATATAATGTTTGTCGGGCCAGGTAGCATTGCCATCTCAGTGTCAGGTTTCCAGTTACCGAGACCCATCTGTTATACTGGAACACTACCCGTATAATTGTCTGTAATATTAAAGATTTATAGACAAAAATATGTAAACTGCAAAGTTCTAGAACATGGATGTCACTAATACATTTCACAGAGATTGCTTGACATCAGAATTTCATGCCACCGCTGTAGTGTGTTTCCGGACTAGTTTTCGCACCTTTTCGTCCTCTGAAACAGATGTTTTGAATGTTTTCGAATTCTGAGATCAACAAACAATGAAACGTGAAAATATTTAAAACTTTCAGCCCTGGTGACAGGCTTGCTAAATATAAAAAAACTGTAGCATAAGGTGAATATCTTCCTTACCTTGCCATCAAAGTGAGGAGACTGAAAAGTAAACGAAGAAATAAGTTGATAACGGAACCCAGTTCAGTGCAGGCATTTCATTTCTGTGATCACAACAACGCGATTTTGTCGAGATAAAATCAGTCTTATTCCTTAAAATCGAACCACATATTCCAATAATCTGCCTACCTGGACCATTCTTGCAACCCTAAGACTGTCCTTGGAGATGTTATCCTTGCATAGCTTGCAAGCAGAACGGTTAGACTTCGCATACTCAGCTTTGTACGGCAGATCGTCCGCCATTTTGACTCAAGAACTACGACACGGAAAGAGACTGGATCGAGAAATCGGTTTGCTTCCGATTGGTTGAAATTTCGCGCCAATTCTTTGAGTGACAACTGATGTACACGTGGTTTGCAAAAAGCACAAAGCTCGGTCGATTTGAACAGTTTTTTGAAGAGCCAAAAAATATAGTTATGTCGTAGAAAACCCAAAAATAATGGACCATTTTCTTGGGGCCATTTTTTGACAATTTCATCTCTGGCTGCAGATGGAATTACAACCTGAAAAATTGAGGCTAAACTTTTCAAGTTGTTTCTGCACATCTTCAAAACACGCTATTTATAGCCATGGTTTGATTCCCCTCCACAAATCGAGGTTATATCTTCCTTTAGGACCTTTTGATGTTCAAAGGTAAAGTTTTCATGGGTTAAGTTGCCAACCACTAATTTCAGAATTGTTTAACTGGTAAATCTGTAAAATCCTGGTGATTAGCTCCTTTAATTTTGCTCTCACTCATCTGACTGACTGCCCCATTTTTTCTTCGTCTTCCCAAGGTTTTTGAAGCTGAAACAGATGAATTCTATTTATCTTCAGCTTTTATTTTGGTACCAATTATTTGGAGACAAAAAAATGAATAGCCTGCGAATAAAGCCACCTCTCATTCGCTCCCCCACTACTACGTGCAAAACGCATGTGGCTGTATTCGCAGGCTACAAATTGAATATCATAACTACTTATCATGTCAAAATATGAATCTATTTTATTCACTATTAAATATTGCCATTAAGACACTACCTCTCTGGAACCTGTATTTTCATTTGCCCGCTATAAACACTACCTCTATTGTTATTCAGGGCTAGGGGCATTGTTATGACCTGTCATCTATTGTTTTAAGAACCAATGAAGTAACCTCTTCCAAGAGGTAGTGGGCAACCCAAAATATTGCAAGCTAAAGCACATATTAAATACATTTTAGAAACTGGATTACTTCAATTTCTCTTATTTTGCACTGATGTTATAAGTAAACTGAGCAACGGATCATGTAAATCACAAGTTTAATACAACAGCCATATCTAAGTTAAGAACTGCTTTTGGCAGTTTTAGCAAGGAGGTACTTTTGTAATAAATTTATTTTTCTGAGCAACTGGTCATATCCCATAAAAATTCATTTTTTGTGATACCATGACTTAATTACTCTTATTGACTCTGTATCACTAAGTCCATGTAGCATCATCGATCTTAGGCAACTGCATTAGCTGGATGGGATAACAGTGCATGTCACCACTCAAAAAGCTCTAATTTATACAGAGAAGAGTCCAGATATTCGGCATCAAGATAAATGAGGCTTTCCAGAAGTAACAACATCAGGGCTGTAGGCAGAATTTTGCTTGGGTGGGTGCAAGCTCTGGAAGCATGAGCATCTAGGGGGGGATCCGGAGGGATATGTCCCCAGGAAATTTTGAAAAATCATGTTGTTGAAGTCCACTTTTCCTGCATTCTGAAAGTCATTTTAATCCTCCCTCTCAGATTAAGTGGACCTTTGCGGTGGGTGAGGGGGTGCAGACGAACCCATCGCACCACCTCTGCCTACGGCCCTGATACCTTAAGAGCAAAGCTAACAACATAAAAACATGAAAAATGTTGGGTCTTTTCGAGACTCCTTGTAATCAAATAATCAGACTCTCTTTTAAATGATAAAAAAAAAAATAACGTGAGCGAAATAGAGCTTCAGGAAGTCCCATTTGTTCATCCTAACAGCACGCTACAAAAGGAATGCGAGACGAAAGGGTTGCGTGACTTGATCATATGCTGGTTGTGTGACGTAAACCATAACCTTTCCACACTTTCTTTTCATTTATCAGCAGTTCCGTAGATGATGATGATCTTTTCTCAAGAATCTCTCTCCAGTGGTCGTTACGGAAGTGACCGCTCACCACTCCCCCATATCTTGGATACAGTTTCTTCAGGTATGCCGCGCCCCGACGGATTTGTTCCGAAACATCAGGATCTTTTACATCTTTGAAAGTGTTAGACACTTCCTCAATAACTTCGAAAGCCTGCTTTTTCGCCAGGGCTTCTAGGCGACCATTCCATAATTTCACCGCTTCCTGGGCCTCAATCTCGTCAAACTCGATTTCTCCTTGAAGTTTTGGGTCGACTTGCGCAAGGATTCTGCTGAGCGTGACACACACTGTCACGGTCACGGTCAGTGTTATCAGCATTACCCATGATATTATCACCGAAATGCTTTTAGCTTGAGCAAACTGCTGTTGAATCGTTTCTCTGGCGCTTAAATCGACGGCCTTTTCTTGAGCAGCTTCAATTGAGCCGAGAGTTAAACATACGTAAAAATCACCCTCCATAAAAGCGAAAATTAGCCAGATACAGGGTGGAAGAAGAGACAAATACACACTTTTACTAGACTTCCACCACACTAGCTTCCGCTTTCTGGATTGTAGACGACAGCAGCCAGTGACAAGAGTCCAAAATGACTCGGATATCAGCATGGAGAGGCAGAATAAGATGACGGCAGGACCACAAATGAACAAACAACCATAGAGAATGTGATAATCCCTCGGACAATCAAACACCAATTGCTGCAGAAAAGCTTTGAAGCCATACAGAGTAAGTGTGATGATACTCGTCTTAATAGGGATTTCTGAGCTGTGGATGATGTCAGTGTAAGGTTGGAAAACCTCAAACAAGGAACGAGTCATGGCCGTGCTCTCTATGTTGTTCTGCATTCTTTGGCGACATGTGAAGTGGCATGTCCTTGCAACCAACGGAACTCTGGGAAATGATTGCGTGACAGTAGGGGCAAGCGTAAAATTTGTCGTAGCCTGCGAATACAGCCGCCTCTCATCGCTCCCGGCCGGTTTGGCAGGGGGAGTGAGAGGCGGCTGTATTCGCAGGCTAAATTTGTCGTAGTTTTTATTTTTTTTTAAAAAAAAAACAGTATTATTAAGGAAACATTGTTTTATGGAGAAACGATTGGCGTTACATAACTGGAAATGAGAAAAGAGATTAAATTTTATGGTGAATATTATGGATCGTGGAAATAAAGGCCCGCGGTAGAGTGTGTCGATCGATACCAGTGGTCGACAGTCGATCGCAATCTCCGTCGACACTCGGTCGAGCGGCAACCAGCGGTCGACAGTGCCCGACAATCCCCGAGCATTAGACATATCAGCAGAGGTTTGAGTCGGCCTAAAAAAGAACGTCAGATCAGCAGTATATTTCGTCGGATAAAAGCCGGGGCCGATTGTTTTAGTTTTCTTCATCAAAAGGAGGCGATTTTTAGATGGGAGGCGATCACTTTTATACCTAGATCGGCGATTGATCCAGTCATGTCAGTTGATCTCCTTATTCAAACAGAACGGAACGGTACGCGAATGAGCTGTACCTTTTGATATTTTAAAACCGATCGAATGCCAGGAGGACCTCCAGGGTAAAAACTTGCTGGTGAATGAAAAAAAGTAATCTCGAAAAGAAAAATTATGGAAAAAGAAGTACTTAAATCAAAATTTTCTAAATCTTTGCAGAGTTGTGATAACGTACATCAAAAAATTAATGAGACAATAGATATAAAATGTGTGGTCATCATGCCCGTCTTCCCGCCACAATTGCAAGGTCTCAATTTATGCTACATTTGAGGCCTTGCATCGCCGGCGAGCGAAATATTCGAATCCCTCGCATTAAAATGAAGATGCACCTCACAAAAAAAACAGACATAAACGTAATTATTAAAATAGTTTCTCCGTTTTATTGCAAACTATTAACTATGTGCAAACACAATATATTCCGGGGTGGTTTGGTTAAAAATGCTGGAAAATATCCAAAATTTCTTTAAAAAAAATTAACATGACGTATCAATAATTTTAAAAATTCGTGCTTTTCTTTTGTCAAATATTCAGAATTCAATGCACGAAAACTTTCCCGAAACATTCAAACTGAGCGAGCAAAGGGATTTATCGCAGCTGAAATGAATATTAATGCAGTATATAAAAAATTCTCAAAGGACACGCCAAACATTTTGTTGTTGGTCACAGTTGTGTGCGAACGACGTGCTTCGTCTTCGGGTAAGTCCACGGTTTCGATCTTGTCTTTGCTGTTTACCGTCTCTTCTTCATAGCTTACAATTAATATCGTTTCGTTTCGTTCAGCTTTCGTTTCAATTTCCGCCGTTTAACGGTTTAACTGAGACATTTTGTGAGTAAAAGACGGTTTTGGCCTTATTCGTTGTTCAAGTTAAGTCTTTGAAGTACGCAATGATTTAACCAAACAAGTTTTTCTTCGTTCGCTTGGCCAAGTACAGAATAATAAGTTGAAATGTTTTATCCAGCCGCAACTGCTCATATTTTGTAATCGTAACTTGCAAAGTGCTGCTGTGCACATTTTCTCTGCCCTGAAGTTTTAAAATAACGCCAGTAATTTCCATAACTTTTACAAAATTTATTTTGCAGGCCGAGAGACTTAAACTGCAGCTAGGCTTAGTTTCAAGACAGATTACTTTCGTTGACGCTGGAGAACAAGACAAACAAGACTTTGCAAAATCTCGTTTAGTTGAATAACAGGTGAAGTTTGCATGTTTGATCCGTACTGAAATATAAAAGAGTAATATTAGAAAATTCCGTTATTTGTGATAAATGTTGCTACAAACCACTTTGTGCTGTTCATTTAGTCATCGTTCTTCTGATATTAGTTTACTGTTACTCTCGTTTAAATTAGAATCGAAATGCAGCCGGGAATATAGCCCGTTATGAATAAACTTTGAAATTTGGACTTGAAGGTTTATAACAAAACTACCTCCCCTCGTGTTCGCCCATTGACCCACTTACAGGTTTTTTCCACAACACGAACAGAGGTACGTCTAAAAGAATTCCGCTGTACAGCCATTTTGGAGGGATCATGTTCAACTTTGACGCCAATTATCACCAATTCAAAGCTAGTGTGGCGTTGTTATTCCATCCTGGAAGGCTCATCATGCTGGAAACAGCTTCAATTACAGATAAGTCAACACAAAGTTGCTCACTTTTAAATTATTATCGTATAGTTTCCTTTTTTCTTTACTGTTTGTAAGATTGTTCACAACATCCAACTGTGTTCAAAGTACGATGAACCTAAGTACATTTTAAGCGCCGCGAGTTTTGCTTCAATTGACTTTGACTAATGTCATACGCCACGAAACATTAGCAACAAAAGTTAACTTTTATACTCGAGAAATTAAAAACTTCGTCAATTACTAATCTTCGATTTGAACAACCGGGCCGAAATGTCTCGCACACGCTTAATTTGTCCTCGAGAGGAGTCAAGCTTGAACCTTTCATCGTATGATTCTATATTTTCCACTGTTTTGAGATAGAGGTTGCGCTATTAATTTTAATGATGCATTTCTTTATTTTCATGACTTCATTATCATTGAAAATGATCTTTATTTTTATTTTCTTATGTTGCCTGAAAAGGAGAATTTAACACGACGCAGTATTCTCACTGGCGTATTTTTGTTCCAATTTAACGTTCTAGGAATGTTTGTTGGAAAAACTGAATGATGCCGTACATCCATTCTGGACAGTAAGACACTACCATTCTGGAACTCGCCGGGCGACTATTGAAGCAAACTAGTTATGGTTTGATTTGATGCCAGCGCCCCTTGTCTACAAATTAAAGAAGTAAGTATTTTGGTTCCGATATTTCCAGTATACATTTGTGTTTTTTTAACACTAATGCGTTTACTTTTCATTGTCAGAGCGAAATAGACTAATTTAGCTGCATTTGGTTCACTGTTACTAATGATCAGTATTTTTAAGACTCTACTGACAATAGTAAACTTGCTCGTTCTTTTTTCATATGATGTAATGATCAGGAAACCAAAAAATATACTCGACTAAACAAAGGAAAAATGACTTGGGTTAATTGCTGTTTCCCTTTGTCTCTGGGTTGAAAGCAGGAACATACAGCCATTTTGAATCAGTGCGTTGCTCTTGGACTCTGGTGCAAGTTAACACGGGAAGCATCTTATTTCAGGTAATTTATGTAGCTTTCTTATTTTTTCTGGCATTCACTTTTTATTGTTTTTAGTCCAAGAGTGATGAAGATTTTATGTCTTGTTACTTACAAAGGAGTGTTGTTTTGATATAGTACCAATTTCTCATAACTTACATTTTAGAAAAACAAAGAAAATCGGTTAGGAGAATTTATACATCAAGTCTCGGTCTAAAAGGTTTTTCATCAAGTTCATTACTTTCTGAGATCAACGTGAAACTGTCAAATATTATTTTATTTTCATTGAAACTATTGTTTAGTACACCAGAACTGAACTTGTTCGTAGAAGTAAAAGGAAATAGCTTAATTTAATAATGTCCTCTCTTTTTTTCTCGAGGTTGAACATTAACACATAGCTTCGAAGAAACTGAAGTGCAGCCATGTTGGATTGCAGATCATTGCAGTGTGTAGCTCTTGGACTCTGACCCAAGTTGGCTATTGGAAACATCTTTTTCAGATAAGTTCATCATCATTTTTCTTATCAATTTCCTGTTGTTTCCTACCGGTGATAAATCGGTGTCAATCATCACTGATCAAAATCTTGTCTCTCCTTACTATATTGAAAAATTACAAAGTATCTCACAATGAATGTCGTTAATTAGAGGGAATGTTCTACGCGTATCGCCAAATCTTATATCTAGTATTCGACCCGGGGACTAAGACTAGGATTAAGGTTACTCCATACCTTTGCAGCGCAACACCTGCGAAAAGAAATTTTCAATCAATTTACACCTCAATATTTTTATGGAACACTCTCTCAGTTAAAGTCGTGAAACGCAAACCAGCTATTGCAAGCAATATCTTTTGACAACTGAAGTTAATACGCAACCCCAAAAATGTGTGCACGCCCCAGTGACTTACATAACAACAAACCCCCAAAAAACTTATTTTGACCACGCGAGAAACAGCTCGTGGTAGGTGCTTGATTTTTAGCTTGATTTTCTAGGTTTTCTTCTTCGACATTTTTCTATCATCTTTATCCTCAGTTTCAGAAAATACGCGCACATTGACTAACAGAATCGGATTGGGGATAAGTTTTTCGCCGTTTCAGAACACGCCCAGGAGACAGGCCACTGTATTCTTTGGAACGAGCTAAAGTTTATTGATTGAGACTCAAACTGGTACACACGGAGACCAAAGAAGCTATATTCACAGAAACGTCACCCTTCCAACATCAACAAGGATATCGTAATTGGCATCCCAGAAGCAAGATGCCCGCAGCCACGAAACCCAACAACAGAAAAATCGATACGGCAATGGACGTCTGAAGAAACAACCTCACAGGAACAGCGAGGACCGAAAATCCACCAATCACAACCGACCACCGTGCTACAAATGGTGACGCATGCATGATCAGTCGATCTCATCGCTAGCAGTAACCAGTCAACGCGTCGCAATCTACATCCCAAGTGACTACATCTATCACGACACAAACGACAATACCTTACAGTTATTGTACATTCCAACCATGAATAAACTATTTTACAAAACCCCGGATTGTTTCTCGAGCCAATTCCTTCTCTTAATACTAGGCTTACAATACTTTAAACGTACGTTAGACCATCCCGTCCTCGGGATTCTATGGCTAGCCTGATGATGCGGCTGAAAATCGTTTACTGAAAACCAGTAAACCATTTAATCAGTAAACGCAATCAAATCAAAATGACGTCAACATTTGTTGCCAGAGGCCAGAGATACTCTCTTTAGGCCTTTTGACTAAATAACTTGACTGACTGCTCTGTAAAGGGTTTTGTTTTTCATACCTTTCTTTACAGTCAACAACTGCAGCAAACATCTTTACAGACTTACAGACAGTAAATTATCAAACAAATTTTCTTAAAAAACAAACAAACAAACAGACAAATTTGAAAACGTAACAGCACAGGAGTATTGTGATGGCGTAACTTCTTAAACCATCAGATTTGGCAATTGGAAACCAAAATATGTAGGTGATTCGTCTCATTGAAATTAAATATTTCTCATTAAACAAAATTCGCGATTTCTTTGACACTGGAACTTGGAGAGTAGATAAAATCAGAACCAATGGGGATAAAGGGAAATTAGCATTTCTGCAAGTTTCTAAATTTCGTTTCGTACGCGATTGACGGCTGTGCAGTTACTTCCCACGAGCAATCACATTCATTGAAGCAACGTTCGGCCATTTTAGCGCGGTCTCCGCAACTTTTCGCTAAGAATAGAAATAGTCAAGATACCTCAGTAAATTCTCAAATTCTACGGGTACGGCAATATAATGTCTATTTAACAATTAGATTATGAGCTCGAGATTTCTCTGAGGTGATAGTTGATGAGGCCGCAGGCCGAATCAACTATCACCTCATAGAAATTGAGAGCGAATAATCTAATTGTTTTAGTAGAATTCTGACTGAAATAATCGCAAATAATGGTTTCTAATTATTTTCCTACGCATTATCGAACTTAACGTTTTAACAAAATCGCACGCATTGAATTGTCCTTGGTAAATTTGCAGTTGTTTACGCGCGTGCACCCGTTTTTCAATAATTTCAAGCTTTTAAAGTCAAGAAACCGCTAATGTCCTTCTTTTAGTCTTCTCGGGAATTTTATTATCCATTTACATTTAAACTTCCTTCCAAAACTTCGGAAAAACGATAAAAACGTCGCATTTTGTGGACGACCTTCGGCAACTGCACACTAATGGCTGATAGTGTTCAATAGCTCAGCCAATCACATTGCAGCATTTGCATAAGTGTACTAGTAGAATTCTACTAATGATATTTAGTTTGTGGTAGTTTTCCTCAAAAACTGCGCGCGCACAATCGATGGTATGGAGTAACCTTATACATGGAGCAGCGGCGGATCTAGGGGGAGGCTACTGGGGGTGTGCACCACCCCACCCCACCCCCCCCCCCTCCAAAAAAAAAGATGACCGGGCGGCTTTCTAATACAACTGGTATTTTACAAAAAAGAAAAAAAACTATGTGCACCCCAACCTAAGAAAAATCCTGGATCCGCCCCTGAAGAGTTCGTTTTTTTTAGTGAGTCAAAGGAAACTGATAGATATTGTTCGCATGATCAGTAAATTATTAGAATGATATTTGTATAACGTATTGATCAGTAAACGAGAACAAAGAAAACTAGTCCAAGTTTAATAATTTATCCTTTTTTCGCCAGGTTAAACGCAGATCGATGTACAGAATGAAAGTACAGCCATGATGGATTGCAGATATCAGCTCTTCATCCGGCGCAAGTTGTCACTGAAAACATCTCAGAGTAAGATCATCATGTGCTCCTGCATGGCTATATTGTCTTTTTGTATTGTGGTTCGATGAATTCTACCGATGTATTGTCAAGTATCGTATGAAGAAATCTTTACCTAAAGAGTTTCAAGTAATCAGTTAGGTTCGTCAAATGAATGAAATGATTCTACAGCGTCGAACAGCGGGAGTCCAACCCATGACCTACGCGATAAGTCTTGATGCGTTGGCAGGCAATTGCAAGTTGAAGTATTGATATTTCGAGTTGGAAAATTTGAAACTGACAAATATTGTTTCTCCTTTGTCGAGTTGATTAATAAACAAAACTAAAATCGTTCTTAAATGTTCGAAAAATGTTTCCTTTTTTTCTCTAGGTTGAATGCAGATATATTGAAAGAAAGTACAGCCATTTGGGATTGCAGTGATTAGTTCGTGGACTCTCGCGCAAGCTATCATTGGAAACATCTTAGAGTAAGTTCATTATACTTGTCTTAGTATTTTAAGTTTGTCGTTTGCCTCTGAAGTATTCGTCCAAGAGTGATCCAAACCTAATATCTCCTTACCATATCGTTACATTGTCAAGTATCTTATGAAGATATTCATTAACTAGAAAATATTGTCTTGATAAAGAAGTTACAAACGAGTGATAAGGTAATCAGTACGGTTCGTCTTAACAAAGAAAAAATAGCTTAAGTTAATAACATATTTCCATTATTTTTTTTTCGTTAGGTTAAATGCAGATAGGAAAGAAGTGCAGCCATGATGGATTGCAGTGATGTGCTCGACTCTGGTGCAAGCTGACATTGAAAACATCTTATTTGAGATAAGTTCATAATAGTTACCTTATCATGCCGTTAATCATAAAAATTTGCAGCTCAAGAATGATCAAAATCTAATATCTCCTTGGCACATATATTGTCAATTATCTTATGAAGAAAACCGAAAACTAATGAGCTTGGAAGTACATATTGTCTTGATATACTTGCAAAAAGGTTATAAACTACGTTAGCAGTAAGGATCGAGATATTTCAAGTTGGTTTATTGGAGTTCTGTTAGCAAATTTGTTCAAAAAAGGTTCGTAGAAGCATTTCAAAATCGTACAGTTCGCAAAACACCATGCTAATTCTCCATTTGTGGAACAAACTCGTGATTACTGGCATTGAAGACAAATATAAGTTAGCAAGTAAGAACACAGTGCTGTTGTTACCAGGAAAACATTTTGGAGAAAAAATTGTGACAATAATTAAGAATAAAGAAAAACATTAACTAGGAAATATTGTCTTGATGCAGCGTTAAATTCCAGGGTCTAACATAAAAGAAAAGATGGCAATTTTTATAGTATGGAGAATTGACATTTCAGAACAGTACCGAAAGGAAGCCAATCGCGTTAGTTCTAGTCCGTCACGTGACCAGATAGGTTAAAATTTGTTTGATTGCATGGCATGGAGTAGGTCGAAGAACACAACTTAATCAAACTGAGGGTCTATAATAATCTTGGTCGCTTGCAATTTATTTGCAGAAAGTCATTTTGCATAATCTTGCTGCATTTCGCTTACTGTGATACACCATGCAACATGAAGCAAGCAGTTCACAAGAAATAGAGTAAACATTGCATTAAAATAAGGTTAGGTCCAAAAGTGATCAAAATATACTATCTCCTTACCATACCGATACATTGTCGAGTATCTTGTGGAGAAAATTATTTACGAGGAAATATTTCTTGATGCGCCAAAAACATTAAAAGAGATCAGTAAGGATAAATTAATATTTCAAGCTGTCAACATACAGTTCGTTGGTTAATGAATCAATGCGAAACTGTCGAATATAGTTGCTTCTTTTTTTAGTGGAAATTAAGAGTACGATGTTTTGGTCAAATTTCGAGTAGGACTTATTTGATCATTAACGCAGAACTAAACTAGTTCGTCAAAATTTCTTCTCCAGGAAAGTTCATTTAGTATGAAAGGTGGGGAGGGGTGGTGGGAAGAGGGGGAGAGGGGTGGTGAGAAGAGGGGGAGAGGGGTGGTGGGAAGAGGAGGGAGGGGCGGAAAATGTAGCGTCACTATCTTGAAAAAATTTTAGGGCCTCTTTAATGCTGCCACTTAATTTCGGAACCCCTCTTACGAACAGCATTACTGAACTTCTCCAACAGCACACATGATCACAATTTCCACAACTAAACAGTGTGTAAGAGATTATTTGATGCTATTTCTAACTGGGATCAAGGGAAGGCTAGATAATTGCTTGTATGATTTCACGCATACACCTATAAGCTTTTCGCTCAATGAATATGCCTATATCATTGTCAAAGCATCAAGAAACACTTGAGTTACTAAACAGGCGAATTAGTTATTAACACAGCTGTGTCAAGAAAGAAAAAGAGTGAGGCGGCAAAATCTAAGAAAAACAAAGCATACAAACTACAAGCCGATGGTAAACACATCGCAAATGCGGTCGTGCCAGGAGACCAAAACCAGAAAATGCGCAACACAAGCTGGGACGTATCAAGCTCCTCCCAAGGTTTCACATCAAGGTCCTAAAACATCTCGGCATT
This sequence comes from Meandrina meandrites, assembly GCA_963693305.1. Taxonomy (NCBI): domain Eukaryota; kingdom Metazoa; phylum Cnidaria; class Anthozoa; order Scleractinia; family Meandrinidae; genus Meandrina; species Meandrina meandrites. Next base: position 2,170,835 of record OY855909.1, read on the forward strand.
CAAATAGATGCGATGGATGACTTGGAGCATACCATAGTATATTTTGAGACCAAGGAAAGTGAAATGCAAAACGAACTGATCAGACGATGCACTGTTCAAGAGGCGCCTTGACCTGGACTCCTGAAAATGCCGGTGGTGATGCCAGTGATGTAAATGAAGAGTAGGATGTCACTGGAGTGTCAGAAATGATTAAATAAAACGTCAAAACTCTATTGTAAAGGGTTTTTCGATTTGGTTAAGGGGCTGAAAATTCGTAGTTTACTATTTATAACAAAATAGAACTTAAGTGATATCAAGCGAAAAAATAAATCTTCTCCCCATTCCCTTTTGACTTCGATATTTTTGCCACAGCCTCCCCAAAACACAACTTAAAACATTTCTGCCCCACCCCCTTTAGCATCTTGATACCTCTCCCTCCCTCCCTCCCTCCCTCCCTCCCTCCCTCCTTCCCTCCCTCCCTCCCTCCCTCCCTCCCTCCCTCCCTCCCTCCCTCCCTCCCTCCCTCCCCCTCCCCCTCTCGTCCCTCCCCTTTTTATATTAAATGAACTTTCCGAAACAAAATTATACAAAATAGTAGTCGAGAGAAGAATACAAATAGAAAAACATGATAAAGCTTCATTTACACGTCAAACCAATTGTTTGTTCTGATTGGAGAGAAGTCGAACGTGACCATTGATTAACATGGCGGTGTTATAACAAATGATCTGCATGAGAATATTGTGAAAAAATGCTACAGTTTATTTATTATGAAACAACAGATATTGAAAGTGTGAGAAAATACGATCGCTTTACTTGGCCGGCAAAAAAACATTCGGATGCGATGCAAAGTCTACAATAGTCAGCTAGGGGATATTCTCTTGATGAAGCAAGCATTGAATTCCTTCATCTAACATTTAGTAATTAATTTTTCGGGAAATATGGCGAATTAAAAAGTAGAAAGAACTGAAATTTGTTTGCTTGAATTGAAAGGCATTGAGAAGGTAGAATAAATAACTCAAATATGTCCAAATTAAAACTGTATCGCAATGTATTTGGAAAAGAAAATGCATTTAAAAAAATTACTGTAGTAATTCGCCAACATTTGGAGCAAGATGTTTTCTATAGTCTTTCGCCCAGGGTTTTGTGGAATTTGATAAGTAGGTGAAACGGGACGTATGATTTTGAAAACGCGTATTGTAAAACAGGAAAGTTTATGGTATCATTATGAACTAGCATTTTTACAAGAAGCAGGTTAATCGTTTGACCGTTAATTGCGTTAGTTGAACTTTTGGACAAGAGGTAACAGCAAGATGTAACTTAAGGACCAGGCAATCTTCCTTATAATTTATGTTCAAAGAAACGAATTGAAGAGACTGAAATAGAATAAAGGTTGGCTGATGCATAACGTAAAGGGTGATGGCTTGTTTGTACCGTTTTCCCTTTATTAGGATATCTGAAAGCATAACGACTTAAAATCCGATTAATTTATCTCGATATATTTTACTGTAATGGGGTCCACTCAGAATCATAATACACTCGAAAGAAAACAATGTATTCCAGCTTCAATTTTTATTCAAAACAAAGACCTAGTAAAAATAATGCTGTTCAACGACACTACAGTTTAACATTGTATCTTCCATCGACATTGATGTGTTTATTGATGACAAAGCACCAACACTTTTAAAAAAAGTTTCTAACTTGCTCAGCTTTCTTCCTTTTTTCTAATACAAGGAGACATGAAATAACATAGTAACTAGTTAGCAAACAAAATTAATCGCGCCAACACTTAAGTTAAAATCAGTTATTGTGTGCATTGCAGTTAAATTTGGTAACACGTTTTTGTAGGGTTAACAATTTCTATTAATATAACATTTGATGTTTACCTTAATTGAGGTTCTTGCCTCTTAAAAATGTCGTTACTCGAGGAGAATTTATAATGATCATTCAAACGTCTGCATTAATGAGCTCAATAGTCAAAATTATTTTTCTTCGCGATAATTGTGAGCAAACAACAACAACAAAATGACCCAAAATTATAAAACAAACCAATACAGGAAGTCTAACATCATTTACGTTTATTCCATGTTGTGTACTCTAATATATTGTCAATGTTTGATTCTCTCAGCAGATACATAGAGATGGAACAGCCAAACAAACAACATTACAGCGCCTGAGTGAGTTAGAGACGAGTACAAGAGCATTTGGAAAAGTTTTTGATATCCATGTGGAGACCGCTTACAACACTTAATAATTACAACAATATTGATGTTACAAATCCTAAATGTAAATAAACGTTACAAATTACTGATATGTACATTAAAAAAATTATTAAAAGTATAAAACAAAATAGACCACTCGTGCTATCTAAAAAGACATGCAAAAAATTCTGGTCAGCGCAAAAGCAATCAGAAGAAGGAGAAATGATCCAGACGAAGATTGCAAACTAGTGTAACTTGTAATTTTGTTCTAAAAGAGATTGCCAAGTTGCTTATTGCAAAAGCTATTTCACTCCGATACTTATACTATGATGAAATGTGTTAGGAAACTCTCAAAAAGATCTCATTATCGTGAAGGCAACTGCTGTATATGGCTTAATAAACTTAAAAACGTTTTATTGAAAACCGAGGCATTCTCAATCTTCATAGTTGTAAGTAATGAATGACCACAAAATAAAAGAGTAAATATGAATTTACTTTATATCACTAATGTAAAGAAAATGCTAAGAGCAGATTAAAGGCTAGACCCAATGCTCTCAAAACGTTTATATAATAACTAGCGACAACAAAGAAAAAGAATATAAAAAATACCGTACCACTTGCAAAGTGAATGCGGTGAAACCTGTGTGGTTGTCCTTTACTTTCCCATTTGAATTTAGTTTACTCTCATAAACAGAGATGTACACCATCTTGGAAGAAGTATAGTTTATACCCAAGATACTCCATTTTTCCTTGAAGAAGATCATGAGAGGGAACTTGACTCTGATTCATAATCCCCGAACCTCCTAGAAGACTGTGGAAGGGGGAGGGTAGTCTTACTCCCGTCTCAATTCCTCCACTCTCTCAGAAGAAGACTATAGAAAGAATTTAAACTTTCTTTAGTAACAATATTCTTCCAAAGTCTTCTTCTATGGGACAGTGGAGAATTGTAGAGAGGAGTAAACCTTTCCACTAGTCTTGAAATTAGAATGCTGGGATGCTTGTGTATTGGAGTTGAGGTTTCTCGACATGGTGGAGGATAATGCGTGACAGTTAAGACTTCCTCCCAGAAATAATCCCCATGGAAAGTAGGATAATTTGTAATGGAAACTTGCCGCCCTATATTGTTTTGGTAATAAAGAGTAAACTGAATTGAAATGGAAAAGTAAAGAAAAGCGCCCCAATAAATGAATAAATTACCCAGGGAAGGTGGAGTGGGAGTCCCTCCCACTCCCCCTCCCCTACTACCGGAGCGTAGTGGGAAGAAGGTGGAGTGGGAGTCCCTCCCACTCCCCCTCCCCTACTACCGGAGCGTAGTGGGAAGAAGGTGGAGTGGGAGTCCCTCCCACTCCCCCTCCCCTACTACCGGAGCGTAGTGGGAAGAAGGTGGAGTGGGAGTCCCTCCCACTCCCCCTCCCCTACTACCGGAGCGTAGTGGGAAGAAGGTGGAGTGGGAGTCCCTCCCACTCCCCCTCCCCTACTACCGGAGCGTAGTGGGAAGAAGGTGGAGTGGGAGTCCCTCCCACTCCCCCTCCCCTACTACCGGAGCGTAGTGGGAAGAAGGTGGAGTGGGAGTCCCTCCCACTCCCCCTCCCCTACTACCGGAGCGTAGTGGGAAGAAGGTGGAGTGGGAGTCCCTCCCACTCCCCCTCCCCTACTACCGGAGCGTAGTGGGAAGAAGGTGGAGTGGGAGTCCCTCCCACTCCCCCTCCCCTACTACCGGAGCGTAGTGGGAAGAAGGTGGAGTGGGAGTCCCTCCCACTCCCCCTCCCCTACTACCGGAGCGTAGTGGGAAGAAGGTGGAGTGGGAGTCCCTCCCACTCCCCCTCCCCTACTACCGGAGCGTAGTGGGAAGAAGGTGGAGTGGGAGTCCCTCCCACTCCCCCTCCCCTACTACCGGAGCGTAGTGGGAAGAAGGTGGAGTGGGAGTCCCTCCCACTCCCCCTCCCCTACTACCGGAGCGTAGTGGGAAGAAGGTGGAGTGGGAGTCCCTCCCACTCCCCCTCCCCTACTACCGGAGCGTAGTGGGAAGAAGGTGGAGTGGGAGTCCCTCCCACTCCCCCTCCCCTACTACCGGAGCGTAGTGGGAAGAAGGTGGAGTGGGAGTCCCTCCCACTCCCCCTCCCCTACTACCGGAGCGTAGTGGGAAGAAGGTGGAGTGGGAGTCCCTCCCACTCCCCCTCCCCTACTACCGGAGCGTAGTGGGAAGAAGGTGGAGTGGGAGTCCCTCCCACTCCCCCTCCCCTACTACCGGAGCGTAGTGGGAAGAAGGTGGAGTGGGAGTCCCTCCCACTCCCCCTCCCCTACTACCGGAGCGTAGTGGGAAGAAGGTGGAGTGGGAGTCCCTCCCACTCCCCCTCCCCTACTACCGGAGCGTAGTGGGAAGAAGGTGGAGTGGGAGTCCCTCCCACTCCCCCTCCCCTACTACCGGAGCGTAGTGGGAAGAAGGTGGAGTGGGAGTCCCTCCCACTCCCCCTCCCCTACTACCGGAGCGTAGTGGGAAGAAGGTGGAGTGGGAGTCCCTCCCACTCCCCCTCCCCTACTACCGGAGCGTAGTGGGAAGAAGGTGGAGTGGGAGTCCCTCCCACTCCCCCTCCCCTACTACCGGAGCGTAGTGGGAAGAAGGTGGAGTGGGAGTCCCTCCCACTCCCCCTCCCCTACTACCGGAGCGTAGTGGGAAGAAGGTGGAGTGGGAGTCCCTCCCACTCCCCCTCCCCTACTACCGGAGCGTAGTGGGAAGAAGGTGGAGTGGGAGTCCCTCCCACTCCCCCTCCCCTACTACCGGAGCGTAGTGGGAAGAAGGTGGAGTGGGAGTCCCTCCCACTCCCCCTCCCCTACTACCGGAGCGTAGTGGGAAGAAGGTGGAGTGGGAGTCCCTCCCACTCCCCCTCCCCTACTACCGGAGCGTAGTGGGAAGAAGGTGGAGTGGGAGTCCCTCCCACTCCCCCTCCCCTACTACCGGAGCGTAGTGGGAAGAAGGTGGAGTGGGAGTCCCTCCCACTCCCCCTCCCCTACTACCGGAGCGTAGTGGGAAGAAGGTGGAGTGGGAGTCCCTCCCACTCCCCCTCCCCTACTACCGGAGCGTAGTGGGAAGAAGGTGGAGTGGGAGTCCCTCCCACTCCCCCTCCCCTACTACCGGAGCGTAGTGGGAAGAAGGTGGAGTGGGAGTCCCTCCCACTCCCCCTCCCCTACTACCGGAGCGTAGTGGGAAGAAGGTGGAGTGGGAGTCCCTCCCACTCCCCCTCCCCTACTACCGGAGCGTAGTGGGAAGAAGGTGGAGTGGGAGTCCCTCCCACTCCCCCTCCCCTACTACCGGAGCGTAGTGGGAAGAAGGTGGAGTGGGAGTCCCTCCCACTCCCCCTCCCCTACTACCGGAGCGTAGTGGGAAGAAGGTGGAGTGGGAGTCCCTCCCACTCCCCCTCCCCTACTACCGGAGCGTAGTGGGAAGAAGGTGGAGTGGGAGTCCCTCCCACTCCCCCTCCCCTACTACCGGAGCGTAGTGGGAAGAAGGTGGAGTGGGAGTCCCTCCCACTCCCCCTCCCCTACTACCGGAGCGTAGTGGGAAGAAGGTGGAGTGGGAGTCCCTCCCACTCCCCCTCCCCTACTACCGGAGCGTAGTGGGAAGAAGGTGGAGTGGGAGTCCCTCCCACTCCCCCTCCCCTACTACCGGAGCGTAGTGGGAAGAAGGTGGAGTGGGAGTCCCTCCCACTCCCCCTCCCCTACTACCGGAGCGTAGTGGGAAGAAGGTGGAGTGGGAGTCCCTCCCACTCCCCCTCCCCTACTACCGGAGCGTAGTGGGAAGAAGGTGGAGTGGGAGTCCCTCCCACTCCCCCTCCCCTACTACCGGAGCGTAGTGGGAAGAAGGTGGAGTGGGAGTCCCTCCCACTCCCCCTCCCCTACTACCGGAGCGTAGTGGGAAGAAGGTGGAGTGGGAGTCCCTCCCACTCCCCCTCCCCTACTACCGGAGCGTAGTGGGAAGAAGGTGGAGTGGGAGTCCCTCCCACTCCCCCTCCCCTACTACCGGAGCGTAGTGGGAAGAAGGTGGAGTGGGAGTCCCTCCCACTCCCCCTCCCCTACTACCGGAGCGTAGTGGGAAGAAGGTGGAGTGGGAGTCCCTCCCACTCCCCCTCCCCTACTACCGGAGCGTAGTGGGAAGAAGGTGGAGTGGGAGTCCCTCCCACTCCCCCTCCCCTACTACCGGAGTGTAGTGGGAAGAAGGTTGAGTGGGAGTCCCTCCCACTCCCCCTCCCCTACTACCGGAGCGTAGTGGGAAGAAGGTTGAGTGGGAGTCCCCCCTTGTACCCCCCTCAACCTTTGCTGGTCGCACTCGCTTTATTTAAGTATTAAATTAAGAAAGAAGGACACTGGGTTTTGCTGGACGTACCTTTTAGGTCGTCCAGATACTTTTTTCTTCTATATTTAAATTCTAACTATTTCTTTCGTAGAAGGTTCAAAGAGCTTTTTAGTTGCGAAATTTTATTGTGCTCTTTTTACCTTCTTTACAATGGTTGTCAAAAGGTAAAATAGTATGGTAGTGCTTTCAGTCTCAATACAGCCGGTTACTAGTTTGCTTATTACAATCAAAATTTCTTGATATATTACAAAATTTAAAGATTGAAAATATATATATTTTGTCGAAACAATCTTGATAGTTAATTCTGAAAACGTGCTTACTTCGTGATGTTTTTTCGGCTTGGCTTTTGCAAGATGAATTTACTGTAGTGACGCTTCCCTGTTCATTCCTCTATGTATTCCCTCTCATTTCTAGCTTGGAGTCTGTTGATGATATTAAACATATTAAACCATACATTAAAAGGGGTTTTCAAGACGTTAAATATTTACGTATTATACTGAAATGTCACCGTCAATCTGTTTTCAATTGGTAATGCGTTCTACTTTATTTGTTTCAAAGTAACTCTCTTAATTCATTTTTGTTCAGTCTGCAACAAGTTATGTACTTTTTCAATAAACTGATCCTTGTGGTCAAAACTTGCTTACAAATCAATTTTTTTATATTTGTGGATTAATTTTGATTTTTTTTTGATAAATTAGCTGATGTACATGTTCTCCTTTCTTAGTTAGTGTTTTTTTAACCAAGGCTACTAAAGTGATTTTTAAGTTTATATCGTTAAGTCGTTTTGAAATTATTTTAATCTAGGAGCACAGTTTGATTGGAAACTTCAGTTATTCTGTAAAAACTGTTTTGTGGATTTGCTCGCACATATTTCTTTTCCTCGTTAATGATCACTGCTCAAAAATAGTGTTACTGAGAATTCATTAAAGCTATTAATTACAACTCCAAAACTTTTGCCAACTTTTGCTCGATAAACAAGATATGGAAAGCAGCAATCCTTGTAATCAATGTGATCTCGGCCTAACAGAGTATGTATGACTACAATAATTTCATGAAGTTGTTTAAAGCGAAATGTCTAATCCATGCAGAGCTAGTTAACTTTAACTTCAGTGTGATCAGTTTTGGATAATCATTCAGCTGAATTCTTTTTGTTCCACATTTTTTCTTGAAGCAGTATAAAAATGGAATTAGAATTAGTAACGAGAAGCGCCTTGAAACAACCTACTCGAAAAATATTTAACACATAAGAAACAAGCTGGTCCTGCATCGGTCACTACCGGTATAAACTCTCCGGCATTCAGTGGTGGATCCAGGGGAGTGGTGCGGGTGGGGGGGGGGGGGGCACCCCCCGTATATTTTTTGGAAATAGCGCATTCTCTGTGAACTGCCGGAATTACTTTCGCAGAATTCAACATTCATAATCAAGCCTTACGCCCTCCTCCCTCTTATCTCCCCCCTCTTAGCTGAAGGTCTAGATCCGCCCCTGGTATTAGTGGTATTTAAGAAATGAGCCAGTCTCAAATTAAGCTAAATTAGAAAACAGTTTATTTTTCAGCGCAAAAATGATCACTGAATTCACATAAAATTTCCAGACCATGTAACAGGATTATTTATAGAGTTTAAAGTAATGCTAATTGTAGAAGCATCGAATGTGCTTGTTGGTGAACAAATGTAAACTTAAACTATGTATTTAATTTTTCAAATATATATCTGAATCAGATCATAAACTTCACGATGGCAAACATTATAGAGTTACAGATTCGGCAAATTATATACACATTTTCTGAATGCACCCAAACAGCGTTCGCTAATTTTACTCACACGACTGCAAACAAACAGTCTCTGGTGTTTTATGGCGTCAATTCTAGGCCAATCACGATGGAAAATAACTAAAGCGTCATTTGGCATCTTTTCAGTATTTAACTCCTTATTTATTGCTTTAACTGACTGTCATATTTCTAACTGGTAAATCAGATAACTTAATGACACATCAAGACAATGTGCCCTAACTGATGATTTTGTATTCTCATCACCTGCCTGTTTAATAAAGTACTGATATTGTAAGGAGAAATTGTATGTTAGTCACCAATCTTGAGAATTAAAAAGGTCATTGCTAACTGGCCTTATGTTGTATTCATTCACTTTTATTCCTAAAATCTTGTTTCAATAAGTTTGATTCCCAAAAGCGAGAGCATTTCATTTCACTTAATTATGTTGACTGATAAATGAATATTAAATTAAACTTCTCTCCAAGATGAAAAGGATTTCTCTCCACCTTCAAAATTTGGGAAAAAGCACTATTCGCCTGTATGTGACGTGTGTGGGTTTTCAAACAACACAGCGACGGTAAACAAAGACAAAAAAAATAACTTAATTTTTCGCTAGATTTTCGCTCGCTTTAGAGAAGAAATTTGGCCTGGTCAATTAATAAATCCACTTATAATTTTCGACTATTGTATTTTTTTATTTCGCGAGAAACAGAAACTTTTGGCTTTCCAATTCCACTGGAAGCAAATCAAATCAAAATTATTTTACGAGGCATATTTAACTTAAAGCTGTCAACGACGAAATATGTTTTGTGTCTTACGTTTGATAGATCGCAATTCTATTTTAATCTATCGAGCAAATTATTAACGATGATTTTAGATAGAATGTATTTTAACATATCACTCGGCACTCGGTGAAAACTCGCGCCACGTAGCTCCACATGTACGGTAAGGTTCCCGTATAAGTACTTCCCTAAAAATGCTGTTATCCCGAAAATCTTGGATAAAAACGTAATTCCGATAATAAGCCATTCCCAAACCCTACCCCCTCCCCTCTCCAGAATACAAGGCTATGCACAGATTTCGAATTTAGCTCCAGAAGAACAATTAGTATCGAATTGCTTCCTCTACGCAAATTTATTTTCTTATGCAATTGAATTCAGTGCTTCGTTTTGGTTTTAAAGCATTTGAAATTGTGTGATGTCCGTGAGAGTTTGTTTCTTTCCTGTCATAAAAAGCGATGATGTTACGGCATTTTTCTATTTTCAGACGTCATAAGAGATTGATCTTTGCAAATAATTCATATCTCGGGTGTTGTAGTATAGCTTATACTATCTCGAAAAACCGCTTCATCTTCGATACTCGAGCTTATTGAGCTGATTTAAGACATTTGAAAGCTTTACCCTGCTAAATTGACAACGCTCTCCAAATTTGAAGTAACAAACTTTCCTGAATGCACGAAGCTTAATTTTATTGTAAAAATCTGATCACGCTCCCAGTTCTAAGTCGCGTTTGTTTTCCATTTAAACTTTTTTTACTTGGTGTAGTTAACATGTAGTGTAGTTGACAATCTTTACGTTTGATTTTGATCGGCAAATGATTACTTTGTTAGACAGTTTGTTTATTAACATTAAACATTCTTCAGTACACGAATATTTATGTCAAACCGTTTTCGGTTTCGCTACTTCGATACTTGAGTTCAGACTTTTTCAACCGCACGTTGTTTACAAAAAAAAGAAGGAAATTCATTAAGCAGACATACAACTCTGTAAAATAATATTCGGTAAAAATAAAAACTCGACCTAAACGAAATTCATTCAGCAGCAAGGATCAAAAACAATATTTTGCTCTACTGTTTTGGCGAGCAGCGCATGCGCTTCGAAAACTGCAAAGAAAATCCTTCTCGGCAACAAAAGACGTGTTTCGTACCTCAAAAGAACCGCAGAAACTTGAAATTTTGCCCAAAACTAGCTTTATATGAGTAAAGCTATCAATTCGTCGATTTGTTTTATTTTAGAACAGAAAGTTTAATTTGTAACGTGCGTTACGCGCCTGAGTGCAGCGTAAAGGGAAAAAAGTTGAGGTATTTTAGACAGTGGTCAAGCCAGGGCTCAGAGTTTTTGGTCATCTTTATTGTAAAAAGACTTCAGTCTTTCTTTCATTCTGGCCACAGCTGATGAAACTGTATAAAAAGTTTCGGTTCCTTGGTGATTTGCGAGCTGTGTGGCCGAGAAAAAGTCGCAAGGAAATATTATGGAGTGAATTTAAGCCGAAAAAAAAAGCGTATAACAAAACGTTTACTTTTAAAGAAAGCTAGATCATTCTTCACTCCATATGCCAAAAACTGACTCCTTCGGTTAGCGTATACAGATAATACAAATTTAATTGAAACCACGAATTTTAAGGAGCCGTAAGTTACAAGCAAGCTTTCAGAAAAACAAATTCACCTTGCTTCGCTTCAACTCAACGTGTTAACGTCTTCCAGTAAGTGGAAGGACGAGAGTTAAGATAACGAAAGTACAGGAATCAGTCTATCTTTGGGTAAAAATACGTTTTTAAAAATTCATTTATGGCGCAAAAAAAAAAAAAAAAACCGGCGTTGCACATAAAGTAGCCGAGAACTGGAACCGGCCGAGAACTGGGCCCCATACTGTACAAAGAAAGGGTATAAAAACTGCTTAGCGACTCAAAACATTTTCGGTTTCGTTGCGAGATACTTGAGCTCAGACTTTTTCAACCGCACATTACTTACAAAAGAAGAAGGAAATTTATCAAGTAGACATCAAACTCTCAAAAATAATATTTAGCTGTTTAGCAAAGATAAAACAGCTTAACTCGACCTAAATAAAATTCATTCAGCAACAAGGATCAAAATAAATATTTTGCTGTTTTGGCGAGTAGCGCTTCCGCTTCGGAAATTGCAAAGAAAATCCCGCAAACTCACGCAAACATGTCACTACAAAGAAAGTAAAACGCTAAAATAAAACTGCTCAGCGACACTACACACCAAAACAACTTAACAATACTACTTAATAAGTGATTTATAATGAGCGATAAGCAATTAATAAGCGATTTATTTTCAAACTGCTCCATTTTATTCGCATATTTTTAAGTGTGTTGAAATATAAACGCGAATTTGGAGTCGTAAATGAATATTTCTGTAAAAGCATTTTCGGTCAAGTTTTTCTAGCGCACATTGCTTACCAAAAACAAAGGAAATTCACTCAGTTATCTACATAAAATTCCCAAAAGTATTGAGCAACGATAAAACAGAATAGTTCGACATCAATACAGTTATTCAAACAAACCAAAACGCTTCAATATAAGATTTATCCGCCGAACAAATTGTCGTATACTCGAAATTCTGCCTTAAATTGACTGACACAACCGGCTCGCTTTGCATTTACATCGTGTAGAGGCGAATTTTAGCCAAATAAACGTTGCTGGAACTGAAAAAAATAGCAAAAGCTAGATTGAAGTTTTTGAATTTCGACTATCTACTGAAGAAATAAAGTGACTCAACCAAACCTAACTCGATTCCAAGCATATAAATTAATAATACTTTTTTCAAATTCTTATACATTTCTTTAAATGCTGGTAGTTCATTGAGGCAACATCCTCTAGGTAAATATTTGTTTATAACACCACCTGAATATTTTAATAGTCGAAATATTAATCGAAATTAAAATGCTTGATAACATGAAATCAATACCCTCTTCAATTTACAGGAAACGGCAAAGATATTTGATATCTGATGCTTTTGATTACAATTCCACCAATTCATCTGGCTGGGCCGCACTCAGCGACCATCAATGCTCCTTTCTAAACTTCTTGTTTGGTTGAACATATCTTTTCGTAACTTTTTTGAACAGTTTTTTCGTTTTCTACCACGACTCTTATTTAACACTGAAAATTTAATACAACATGTTCGAGATATTAATTGTTATTGCTGCTAATCCTACGTACATTTCTTCGTTCGGAGAATTTGGTTGATACATAAAGATAATTTGGAATTTCTTTGCAAGACACTTGACAGTTTAGCAATATTGAAAAGAACCTTTTCATTTTGATCACTCGGAGTCCGAAATGGTAAATAGAAGGGTAAATAAGAAAACTATTATGCACTTACCTGATATATGATGTTTCCAAGAGCTACACACATCGTCACTTCCAAAATGGTTGCACTCACTATAACATACACTTTCTTTGATGCATCTTTGTCCAACCTGGAGTAAACAGAAGAATTAAACGTTAACACGACTTTAGAATTCTTAATTTGTTTCATTAAACATGTTTATTCACTACACTTGTTAAGGACGGTGCCTACTAATAGTGAGGTATTTTTGCCCGGCCGATGACTATGCAAGGGAAGTAGATGTTACCAAGGGCTATTAAAATCCAAAAAGAAAATTGGGGGTAGCCACGCAAATTTTCGAGATAATTAGGTTTGAAATCTTGAAAAAAGTGCTGACGTGGCATTTTCAAAAAAAGTAAAAGGAAATAAAATTTCGTTACAAATTACGTTTGAATTTGGTTTTTCATGAACAAAATCAACACTAAATATAACGATTTTAAAAATAACTAACAAATACTATCTTTGAAACTGCGTGAACCACGTTTTTATTGACAAAACGATTGCACTTGAGCCATTTTTTATTCTAACAGCTCTCTCTTGCAAGGCCAGAAAAACAGCCTAAACAATTTTTGCACTGAACGAAAAATTAATCATGTGTTCTATAGACTTACCACTTCCATTTTCTAAAATAAAAAGTATGGGTCACCACGCGTTTTTAAAAGTTATACGAGTTGTATGGAATCGCTTTTGAGGTCAGTTACACTTTTCCTATCCCCTCCCTAGCGAGTTAAATATTTGCTTCTCGCGCAATTTTTCACGCGTGCACCACGCCATATGTAGTTAGCAGTTTGCTGATTACGTTTGAACGATTAGCGATGTGTTTCAGACTGTTAAATGTGAGCCATTTTTATCGATAAGCGTTTAGGGCTTACTGATATGTTACTCTTTCACTGTTCCTGGTTTAGTACGTCCATTAACTGGATTTCGTTGCAACCGAAATTTTCTTGCATTTTAGTCGCGCGCTTGGTCGCGAAGTTGAATTCGTCATTTTGAGCGAGCAAATTCCCTTAGCGCGCGCGTTTAGTGCAATCGATGCCTTGCGTGATGCGCAGAAGATGTGCGTAGTAACAAAAGTAGGCACCGTCCTTAAAAGTAGCGATTTCGTTGCATAGTTTGAACGAACGTGCTCTGACCATTGAGGCTAGTCACACATATACTTTTTTCATTTTATCTTGTTTTCGCGTCTTTTTCTGAATCCTTCGTCGGCAGGATAACTTTTCCGTTCATTTTTTCTGTGTCGTGTATTTGTGATTTACTGATTCAGGTCTGCAATAGATGAGGCACACTTGACCAGCTTTTTATTCTGGTTTTACCTACTTCAGTCAGCATTTGACTGCAAATTAACTTGAAAACCAAGCTGTCCTAAATCAGACATGGCTTCAATATAAAATGAGTTACTGAGCTGGATATTAACCCTTTCACAATTTACTGATAAACTGTTACAGTTCTTGTAATGTTAGTTCGAACAATTTGCTGATACATCCCCCTTTAATGAGAAACGAGAATTTTTTAAATTTTGAAAGAAAACGGCACTCTATTTTCACTCAGAGTCAAAAATGGTAAATGACAGAAAAATAAGAAAACTAGGATATACATACCTGAAGTAAGTAAAATGTTTCCAATTGTCAACTTGCGTCCGAGTCCAAGAGCTTCACACTTTTTATCCAAAGTGATTGAACTCGGGTGTCCATGCACTTTCTTTTAGAACATCTATTGGAGTAAACGGATGAAATTAATATCAATATGACTTGAGTTTCCTTTTTTCTATTTTAGCACCTTTTGTTTCGTCTTCGCTATGCAGACATGTAAACGGGAAGTTAAGCTTTTCAGTCCCAACTCTCAATAGAATAATTTTTTTCCCGATCATTGATTACCACTGATATAACATGATATAATGGTAGTTATTAGAATTTGGTGATTAATCAGGACAATTATGATTTGCTCCACTGAAGTTAAAATTACTTATGATTTTTGAAAGCGTTGACAAAGCAAAATTAAAGTACAAACAGATTTAACAGTTATTTAAACATACCGTACCTCAACTGTCAGAAACAAGGACTGGGGCGTTGTGGCTCGACACACAAAAAGGAATGATCAGCCGACCCTCAAGCCAAGAACCAGAATGGCTGACAGCAGCTCACACCCTGCGCAAAAATTAACGAACAACAAACAATACATCAGCATTAGTTAACTGCAGTAAAGAAATGCTTGCTCCTCTTAATAACTCTCATTCCCTGTGGAATATTCTTTGGAACGACTGTTAGCAAGGTTTTAGAAGCTGACTGGAGTTTTGTTTCAATGTCTTCAATTGGTCAGAAAAATCAGGATTTATTTCCTCTCGATGTCAAAACAGTGAATGTGGTAATCGTAGAGCGGTTTCGTTTTGCTACTAAAAGAAAAATTAAAATGTACACTGAATCACACTGAATGTACACACGGCAGTGCTCCGAAGGGAACGATACAAATTGTGAACGAACTAGAACTTGAGGTATGGAAGGTAAACAGTTCGTAAAAACTAATTGCCCTTGGCCGATTGAACAGAATCATGCAATTGCAAGAATTAAACTTCTTGGAAACCCAGTATTTTCAACAAGTTGTTAAACTAAAAGGTTTTCCGTGGCGTGGCCGATGAGTTTCGAACTGAACTTCACGGCGCGGCTATAAATATTAGATATTTTAAAGGCCGAAATTGGAGGTCTAGCGAAATTTCAAACACTAAAGCTATATATTGTAACTAAATGGATTATACAAAAGATATAGAAAACCTGAACTTATCTGAAAGAAGTACATGGAGAAAGATGTCCGCCGTTTGCTGCACAGAACTTCGACTACGGACCAAATGCAAAATTATGGGTGTGTCATTTGACACTTCTTTATATACGTGATTAAAATTCACTCCTCGCAGCCACGGAAAATATGTTCGATTCAAACAGAATGCATTAAAGAATTCTTTTCGAATGTTATTGAAGAATTTTATGCCTTGAATAACTTCGACAACACCGCGAGAAAAGCGCAGACTCCAATCACTACTGTGGAATGTTATTTCTTAATAAGTACAAAAGTTCATCTTTTACATTGTAAAGAAGGCCGCTCAACCTTGCTTCATTCAATCGGCAGAGCAGTGGCAGTGAAGTAGCAGCCGTTCAAATACGGGATGGCGTACCGTTCAAATACTTGTGTATGCGATTAATATTGCAACACTGGGATTTGGGACGTTTTCCCATTCGACAAAAAAATTCTGGACATTTCGGAAAAGGGGTCGCCCACTACCTCTCGGAACGAGTTATTTCATTGGTTCCTAAAAAAATACATAACAGGCTACAACAATGCCCCTATCCCTGAATAACAATAGAGGGCGAATGAAAATAGAGGTTACAGAGAGGTAGTGCCTTACTGCGGAAAAGGTGTGAATGGAATCAGAAAATCCGACAACTTGGGTTTGCCTCGAGAAGTTGTCTCTTTTACATCATTTTTCTTTTCAACTCGGTGCAACAGGCAAAAAGAAAATGTTGTTCGGTTGGTCACAGGAAATTTTTGGAAATCAATCATTGGCTCTCGGATCATATGTACTTAGGACACCCGTGGTCGAGTGTCGATCGATACCAGCGATCGACACGCGCTCGACACTCGGTTGACATATCGGTCGCCACTCGGTCGACAGCCGGTCGGGGGAGGGATTGTTATTTTTTTCTGTACTGACTGACTGACTGCGTGACTCGTTTCCAGTTCCCGGACAGAGTGTCACGCATCATGGTTGTGTTAGGCTTTAGCAACTTTTATGAATAGAAAGAAAAATGCTCATCAGTTTTTCTTTTCAAAACATACGTTTTCAAACAAAAATAACTGTTTTCGGTAGAACATCTGCAACGCCTACATGCAGTGGCGGCTCATACGTGCGACGTCAAGTATTCACAGCATTATTAAATTACAACTTGGGGTTGATGGCTTTCAACGTTGCTTCATTGTTTTCGAAACCCTTCGATTTTGCTTTTGACAGGACAACGAGCAAAGTTCGCTTTTGAAGTATGCTTTTCCCAATGAAACAGGCGATCATCGTTTTCCAGGGTATTTCATATTGGAGATTAGTACATGAGAAACATGGCTTTCAGTACAGCTCCCCTCGTTTTGGGCTAAAGTCAGCTGTAAAATTTTGTTCGCATGGATAGGGTACACGAAAAGTTGGCTCTGTCCCACTTTTGATTCGCATCGAAAGTGAGACAAAGCTGGCCTTCGAGCAGGCTCACTTGTTTGGGTGCCGCGCGCGCCTTCCCGCAGGTTAAGACAAAGATGGATGCCAACAGTGACACATGCAGATGTCCAAGGTAGAGAAGCTCTTTGATCTCTCCTTTGACAGCGATTTGACGCGCGTCAAAGTTAGAGACGGACCATTATTTTTGTGGAGGAGGGGGGGGGGGGTAGGGATGACAGTCTGAAAAATTGTTTGTAAAAGCAAACAATGCCCAATTAAATTATTTACAGACACGTTAAGAATTGTCTGCGGGAAGATGCCACCGGAAAAGAATTGCACACGCACAGACAACGACACTTTCCCTTTCCCTCCTCTCCAAAAAATAATGGTCCCTCCCTTAGTAACAGATTTGACGCGAGGCAAAGGTACGTTTGACAAGGGAAAAAGTCACATTTCGGTGTTCCTTTGTCACACCTTTGATAAACATCAGAAGTAAAAATCAAAGACGGCCTTTGCAGCAATCAAAGGTATGGCTAAGACGGCGTTATCCACCTTAGACTCAAGTCAAAAGTATTAGCAGGTTTTTTATTTTGCCAATATAATCACTCAAGAAACTTCGTACCATTTTTATTCGTATGTACATGTAATGACCTGATGAGGTTAAATATTTTTAATCAGGCTATTCAATTCTAACAAAATTCAAGATCCTTTCAATGATACTAGCGCTTAGAGACAGACAAATGAATTTGTTTAAGATAGTGTAAGTCTTTTAAATATGTTATATAAGAATTTTACACTGAGAACAAATGATTTATAACTAAAGTCAATCTATTTTTTTATATGGACATATTTTATACGGACTCGTTGCTTACTCGCCAGAAAGCATAGGTAGGATTGTCGTAGACCTCTTTCGGCGTAATCGGATAATCACTGGGACAAATAAGGTTCACCGAAGATGGCGCCAACATTTCTTGGCTTCTCATTGGCGGTCTGTTTACGCTGAAAAGCTTCGAGGCCGGTGCGTCAAACACGTCGGCATACTTCGGCGGCAACTTGGCCAGATTAGTAAGCCTCACGGAATTGTCGTCAAACGATTCGTGTCGACAGGACGCCAGTTTTTGGTCCAAATTCACGAGTTTTAACGGAGGCGACTCGTTGTTTTTTCGGGATCCTTTCGGCGACTTGTTTACAGTGACCAGACGGACGGAATTCGTTGTTGCTGTTGCCGTTTCAAGCGACACGCTACTACCGCGGTTGTCACTCTCTTTCGATTCGACCACGTATCTCTTCGTCACCTTGAAGTTCGGGATTTTGTCGATGAGAGCCTCACGTACCTAAAAGGCAACAGCAAAAAATATTATTGTTTGATATAGACTCTTGGTTTTAGGCCATCGTAACTTGATTAAAAACATGAAACAAACAGCGGTAAATAAACATTGTGAAAAATCGCATTTTACTAACTTGACGTTTCGTATGCTATGCAACATACAATTTCAAAAGTATGACCGGTACAAAATTTTAACGACTATTATATATTGTTATGAAGGTTATAATAATATTTATTATATAAACTGCAGTGGTATAGCGAGTGGTAGCAAATCGAGAAAAATGGTATCCCACATGTGTGGATAAAAATGATATCCACACATGTGTGATATCATTTTTGACAAATCAGCTTGCAGAGTTTGCCATGTTCCAATGCTGAATGAGCCAAAGTAAATCGATATTAAGTCGAAAAATCTTCGGATCTTCCTCGGCAATCTTCGGCAATCTTCGGCAATCTTCGGAAAACTTCGGAAATTCTCGGAAAATGTTCGGAAACATTCGTACAACCTTCGGACAACATTTTGAAAATTTTCGGAAATCTTCGGAAATGGTCGGAAATCTTCGGAAAATCGTCAAAAACATCGTAATTAGTAGGTTTATGTAATAAAAAGAATAATACATGGTTTCTTGGAGATATGAAATTTATCTTCTCGTGTTCAAATCCGATATCTCACTCGTTCGCTGCGCTCACTCGTGAGCTATCGATTTGAACACTCGAAGATAAATTTCATATCTCCGCGAAACCATGTATTATCCTCTATATAATAGTCGTTAAAATTTTGTACCGAAACGTCAAGTTAGTAAAATGCGATTTTTCACAATGTTTATTACCGCTGTTTGCTTCATGCTTTTATATATTGACCAATTGGAGCAAGCACACTGTTGTTTTGGCCAACCAGGACCGAAAACAAAACCAATCGTGTTTTAGCTTTCGCCCGGTTTCCCGGTTTCCCGCGCTTGGCGCCGATCGATTGCAGGTTTTCCCGCGCTTGCAGTTGTGCAGTTGTGATACGCTAGATGACATAACTTTGGTTTTGGGTTCACTTCCGCTATACTTAATTAATAACCTGCATTCCTCAATCCTTCCGTACAAGCTACAAACTTAAACAAATGGAAAGGTCTTTTTTTCGAACATAGCGGCTCGTCATTTCAGTTCATCTCTAAATTCCAGACTTTTCTATAACAGTATTGCAACTTCAGCAGCGTACGGGACTCTACAACTAGTCCACCATAGATTTCTCTCCAGAGTTTTCAGTCTGCTCCTGCCCTTGGTCGGTGTGCAGAGAGGAACGCTGAGAGTAAGATGTCTTGCCTAAGAACGCCGCTACTACGCATACACTGGCATACACTAACCATGATTAGTATCACCCAACTAGTGGACTAATGCAAATCCTGCATTTTGATTGGCTACGCTACTAGAGGACTATTAGTAATAGTCCTCGAGTAGCGAAATTCACGACGCTTTCTTTCGTTTTATTCCTAAATAAATCTTTCTTCAACTTGCATTTGCTAGCTTTATTATTGCTTTTTCTGTCCGACTAGTTGGGTGATACTAAAACAATTAGACCCTTCGCCCTCAAGGGCCACGGGTCAATAGCCCATTCGGCTTCGCCTCACGGGCTATTGACCCGTAGCCCTTTCGGGCTACGGGTCTAATTGTTAATTAGCCCAACCATCACACCTTATTGTCTCGACGTGTCTACTATTACGTTTATGTTCTTACCGAGTCGTTAATCCAACAGTGTGCAAAGAATATGAAAACTCCCTGCAGAGAAAAATGAAACGCAAAGTCATATTTATCATGCCAATACATTTAACAATGCAAAAGACATCACAATAAGTTTAGTCTCAGGAAGACCTTCCGATCAGACTTGAGGTTTTCACATACTGTTTGACTGTATGGGCGATAAAGTACTTGACAGGGAAAGCATGCAGTGAGTGAGTGCTTGAGCAAACGAGAATGGCTATATGTATTTGAATTCGCTAAACGTTGTGCTCTCAATGTTTTTTTTCATAATAGATTATCATCGATAAATTTTCTCCTCGTAGGGAATGGGGCCATTGATCCCCCTCCTCTAAGCCACACCGTCTCTGGCCCCCATCTCGGCCTCCCTCCGTTTCCTAAATCCCATTTTCGTCTCCAGAGGCCGCGATCCTTCTGGTCTGCGCCAGGAATTGAGACCCCTGGCCGCCTCCAAAACCGCGCTTCACGGATTCATTGTCAATTATGACAAATCTGATTGAATCTGATCAAAAATTGGGAGCGGCCAGAGATTCCTGGCGCAGACTAGAAGGATCGCGGCCTCAGGGACGAGAATGCCTAAATCCAAGATATTCCCTCTCCTTTTCTGCGGTTCTACGACAGTTTCTCTCGGTCGTCCGCTTTCAGCGTTTGCCTTCGAGAGCCTATGTTAGTGAAATCATGGGAGTTCTGTCCGATGAGATCCCGAAAGCAGGGTCTAGCCATTAAGTAAATTTGAAGAAAATACCTGAAGCGAGTTGGCGATGGCGAAGATGTAATGGAAAAAGATTGTATTCCTGTCGACCGCCATGAACCCAAACACCCAAGTGAGGCCGAGTAGCGGTAACAACACCACCGTCACTTTCATACTGCGTCTGCGCGAGATACAAAAAAAAGTTAAACCACATTGCTTACGTCATTGTATTCAAAAACCATTCAAAGGAAAGCAGATAAAATAACAACAACAACGACAATAGGAACTATTTATCTTTCATCAAAATTTGAGAGGAAACGTTTAAAAATCTGCTTTTTACAAAGCATTCAGTCAGGGTAGTCTATCGAAAATTAACATAACCTAGTGATCGACTATTAGGCAAACTTGCAATGTGATTGGCTACGCATTTTCGACAGACTGCCCTCGGTGCACTCGCAAGTGGAATTGGGAAAATCGCAACCCAGAACTATAAATAAACCACTTTCACGGAACTTTTTGCTTGAATACATCAGTCTCTGGTTTATGCTGACTTTTGATAGTTGACTCGAGGCTTCGCCCGGCCCTTCTCAGCCATCTCGAGCTTGCCGTCTGATTGTTTAATAGACCAACTTTGCGAAGCTAATCAAATTGTGGTTTTGCCAAATAGTTACTGAGTAATGCTATAGTGATTTTACTGAACCCGTGAAATAGTTACTACACTATTAGATACTATAAGACACTAGCTCTGTTGTTTTCTTTTGTTAAGTTTTGACTATTACACACTAACTGTTAGATATTGTTTCACGGTTTAAATAAAATCACTCTAATAGGCATTTGTCTCTGTAGGTTTACGTATCGTTGCTTAAGTTTTTACCTTGTATTAGATTTCTTGCTAGAGTTTTCATCTCCTGCTTTCACCATGGTCTTTGTTAGCAAAACATAGATAACATTGACAAGGATAAAACAGTTGATCTGTAAAAGGAATAAACAGACACATGTAGCTTTTGTTAAAAAGCCGCAAACGATTGATTTAAAGGTTAAGAGAAAGAAACAACGTTTGACCGAGATTTCACACCAATATAGTTTCCAAAACAGTGATGAACAAAAATAAGAAATGAACGAACGACGACCAAACGAGCAAATGAATGAATGAATGAATCTAATTATTAGCTTCTTACCGCTATAACTGCCAGCACAGGTGCAGCAAAGACCCAGATTAGTTTCCCAGACAACCAACAGCTGAGGATAAAATGAAATCAATAAATGATAATGAACTCAAACATTTGGAGGCCCACAGTCAAAAACGCTTTTATAACGACACGTATTGATGCCATCTACAGTCATTTACGGTCATTAAATGTGAAGGCAAACCAAACGAAATACTACAAATATAAACTTAGTTGATTGCTTTCTCTAGCTATAAAAGAGGCGAACTGATTGTACAATATAACAGCATAATTAATTACATGTTATGTGGTCCGTATTCGTGGAAGGACATTCCAGTAGAAGCTGACACAAGAAGGACAGGGGCTCCTTAAAAAAGAAAATGATAAGTGCATAATAATCGTAAAATAAGCCGAGAACTGATGAATGTATAAGAAAGGATAACTCTTTTCTTAAAATACAGAATTTAATAGATCTGAGAAATTGAGCATAATGGCGCGAAAATATTAAAAATAGTATACATTTTTTTTTCTGTTTCCAAAGCTTTTAAAAACCTTCTCACTTTAATGATATCTTCTTTGGTATTGCGCCATCTTGCCCAACTATAAGTTTAATATTTCCTTGTATTTAGAGGCCTTTCGCTTTTTCTTGTTCATTAAAATTGACTTATTGTAACAGATAAGTGGCAAAGTTCCTTCAATTAATGAGTGATGTGCCAAAGTTAGGCTAATTAACGTAAAAATATAAAAAATCGCTTACATAGTGCGAGTTTAATAAACTTACCCCAGCCCAATACATAAAACACTCGGTTGTACTTCTTGTTGCTGAAGACGCGCACAATCTTGTTATAAATGTGGATTCCCTCGGCCAACATCCAACAGAACGATGCACTGAGGAAGTAATGGGTTGCTATGGAAACTATCCGGCAGGCAAGCTAAGAGGGAAAAAAGGATCATCTTTGTAAATCTTCTAATCTTGAGATCAAAATATCAATTTATATTGACAAAATTATCCACATCAGAGGAAAAAGGATGGCTCAAAACACCTTCTCATGGCACTTCAGGGAGCCAAAATCTTAAAGTGTAATTAATTGATATTTAAGAGTATTATGGTGTGCCGGTAGTAGGCAATACTGCCGATACGCCAAAGCCCCCTGGGTATACACCCTTTAAAAGGAGTTTTGGGAGGGTACCCACCGGATCAAGAAAATCTTGACCCCGGTGGGATTTGAACCCACGACCTCCGGATTAGATCTTCCGACACTCTACCGATTGAGCTACGAGGCCAGACGGGAGTAGGTTGGGGTAATTTAGATAGTAAATCGCAGTAAGTATACAAATGATAGCATATATGGAAAGGACCGCGCGGCACCCGTATAAAGTGTAATTAATTGATATTTAAGAGTATTATGGTGTGCCGGTAGCAGGCAATACTGCCGATACGCCAAAGCCCCCTGGGTATACACCCTTTAAAGGGAGTTTTGGGAGGGTTTCCACCGGATCAAGAAAATCTTGACCCCGGTGGGATTTGAACCCACGACCTCCGGATTAGATCTTCCGACACTCTACCGACTGAGCTACGAGTATTATGGTGTGCCGGTAGTAGGCAGTATCGGCAGTATTGCCTACTACCGGCACACCATAATACTCTTAAATATCAATTAATTACACTTTATACGGGTGCCTCGCGGTCCTTTCCATATATGCTATCATTTGTATACTTACTGCGATTGACTATCTAAATTACCCCGACCTACTCCCGTCTGGCCTCGTAGCTCAGTCGGTAGAGTGTCGGAAGATCTAATCCGGAGGTCGTGGGTTCAAATCCCACCGGGGTCAAGATTTTCTTGATTTTCTTTGGAGGAACATACCCTCAGATTCCCCTCCCCACCACACCGTTAACAGCTCCTGCCTTTGGCGCTCGTGTTACCGGAAAACGGTCTCTAATTTTCCTGGATCCGCCCCTGAGCGTACTGATTCAAACTGTGTTAGCTGTGGACCGAAAATTTGTATTTCATCTAGGAAAGTAGCAGAACAGATATCGTGAAATCTTTTCTTAAAAAAAGAAGGAATTATACGTACCACATTAACTGAGATGATAAAGGTTCCGACGACAAAGAAGATTTGCGAGAAACAGATTGCCACAACAAGATTGATATGGAGACAGTAGGTCTCACGCCGGGCTTTCTTCTCACGTGGCTGTCTCCTGAAGGATAAATTAAGAAAAACCTTGGTTCAGAAACTTTAAATGTAAAGACGACCTCTCACTACGGGATAAAGACCTCAGACAGAATAATACAAGTTTTAAAAACTGGAGCATTCCGGCGCTGATATAGTGACCGAAGTGTAATTGGCTTAGCGGCCATTGGAGAACAGCTATTCTACCATGTCCAAAATACATGGTCGAAAAAATTGTCTTCCGGGTATTTTTTGCTAACAAAATTAGCAAAGTTGACAGATATTTCATAATAGAACAGTATCCCACTCGGGTCTGTTGGATATGAGGTGATTATTGTCGCTATCTCATATCTAACGAGCGTTCGTGGAATAATTAACAATTATTCACCGAAGTACATGTGAATAGCACTTTGCTCAGTAATCACCTCCGAGTTAACTACTCAGAGCGCGAGAAAAGCACTATTCACTTGTGTGGTATATAAAAGTAGTCAATTGTGTTTTCAGCGCAATCTTACATTGCAAGTGAGAATCCCAACACGGAGAGAATACAAAAGAAAATGGAAACACAACAGCCAACAAGAGAAATGTACTTGAGAGTCTTCTTGTGAACCTCACCCAGTTCATCCTGCAAATAAATCATAAGAAAGATCAGACTTGGCAGGAGTGTAGCTAGGGGGTTCCTTGGGTGCCCGTGAATCCCCCTTTGTGAGATAATTTTTTTTAAGTAAAAAGCATTCAAACCTTATAATTCGGGTGGCGAAAACGCTCGAATCCGAAGAATCAACATGCCATAAATCTTCTCCAGCGCTAGATAGCTACGTACTTCATTTGCAGGACCGAACATCGGCAGTGGACCATGTAATTATGTGACCCCCTCCCCCCTTGGAAAGTCCCAGGGTACGCCCCTGCTTGGCGTAGAATATATAGTAAAACTAGAACTATCGAACTTGAATTGAGGCATTCTAAGACAGTAGTAGTGTGTTTCTTACGTAAATGTTGTGAACGTCCATAATCAGACCATAGCTCGTGAGATGATAGCAGTGACAGATGGTGTAGTTCTCATTCGAGTAATTTTTGTAGCATCCTACATCAGACCAGTGCTTTGAAGGATCTCTTGGGAAATGAGATCTGTTAAAATAACGAGTGTGTTAATTTTTCAGTGTGATACATGTTGGGTAAATCACGCAACAGTTGTCATTGATACCCACTAAAGGTACCTTTTATGACAACGCTAGCATATGTACTTACAGAGCTGTTTCGTTCAGAAAGCTGCATTGAGGTTCATGTGAATCTTTCTGTAAGAGAAACAAAGTACAGTTTAACTTTTTCTTATTAATTTCAATTAGGTATCCACTCTACAGAACCCCATTTTGCCCGAAAATGGCTGGTTCATTTGCAATGCCCAAATTTTTTTCTTGCTTTGTTTTTAAACTAATTTTCAGTTGCAAATTAAAGAAATTTCTAACAATTTAAAAGCAAGTCGTTCCAACAACATTTGGCGATTGCTTTGTTACCTTAAAATGTTCAAAACGTAGAATGACTGGATCTTTAAGATTGGCAAGATACTTCCGGTCCACATTCGTTACCATGACGATGACAATGATCGAATTTAAGTTGTGGCCATTTGAACTGAAAGAAAGAAAAAAAAAATATTTAGCTTTCGATCTTCTATTCACGAAAAGTATGGTTCAGAGTTAATTTGATTCTGTTGGGGAATGAAAAAAAAAATAAGTAGTTTTAATATCCAAGGCTGCTTCGTAGAGTACGCGCGAAACGAGTCCAAATATCACACGATATTTGTAGTCTACTCGTCTCCTTCCCCCGACCGCGCGAAAGACTAAAAAACTTGGCAAGTCAGAATTTTTGGGAAACGAAAACGATGGATAATAAATCTCTTATTAGACATTTTAGTGTGTAGTATCGCTGTAAATTTTTACTCATCATTTGTATTTTGACCCTCCCTTCGGGCTCGCCAAAATACTGCATGACTCGTAGAAATACACAGCTATACTACACACTAAAACATCCAATAACATATATTTATTATTCCACTATCTCGCCATTTTACCATATTAGGGGAAAAGAACGCGCAAAATATGCCACGTTATTACACTGTAGAACAGGGCAAAAATATGGACTGAAAGCGGAGCGACAAAATGGCTGAACAAAACTTTATTTTTTAGTGGAATAATAAATCACTTCTTCGATGGTTTAACATATAATACGAGCAGACATTTTGCTCATTGCTCGTATTTTTGCTAGCCCCTTCGGGGCTCGGAAAAATGCTACGCAACTCGCAAAATATCCGCGCGTATTATATGCTAAACCATCGAATAAGGTGTATTTATCCAAGTTAAGGGTGATGGCGGACGAGTCTTGGAGTACAAATCTATGGCAAATTAACGTATATCGCAGGATATCTGTTGTGTACGGATAAGAGAGAGAGAGAGAGAGAACTTTCTGACCATTCATGGGCGTCGTAAAAATTTGTGCCTTTAAAGCAAGGGACTTCAAACCATCCCTGCTTTCATGACAGTACTACAAACACGTTATAGGCCTTGGTACCCTGTGCTACTTTTTGTTTTAATTTACCTTCCTGCACTTGTATCGTTGCTTAAAACGTTTTTCATTCCTTTGAGAAGAGCAACAGAAATTCCAACAGTATCTGAGATGGACAAAAGAAAACATTGGACATCACAACTAGAGCTCAAAGGCGGGATCGTAATAATATAAAGAATTTGATGAATAAGTTAAGTTTGTACTGAATTTACCATTATCGCTTCTGTCTTTCACAGTTGAGCTTGGTAGTTTTACGCTGTTGGGTGAGTCTGCTGGAATTGTTGCACCTTGAAAAGACTGCCTGCTATTCGCGTTAAGTTGCAAATCTATAAACACAAAGCGTTTTATCAGGTTAGTTTCCAGGAGAGTCACTGCTTGAACAGAACAAGGCTCGTTCGTAGATGCAAAAATTCCCCAGGGGAGGAGTACTAATGCAGCCAAATAATTCATTTGCTGTTGGGCGCGAGAGAGTTGGACTCTATACAATTCGGAAAATTGCGCGCCTGACTTCGCGCCTTATTCTGAAACACACTGAAAAGTTTTTTTTTTAATCCAAAGCCACTGAGCAGAAGTCTCTCAATGTGTCAGTTTTTTTTCTACGTTCCCATCGGTTATCTTTTTATCAGAGGCAAAAACTAGCTGTGTCAGTTTACTGTTTAATACATGGCATAAACAATATTAACATCATGGTGCATCGTCGGAATCTAAGTTGAAAGTAACTCCTCTTGGTCCGTGTGACTCAAAACGCTGATTTAACCAACCATCGGTGTGACCGAAATTCACCTTATTTAAAGTTACTTCTCCAACATTTAACAAAGTTAAAAAAAAATTAATCTGTTACCTAAATTGTCCGTCGATATGAGCAAGTCTAGCTCTTCGTTTGCTTCCTTATCCAGTGACTGTAGTATTGCTGGAACCACATCTTCCACGACTGTCGGGATGACTGCAGCCGGGGATGTTCCCTGTAAGATGGGACAAATTATTACATTCAGCTTCAGTGAAATGAATTTGAGTCACGCCCATTTAAAATTTCTTTATGACAGGAGCCGATTCAACCGACTCCTCCTCCGTCAAAAAGAAAATGGACTCCTTAGCATTTAGGAATCGAAGAAACCAACAAACATGAATGGTTATAGAAATTGCAAGGCAGTAACAGCTAAGGAAACTAAGTAACTTGTCACTCCTCGCACTTGTGCATTCGGGGCGCCTAGTTTGATATGTTTTTTTTTCTTGCCATTCAAGCTTCGCTTGTTTTGCTAATTAAATGTCATATTGAAAGGGTGTACCTCGTCCTCCTCGAGTTGTTTCCATGGCAACTGGTTGTCTTTGTTCATCATAGAGCTTACGACCAAACTGACTCCCTATAGGACAAGCCACAACAGTAATTGACAATGTCATAAATTCCTTATTATCAGGAATTCCTTATTACCTGCCAACAGAACATGAATTATATATTGCGAAATACGTATAGTTTTATTATACATTGTTAAGACTTGCTCCAAGTCACTTCTCACCGTGAAAAGCTCTTCTGCTTCTTTCTTACTGGTATTGAACATTTGCATCTTTTTCTTGACGTTTTTCAACACATCAACTGTTTTAGTCAGTTCTTCACTGCTCATTTTCTTTAAATCGTTCAATTCATCTGCAATGAGTGTTGTTTCTTTAATGACGGTGGCAACGTCTGCAGCTTGCTGTGGAAACAGTGTACGTAAGCGATCGAATTATACCTCAACGCAAACAGAAGTTTTAAACTACAGTAAGTAATTTAGGGACCCCCCCCCGGGGGGTACTCTTCGAAGATTTGGGTGGGGGTGTGCTGCACCCTATTTCACAAACAGAAGTTTTAAACTACAGTAAGTAATTTAGGGAACTCCCCGGGGGGTACTCTTCGAAGATTTGGGTGGGGGTGTGCTGCACCCTATTTCACAAACAGAAGTTTTAAACTACAGTAAGTAATTTAGGGACCCCCCCCGGGGGGTACTCTTCGAAAATTTGGGTGGGGGTGTGCTGCACCCTATTTCACAAACAGAAGTTTTAAACTACAGTAAGTAATTTAGGGAACCCCCCCGGGGGTACTCTTCGAAAATTTGGGTGGGGGTGTGCTGCACCCTATTTCACAAACAGAAGTTTTAAACTACAGTAAGTAATTTAGGACCCCCCCCCCGGGGGTACTCTTCGAAAATTTGGGTGGGGGTGTGCTGCACCCTATTTCACAAACAGAAGTTTTAAACTACAGTAAGTAATTTAGGGACCCCCCCCCCCCCCCCTCGGGGGTACTCTTCGAAAATTTGGGTGGGGGTGTGCTGCACCCTATTTCACAAACAGAAGTTTTAAACTACAGTAAGTAATTTAGGGACCCCCCCGGGGTGCACTCTTTGAAAATTTGGGTGGGGATGTGCTGCACCCTATTTCAGAACAAAATATGCAATTTTCTCTACCCTATTTCAGACCTGACCCCAAAATCGATACCTTGTTTCAAACCAGATTGTACCCCCAAACTGCTTCGTTTTGCCTAAAAATTTTACAAGGGCCCCAAATTCCTAACTTTTTTAAATCGCCTTTCTCAAGGGGTTCATAATAATAATGAAAGAAACACCTTCTTCCAAACGTTGCTGACCAGACTCACCAGAGTGCGCAAATCATACCCTATATGAGACCAAAACGGCCAAAACGGCTCGAAAACCGTGCGCTTTGGGGTCGCATATATCTATATACTCATATAAGGGAGTACCTCCCAAAGATTTGAAACGAGTTATGACTACTTACCGCTATTCTTTGCGTTCCTTTTGTGAGGGTCTCTCTCAATGGCTTTTTCTCTGCAAAACAAACAAAAAAGCTATTATTCATAATAGCCTTCAAAAGCAATTAAGAATACGCTTTGTTTTTTGAGGCTATTCTGAGTATAAATTTCAATTTTCAGTCAACACACCGTAACCATTTTAAAGACTTATCTTCCTGATGGAATCTGGCTTAGTTATCCCCGGTGTGCCAGTAGACAAATACATTTTGATAGATTTTATATCCACAGCATAAAAGCCATACACCAGAGCTCAATAATCTTTGAGCGGTGTAAGTCGTACGCCCATCTGCAACAGGTCGAAACAGGAATCAAGAATTTTACTCAGCACCTCCGATTTAGATTTTCCTCTCAATCTAACTAAGTTTATACAAATTGATTTGGTGTGGACTTATTTCACTGAATCTTACCTTCACAAATCACATCATCCTTGTTGAACGAATAACCGTCGGCGCATGTGCAGTGAAAGTCACCCGGCGTGTTTCTGCAGTTGATGCAAAGCATGCTTGATCCGCCCTGATGACACTCGTCAACGTCTTCGCAAGATTTGCCATCGTCTGCGAGCTGGTACCCATCATGACACTGGCATTGGTAGCTACCATCAGTGTTCCTGCACTCATGATCACAAAGGTCGGCATTTTCGCACTCATTTACATCTTCGCATGTTCTCTCGGAGCAATTGTCGTGGCATGATTCGTTAACGCCACACACGACACTAGCATTACAATCGTTCTCATCAAAAGCCATTCGATATCCGTCTCTACAAGAACAGTTGTGGCTCCCTGGCGTATTGATACACACCTGGGAACACTCACCGTTGTCATGCAAGCATTCATTCACATCGGTGCAGTTTTTGCCATCCGGAGAAAGTTCGTAACCACGGAAACAAGAACAGTTGTATCCGCCTGCAGCGTTGTTGCACACCTGTTGGCAGTCATGTTGATTTAGATCGCACTCGTCTATGTCCACACAAGAAGTTTGGTCTTGTTGAAGCAGAAAGCCGTCTAAACACGAACAGTTGAACATTCCAGGAGTGTTCGTACACACTTGTTGGCAGCTCGACTGTCCAGTGTTACATTCATCTATATCCTCGCACTTCTTGCCATCACTTGCCAGCTGAAAACCAGCTTCACACGAACATTTGAAACTTCCTGGAATGTTTGAACAAGAGACCTCGCAGCCTCCGTTGTTTGATGAGCATTCATTGACATCTCGACAGACTCCATCGCCTGCGAGAGTGTAACCAGAACGGCATCCACAACGATAGCTACCCTCTGTATTCACACAGACCTGCGCACAAGGTTTCTGAGTCTGACACTCATCATTGTCAACACAAGTTGATCCGTCTGCTGACCAGCCTTGGTTGCAGACGCAGCGAAAACCACCAGGTTCGTTCACACAAACATGGTCGCATCCGCCATTATTACTACTACATTCGTTGATGTCGCTGCATGATTTCTTGTCGCTTTTGAGTTTATATCCGCTCAGGCAAGAGCACTGGTAACCACCATCCGTGTTAATACACGTGTGTTGACAGTGATGCGAGTTTAACTGGCATTCATCGATGTCATCACATGATTGACTGCTGCCGTTGAACGTGTAGCCGCTGACACATGTGCATTGGCGACACTGACAGTTGGTCTCTGTGTCGTTACAGAACAAATTGCAACTGCCGTGGGTAATTGCACATGTGTTGTTGTTATCGCAAGAAGAAAGGCTCGGTAACGTTTGGCCACATGCACAGGTGTAGTCCGTGCTTTGTTGTGTTGGTGGTGATTGGCACATTGGTCTCTGTGCGTCGGTGCAGGGATCTAGAGCTTGTAGGAGAGAAAAAAGGAACATGTAAGTGGTATTGATGGTATAAGGTAAGGTAGATTAAGTCTGCATCTGCCAAAGTGTCACAGTTTTCCAGAGCCTATTCCGGTTTCCGTAACATGATTTAACATGATTTTGACTGGGAGCATTTTTACTCCCCCCTAGATGGGATGCTGGTCCATCGCAGGGTCACTGCGCCCAGCATTTAATTAGCCGATGCCCATTTACACAGCTGGGTACAGAGAGGCACAGTGAGAGTAAAGTATCTTTTCCAACAACAAAACCCAATGACCCCGGCCAGATCTCAAACCAGGATCGCTCGACCCTGGTTGTATAAGAAAGATGGCTAATACGAAAACACTTTCTTCAGACAAGGTCATTCGAAATAGCCGTAAATATCTAGCATTATTACTAACGTAATGTTTAAAAATCTTTAAAGTACCTTCACAGGTTGTTTCGTATCTTAGGTCATCAAAGGTGATATGGCCCCAGTTGCCGGTACTTTCATCAACTAGTTTTACTCTTGCAATGCTTCCAACGAATCCTTTAAGATCAACCTTTGTTCTTTGCATCAGATGGTTACAAGTTCCAGTCCTTAATATAATAGCACCTCCATTAACCAAGATTTCCATGCGAACGTACTGAGAATTGCAACCCCCTGAAACAGCAATAATTAAGAAATATTTATAATGTTTATATAATGATACTGCGTAGTTTTTCACCAGCTCCTAATCGAGTCGCTAATTTGGCTAAAACTAGTTACTCAGAGTTCGTTTCAAAAGTAATTTGTTTGGCGCTAGTAACACAGTGTCGTTTGTTCCATTGGAAATGTTCTATCTCCACGTATTACCACTGGGACATGCATTTTTAATTTGCAAGTCCCCAGCCTGACCCAACCTCAACTCCTCGCTCACGCCATGTAAATAGTCAACTGGTTTGCCTCCTGCCAATTGAGATAATTCATCAGTTCTGGAAATGTTTATGGTCAAAGTTCATGGACTCAGAAACTTTACAGACTTCTATTAGTATAAGTTCTGTTTAGTTATTGAACTCATGTTTTTTGTCGCATTTGTGCATGATTAAGCTTGCAGTAGGAAATAGCGGGTTCTGTCGTTTTGAAATTGCTCGTCTTGTGACACGTCCGTAGCTTTGCTTTCACTAGCTTTGCGCTTATCACTCTAGCCAAACATCTTTTGAATTATAGACATTAAAAGTCAAGCTTTATTTCCAATTAAGTTTCTTTAACTTCATATAATGCACACAAAGTACGAACGGATATCTTACCAGTTGCGCAGTTTTTTCCGAGACTTGCGTGTGGAGAAAATAGGCCAGGTGTTAGGTGAGATCAAAATCGCTATTATAAACGTTTTTCCGCATGTTATGTAGGAAATATTGCATTTTCGGACGTTTTTTGTCTTTTTAATGTTCGTTCTTACAACTTGAAACATTCCTTACCACCAATCAAGAACGACAACGTTGCGCTTCTTATTACAAAGGGTGGTGACGTCATAGTTCCCGTCGCCTGTTCTCCAAGGGAAGAATTTTGCCTTTGACAGGGCGTGGTGACATTTCTGTAAGAGTCAATCAGCCAATTTCCTTGGTGACCAGAATTGGAAGACCCTCCAAATATAGGCTGATGGGCAAACGCACTGCCTTGTCTCGACCAATCAGCAGCGCCGTGCTCGAAGTTAAAGATCGGGCACTCTGTAAGTGAAAATAATTGTAAAACATTTGTTAATTGAATAATACTGGCATATTGACGGATTCAGGCCGGATCCCCGCACAATTCGATCCCTGGTACATTTCCCCTGGGGATAATGGCCTCCGGGGACCGAAAACTCTGGTGGATTGCTTTGGGTTTAAATCGAATTTGAATCGGATGGGGACTCCGAATGACATTCAACTCGAATGCCAAGAGTTTATTTCACATCATGTCGTTCGAATTAGGAGATAAATATAGTTTATCACTCACATCCAGGTTAATTGATTTGTCATTCTGATTTAAATAAGATTCAGTTGTATTTTTCTTTTCTTTGGTCAGAAATGCAGTAGATAGATCTACAACAACTACTTGTGCCGAAGTAAAGAAATCCCGACTTAAGTATGAACCAATCACGACCGTTAAACTCGCGTGAGCAAAAACGAAAATGTTTGAGACGTTCCCCAAGTTACTTTCTCTGAATTTTGTAGAAAAAAAAAAACACGGTTCTTTCTAGAACTACTGTTATCTCTGACTGGAAGTGGTGCTATCTCAAACTGTTTTCATGTAAATTCCCCTGATATTATACAAGATATACTATCTATATATTGATTTCTTTTTCCAGGAGCAAAATAATTAATTTTCAAACTACAGGATACTGAATGGAACTGAAGCATTTGTAAAATTCCTTCTAAATGAAATCGTGTTTTCTAGAAAATGAAGCTTGCAAAAACAAAGATTATTAGATAAATGCTGTTGTGACAATGTTTAGCGTGATATATCTTTTTAATGTGATTATTTAAGGTCTTTGAAAATGTGCGATATGTATGTTCAAGTTTCTGATGAAAATGAATGCTTAAAGCATGGAATATTGATTCACATTTGTGCTACTGCTGAGAACGAACAAAACTAAATTTGTTGACTTTCAAAACCCCGAACGTATCTTACCATCATCGTTAATTAACAGGCCATTTAGAAATGGTTGTTTGAATAGATTCCCGCAACTTTTAGAGAGAAAGTTCAAGAAAAGGTTAACGTTCTTCGGGTTTTATCTCACAGAATGCATAGAACTGCGAGTCCTGCAGTAAAAAATAAGTCTTGGCTCGGAAAAGAAAAGTTTTCAATTCGATGCTAATGACATCACAAAATTATAATATTTCCCTGTTTCTCACTTACTTTTAGACGGATCATCGCTTAAAGCGCCGGCATCGACTTGCAACCAAATGCCTTGCAGCAGCAGAATGCCATAAAGTGCCAAATTGAAGAG
Source organism: Meandrina meandrites (assembly GCA_963693305.1). Classification (NCBI taxonomy): domain Eukaryota; kingdom Metazoa; phylum Cnidaria; class Anthozoa; order Scleractinia; family Meandrinidae; genus Meandrina; species Meandrina meandrites. The sequence continues at coordinate 2,204,692 of OY855909.1, forward strand.
AAAGATTGAATACCCCATAAGCGACATTCTCCGAGCTTCGGTGTCGGGTGTGAAAACCTTGGATTAAATTAGAAGGAGCTTATATCCAATAAGAGACAAAAGAAAACAGGACAAGGCTTTTCATCTGATTTCAATGTTGATTTTTCAATGTCATATGTCACTTATTAAGAAGTCGGTAGCTTGTTTTCCACGTATTGTTTACAATGCACTTGAATAGGTTTTTCACGTCAATTAACGTAATCCGGAAAAACGTCAATTTTCATTCAAATCTAAAAGGTTTAATTAATTTTGGCGACACACAGTTTCAAGCATTGAGGTTATTGTCCCAGAATTTTGTTGTTGCACACCAGGGCGGGAGATAACGTAAGCATTTACTATTCAAACAACCACAAAAACAGCCAAGCAAACGTAAGAGAATAGGCTAGTTTTTCAAAAACTTCTAGAGTGGGTTCACTTCGTCTGAAAGACACGGAAACACTTGTTATTTTAAAACCAAAACATTAGCAGATGTAGAGCTTGACAATTGAGCAAATTAGAAAAGAACCCCAAGGAAATTTAAAAATAGCAAAACCGGCGACGATTTTTCAACAAAGTTTACTCGATTAATTATCGAGAATGTCATTTGGGCAATTTACGAGCTTTCCTCTAGACAACACAGAAACGTCTTTCGTTGGCTCGAGATAATTATGATCACAGTTTCATTATTTAATTACCAGGGTACCAAATTTTAAATTTCACCTTTTTTCTTTCTATTCAAGCCGCTTCAAAACTTTTAATAAATTCGGATAAAATTCCCGATAAAATTTGGCAAAAGCAAAGCTAAACGCCCTAAATTTTGAAAATAAATTGTGCCGTATACGAAAAACTATTATATGAAATACGTTCATGGAAATGTTCTAGAAAGCCCAAAGTTAGCTTGCAATTTGCATTCTAGCGATAATTGTACATTAATTGAGTTTTTTCAATGGCAATTTCTAGAATGTCTACGGAATAATGTCGATTTTTTTTTCAATAGAGTATGTGGACCAATTGGCTAACTGTAAAACTCGTCAAAGATTTCATTTTATTCAACATGGATGCATCTTGTCCAGTTTTGAATTTTATCGCATCAATTATGAAATAGGTAATCAAGTTCAGAGGTAGCTTTTTGCACCGTTATATTTTATCGTTTGCTTTTACAAAGCAGCATTTTTAATATTTAAGCAATGGCCAAAGGATAACTTGTATGCCACAAGAAATATCAAAATAGTCCGGTTTCTAGCGCAGTATTTTCTAATTAGACAAATATACCTTATGTTTCAAATGTAACCTCTGTTTACCCATGGTGCTGTTCGACAACACACAAATTCCTCAGTAGTTTTCCCTTGTGGCTTCGTCAGGTGATTAAGAAACAAAGTACACTGGGAAGTTTTACATCGAAAGGAAATCTGAAAAATTGTCAACCAGTACTCATCAGCTCACATGTTGGGTAACCACAGAAGAGGCGAGATCTAATTTTCGGTGACTGTTAGCTTTGTAGGGGCAGCAATTCCTTGATTTCCCTCTTTTCCCGATAGTTTACTCGGTAATGCGTTCTTAAGAATTTCCTTGTCTGCATAAATGGCACGAAAAATAGAGTCATTTTCTCTCATAGTGAGCTATTAACTTCGTTCAAGTCCTGGTTTCAATGGGAAGGCAAACACGAGAATAAGAGTTTCTATGGAAACCAAAAAATGTCAAATACTTCACAGAATATAATTTCCTGATGTTTTTTAAAACATAACGATAGCTTTCACTGAAAGATTTTTTAAACCAGATGAATTTGAAAAAGGAAAAGTAACATCTTTGAAACGACTGCAGCATTTTCAGTCTCTAAACTTCCGGGCCGCATTTTGAATAACACAGGATGAGTAAAATTATTGACGTTAAAATTTGCCCGTTCTCTGGGAAGTTGACTTTCTTCGAAATTGCTTGCAAAATATGTGTTGGTATTATCTTTAATTTCTAATGTGTATAAACCTCCAAGAAACGCTTTTGGAGAGAATATTTGCTGTTTGGAGAAAACATTTGATATTTGGTTCCGATACAAGTAATGTAATTTCGATCTGATATGCATATTTGTCTAACTGTGCCAAACGGCTGCCAAAACAGTGGAGCCGTCTATTTTTGGTCGGAATTTCGCAATGTTCGTAAATGAGTGTAAATAATGAAAAAGAAACAAATGTAACAACAGGAAGATACATTTCTCTACACTGGATATAAAAAAATCATCAAGATTGATGCGTTTCCTTTAAGTGTAATGATATTTATAGGGAGATTTTATTGGAAATGAGAAACGCTGCGATAACACTTGCCGCAGGCAAATGTCGCGAGCATTTTCCGTAATTTAGTTTACTGAAACACAGCCTAATTAAAAAAGGATGCCTTGGGCGGTGTGATCCTTGATCCAGATTTTTGCCACGAAGCCAGGATTCCGAGTATTGTGCTTACATACATACATACATACATACATACATACATACATACATACATACATACATACATACATACATACATACATACATACATACATACATACATACATACATACATACATACATACATACTTTATTTGCAACTCCCCAAAGGGGCTTTTCAGTTACAAAAGGAATAAAAAGGATAAAAATGCATCAATTAAAATGGGTAAGCAAAATGGGAAAGGAGTCTAAAATGAATTACAGTATTAAAAATTTAAAAATTACAAAGTTTAAAATTGAATTTTAAGAATTTACATTATTAACATTTAAAATATGTTTGATCAAGTGTCCCTGCTTCTTGAATATTTGAGTGCCTGGGGTATTTATACTCTGGAAGCGGTAATAACGTAAGGTAACGTAACAACTTAATTGACATAATCGACATTGAACGTAGCGACAGGAAGGCATATCGATTGTAACGTATCTTCCGTAAAATCCGTAAGACAGAGGCCCAAAACCTGAGTTAAATATCGCGGTTAAAGACAAACGGTTTGACAAGGCCTAATAAAGATTTTAATATACCAAAGCCAATTTCAAAACGCACTTGCAAGCAACTAATTGTTCGGATAACATATCAAATGTGCAATCTCCGAAACAGCTTCGGTTTATTAAAAAGTAAGGTCTTTGAAATCATGTCCGCTCGCTGTTGTACAGGCCGGACAATTTAATGAGTAACATTGGTTGTAAGAACTTTAAAAACTTCGACAGCTAGACAACTTGGAAAAATTTGCAAGCCCGGGCGCTGTACATGACGAAGTTATTTTTGTTAATTAAAACGTACGCATTTTATGTGACCGTCACGCTGGTGTACATTCCACCAATATGGCGACCGCCAAATAAACACTAAACTAAATTTAAAACATATGACAACTGTCCATAAATGTTATAGACATTTACTCCAATTTCAAATTAACGTGCTTCCAAGATAAGTTCCTTGTGTGTATGCAATTCATCATGTTGTGTGAAAAATATTTTTTATACTTTTTGAGCAAATGGTATTGTAGCCAGCGTTCGAAGTGTCAAGCCTTTAAATCAGCCCACTATAAGCGTGAAATCTTGAACGGACATTGCCATTGCTTTTACAAATAACGTTTTAAAAGAGGAATGTGTTTGGGCGATTTTTGAATGACAAAACCAAGTAATCATTCTGTCCAATCGCAAACGACAAAGGCAATCTAGTAACCAATGTAAACTCCAAGCATATAAATGTTGCCGTCGTGAAGCGCGGGAAAACACTGATTAGCCAGTCACCATTGGTTTTGGTCGGCACAGTTGAGAGAGATTTTTAAACCAATCTCAAGGCATAGTAATGTAAAAGGAAAGCAAACGAGAATTACTTTCGACCTTCAAGTGAAAACCGCTCTGGAGTAAGTTGTTCATAATTTATAACTTTGATTGACGTCATATGAACACTATAATCTTGCTGGTACCTGAACAAACTTGCCACACTTTGTAACTTGATACACCGGAAAGTATCCCGAAATTCTCAGCGATTTACCTTGTTTGTTTACGCTTGACTTATTTATGTAAAGGAAGCGTAAATTACGTTTCATTTTGAGAACTGATCCATGTAACCAAAAGCAAGTTTAGGAAATTGTCAATAAAATTGTTATGTTCAATAAAAATGTTATGTGTTAAATTGTATGGATTATTAATTAATCAATTTATCAATTCATTGGTAACCATTATTTATACTGAGTTCGTGCGGGTATGTCGTACCCTTTTAGTTATCTTGGATACGTGACATTTAGTAGATACCGCACTGGAGTTGTCATGGTTTGGGTGAAAACATGACATTTAAATGGCTTTTATACATTTTTGAAAGCTTGGCCGAAGTGTCCTAATTTTCTCTGTCACAAAATATTACATTGCTTTATATTTAGCATAATTGCCCCATTTATCAAATATTTCTTTGTCAGAGAGGGAAACAGGTACATTAGAAAGAATTCTGTTATTTCGTTCAAGCAAGTCTGCGAGTATTTACTGAATTGCACAGTATTAGTATTAGTACCTTAGTATTACCAATACAATCCAAATAAATGTGATGACAATACATGAAAAGCACCCAATATAGTCAATATAGTTATCAAATTAATTCCTGCAAGAAAACGGTAAGAGAAGAGGTTATTGAAAATTTGCTTTCACCAATATGAAGTGAACTTTCCGTAATAAAAACAGAGCAGAACAGAGCTTATGCATATAGTAGTTCTCTACATAGTCATACGTTTAAAAATGAAACTATTATTGAGGGCAGTATAATGTTGATCTTGTTCCAACTTCTTTCGATTGAAATTGACTGTTAAATGGAATTGCCCTCATTCCAGTTGGTTAATGAAGCCCAGTGGAGAGAAAAGCTTACGTGAATTTTGGTCTCTGCGACTAAAAGGACGGTTTTTGAATGCAACATTGTTGCGTTAAAAAAACAATCGCGTTTAATATGGCGCACTGAACGATTTTTAACGCAACGTTTTATTGGGGCAACATGTTGCAGATTTTTGAACTGCTTTTAAAAAAAACCCTGCAACAATGTAGTATGAATTTTTAACGCTGCGTTAAAAATAGTCTCGTGCAACACCCTGTTACCACAACAACGTGTTTAAAGTTGCCTCGCGTATTAAGCATGGACTGAAAGTCGTTATTTAAAATCGTCGTTAAAAATCTTCTCGTTGCCTTAAGTGAAATGCACACGATAAGGAAGCGCCATATATTATGGAAGAATAGCTCACGAAGAGATCTGGCCCCTTCTGTACTGACAAAAACAACAAATTATCACCGTGTTTTAAATGCAAAGTTTGTGCAAAGTTCAGCCCCTGGAAAAGTGATCGAACTGTCCGTTAAAAGGCAATTTCCTTGTTTTAATTATAGAGCGCCTTTGAAATTTGGTCTCTTGGCTTAGAAAACATCATCTGCTATTAACAAAGAAGTCTCCGTAATACAGACGTAAAGTTACTGTTTAATATGTTAATTTTTGGTCTGCGCACCAACTTAGCAAATGATAGATTGGTCCATGGGCAGAGAGCTCGCCTCTACTCAACACGAAAAATATAATCACACGCTGTCAGAAAAAAACTGTATTTTACGACACGATACTAACTACGGGCAAATACCTACCTAAGTAACATAGCACCAGGTCTTGTGTCAACTGCAAAAAAAAAATCTTACTTCAATTGCCAAAAAAACTTTAAAAGAAGTTATTAAAAGCAGCACAGCTTGTAGATCATGTAAACTTTCAGGATTTTAACTGAAAATATAGAAACGTCCTTGGACTTTAGATTCGGAAAGCGGAATTTTGGCCTTACAGAGTAATGTCGTACAGTAAACTGAAAAACTGCTGTCATTTTCTGCAAGCATTCTATTTGATTGCAGAAATGAGGGCGTTAAAATTTTCTTAAATTCAAACGGATAGTCTTAATTCTAAGATAAATTCGACTTACTTACTTACTAACACAGCATTCGTATAATCCAGTGGAAACTAATATTATATAAACTGTGCGAGGTATGCAGGTTGTGCCGCAAAAATCCGTCTCCCTGTAAATTACTTTCGATCTAAGGTGTCTTAAAAGTAATGTCTCGTATATAGAACTGCAGCCATGCCGTGCAGTGCATTAAACGTATGTTTCATGCAAAGTTTGAGTTCGACCGCAAGGAATTCTGTCATTTAAACAAACAAATAATACTTACCGAAATTGCAAGAAATCTGAAGAAAATTGAAGCCATTTCGAAAGCACACGCAATCGAAATGTTGGAACATTCAAAGTTTTTTTAGTTCCGGAGTCAGTTTAAGGCAAGTTTCCAAATTAATTTAAACCATTTGCTTACAGCTTGGCGCGCGTTCAACTTCAAAGTAATCAGGAAAATATATATGCAAATGTTCCCCTAAATTGCAATACAAGCTGGCAGGGTTTCTGAATATTACCTGACGACGTTGTTTTAATTGAGGCATTTTTTTTTTGTTTCGCCGACGCGACGGATATTTAGTACAAAGAAGGGTGATCTGCTAGGATATTTAAATATTAGGGCGTCTTGTCTTAAAAGGATTTCGTCGACGATAAAGTCGTATCGTGGCTTATTAAAGTGCAGGCATTAAGGACAAGTAGCACTTTTGCAGATTAAATGCCCATCAACAAACAAAACAAAACCAAAGAATACGCTCTTTTAGTTGATTGCTGTGCCAAAAAGATTTCCGATGGGAGCCGCTGAGAGCCACGGCAGCAGAAAGCTCCAGACAACTAGCTAAGACCTATTAATTTTTATTGAAAAAGATATTTGTTTTCTCTCCCTCAGTGCAGAAAAAATTATCACATTTGAGATGTCAAGCAATTAGTAAAGCATACACATTTTCTGTTGTTACATTGTTCGTTGAATAAACTATAAAGCTATGCTACGAGAGACTTTTACTGTGGGTTTCGCTATTGCTCTGCTGGAATCAATACCTCACCGGCGCGTATTTGGTGAATAATGATTGAAATTTAATTATTGAAAACTAGAGTCAACATCGCCGACACAGGCGCACGCCGTATATAATACTAATCGAAATATATTGTTCAAGTATCCGTAATGTTCAAACACGCATAACAAATCATTATGAAAAGGTCTAAATCCCCTAAAGATACAAGATCAAATGAAAGTCGAATTAACAAACAGGACTTTTGTAAACTTTGCTTTTAGAGCCATTTCCACCCCCGATTCAAAGGAAATCATTGTTCAGCACTTTCATTTTGAAATGTCAGGAATGGTGTTGTTTACGACGCTCTGCAAGGCGCCGGGATCTAACCTTAAAGTCTGCTTGCGGATGAAACCCTAATGAGTGACCATTCAAATGAAAGCTATTGAGCAGATATTTTACAATGCGGTGTTTATTTTCAATATTATACAAAATAAGATATGAAATTTCTTTCAATTTTCACCTTGGCCAGTTTTAGAACTGCAAGGGTGTACACTCGCTAAAATGGTTCGTGTCTCTGTGGTTTCTTTGGGAGGGGCATTCGACGCTTCTCTAAAGCGAACATAAAATCTTGATTACTAATTTATCAGATTTTCTTTGAGAGAAAATTTGGTTCAATATTGATGCTTCGTTTACAAGCAAGTTTTAAATTTGGTTTTAAACTCCGGCGCAAAATGGCGCTTATACCTTTTCATCAACAGGAAGCATATTCCATTCTTTATGCACAGCACCCTTAAAATAACGATCACCAATTTTTAAAAACGGATGTTATTGTGAGAAACGTACCAATATCCGAGCTTTGGAAACAAGTGAGGCTTTTTTTAATTAAAAAGGTATAGATCATTTAAAGATGTACTTTTTCATAAATGTGCTTCACACATCGGTGCAACAAACGTGAAAGCAGGATCACACGTGCATCAGAGATTCCATTCTGGGAAAACGAATTGAGCTAGATTCCAGTATTGAGGTTGTATTGAGATGGCGACATAAAGGTTTAGCTTGCTTCAATACAAACGAGACATTAAGGTAGGTTTTCACTAGCACTGTAAGTATAAGCATTAGCAACACACATCAAAACAAACAGGCTTCATTCTTATTGTACTGTACTGTATCATCCAACAGATACAAGACGCAAGCATAACATAAGCATTTGCAAGCAACACAAAACTGTTGTTTCTTTTTTGCTTATGCCGCAATGATTACTTAGTGATCGAGATCATGAAAACAAGAATGAGTCTGTTTGTTCTTCTTCTTCAAACGTATTAAGCTCAAGTCCCTTGTGAGCGAAACCGTCACGGGGACGATGAAAATGGCGCGTGCAATTAAAATCTGTTGATGTGACAGCAGTTGGAAGGGCTCGACATATTGGACAAGCACATGCCTGTGCCTTCTAGAAACGACCATTGCGAAATATTTTTCAGTATCAGATCAATTCATTTATAAATAAATTATCGCACGTGTTCACCAACACCCTGTTTGTGGTCACGTGTACAGCTGGAATAAAAAAACGCCGTGTTGAATGCAAATAGCAGCTACCCGAGGCAAATGAACTTCAAAAAGGACTTACCAGGATGGCTTAAAATTGAGATTGATTACGAGAGACAAATTTAAATTTGGGAGAAGTATTTCAGCTGATCGAGATGAAGCCATACGTGATGTAGCCAACACTGATTTCTTGTTATTAACCGGCTGAGTCTTATCTTTGCAACTATAAAATGAATATCAAGAGTAAGCATCGCTTTGGTTTACACAATGTCCAAAGCGCAGCAAAAACAATCCTTGTGAATCCCAAAAATATTTTAAGGTGGCTCGTAATGGTTTACACATGCCCATCTTTAATGTTCTATCGCCGCTATTCCAATGCTTTTGAAGAAAAACTTTTGGTGCAATTTTGTATAGGTTTCACTTATGAACAAATTAAGATCGTCGTGGCGTAACAATTTCTTTCCATGGCAACGTCAAAAGAGGTCAAAGATACCTTAATTTTGACACTTTGTTTTCGTTTTTGATATATTTTTGCATAGCCGGCAAAAGTAACACTTTTGCAACTGTTCAAAATAATCTGTAGGTAGGGTTCCGATCTACGTTATTTATTCATAAATTTAAGTTGGTCTGAACTCTACCTAGAGGACCTTTTCAAGAATTGTCAGAATGTTTGTTTTTTTTTTCAAACAAACATTTATCAAAAACAAAAATTATTAATACAGGGACAGATCATAAAATGTTTAGTGAAGCAGCGTAAATCTGAAGCCACCATGTCAGTGACCATTATATTGAAAAGATAAATATTTGTTCCAGTTGCCTTTCGGCATTGTAAAATGAAAGACAAGGAGCCATGACGGTTTTTTCTATCTGAAAATCAGTTTACAGAACCAGCTTATAGAACCACCTTAAATTTAGCAGTTATTCCACGAGCGCGCGTTGGATGAGAAGGCGTGTAGCGCCCAGGTGGCTATAACTATCTCATATCCAACAAGCGCGAGTGAAATAATTATTTTTAAAAACTCGCCAAAATTGCAAGTATTTGAGCTCACCGTACACCTGCTATATTTGTGCTCCATTTTCTGTGAGCTCAGATACCATGGCCTGTAAACCAATCAAAACTCAGGAATTGCAATACACCACAGCCTGCAGTGCAAGTGTTTCTGATGGGCGAGCACTGGATAATAGAGGGTGGAGACGAGAGAAAGAGGCCGGGGAGGGGACGGGAAGCGAGAGAGAAAAGAGAAAGCACCTGCCGGCAAAGCCTGTGACATTGCTAATCTACAAGTGATAATTTTTCTTCACAGAACGTCCTCCGCAACCTGAACTATATGCACAACAGTAAAAGTCCACATATAAGAACTTTAAATTTAAGACGGGGTTCTACCTGTAGGCCGTTTTTCTGCCGCGTAACTTGGGTTTAATGGGAATATCTCGTTCGCGCTTCAAGCAATCGAAAAACTGTTCACTCATCCCATGAATCTATGTTTTGCAGTGTTTTGTAAATTTTTGGGTGATTTTTGGGGGTATTTGGGAGGAGATAGTTTTTCTCAATGGATTAGTGAAATTTAGAGAAATAAGAATTGATGGAGATTTGATGTGATTTTAAAATTAGAATTTGAAGCTAAAAATTAGTAGATGGACACCCATTTCTTGAAAAGCTCGTTCTTAAGAACGTGTTAGGCTAAAATTTCCTTTTATACCCCCCTAACATAAGAACCTGTTTTAGCCTAAAAGTTAAAAGAGTTTCTTATTTCCCAGAATTCATAAATAAAAGAACACAAGCTCTGCTGTGCAAAGGGTTTGTGTTACGATTAGATTGAAGTACTTTAGACGTTATTGCATCCATATTTGACGTAAACAACAGTGCTAATATTCTACCAGCAACGAAAACAATTTTTTCTCAAGAAATCAAGAATCTATTTAAGAACCTAAATAGTCTAAAATCCCAGTAAGTACAGGGATCCCTCACATCCGTTTAGAATATGAATAAAAGATTAACCTACCTCTATCGCGCGTGTTTTGTGTTTTGTGGCGGCAATTTGAATTTTTAATACGCGCGCGGTCTGCTAGTGCGAGGTCTGGATCCAATATTATGGAAATGCTCGGAGCTCTCACTTTATTATCCTCGGTGAGCGATCGGATCCTCCGAGAATTTGCGAATTTTCCCGCCCGTCCCAGACGTCTGTAATTTCGGTTCCAGACTTCGCACTAGCAGACCGCGTTTTTAAACAAAATTCAAAATAGCCGCCACAAAACAAAAAACACGCTAACCTTAATCTTAAATCTTTTATTCATATTCTAAACGGATTTGGGGCTCCCTGTGAGTAAGCACCATTTTGTACCTTGGAAGAATGACAAATGAAAGCAAGGGACCGCGGACGAAAATGCTGCTGGTGTACGTAGGAGCTACTGACAGCTCTGATCAGCCAAAAATAAGAATGCAGGTTCTTATATACGGGCTGTCACTGTAGAGCAAAGTTCAAAGAGGTTTATTGGTGCCTTGAATTGAGAGGCGTGCAATGACTTTCTTTGCGCAACACGTTTATTTTGTATTTACAACATGACTGGGAAATGGTAAATCATTTCACGATTTAAGTGCTTTTCTAAGATGACAAAAACCTGGATGTTGGTAACACGGAAATGAATCGAACCTTTACATCTTTAATTACAGAAACCTCGCCCTCAGTATGTTAGGGTACTTCACGTATTTAGACCCCGTTTAGAGACAAATTCATAAAAAAACGTTTCCTCTTAAATACGGATAATTGTATCTGTCTAAATGTTCTACCCTACTATATGCAGTGTTGAAGAGATCGTATTAGCTCAATAAATGAAACTACTTTTTTTTTGGCATAGATAACGTCACATCGAGCAGAATAGCCGACACTTAAATATACACTGTGATCAAAAAGCAGTTACTAATCCTAATTAATCCTAGGTATTTTCCAGGAAGAAAATTACATACTTACTATCAGGACCATAGTTACCAAGTGACAAGACGAGGCACGCCTAGATTCTAACCAAAAATAAAAAAAAGTACGTTTAGTTGGGAAAACAATCCCCAGTTGAAAGTGAAGGATTTTTCTGAAGAAATTCCTTATAAAAATGGTGAAATTAGCCTTCAGAACGCCCCCAGTCGCGCCCTTGGCGATCGCCGATCTTGCCTTGTCTATATCAAACTCTGTCTACGGCCCTGTAGATTGAATGATTTTCGGAGATTCGGAAAACGATTCGGAAAACGATTACACTGTCATTTTCATTACTTGTTGCTAGCATGGAAAACGGTCATAATTAAAACTTTCCGAATTAATTCACATTTACACGAAATCTTACGCATGGTTTCTTTCAACTGAAATTAAAAAAATATTCTGAGAACAATTGGCCATTCTGTGCGATAAAAACTGTACATTCCGTACTTCAAACTAAAGACTAACGCTTTTATTAAAAGTAAAAATGTTATATTAACGTTACAACGTCACATTGGCTTGAATGTTAGTTTTTGGAATCGGAAAAATCCGAGACTGCGTTCTAGATTTAGATTCGATTCTAGATAACATTCAACTCTACTACTTACTAAGATGTTACTACCATGTGAAATTTGAGGTGCTCCAAAGAACTATAGTGAATATTTTACAATAACCACTCTCGGTCTCTATATTGACTAATTAAAATCTTCTATTTGTTCATTTTGTGGACTGTCTTTTACAATCTGCCGTACTTTAGACCAGCTAAAGCTGACGCTAAGAGACTAAGATTTCTATAATACATCTTGCACTTCAAAATTGTGCTGTTGTAGATAGTGAACTGAACTGGAAGGTTCCACGAGGCGCTGCTTATAGATAAAGGAGAACGACTTGTTTTTCAAAGCAAGATTTACTGAGATTAGAACATTGCAAGATAACGAATTGTTTTGTGTTACTTTTCATAGTAATTTCTGTTGAACAGGCATTAAATTAGGCGTTGACATGCAATAGGCCATTTCCGACTTTCTCTTTGTCTCTGTCTCAAAACGAGTCTACGTGCGGAACTATCATATGAAAATGTGTTTCACCTGCACGTTAATTTTCATGCAAATCAAGGTCATTTTCGGTTGAATGGTTTTGCCCGAAGACTCGTTTTGAAGCTGAGGCAAAACGTAACTCGGAAAGGGCCTATTCAAATACGTACGAGTGTAATATGGTCAGTTTTGGGCGATCTAATTGGCAGCTTACATCTGTTGTAAATGAAATACAAATATATATAACGACCTTTCCAAATAGAATTCGCATTAAAGAGTCTTCTCATTCAGTGACAATAAGTTAAACCAGGAACGTGACTAAGTATTAAACGGACGAAAACCTTCCATTTCATTTTGCTTAATGAATTTATTCATGGATAGGGTTCCCCCGCGACCTGAAACATTAGTAGTACAGTAGAGAAGTTATTAATTTGAAGCTGTAGGGTTGTAGCCCTTATCCCGTTGCTAGAAGCCATCCACGTGCCTAGTCGACTTGTTTTCAATACGTGTGATTAAACGTCTTGATCAATAGGAATGACATCTAGAACGTCGTAGCTTCGGCGATGATAGTTTGTAGTTATCGGCCTTCCATATGGTAGGTCGCCATTTCATGCCTTTCCTGTCCCGCTGCGTTGTCATTTTCATCTGGTGGATTGTGACCTGCTTCACCGTCGCCGCTTATGTTGCCAACTTTAGTTGTTCTCTTTTTCCTTACCCTGGAACGAAACATGTGAATGAATGAATAAATGAATGAATGGATGAATATGAATGAATGAATGAATGAATGAATGAATGAATGAATGAATGAATGAATGAATGAATGAATGAATGAATGAATGAATCGATCGATCGATCGATCGATCGATCGATCGATCAGTCAGTCAGTCAGTCAGTCAGTCAGTCAATCAATCAATCAATCAATCAATCAATCAATCAATCAATACGCCGGCAAATACGACGTCAGGCAACACGTCTTGTTGCTCAGCATCTTTGGTGACCAAAACGACGGGTTTATTTAATTTTCAGAAACGGAATTTCGCCATTAAATGAGTCTCTTTCATCGCGTCCGTATACTTGAAATGGAAATTTGTTAACTTACACTACAACGACGACAACAATGATGATAACAATGACCACAACTCCGACGACGACTCCAATCACAATCCATTTCCAGTCGTCACTCTTCTCCGTGGTGGCAATGGTGGGTGGTTGAGTTGGTTGAGTTGGTTGCAACGTGGTCGTTACATTGGTAACATTGGCAGGTGGGCTTGTTGTTGTGGGCTCGTGTGTCAACTTTATTTCAGAAATGGGAACTCCGAACACTGTCTGAAGATCTGATTTTGCGTTGTTCACCACCTGTGCGAGAGCGGCCGCAGGGATAACGCCACTGCTCTGGAGAAATGACGGCAGCAGCATGTAGAACGCCACCCGCAGGAAGGAGTTCTCTTCCTTTGGAAAGTCTGGCAGCAAGTGAACGTTATCGGCAGTGATAAGCTGCGTGGCTCGCCTGCGGGAAAAAGAAAATATTTTTGGACATTAAGTTCTGTTCAGCTGTCAGGATGGACAATTTATCCTTTTTCCCGTTTAATAGAAGTTATAGTGCTGTCCAACACCTCTGCCATGCCCAGCCCCAAGCCCGGATGAGAAAGGAGGAGGGCTGCACGCGCAAAAATAAAAATACTCTAGTTTGCTATGGAAACCATGACTACAAGAACTTCATCAAATGATCAAGGGGAACGACCCGGGGGAGAGCATATGAAGTGTAGCAGCCAAACCCACAAGGGAACTACTTTGTAGAATCTTCTCTTCCCCAAGTCCGTTACATAGTGCTATCCACCCCATATATCTTACTTAACTGAAACGCATCTGTTCTCAAAGATAACAAGAAGCTAGCAACTCAATTGTTAAATAGACGAGAAATTGTACATTTACGATATCGATACCTCCTTCTTTTGCTTGTTATTCCACACTGTGCTTTATTCTGCTGACAGTAATCGTCCGCTTTTTTGGCGGTTGTTTCCCTGAACTGTTTGTCCACTGCCGCGGTGTACTGCAAAATTGTGAAAAGTCAGAAGTTCAAATAAAGGAGTCCGACTTCCTATCGTAAGTGTGTAAATGCCAAGAGTGATCAAAATCTATTTTCTCGTTTAAATATCTGGCAAGACACTTTATTTTCATAGCGCCTCTCTCCACCCAGGCGTATAAATGGGTACCGGCGAATTTACTGCTGGGGGTAACCTTGTAATGGACTAGCATCCCATCCAGGGGGGAGTAGAAATACTCCTAGGCGCATCATGCTACGGAAACCGGGATAAGCTCAGGACTGATGGGCCACTAGGCTCGTATGCAGGCTTAACCTTTTTACATTGTCAAGCGGAGCAAACAAATTCTCAGAACTGGTATTAAAAGACATGTATGGAGTTTCAAAGAATACACAAAATTTTTACAAAAAAAATTCCACTATTGTTCACTTTTTTCATATCCTTCCCTGAATCAAAAACATGACTCCCCTCTCAGCCCACCCCCACCAGTCTTCCTCGCAGCCGTTGATTGGTTATTTATGAAGTAAGCTGCAAAGATGGTCTCGCATTTTGTTATCCAAAAAAAAATATCTTGTGACAGATGATAGCCCTTACTAAAGGTGATATGTGATCTTCGCGGTGAATTTCCAATTTAAGCAATTGGAATAAAGAAGCCTGAAAAAAATCAGGGCTTCAACGTAATGGGCTTCCCGTTAAAGCCCTGATTTTTTTCAGGCTTCTTTATTCCAATTGCTTACATTGGAAATTCACTGCGAAGATCACATATCACCTTCATATATATCCGCAGTTCATATATGAATCATTTCATATACATTACATGATAGCCCTTACTGAAAGTCTCACGATTGCGCCTCGACAACTGTTCCTTTTAGGAACGCTATCGTTATCCTCGTGGCTTAAGAAACTTGGTATTTTATGGTGTCATTTACCTGAGCTTTTTTCATATTTGCCAGCTGAAATTCCACTGAATTCTGAATTTCTTCAGTTGACGCCTGCTTCGGTACTGGAACAGTTGGCTCAGGTGGTTTCTCGCCTGGTAAGAGGACTAGATCATGGAAACACAAAGCCGGCGTTAGGGTAACGAATCTTTAAAAAGGGCAGCTAGTGTTAAAATGCACCAAATGAAGTATGTTTGCGTCAGTACTCAAACCCTGCCACATCTCCACAAGGATTAATAATAAGACGTATGGGTTTAATTGGCTCATTAGATTGTGTGTTCTGATTGGCGCCCTACACGTATAGTTGTTGTGATTGGCTCATTACATAAGCACGTGCTTTGATTGGCTCATTGTTATCCGTGTGTGCTCTGAATGGTTCAGTGAAGTTTTGGTTTTTAGTCTGTGGAAACTGCTCTAGAGATGTTGTTGTGTTGTTGTCTTTCACAAGAAACGGAGAAATAAATGTCGTGTCTCACTTTGGCAAGTGTTGTTTATGTAGTACAATCCATTCTGGCATTCACATGTGTAGTTACCCGGGATGTTGACGCAGACACGGAATTTTCCAGGGCAGCTGTACAATTTTGAGTCCAAGCATTCATTAATATCTACAAAAAAATCAAAAGTGCTATACTTAACCATCATGTCCAATGGCACTTAATCAAATCTAAGAGCTCTTAGGGATGTAAGTTCCTAAATTATGTTCTAAAGCGCATTGAACTTGTGTTCTTACGTAAATCATTTTTCTATCACAGTGCCTCTACGTGCCCATGTGTACGAATGGGTACCATAAACGTTACTGCGATAGCTAGCGATGGAATAATACGTATACTAACCGGTTACCTTCTGCTTTCATCTTTTACGGCCTTACGGCATTTTGTTCACTGTGAGATTGATTGCGATTGATTTGTACTTTTTCCAATCAGTTATTGATTGTACAAACTATTTTTGAATTGATCAAGAGCGCTTAAAAGTCGGTAAATCAATCTAGGGAGTGAGCTGCCATACAGCACACGACGAGGTGATCGATATGATCGACGTATTCGACGATTTGTGGACCTTTGTGTTGTACGATTTATGGACCTTTGTGCTGTACGCTTTGTGGACCTTTCAGCTGTACGATTTGTAGACCTTTGTGCTCTACGATTTGTGGACCTTTTGTGCTGTACAATATTGTGGGCGTTTGTGCTGTACGATATTGTGGGCCTTTGTGCTTTACGATTTGTGGACCTTTGTGCTGTCCCAAGTTTCAATGTCACTAAGGCCAGAACGAGCAAACGACCCATTTTGCTGAGCAACTATCAAGGTTGTCTGAAGCGTGAATCTGCTCGTTGGTCTTAGGTAGGAAAGATAAGGACTCATGCTATTATTACCTGTACATGTGAAACCATCAGCCTCCAATGTAAATCCAGGATAACACAGGCAGTCGTATCCTCCATCTTTATTCTTGCACGTCTGCGTGCACTTCACGCCATCGAGCTTACACTCGTCAATATCTATAACAAAAAGCAGCGTTTACTGAGAGAAATTCAAAGAAAAGCTTTAAGGCATTCCCCACGCCTAGGATTTAGTAGTCCAGTCCACGACACTCCCTTTCCCGTCTAAAGGGCGACCGGTTTGCACGATGCAATTTTCTCTCATGCGCAACCGTACGACAGGCCTCCGACATGGCATTAGGACCATCAACACGCGCGCTCATCTGTCGTAATGATCGATGTGGTAGGTTGATTTACACGACGCAATGCTCGATGTCCCCCATGAGAGGCGCCTGCGGGAAATCATGGGAGTTGTATTCAGCGTTGCAAAGTCTCCGATATGTTTTGTTGAATACAACTGCCATGATTCCCATGATTGGCCATTTGTGTTGTCGCATGCAAGAAAGTCGTACTATGTAAATCGCCCTTAATATTGGGGATGAACCCAAGCACTGGGAGAGAGAATCCAGGACTACTGGGACTACACTAGAAAGGACCAATATGAAATTTAAATTCGAGCTCACATGGACTTAGATTTGTAATTGCAATGTCAAGGCAGATACAATTTGTTGAAAAATTGTAGGTATCTTTGAAAAAATGTTTAAGTGTTTAAAGCTACGTACCATTACATGTTTTGCCATCATCGGCAAGTTTATATCCGGCATTACAGTCACAAGCTTCACTGTTATCTTGCTTTAAGAAACAGACTTGGCTGCATCCATTGTTTGGTGTGCATTCCTTGATGGCTGTGGAAAGGAAATTGAAAGATAAGCATTATTTGATGTCGATATTAGAGCAGTTTTCGATTGAGTTCCGTAAAACCAAAACCAACGTAATACCTCTGGCCAATCACAAAGGACACAGAAATCCAGCGAACCAATCAGAACTCGTAGCAAATACATGTAGCCGACACGAAGCGCGGGAAAACGTGCGCCGGCGAGCCGCGATTGATTTTGGTTTTACTTCTGATTGGATGAGAAAATGGCGCGATTTTTTAAACCAATCACTAAGCGTAGTAATGGAAAACCAAAGCAAACGCGAATTACTTTCGATGGTCAAGTGAAAACCGCTTTATAACACAAGCATGTTCTACCGTTCTTGAACTAAAAAAATCTAGTTTATATTCACTCGCATGTAATAAACAGTGAAGTTTTGTTTCAAGAAATGCGTTCATGTTATCCATGCAATGTAACATGCAATAATGGTTTTTTACTTCTATATAACTTGTAATGAATTTTTATTTAGTATCAATTTGCGAGAGCCACCCGTTCATCATTTGGATCTGTTTTACCTACTTTACTGAGGGCATCTTCTTTCCCGTTAATTTTACCACAGTGTAAAACCCTGGCTCCTTTTTAAAGCAAAACGTTTGACGCTGTTTTTCTTAAGATATTTCGGGATGCACTATGCACATGGCTGTGCAGCTTGGAAGTTTCACCAACTTTTTTTAAAGCGAGAAAGATAGTAAATTTAACCCTTTGGAGAGTTTTTAAACAACGGCATTTGCAACGGAAACTTCATCTGCCCCGGTTTTATGAAAATAAGTATTTAAGCAATTATTGTGACTGAAAGAGAATCGAGAATAAAAAATAACTAGTCGTAAACCACTGAAGCTAATAGACGAACTCAGTTACCCTTAATTGAACTTACGTATGCAGTTTTTAGAGTTGTTTGGATCAATCTTGAAAAACTCGTTACAGTAGCAGCTGTAGCTTCCGTCAGTGTTGTTACACTGGTGCATGCAATCGCTTGTGGGTTCACATTCGTTGATATCTGAGAAGATAACGTAGAAATAAATAAGTTATACGGATCACATCACCCTATAAATCGACACATTTTACTTGCGAATTCATTTAACTGCTATTGGTCTCTCCAAAGAAGCCCATAGGGACCAAATGAAAAGGACAAAAAAAAGAAAACAAATTCAAATAAAGGATAGCTTTTATTTGAATGGCCACACAGTAGGGTTTCATCCATAGCCTTAAAAGTGAGAATCATAATAAACCGCATGAAAGTACTGCTCAGAAGCTTTCATTTGAATGGTTGCACAATACACCTTATACAGCATAATAAACAGTGCCACATGAAAGTACTGCTCAATAGCTTTCATTTGAATGGTCACACACTAGGGTTTTATCCACAGACTTAAAGGTAAGAACCACCATGTATAGCATAATAAACAGTACCACATGAAAGTACTGCTCAATAGCTTTCATTTAAATGGTCACACACTAGGGTTTCATCCACAAACTTAAAAGTTAGAACCAACTTGTACAGCATAACAAACAGTACCGCATGAAAATACTGCTCAGAAGCTTTCATTTGAATGGTCACACACTAGGGTCTTATCCACAAACTAAGTTTTTTTCGCTCGACAATCACAAATGCGTAAGATCTTTCAAGGTATATTTAATATCTACAATAGCATCATGTAGATCGAAAGTGGTAAGAGAAACTGGCAAAATTGACTCGTTGGTTGGTCTAAATACTAAACACTCAAATGCTACTAATCACTGGTTTCTGTGGATCGAGGGTACATGAACGGAATTGTCGGATCAGTTAATGTTTCTGGGAAACTGCCCACCTGCCCCTCCCCAAACCTAACATTTTGCCCAAAGCGAGAGGTAAGTGTTAATGTTAGGTTTGGGGAGGGGTAGGTGGGCAGTTTCCCAGAAACATAAACTGATCCGAATTGTCCTTGCTTGTGTGTGCGCGGCAGTCTGCTCAAGCGATTTTCTGTTACTTACCATCACAGCTGTGGCCATTGGCGTTTAACTTGAAACCAGAATTACATTTACAGGTAAAAGATCCAGGGTTGTTAACACATTTCTGCTGACAGTTGTGCAACGAGTTGTTTTTACACTCGTCGATGTCTGATAAAGAAAGAAATAGAAAATATGAGTAATAAAAAATGAAGGTGTTGAATTTTAAGCTCGGTGAATGAATGATAAAGATGATATGTCCATTTGTCACAAACGTGGGACAAAGAAAAAAAGTGGCTAAGGTCACCACGAGTCTCTCGTAGCTCATTGATTAGACCACCCAACCGGTATCTGGGAAGCCAGGGGTTCCAATCGCGTAGGGGACTCAGAATTTATTTTTGTCCCACGCACGTGACAAATGAACATATCATCTTTGTCAAATAGAAAATATATTTAAAAAATCGTTTTGTATAGCGTTTAAAAACATTTTTGGTACCAGAGGGGTGGATTTTGTTATATTTTATCACAAGATATAAAGTTGTTTTTACAAGGAATTAGTAAATAATGATTTTTGTTTCGGGTTACTGCTAACAAACCTAAACCTGCTAAAAAATATATGGGAAAGATATTTTTCAGGTCCGGGTTGTTCCAAAGATAATTTACGCTGTCCACCACACAAATCCCTTTCCAGTGGATAGCGTAGTTATAGTGTTGTCAACTCTTATCCACTGGATAACAATTTATCCGCTGGATATTATTAGTATCTGTTACACACTGTTTCCTCCTTTGGAGAACTTCACGGCTTCCAAACAGGTGTGTTACCATACAAATAATTTAAAACAAGATTGCCCGACCACGCGCGCGTCAGTGGATCTTACAATCCAAGATTTTATAGCATACCTCATACGGGACTTACCACTGCATTTGATGCCATTTCCAGAATACCCGGATGGACAAGGTCCACAAGTGAATCCTGTAGTATTAGCGGGAGGTGGTTTATCCGTGCAGTTGACACCCCTGAAACACGGATTTCCATTGAAAGTGCAAGCATCAATGTCGTTTTCACAGAACCTGCCTGTGTATCCTGCTGCGCATGTGCAACCCTGGACTATGAATTTACTGTCGTTGTTTAATTTATCGCCCAGCTGTGGAGCAACACACTGGCCGTCATTTCTGCAGGCACACATCTTGATGGTTGGTGTTGAAATAGCGGAGGCGTTGAACTCATCTTTTGCTACGAATGTGAGCTTAATCTGAAGAGTAAGGTAACGTTATGTTGTTACTATCATGAACGTGAAAGCAAATCTTTTCAAGTTTAGTTAAGCACACAGCAAATATTATATAAGGACCTTAACAAAAAAATGCTCAACGTGGAAGGAAACCCTCGCACTATTAGCGTCGTATGTTGTTATGGTGACGACGACGACGACGATGATGATGATGGTAGGAAACTCATAATTACAGTTTCTTAACAAAGAAAAACACTAAAGCGATTGTGAACAAGGTTGGCTAAGATTTTGGAACGTAGATAAGAATTACAGCGATCTGATGAAAAAAAAGTAGCCAAATTCCTCAGTTGTTGCCGGAGTGCATTTGAGGAGATCCGTTACGAGCCAAATCATGATCGATTGAAATATATTAATTTTTAAAAACCAAACTTAAAAGTTACATGTATTTCATACAAAAGACAAGTATTTTTACTTTATCAGAAGATGTTATATTCCATGTGAAGTTAAGGAGATTTCCAGAGCGACTCAAACTTGCTCCTTGTGGCTTGTTAAGGACGTTGAACGTGAACGAGTTGTTGTCTGTGGCAGTGACGTTCACGAACACGATTTCTCCAAGATTGGCCTCAATTAATGTTGGAACGTAGGTAAATCTTGGAGGAAAATTGTCTGCAGGTCAACAGAAAAAAAAGATTTAAACTACATACATATCTTCTATCTTATTCATCTATTATACTGGAAATATCGAAGGTTGATTGCTTGACTTGAGATATATGATGATTAAACTTTTGTATTATCATTGTTTTTAAAATTCGTAGTTTTGGTATTTTTGCGGTGGTCTTTCCCTTAGAAAATAGAACTTTTGCATGACTCCGTTTTCACATTACAGGGGATAAAAATCTAATTTTTCCTCAGGGATGTGGCCACTGCTAAAGCCATTTGGTCTAAGATTAGGGAAGGATTAAAAAAAGTCGGCTAAATTTCAGGCCACAATAGCTTCGAGTAAATCACTGACCAACAGTGGATGGCGTAGATTGTTTTTAAACACTTGTCCACTGTACAGCGGTTTTTTCGGTCTCTTAAACAACTGTGCCCAGCTGTCACCCAGCTGGGCCTAGGTCAGAGAAAGGGCTCCGGGCTCACGGTTGCGTATCGCCTTACCAAGCTGTTCGTTCTCCTTTACCAACTGGACGTTCACATCTTTGCTGTTTGTTCCTATGGAAACATCGTTGGTAGATGCAGCATCAAACAAACAGACAGCATCGCCACCACAGGCCTGCTCGGCAGCTAGCTTGATGGCATTATCGGTCCAGTTAATGTTTTCAACAAACATGGGCCTGAAGCTTGCATTAGCGAAGGTGGAAACGTTTTCATTCGGTCCGTACGTGAACAGGGACTCTTCGCCTGTTATTTGCCCTAAACAGAATAGCAAAAAGTAAGAAATAATTACATGAAACTAGTATGCATAACGTGGTCTGGAAAGTCTTAAACGAGCTCAAAATATAGTATAATATTGTGGAAACACATGATTGTATAAAGGGGACCTGGCCTGGCCATTCTTATACTCAGTTGTCAGTCATCTTCATCTTACCAATAAAGGCGGTGTGTTTCAATTTTGCTAAGCTAAGAATATTCCGTCAAAACATTAGCAAGTTATATTACTTTTTTGTCAATGGCATAAGTTGGCTTCATAAGATTTGAGGCATGTCCGGTTTCCACAACGTCATAATTGCAAAAGTAAAAATTTGCATTTCGTATTCCTGTTTGTTTGCATCTCATATCTTTTTCAAAAAGGCTTAAAAAGCTTAAGTTACCATGATCTCTTTTATATCAAACCTTTCTTTTAACTTAGACACTTACAATTTAAACCAAAATCATCGTGAATTTGAATGGAAGTCAAATTTGGCGAAAGGACAGTTCCATTTGGCAACGTAAAATCATCATCCGGATTGTCGTTAAAAGTTCCAAGCAGTCCTCTGGTCTTATTGAAATACACCTCATCCAAGGTCACCACAAACGACATCATGCCTTTGGCCTCGCAGAAGTCCACACCAGATCCAGACTTGAACGTAACTTCAAGACATTTGTCAGTTTTTCTGGCAGCTCTTAAGTTGCCTCCAATGTCTTTGCTGACATTGGTCAAATTATTGTAGCCAGTGTAGAGTGTGCCGTCGATAAGCAGCTCCAAACCACCTGTGCATCAAAAGCAAAAAGACAATTCGTCTTTAAGTTTTCAGTTGAATATCAATGTTAAGTCACCGGGACATTTTGGAGGCAGCGTGGCCTAGTGGTTAGGGCGCTGGACTTGTAATCCGGAGGTCCCGGGTTCAAATCCTCGTCCCTGCCACTAGATGGATTTGTCTTCGGTGGTCCCGAATTCAACTCCTCCACGCTTTGTATATAGCCAACTGATCAGCCTCCTGCCAGTTGGGATTTCTGTTTGATTTATAATAATTCACTATTTACAGTGTCTTCAATTAGTACAGCCGTGCTAAATACATTGACACTTTAATAAAGTGATTTATTTTTATTTTATTTTTTTGCAGCCCTGGTGAATTGAAAGAGCCATTTTAAGATGGAATTCGCCAGGAATTCGGGTATTTATTGGACAAAATTATTTACAACTTTTAAACTTTTGTGTTATTTTTTCAAGTATTTAATCAAAAGAAATCAATCAAACCAAAGTTCCACTGAATTCCACTAATTCGCTTAAAGTGCCTATGAAATGAAAAATCAAGCTATTAAAAAATAAGCTCATTTAAAAGGCCTTTCAAAGCAAAGAAGTATGGCGTTTTTCTTTTTCTGATATCTTCTTTCCTCCCAGAGATATTCAGGTTTCTTATGATATGCAAATTAGGTACTGATGACGTCACAGGGTGTGAAGTTAAAGGCTCAAAAAACAAAATTAAGAATATCTCTGGTAATAATTGGACAATCTACTTTAAACTTGCCAAGCTTGTTGCACCCAAACAAATACACCAGCCGGTGTATATTTTGATGTTGCTATGGCAACACACTCGGGTCCAGATCTCTGTCATGCAGAAATGATAATTCCTGTATTTGATCTTCAACAAAGATTGTCTGCTTCTTTTAGTTTGATAAGGAGACCTAGTGTAGTGCAAGCGTTGTATATTTTTCAAAAAGAGCTAAGGATTTTGCCCTGTAAGGTGAAAAATGGTTAAATTTGAATTAAAGAGGAAAGAGACTGGAACCAAGACTATTGCCATGGCAACATTAAATTATGCACCATGTGATGTATTATATGGGGTTAAATGCCCATGCAAAGTTTCCATTGCATTGCTTCATTCTTTCCAGAGATATGCTTGGTTTTGTGTTTTGACCCTCACAAACACAACTTGTGACGTCATCAGCACCTAATTTGCATATTAGAAGAAAGTTGAATATCTCTACGAGGAAAAAAGATATCGCCGAAAGAAAAACGCCACCCTTCTTTGCTTTGAAAGGCCTTTTCAATAAGTTTATTTTTTAATAGCTTCATTTTTCATTTTATAGGCACTTTAAAAGACAACTTTAACAAAATAGCTACACATTAGATTTTAGCTATAGCTTCTGAACTTTGAGATTCATTTTCTCAGGTTCTGATAAAAAATTGTTGTTGGTATTATCGCCGATGATGACTTACATCTTTTGAAAAAGGTAGAAAATGATGCAACAGGATTTAAATTAATCTGGTAATCGATTTTTGTCTAAAATTAATATTACTCCATTTCCTGATTGATTGATTGATTCCGTCTTAAACTTACCAGTTACTGTCCATTCAAAGCATTTTCATTGCTTAACTTATGTTGCATTCCAGTGACATCATTTAAAGTTACAAATGTAAAAAATGAAAAAAAATTTACCTTGGTTCTTGGCCCTGACTTCAACTTTGCTGGTGTTGAATTCCTTGGCTGCCCCTGCTGAAAAGACTGTAGCTCTGCTAAGGTTTCCTGGAGCCAAAACAGTTCTTGCTTGAAGGATAAACTTGCTGTTATCGGCATCAACCATCGTGTATTCCCCGATTCCGTTAAACGTGTAATCTTTATCGTCCAGAGTTTTAAAGTGTGGATCTCCCCAAAACCATCCTAAAAACGAGATTACAGTTTAGTTTGATGATATTTTTTTGTAACAAATTTAGTTTACAGCGGAGCCATAGAATGACGAGTCTTCTATAGCCTCAGTGAAGACCCAGAGGACTCAGGACTCAGTGAGGACTTAGAGGACCATAGTTGCCGGCTTATAACTTTGGCTTCTGTAACATGAATAGGATGCTAGTCTCCATCCCCCCCCCCCCCCAGTTTTCTTGCCAGAGGCCCCAACAGTTCGCAAGTAACTATTTATACTCTTGCATAAAAAGGACTGCTGTCGAGCCACGTGGCTCATCAGGCCGGAGCTTATCTCGGTTTACGCGGCATTAAGCGGCTGGGAGTATTAAATTCAGGGTGGAGAGAGGCACCATGAGAGTAGCGTGTCTTGTCCAAGAACACAACGCAGTGCTCCCCCCGCCAGGGCTTCAACCCGGACCGCTCGATCATAAGTCCGGCGCAATTACCATTAAGCCCCAATCTAAGGGAATGAAGTCTTCATTTCATTTCAAAGTCGAAAGCTAGCGCGCCTTAAATATTCACGGATCAAGTCTTCTTGTGTGATACACAGAAATGAACGCCGTTACTTACGTCTTCTCGGTGTACGGTATGCTGCACAGTTATCGGCTGGTCGTACTTCGTAGAACTTGTCACAGTTGTTGGAGTCATAGCAGCAGATCTGTTTTGCAGTGATGTCATCCAATTCACCTTCTGGCAGAACAGAATAAACAACTTCTAAACTGCCACCATCATCGCTGACAACAAGAGCACCAAAGTCTTCAAAAAAAATCGAATAGCAACACTTCTGGTAAACAGATGCTTCTACAGGACTTGTGATGTCGTTTGGGAAGGAAGATAGATAACAAAAGTTCGGCGAAAATGGTTCGATAATAGGACCAAAAAATCTGCTGTCGAAATCTGCTTGAAATATTGAACATGGGCAACTCGGAAAAGAAAGTGGTGTTATCGCATTTTTTATATCCTTCTCTTGCCCTTTAAACCACTTCCGGCATTGTGTGTCAAAATCATCGCCTTCCCTTGTCTCAATTCTGTAGAAATACTCTCCTACGACTCCTGTATCGCCAACTTTCGTGTCAAGGTCTTTCACGTTTAGCGACGCCGACCTGCAAAAAAGTTAATAATTGATATCAACACTTACTCAAATAGCCGATTATATAGAAATTGGTTTTCTTCATTAGATTTATTCAAGAGAAGTTCATCTATTTCATGACTTCATAAGTAAGTGGCTAGGTGATTTTTAAACAACGTGAACTTGTTTGTTGAAATATTGTGCGTCTTAAAGAAAAATTACCCGTCAAGCATGGGAAAACGGTCTGGATCATCCAGCACGTCATCGCCGGCGTTAAATCCTACCACAGGATACCCATCAAAGTCGTCTTGGTATTCAGGGAACACTTCACTGCAAAATTAATACGTTTGTTCAGTATACGACACTGGCCTGCTAATGGTCTGGCCCCGGTTGTTCAAAAGATGGATAACGCTATCCAGCGGATAAATCGCTATCCAGTGGATAAGTGTTGGCGAAAGAAACTACGCTATCCACTGGATAGTGATTTATCCGGTGGATAGCGTTATCCACCCTTTGAACAACCGGGGCCTGATGGAGGGTAGAAGAGTAGAAGAAGGTAAATAGTAAGAAGTCTTCATCTCGTTATCGTTCTGGTTTCTAACTTGAACCAAAATGAGCGGTCAGATGCAAAAAGATGCAAATCCTCGAAACCAACTTGTAAGTAAAGTACAAGCAGTCCGTCGAGGGTTAAACTAAACCAGAGCGCGAGTGGAGAAATCGCCACATGGCCATTTTCCCACTTGCTTTTTTTTTCTCTTCACGCTCAAGAAAGGTTCGTCTTAGGTACGGACTATTACCTTTTGGAGGAAAAGGCGGGGGGTGGGGGGGAGGGGGGCGGAAATGAAAATTTTTTGGAGACAAACAATTTTTTTCTGTGTCGTTTTCCGTGAAAACATTTTTTTCCGTAGCTTCTTCTTGGAGACGTTAGACCATCCCTTCCTCGGGATTCTATGGATAACCTGATGATGCAGCTGGAAGCAATTTATTTGGGCTTTTTTACTTTTGCAAGCAATCTTTTTCAGGTTTTTTCATCCAACCTGTAAAAAATAATGGTCTGTCCCTTATCGCCCTGAACTGCAAAATTAGGACCGTGTAGGCAAACAATCAAAATGTTCCTTTTCACGGACCAGTTTTAAAGTGGCGCTATCATGGGAATTTTGAGGCATTTGTGCTCATAATAGAAATTAAAAGTTTGATTAAGTATAGTCAAGTCGAGATGCGTCTAGAACACCAAGGTGAAGTTATTAAGTGAATTATTCAAGGGATAGCGAAGCGTAATTAGTTTTTAACCATTTATTTAAGTCTCCCCGACTTTTCCAATTTGTAATCAAAATCTCATGCCGCCTTTATTACTTCAGTGGACTAATACAGTCATTTGTTAATCTATTAGAGGTGGGAGGTGTATCGTGGGCGACAGCACTAGGTACCACCACATTTTGGAATTCCCCGTAGCGGTCGCTTACGACCGCCGACTGGTTAGCTCAGTTGGTAGAGCGCCGGACTACCGTGCGTATTCTCGGGCTCGAGCCCCAAACCGGACTAACACTCAGGGCCTTAAAATAACTGAGGAGAATATGCTGCCTTTGCAATGACATCTGCAAATGGTTAGATGTTCTAGTCGTCTCGGATAAGGACAAAAAACCGAAGGCCCCGTCTCCTGCATCTTCACTGTTATGGTCAGCAGGGGACGTTGATGAACCCAGAGTTGGGCAGTGTTGCGGTGTTGTGGTCTGGTCTTTTGCCCGTTGTACAGTTGAAATGCTCGGAGACATTAGCTCTGTTAGAGCTACTCTATAATCCAAGGGCAAATAAAGTATTCACTTCACTTCACGAGAGCTTCAACTGTATTTACTTACTAAAAGATTGGCGATGCCCACTGAAGAGCGTCACATGGGTAATGATACTTCACAAACGTGTGAGTTCCGTCTGTTATGAGAACTGCTTGAAAAGTGTTGGTCTGCAATACGGCAAAATAGACAAAACTGGGTTTAATTAATATACAGTAGAACCCCGGCCACCCTCGGAGAAATGGCAACCGGCCACTTAATAGAGGTTGGCCGCTTAATAGGGGTTCGTCATAAATTAGCATAAGGCCGTTTAAAAAGGTTACGTTATTTCAAAACAAAATAGCTTGAAAAGGAATAACGGAACCATATAAAGACAACAATAAGCCTGTGTTTGAATGATTTTATCAGCGGTCACTGTCCGAGCTTGTTGAAAATAAATCCAAACATCGTATATTACATTCTTACTGGCCGCTAAATAGGGGTAAAAACAATAGAAGAAAGCTCATCGGGACGACAGAAAGGTGGCCGCGGCCGCTTAAAAGGGGTGTATTATACTGACAATAGTTTCTGTTATATAGGTTGGAAGAACGAAGCAATCAGACCAATTCTAGCTTCATATACTGCTTAATTCAGAAAATTACAGACTTTTATATCAGTTTGCCATGTTGATCAACATGGCGGCCAGTGGGCCGCAGAACAATAAACAAAGAAGCTCCCCCATCGATATTTTTAGTTTTCGTTTCGGAAATTTTCAACTCACATCTTTAAATTACTTACATGTATCTAAATTAATAAAAAAAAACGCAAAAATATCCCGTGAAAGCGAACTACGTCTGCCGTTTTTTTGTGGCCAGTGCTTTTGCACTGCTATTTCAAATCTGTATGTTCATTTTCGAGAATTTCAAAGAAAAATATTTAGCAAAGCAGCTTAATTTCGACTATGATTTCGTAGAAATATTAACTTGAAGGTATTAAATGCCCACAAGAGGTTTACAAAAAGCGGATATTTATTGTATTTTATTTCGGAGGACTTACAATTCCCTCTTCGGCGTCACCATCAAGTTCTTCCTCGGGTCGAAGTCTCACCCACGTTACCACCAGAACCCACGAAGCTGTGAAGGAACTAAACTCTGAATTATTCCTGACATCTTGACTTGCCCTATCAAGTATGTAGGACGCATTTGGTGAATCTTCCGTGTAATCTTGATAGAAGACAGCCGAACGGTTCACTTCGCCGAATACACAGTCCAATTGCGAATCGGAGCAGAATGAACTATAGATATCAATTTTTGACCAGAATGGAGCCAGCATGGGAACGTGATACGGGAAATCATCGTCATAGGTTGCAACAGGCAGATGCCTTTCAAAATCCTCATCGAAACGAACCATCCCATTGGCACAAATCTGCAAGGTCACTTTGGTTAAGTTAAGCTCTTTCCAAATGAAGATTTGGTCACAGCGACAAATATACTGCTATTTAACAATTAGACCCGTAGCCCGCAAGGGCTACGGGCCAATAGCCCATGAGGCGAAGCCGAATGGGCTATTGACCCGTGGCCCTTGAGGGCGAAGGGTCTAATTGTTTTAGTATCACCCAACTAGGCGGACAGAAAAAGCAATAATAAAGTTAGCAAATGCAAGTTGAAGAAAGATTTATTTGGGAATAAAACGAAAGAAAACGTCACGAATTTCGCTACTCGATGACTATTACTAATAGTCCTCTAGTAGCGTAACCAATCATAATACAGAATTTGCATTAGTCCACTATTTGGGTGATACTAATTGTAAATATTTCCCATAATAGATTGAGAGGTGGGAATTATAGGATCGAGGCATCGCTATTTTGAATCAGGGGCAAATAGTGACTGTCGTTTGACGCACAAATGTAACTTTTAATCTTCCCCTCTCCTCTCTATTCCTTCCTTTCTTAGTATTTCTTCATGATGATCAAATTAGCGGTTGATTGCCCTTGCATCACCCCTAAATGTATACCATCCGTGAATGCAACAAAAAATGAAAGCTTGATGTAATAACTTACCCCACCGCAAATGTAATAAAATTTAACACTAAATGCAATGCAATAACCTGACCAATCATAAATGTAATACTTGTTAACCCTTAATGTAACAACATTTTTGTAAATCTTCGGACATACTCGGTTACACTCGTTTAAGCTCTGATAATCTTCGCAGTAGATCGATGGTCATCAAAAGCGCTTGTCTATCTTCGGAATTCTCGGTTTTGGCTTCGTTACTTCGCAGTACCTCGGTGAGCTTCGGGCACGGCACGGGCACCCCCCCCCCCCCCCCCCCACCTTGGCTACGCCCCTGAATACTCATGTTTAATGAAGTTGTTGGGATGTTTAAAACTACGTGTGCTTTTCTCGTGGGGGAAATTGGATCACAAAATGATTTTTGCAATCATGTTTTCTGTCAATGATAAAATGAAAGTGTCTTCTTGCCCTGAATTTATATTTGGTGCTAAAAAAACATATTTAACCAAGATCATCTTTCAAGTGCGGTTCAAACGAGCGACTGTAAACAACAGTGGCGGCAAAGAGACGCAGCACGCGAGCCACAGGAATTTCTGGAATTTGTCGACGAAAGTGGGCGGGGTAGCAGGGCAAAAATTCGGCCCTATTCCACAGTTCGGTGATTTTCGTAGTAACTTTTACTTTAACAGACTTCTTCAGCTCACGAACTGCCATGTCTCGTCACGCCTCCCATGTACTTTTTTGTCGAACTGTTAACATTATTTGCGTTTAGACCACACGAGTTTCCAATAATTAAAGCAATGAGATACTACGTTCCTTTTCTATGATACTTACAAACAGTTTGTAATGCTTAATATCAAAAAACCAAAGGCCATCTTCAAAATCTATTCTTTTGCAAAGTTCGTCCTGTATCATCTCCACTTCAATCTCCTCGTCATTTTGGTCTTCTCCATACGGGTACATTATGTCCCAGAAGCAATCAACTGTGTGAGACAATTTCGCGATTCAATCAAAGGAATCAATTTTGTCCCAGAATCATTGAACCGTGCAAAACATGTTATAGAGCGTTTTCATGTGACGTCACGGCAGCCATATTGGTGTTCCAAAACAAAGAAATGGCCGCCATATTGGTGTACCAAGCCATTCCTTCGGGAATTAAACTCTATTTTTATTTAAGAATCGTCTTTTGTTTTAGTAAACCAATATGGCCACTGGTCACGTGAGTGAAAACGCTCTATTAACTTAAATAAATTTAGCCTAAAAATATAACTGTGCGAAACAATTTTGTAATCAAATTAAAGGAATTTGCTAGTTCGACCAAAACACTGAATTGTGCGACAGAATTTTGTTATCCGTATGCTATGATGTCGACGTTGTGCTTGTTTTTTTAAAAGTTTCAAACCTTTTAATCTTTCATTGCTTTTTCTCAGTGAAGTAAAATATAAGAATATAAATATATAATATTTAACATTTAATGTTAACATCTCTTTTCTTGTAGTATTGCAAACGTGACTAATCACTTCTTTCGTCAAATTGGTTGTTTTGTTACGTCGGTTGCTTGGTATGGTATGGTATGGTATGGTATGGTATGATATTTATTTAAAGTCGTAGACGTTGGAAGTGGTTGCCTAATCTCCCGAGCCAGGGCCCGGTTGCATAAAACGTCTACTTAAGTGCAAACTTAAGTAGGACACTTACGAGTCCGTTAAGGGTACACTTACGGGTGTTGCAAGGAACATACTTAGTGCACTCTTAAGTATCTACCTTACGGGGTAACTTACGGGTCTACTTAAGGTCACACTTAATTTTGTTGTGGTCATTTTATTAATGACTCCGACTCTGTTTTTCAACTGATAAGTAACGAAAGTAGTGTCTGGTAGTTTAATTAAAAAAAGAGAGCTACAATAAGGCTTACAAATCGGTATTCTAAAAAAAAAATGGGCGTTCCTCTTGAAGAACTCCGATTCAAGGTAGAGAAAAGCTGCAATGTAATTGTAAGGTTGCCCTTAATTTGCTTTTTGATATTTGGGACTTAAACAATGGATTTTCAAATTGATTCCAAACATGAGGAAGTTGAAAATGATGATGCAGACGCCACTGGTGACAACGATACCGATGGCATGTACCAAGACGGCAATGAAACTGAAGGGGTCGACAAAAACGTGTCGATTTTTGAGGGTTAAGTTTTTCAAAGAATTTGTAATTCGATTAAAGGGAAGTATCTTTGTGGATTTGAGAAAACTATACATTTGAGTTTGAGTAAACAAGTGAGTGGAACTCATCAAGCCCGCTGAATTCTGTTTAATTATAGTATGAATCGTGTTTTTACTTTAATATCCATTTGACATGTTTGGGTTCCTTTAAGGACAAGTTTAAAACGTGGGCAGTGGATCATAAAGGGCATTATAAGTACTTAAACAAGAAAATACCTTTTCCTTTCACCTGTCAGAAAAAGTTCGCGTTAACTTCAGTAAAGATACGGGACCTATATAGGTCCCGTAAACTTACGGGCTGTTTTTGACGTAAAAAACGTTTTATGCAACACCCACAATTTCTGTTGCATAAACGACACTTAGGTGCACACTTACGAAAATCGTAAGTGCAGCCACTTACGTGCACTCCGTAAGTGGATCACTTAAGTGATTTAATGCAACTCACTTAAGTTATGAGTACACCTATGTGTACCCGTAAGTGTTACGGGCGTTTTATGCAACCGGGCCCAGGGGCTCATGTTAAAAACGCACGACTATTTACAATAAAAGCATAACTACTTAGTACATTACTATTACATTAATATCATAAAGATAAAAGGAAAATAAAGAGAAATGCTAAGATAAATCTAGAATTAAAATATAAACTATTCTTAAATGCAACTAATCCTAATATTAAAGATTTGAGTCAGTACTAGAAGTATAAAAATATATATGTACAAATATAAAAATAAAGATAAAATTATATACAGTTCATACACTGGCACCCTGAAAACTTCATACCATTTAGGCGAGCGCGAAATTGTGCTAAGGTGGTCGAAGATTTGGCGTAAGCTGGCAACTGGTTCCACAAGTGGGCAATTATATACAGAAAGGGGTTGTGCATGACAAGGCTGTTATATGGGGGCTGCACAACAGACGTGACGTCGTTAAATTCGTGCGAGTGACGTGTGGTGCTAAGGATGATATGACGTAGACTGAGTAGCAGGTGACTTAGTTGGTGTTTGATTTTGTTGGGTTGGAACGGCGCGCACGTTCTACCCTAGCTAAACCGCCAGCTACTAGGCTAGATGTGACGCAGCGGTGACAGCCGATTGAAAGCACTATTTTCCAAGATTTATTAAGACTAATCAAAAACTTGGAATTTCTTTGGATAAATTCCTCATTTTTGATTATCTGACCTCTGATCACCTGACTCGGTCAGTACGCTAATCGTTTCACTAATTCGAATGAATCATATCAAGACAAACTTCATACTCACTTGGTGTGCCACAATCAACTCCAGTGTAAGCTTTAGGAATTGGACAGACACAGAAGAACGTGAAGTCATCAGCTACATAGCACTCACCGCCATTCTTACACGGGTTGCTGTTGTAGCAAGGGTCAACTGGCGAATAAGAAAACCATATCAATATTTTAGGTCTAATTAGCGAAAACGCTTCTTTATGTTAGTTTGGAAAATTGGTCTGAGGGTTTATAGAGGTTTAAAATTAGCAATTTCGGTATTTTTGGCGGTTTTGGAGGTTCATAACGTCTTGGCGGCGTGTTCTTTCTTCAGTGTCGGAGTATGAACTTGTGAAAAACGAAAAACTCTGCAGAAACAGCAGTGATATAATCCAATCAAATTCATTTGAATTTTATTGTGAAAATTACTGCATATTTGCATTGTAGTCAAGACGGGAAAATATTGACCGCGGTAAATACCCTTTTAGCCAAACACATTGATAGGTTTGGTAGTGTCTTGCCTGTGGCATTATGTAATATATATTAGTATCACCCAACTAGTGGACTTATGCAAATCCTGCAGTTTGATTGGCTACGCTACTAGAGGACTCTTAGTAATAGTCATCGAGTAGCGAAATTCGTGACGCTTTCTTTGGTATTATTCCCAAATAAATCTTTCTTCAACTTGCATTTGCTAACTTTATTATTGCTTTTTCTGTCCGACTAGTTGGGTGATACTAAAACAATTAGACCCTTCGCCCTCAAGGGCCACGGGTCAATAGCCCATTCGGCTTCGCCTCATGGGCTATTGACCCGTAGTTTTTGCGGGCTACGGGTCTAATTGTTTAATATCATAATATCATACAGGAACTAACATACCGTGGCTACAGTTTTTCCCAAGGAATCCATCTGTACAGTTGCAGGAATAGCTATTTATTCCGTCAACACAGGTCCCATTGTTTTGACAAGGATTAGTAGCATTAGTAGCATTACATTCGTCTATATCTAAAAATCAAAATAACAAACTCTGATGTCAAAATACAAATTCTACTTACTAGTCGCCATTAGGAGTTATGACACTTTCCTATATTAAAGTTTTATGTATGTGGCAGCGTGGCCGAGTGGTTTAAGACGCTGATGTTCTACCCGGTGATGCAGGGTTCAAGCTCTCCTCCCTGCCACTAGCTAGATTCGTTCCCGGTCGTCTCAAGTCCAAATCCTCGGTCAAGCTTTGTATACAGGCAGCTCAGCTAGCCTGTCTCCTGCCAGTTGTGATTTAAAATATTGGTTTCCCCTGTTTTAGTGGCATTCCTGTAAACTAGCAGTACATTACATTGCATTATATTACATTATATTACCTATTTCACAATTAAAACCTTCAAAACCAGGAATGCAATGGCACTCAGCGGTACCATTGTTATTTACTCTACATTCTCCATCGTTGTAACAGTCTAAAGAACTGCAAGGATCTGTCAAACACAAGACAAAAAAATTACCTTGGTGCATACATTTCTAACACGTTTTGTGTACGCTTCGTGAATGCATCAGTGGGAAGTGAGAAGATTTAATAAAACATGGCCAATTAAAAGTATTCACTGCAGACGTAATAGAAAGGAAAACTAGAGGCGAATAACATCATAACCAGAAGTCACCAGTTTTGACCCGTTGGGGTGGGGGGTTCTTGTATGAAAAAGACGGGAATACTCATCGAAAAACCAGTCTAGAGACCAATCTGGATATAACTTTGTTAATTTCTTCCCTTGCAACGATGAACGAGATCTTGACGGCTGATAATATTTCCGTTCTATCCACGCAGAACAACTTGGTCTGACGATGAGCATCTCCATCTCTTTTATATGGGGGTCTCTCTAGGACTTAAGAAATTTTTAAAATTGAATATCTTAAGCTAGCGATATCGACTAATAAGCAGAACGCCTCAGTACCTGGAGCAACTGTAGATGCAATTTGCACTGATTCAGAGATTGTTGGATGAATGGTAACTGATGATTCTGTCAAAAAAGAGTATAAAAACTGTTTGGCATGATGTGCTGACTTATTAACTAACATACTGATTAAACAAACGTTACAAAAATATTAATAATGCCTGAGGATCACTCCTACTTCAGATGGCGTTCTAAACCTTTTTCTTACTTCTCAGAGCCTGCACAATACACGAAGAGGCAACAACCAGCAATTTATTTTTAGTTTGCTTGGCTCAATCTTTTTGATCGTTCAAATGAGTTTAGTCCCCCGTTGCAATAGTGTTTTTGTTTTTATGCTTTAATGTTTATAAATATTTTTAACTTTCAAAAATTTTCAAATTCGTTGTAGTTTTCACTATACATCTTACGCCAGAAATGATGAATAAAATTTATAATTTTTAATTTAACCTGTTAAACACATTGGTGAGGGATTTATTCCATCGCCAACTATAAGCCGATAGAATCTCGAGCTTAGAAGTCTAAATATAAATTGAAACTACTAAATACGAAGCTTTACCTGAGTACGATGTGGACAACATCGAGATAGAACCTATAAAGATCAAGAAAAAAAAAAGAGATCATCAGGTAAATTAAAGCAATGAGTGTGATGTGATAATGCGATTTCACCTACCTGATAAACTCTCAGTTGGAGAAGTTGATATCGAAGTTGATGGACCTGATATAATAAGATCATACGATTGTCCACGATAAGTCAAACTTAATAGACCATAGTGTGGTCACACATTTAATATTCTAAAAACATTTAAATCATAAATGTCGAGTATTTACTTGAAGACAATGAAGAAATGGAAGACGAACCCGCCGGCCGTTGTGATTCATGAAAGTGGAGGGAAACTGAAGATTTGAATCTATTTTCTGATTAAGAGCGGAACTCATTAAATTGAACGGTCAAATTTCCTATTGTACAAGCCTGGTGGTGTTTCAGTGATCTTTCCAAATAAAACATTCGCTTTGAGTTAACATCTATACTGGACGGTTTTAGGCCAGACTTCGTTTCATGTGTCTTAATAACCCTTAAACATGACGAACTTAAGAAACCGTCATTTAATATACTCTTAATATTGTGGCATAGTTAGAAGTGTATCATTAAAACCTGCTTAGTGTTTTGCAAATAACAGAACTGAAATGAAGCAAAATAAATTACATCTATAACATACTATATTTTACCAGAAGATGCAGAAACACTTGAAGATGAGATCGAAGATGGAGATGAACTCACAGATGACGAGTTCGAAGGCGAAGCTGAAGATTGAGTCATGCTCACAGAAGAGGAGCTCGAAGGCGAAGCTGAAGATTGAGACATGCTCACAGATGATGAGCTCGAAGGTGAAGCTGAAGATTGAGACTTGCTCACAGATGATGAGCTTGAAGCCGATTGAGATGTGCTCACAGATGTTGAGCCTGAAGCCGATTGAGATGTGCTCACAGAAGTTGAGCTTGAAGGCGAAGCTGAAGATTGGGTCATGCTTATAGATGAAGAGATAGAAAGTGAAGGTGAAGATTGAGACGTACTCAAAGTTAATGAGCTGGAAGACGAAGCTGAAGATTGGGATGCGCTCACAGATAATGAGCTAGAAGACGAACGTGACGATAAGCTGGAGCTAGAGGAGTCTAATCATAAGAAAATGTAATTAGGTACAGTTAGATTACGTAACGTATTGTTGACATTCTATAATGTTTACCTTCATGCATATTGGCTAGATACAAAATTGTGAAAAATTGTTACTTGTCCATTTTCATTGGGGATGAAAAAATACTTTATATATTAACCGCCACTGCAAATGTGCTTAAAGACGAGTTCGAAGATTGCAGATGATGGGCTGGTGATGCCTAAAGCCGTGCTCGTGTACACCAATACGACTTGGGTCACATAGCTGTTTCTTCTAAGTTACTATAGCCTTAGCATGCAAGAAACTAGATAAGGTACAATTTAAACATTCATTGCCTTCTCCTTCGAACACATTTTATTGTTCATAGACAATGCAAAAGCACATACCCGAAGATAGAGACACACTGGCACTGCTGCTTGAACTTGGAGACACACTTGCACTGCTGCTTGAGCTGTAGGATACACTAGCACTGCTGCTTGAGCTATCAGATACACTGGCGCTACTGCTTGAACTTGGGGACACACTGGCACTACTGCTTGAACTGTCAGACACACTGGCACTGACACTGCTGCTTGAGCTGTCAGATACACTGGCGCTACTGCTTGAGCTGTCAGATACACTGGCACTGCTGCTTGAGCTGTCAGACACACTGGCACTGACACTGCTGCTTGAGCTGTCAGATACACTGGCGCTACTGCTTGAGCTGTCAGATACACTGGCACTACTGCTTGAACTTGGAGACGCACTAGCACTGCTGCTTGATGATGGAGACACACTGACACTGCTGCTTGAGCTGTCAGACACACTGGCACTGCTGCTTGAACTGTCAGACACACTGGCACTGCTGCTTGAACTTGGAGATACACTGGCACTGCTGCCTGAACTGTCGGACACACTGGCACTGACACTGCTGCTTGAACTTGGAGACACACTGGCACTGCTGCTTGAACTGTCGGACACACTGGCACTGACACTGCTGCTTGAGCTGTCAGACACACTGGCACTGCTGCTTGAACTGTCGGAAACACTGGCACTGACACTGCTGCTTGAACTTGGAGACACACTGGCACTGCTGCTTGAACTTGGAGACACACTGGCACTGCTGCTTGAACTTGGAGACACACTGACACTGCTGCTTGAACTTTCGGACACACTTGCACTGCTGCTTGAACTGTCAGACACACTGGCACTGACACTGCTGCTTGAGCTGTCAGATACACTTGCACTACTGCTTGAACTTTGGGACACACTGGCACTGCTGCTGGAACTGTCAGACACACTGGCACTGCTGCTTGAACTTGGAGACACACTGACAGTGACACTGCTGCTTGAACTGTCAGACGCACTGGCACTGCTGCTTGAGCTTGGTGTTACTAAAAATTGTAATGAGTTTGCATGAAAAATTATTGATGGCGCATCAGACCTCTCTGGATTCAAGCTACCCAGTCTTCTCAACTGTAATTGCTTATAAGGGCAGTTTTTGAATTGACTGCGTAATTCAGTTATGTTTGTTTTGGTTTTACATCTCCCATGCATGCCCTATAATGTGTTTTCCTTTCAACAGATCAGGAACAAAACTAAAATTTACTTTTCTCGCGTACTTCCCTCGCCGGAAAAGAATACATTTTCCTCAGTTCAAATTCTTTCACTGTTGTTTTTTGCATTTTCCTGATTGCTACCTAGAATGCGATTTCTTTGGCGTTGGTTTAACAACAGTCATAGGATAACTACTCTTAATGAGACAAAGGATACCTTCACGAAAATTACGTCTTTCTTACCACCATATTTTATCACATGAATTAAAAAGAAAATCACAACTTTACAGACGAAATTAAACGTCAGTGTTAATTCCATTCTCATAAAAAATCTGACAAATACAATGACGCTTTCTCAACTACTCAACATGGCACCATAGAATTTAATAAGAGATAGAATTGATAGAAATTTGCAAAAGACGATTGCTTGAGCAAGAACTTATGGTAGATATAATGCAACTTGTAAAAGGGAAGTTTTATAAAACTCTTAGCTTACCTGAAGTCGTGTAGCAGAAACACGTTTGTGCTGCAAGAAAATGTCAAGAGAGTAGAAAAGTAAATTCGTTTAACGTTTGGAAAGGTATATCGCCAAACCATTTATTTAATCACACTGTCACCCTTCCAAAACTTTATTTAAGAAGCAGCTTCTCTAATAAGTCCCCAAGAGTGTAAAGAATTTTTTCTCGAGGCATGTCTCCGTTATTTTGTATCTCTCGACAGTAAGTGAGTCTCCAGGACAAAAGGATTGCAACACAACTTGTGCGGTAATTAACCAAAAACATACAAACGGTTTAAATTTTCAGTTAAACAATTAATATCTCATCTTTGTGGGTGAAAAATCGTACATCTAGGTTTCAGATAATTGCAATGTGTTACGAAATAATAAAAGCAATCAATTATTCAAGCAAGTAGTCAAACCTGCACTGGACGAGGAAGAACTCGACGGTGACACACTTGCTGAAGATGAACTCGATGGAGACACACTTGCAGAAGATGAACTCGATTGAGATACAGTGGCAGAAGATGAACTCGATAGAGACACACTAGCAGAAGATGAACTCGATTGAGATTCACTGGCAGAAGAGGAGCCTGAGAATTGAACGAGATGATTACAACTTAAATTTGACACTGAAAAGTGGACAAAACATGCACTACAAATTTGGATTTAGAAAAAGAAGCTTTCCATTTTCATTTGAGCACTAGCTCACTAGCGCACTAGCACTAGCGCATCAAAACAACTCCAATCCCCATGTTTGTTCATTTTGCCATAGTTACTATCAGAATCATAATATTTATTGCCAGGGAACAGACTACTAAATAGCTAAATTTGCTTTGTTTACCATGGTATATTAGTTAAACCAGTGCATGCCGTCGTTTTTGTAACTTAAACTGGACTAGTTTTTGTGCTAAAAGCTTTAAAATATTTTTATGCTTACAATTTAAAACTAAGCATCGACAGGAAACTCTTAAATTTCAATGTCGCATTAGCTTTATTTGAAAGTTAACCCTTAGCATGCAGATCATCAAAATTTATCCGTGGAATTAAAACGTTTTCTGGATAGATATGGAAGAAATAATCATAATAATCATAGACATTTGCTTTGAAAGTAAAATCCGTGTTACTTACTCGAGGACCAAGGTGTGGTGCAGACACACAACAACCCGTCTGCTGCTGAAAAAAAAATTGTTGATTTTAATAAGAATATAAATAAATAAATCACTTTTTTAAGTGTCAAAACCTATGCAAAACATGGATGGTTAAGCAACAAAAGCTTAAGTGCCTAAAGAACTTCTAGAAGAAGAAGCGACAAGAACACTTATAAATATTGATAATAGCTGGCTGCAATAATTTTGATCGCTGATCGATTTGAAATAATTATAAAATTGATTTAGTGTATCTTTTTAATTAGGCGCACAACGTGCATGCATTTGTTGATGTATGAAAAGAGATTTAAACAAATTAATGTCATTTAACTAACTTTGACAGTCTCATTATATAAAAATGGAAATAGTGACCAGTGAGTAACGTAAAAAGCCGTTTAAGCTCCGTGGCTCGTAAGTTCAACACAGCTCCAGTTATTATAGCATGAAGCAACTAGAATTATCACCCCATCCTCGCCTGGATGGGCCAGGATGCTGGTCCATCACAGGTTACTTATTTTACACCTCGGCATCAGTTAAGTTGCCCCAACAATTGTCCAGTCCCCGCTTCACAGTGTAAAGATACATTTTCTATATATTACCTGAAGATGCAGATACGCTTGAAGAGGATGCAGA
This sequence comes from Meandrina meandrites, assembly GCA_963693305.1. Lineage (NCBI taxonomy): Eukaryota > Metazoa > Cnidaria > Anthozoa > Scleractinia > Meandrinidae > Meandrina > Meandrina meandrites. The sequence goes on from OY855909.1 coordinate 2,245,307, forward strand.
CATGCTTGAAGACGAACTTAAAGAGTCAGATGCAGACATGCTTGAAGACGAACTTAAAGAGTCAGATGCGCTGGAGGATGTTGAGCTGGAAGTGGCACTTGACGATGCAGAAATGCTTACAGATGCTGATGAACTTGACGAGGTTGTAGCGGAACCTAACAACAAGACCTTATATATTATCTAACAACGCAGTTAAAATAATTTGGGCGTGGGACTAAAGTGGGTTATTAATTGATTTGAAAATAGTCTGGCGAGGTTGGTTTGGATTGTAATGTGGTCATTTGAATAGCCATAACCATTTCACAATAAATCCAGTCCCTTTTTTGATTTGACAAAAATAAAACATCTTCAACGTATACGTATGAAAGTAGTAGTTCAATTGGTAGAAAAATTACTGACAGGTAATGATGAAGCAAAAAGAATTACAAATTACGAACGACGTTCAATATAGAAAATCTGTTAAATAACCGAAGATATTGAGCTACGCATGACGTATCTAAAATGTTCGAATTCCTGTTGTAATTTCTTTCGCGTTGTATGATTTGTTCTTTATTTCTAGGCAATCTTACATCAGTGGAATGTAAACTGTTACTGAATGCAAATTGCCTTTGCTTTTTATAAGACAGTCCTTGTTTTCTTCATTATATTTTGCAGATTGTTTATTTTGTGAAGGTTCAAATCGCCGTATAATACGAATTTTGCAACAACATTGAAATTTACTCATATCTTCTTCGACGGTGATCCGATAGCACACTTTTCAGAGAACACACAGAGCTGCATATATTTTCATATTACGACACAATGGAGTCTCGGTTTCTGTCTTTATGATAATTATGCTCTAATAAAGGTCACAGTTCCACGTGATTTGGCTCTAAGGTGATGAAGAGACCTTCTTAACCATTCGAGGGTGTGAAGTCAGGTGCTTTGGTCTTCCTCAGAGCACGAAGACATTTAGTACGGGATAAAAATGCAAAATAACGACGTTATATATTCTCTTTGTTCGTGCGAAAAATTTGACGTTAACTATGTTCAAACCGTTACGTAATATATCTTTTGCTCTTGAAAAAGTCTTTTCGGTGAGAAAGATACCTGAAAGAATTTCACTATTTTATAATATGAAATAAAGAATAAAAATTTGTATGCATAATAAAGAATTTAAATTGCGACACCGTTACAAAGAACTTTCCATAAATATAAATTGTACATACATACATACATACTTTATTTGATAAGTAGGTTGAGTAAAAATTTATTTTATTTGATAAGTAGTTTGCGTACTTATATTTACGTAGGCTAAAGTTAATCACGTGATCAGAACAGTAGGAAGGCTCTAAGCTCGCTAATGAGTTTTTTCCTTTTGTTTCTGTTTAAAGTAAAATGCTGTTAATTACGCTTTGACAGCCAACGCGAATGGCGTCTTGAGGGTCCATCAAACAAAACAAGATTTCAAGAACAATTGAGCCGAGAAATTTTAACTATGTCTCCAACTGCTGCTTCGCGCAGGTTTGTTTCAGTGTCTCAGGAAAGATGAAAACGTCGATAAAAAAATATTTAAGAACCAAGGACAGAGATACTAGTTTGTCAACTGCTTATTTTTACGTTCAGTGTTTCCAATAGCGTGATTCCCGTCGCATAAATTTGATAATTAATTAATTTGAAGATAATTGATATAATCTGTAGAAAGCCTGTCGCTTGACATGTTTTAAAAATATAAGCTTGCTAAGACGGAATTTTCTCAAACCAATACATAATAAAGATAGGGCTGTTTACAGAAAAAAGTGTTTAGATTTTCCAAGCTATACCGATATATTTCGTTTCCCATGGCATCCCGCAGAGTCAATCTTTTTTCGCAATCCATAATAAACAATATTTCTGGAATGATCTTGTGGCAAATAATTTGCATTACGCTAAATCTATTTATGTATAGTGATATCGTCAAAAAAAAAACAACCCCGGGACATCTTTCATCTTTCGAAGTAATTCTGTCAATATAAGGTATGAATACAATAATAAACCTGCTCCATGTGAATGACTGTTTTTCTATGCTTCTTTTGCCAATTGGCTAACAAAGATACTGATTACCAACTACACTATCTGATGTCTTCAAATTAAAAATTTCTGTTCGCATCTTACAGAACGAACGTTCTTAAAGATGAGCTTACGTAATTTTTTAGTGAATTTTTTTTGGGTGCGTGTTCAAAATGTTTCAATTTTTAGACTAGATAGATCGCAGATGTTTTCTCCCGTGAAGTTGTTTTCTCGTTGTATTGACATGCAACTAGGCAACCACGGCATCATATGGAGATTTCTTTGTGAAACATTTCAAATAGCATGCTCATTTGAAACAGCATGAACTAGGTTTTCAACATGCAAATCTTGAGCTGTTGTTAGTTTTATGATACCTTGGGAACATAACTTTTTCCTCGATTACTAAACGAACATTGATGCGTGTTTTTGTTTCTAGATGAATGCTGATGGCTGTCTTTCTTATCAGTTCATTTAAAAATTCTTCTAATTCGGCTTTTGATCAATAAAAAAAGGAAAAGCAATTCATATGGTTTCGACACGGTCTTATCGATCATCTCATTGAATAAACTAAAAAATAGTCGCAAGTGAACGAAGGTGCTTCGGTGTTGCACAAAACGTACAACTAAATGTACTAAAACTTCCGCATTCATTGAAAAGCAAACCCATTATTTCTGCATGCTTTTTAGTATCCATAGTTTATACAATTAAACCGACCGTTCAAGAGTGGATCAGTTTCTTTTTCGTCTAAATGCTTACACAGAGAACTGACCGCAAAGATTCGTTTGCTCTGCAAGCTGGCACTGTTAGTAAGATTTATTTAAATATTCCTGCTACCGATCTCGAGAGAGTTGTTATTCACGGCTCGCAAAAACAGCTGTTGAAATGCCACTAAATTACTTAAAAATACGATCTACCGAGCTTACAAACCAAGAAATATTTTTTGGCAATATAAAGTGTTTCATGAACGATTTTAATTTATTAATACCAACAAAAATTCTGCGTTCATTATACGAATTGAAAAATCTAAGACTAAAACATGAATTGGTTTCGAACCATGCAAATCGCAAACCGCTGAAAGACTACAACTAATCTAGTCGGCTACATTTGTTCTAAGACGAAACATTTACTAGACTAAAGTGCTGCTTTTGATTTCGCGATAGTAGAAAGTATACGTTTGGGGTTTTGAGGTTTATAATGATGTAACTTAGCATCACACATTACAACAGAATACACGAGGAACGTGTGCGGCATATTAATTAAAAAATTTACCCTTCGTCATAATGAAGACACCAATCGATTATTTAATGTACTTTACACGAAAAATCAATATTAAAAAAATTGTACCTTCAGAAAGATTGTAGGACGCCAGGGAAAACAGTACCACGAGGAAGGTGGCTAATTCCGCAAAGTTCTTCAGCCCCGCCATTTCACATGCGTTGAAACAATTAATGGCGCACCAGCTTTCAAGATAGCTCCCTTAATACCCTTCCCAAAAAATCTCACGCTACTTGATTGCGTTTTTCTAAACTCGTTTCGCGTGAGTTATCTTTGTAACTCCGGAAAAAACGACGGAAGTAAGGAAGACTGGATTTGCTCTACAAAGCAGAAATTTGAAACGCGTGTAATTTGATCCTCAAATTTCAGATCAGCAAATGCATATTCCACAAGATTGCCGGTCTTGTATACAAAAGAACTTGTGTGATTTTGTTATGACGACAAAATATTTGTTACTAAGGTGTCGTCCACTCACACAGCTTAAGGGAAATACAAACAACGCTAACTAGCTGCCCCCCAGCGAAAGAGCGCAGCTGGAGAAAGTGTTTTCCTTCCAGCATTCGCTATCTTTTATCGCGTCAAAACCTTTATTTCTCGCTTACTAAATTGTCAAATAGAAAATTTCGTCAATTGATATAAACAAACTAACGTTGTCAACAACAGCCTGGTAACCCTAGAGGAAAAAAAGTTGCTTGCGAGAAAACAGTTCTTGATAGCCGTGGGAATGATTTTAATCAACGATGAATCTGTATTAACAGTTACCTACAAATGTTCATTGGTCATTAATTAAATCGAAGTTGTATTACAACCACGAACAGTTCAGAATTGATTTTCGAAAATTTTTATTTAGGCTATACCATTGAACTGGGTAGTAAATTGAGCACGAGTGCAGTTTATATGAATTTCAATCTATGCAAATGACTTTCTTCTTCTGGGCGGGTGAACAGAATCTCATATTTCAGCCACCCTTCACAACAATTGGGTCGTCTGTTAACATTGGTGGCGTACTGGGTTTTTAATTTCATTTTTGTGTCTTAAATCATTTAGGGCTCAGTATGAAAATACATCACATGCAATCGAGGGTCAAGCACAGCACAGTGTGACGAATTGATCGATGTGGCACGCAAGGCATCGCGGGTAAAAGAACTGATCCATAAAGACGCGCCCTTTTGCAAAAGCTGCAAGTAAGGATGAACAAACCCAGTTTTTTGTCGAAAGGAACTCCAGAATGAGAGCATTCTTTGTTTTTCACTAAAATTCGTGAAGATCGTATCGGAAAGTCAGAACTATAATACTACTATCGTCGAGTCACGTGACCCGGTGTGAATTTCTTCTGGTTTTGAAGCGCGGCCCTGAATCTCGGTGACAGATCAGCTCTCAGCTCGTATATGAAAAAAAGGAAGGAAAAAAACACGAAAGAGGCAGTGCTAATGGGTTAACAACTTACCCGAACCCTAAGGTTAAGACACGTGGCAAAAATTCTACTTCTGCCGTCTGCCGTTTGGCGCTTCAGAAATGGGCAGGTTTGTGTTTGTCGTGGATGTGTGATTTTTTCCCTATTTTTTGGAGGGATTTTTTTAGAATTCGGCAGAAGGGTAACAAAATGAATTGCAAGCCCGCGTTTGCCGTTTGCCGTATAACGTCTTACTTAATCTCTCTATTATTTATCAGTGTCCGACAGAAATTTTAGTTTAATATTAACCCTGAGTGCAATTTAGCACCTAGCATAGCTTACAGCCGAGTAACCTTCAAGCTGCACTAGCCCAGATAATTTTTCACTCGCTCAGTCTTCTTCACACAAACACAGAAAACATGTAGCCGCCCCCCCCCCCCCCCCCCCACGAACATAAAATTTTCAACTTTAAATTTAATCACGTTCGGCATTGTTCCTTAGTTTAAACTAGTTTAAGGACGCTTACAAAGGTTTCGAGTAGTTTAAACTATTTATCTATCTGTGTCTCAGTTCATTTTCAAGGTATTTCAGCACATATTCTTCGGACATTTCAGGACCTGACACATAGTCCAATATCTTCCCCTTTTCGTCTGTGTCTAAATTTTCCTTCATTTTGCAACCATGGACGGTCAACTTGCCACTTCGATGAAAATGTTTTGATATTCGCGAGAATCACGAACCGTTGTCGACGTGCTATTATCAAAAGCGGTAGTCTTTTCGCTAACGGATAATTTAGACACCCCAGGAAGATATCTCCACATTTTAACACTAAGTGAGTTCAAATATAGTGTCTCTTCATCATTTAACATTTACATGTACCAAGCGATACTATTTTTTTATGTTTGCGAACCCAAACTTTGCGACCCAGCGCCATGTTTGTGGGAGATTACAAAATGGTAAACATTGTAAACTACTGGCTTATGGACAGTTGAAAGTAGAAAGTTACGCTTATTTTGAATAACATATTCTGGAGATGAAAATCGTACTCGCCAAACCGGGCGAGAGATCAGTGATTTGTACTCGCCCGACATTTTTGACACTCGCCTGGGCGAGTGGGCGAGCGCTAATGTCCAACCCTGCACTTTGCTCTCACACTGCCTCTCTCCATCCAGGTGTAACCCTGCGATAGACTAGCATCCCATCCAAGGGGAGTAGAAATGTTCCCAGTAACTTACTGCTACTGAAACCGGGATAAGCTCCGGCCTGCCGCTGGGCTCGAACTCAGACTTTACCTTGTACCCTTGTATTTATTTATTTAGACAATCAGGTAAAAAAGGTCCAGAACTGCCAACAACACTGTTTTTAACGATTATACAAGATTTTAAAGCATTTTTGCTATTTACAGAATGACTTAATAGAGTAAAAAATACGTTCACTTCGCACCCAAAAGGTGTGAACTTGAGGGTTTTATAACAATATTCGAATCAACATTTTTCTTAGAAACATGTTTAGCAAGATCTTGTTCTCAATGTTTTTAACAATAGCTTCAATGTATCACAAAGGATTTTTATTTGGATATGACAAATCTACATACACCAGCGTTGTTGTGAACATAACGTAGATGCCATGTTGATATCACGCTTAGGGCGCGTTCGTTTGGGATCAATCTGGAATAAGAATAATTGGAATTATAATGCAAGTTAGCTTTCGTTTGGCTGCTCTTCCTATTCCGGAATACTTGGATTTCCATTCCGGCTATTCTGCTCCGGCTATTCTGCTCCAGGGAGCAGGATAGCCGGAATATATTCCAAAATATATTCTTATTCCAGAATATTCCCAAACGAACACGCCCTTAGAAGACACTTCTAAGCCGCGAGGATTGAAGCATGTTAGGGTTGTTTACTCAGGTTAATTTGTCATAGAACACGTACAGCCATGGCTTCGGCATCGAACGTGACGATCTCCGATTACCATTCACGTGTGGTGTTTAGAATGTCAATTGACCCAATTCAGTGGAAAGAAAAGTTATTAAATTTTCAAAATTGCCCATTATTGCCCACAACCATTTCACTCTGCACGTGTTGGTAGTGTTGTTTCAGTTGTCTGACATTGTCTGCCATATAAAAACACATCTGACTGTTTCGCTAAACTGCCTGCCACTAGTTCATCAATAGCTTTACATCTTTTATTGCTTTTAAGCAGCTGTTGACGGGATCCCTTTTTAAAGTAAACAAATTGAGCAGCTTTGTTCTAACGTGCGTATTATATAGATCAGTGTGTTCTTTTTAGAACAAACACTCTTCAAAGGACACTAAAGTGGAACGTCTTCTACCGCAGAGACAAGATCTGTGAAAATGGACTCTAAACTTATTCTGATCAGCCTTACCGTACTTGTTTTCATCGGAACTGCGATTGAGGTGAGGGCGAGCTACTTTCGTTGAGGACGAAAATTCATGGGGTGTTATTTTCAGGATTTTTCTGTATTTGTCGGGATAAAGTTTTTGCCATTTGGGATAAGTCGAACTTTTTACTAAGAATTACTTTTTGTGATTCCCAGGACGCGTTTATGTCACACAAGAATCTTAAAATTTGAACTTTTAACAGTCTTTCACGTCAAAGGAGTAGTATGCCAAGGCCGCTTGAATAGCGTGGGATACTCTGGGTATCTTATACCGTAATATCATAGAGGCAAACGCTTGCTCTTAGACTCACCCCCAAAAAATGCAAAGGAGTTAGAAACATCAAATGTGTGAGAAAATACAAATCAGATCTAGAGAACTTGAGCGAGACCTAAACCAGTTTGAATACGTTTAATATATCTAGGTTTCTTTCTAATTTTGACCGTTCGGAGTGAACTTTTTTGCGAGAGTTTTTTTCGCTAGAATTTTTGGCTGATTGCGAGAAAAATCGCAAGAAAAGAAAATTAAACTCCTGTAAAATATTTACTTTCTGCACGGCATTGTGTGTGAAAGCAAAAATTAATGTTTTCCTCCACAGTGAACATATAAAACAGCTTCATTTTCATGGTTCGAGAATTTGTATTCGCGGGAGACATCTAAGGCCCCAGATTTATCAGAGTTAATTTCCAGGGCGGGCGTTAAAACTCACTAGCTTTGTTACATTAGATTTTTATTAATATAATGTGGTCATAAAAACATACAAACATACGAAAAAACTGCAGAGGATTAATTTAATTTTCCAGACCAGGTCAGTCAGTAAGATATTTTGTTCATGAAATTTAATAATAACAGAAAAGAAATTAATGCAAAAGCTGCTGTATAGCATTTATTTATCCCGTTTTCTGATAAATGACGTGTGATTTTGAAATATTTCAGGCTTCTAATCTGGCCAACGTGAAAGCCATTTACAGCCTCTTCAAAAAAAGAATCTCCGGTGCGGACGTAAGTAGAGTTGTTGATGCTTTGATCTCTGATTTATTAGCGGTTTTCTCTCTTCTATTAAAGAACGGATTCTAAAAATAAAGTGGTGATATTTTCATTTTAAATAGAAGCATTGCATCGTTGCTTGAGGATTTTTGTTAAAGCCGCGATTTATATTGTCACTCGTGGTACGGGTGATGACCGTATTTTAACAAACCCGTGTGGCCGTCAATAGGTTGCCATAGCAGCGACACGTGAACATAAAATTGAACTTCAAATTTGCAAGTTATATAAAAATTTTTAATTACAAAGAACAAATATTACAACTAACTCTACCTTAGTTGTGTAATGACACTGAGAAATTGGTAACTCGAAATGATAATTTTAATAATCATTAAAATAATCATTTCGACGCCACAAAACGGGATTTGTGGGACTAGTATGGTCAAATTTTATTTGGTTTCCATATTGAAATTCCTTTCTACACAAATCATACTACTGAAGATGACTGAATTGTAAATTATTGCGAAACTATAAGCGAGAGCTAACCCGTGCTGTATTAGTACGAAACATGTGAAACGATTCAACTTTGAACTTTAACTTTAATGAATTTGACACTCCCCTTACGGGGCTTTTCAGTGACAATAAATTACAATAGAAATTACAATTTTAAAATTATAAAAATTACAATGATAAAAATTTGGATAAAATGAATTACTCCTAATTAATCTATGTTAAAAACTCCTCCATTAATTTTGATTTTAAATGAAATTTAAAAGATGAAATAGTTTTAAGGGTTTTTAAGTTCGATGTAAGGTTATTCCAAATGTTCACTGTGTGTTCACCAAATGTTCAAGGAAAGATTATCGGACTGATCAACACGTTAAACGCAGTTTTTCAAAACAAAAAGGAAGCGAACAATTATACGAATTTCGCTGCGAGCCCACGTTCACCAGTTTGAAGTAGGAGGAAGGTCAGAGCCTGAAAAACCTCCGCGATACCGCCGTGCAAAATAATTTCATTTATTCAAGAACAAAACGACCCGAAAGCATCTTCAATAAATAAAATCGTACATTTACCACTCCATAAATTTCTGCAATTTCAGGGCACATACTATGGGAATTACCCTGTAGGGAGGGGTCACTGCACCCTTGACCCGTTGTCACCGATGGTCGTTCAAGACGGATGGATTCGTGTTGCTGCTGCGCCTGCAATCTACCAGCAGTCAATCGGATGTGGCATGTGCCTTGAGATCACGGGCACGGGCTCGGGCAGTGGACGCGATCCCATAGTTGGAAAAAGAAAGGCGGTGATAGTTGACCAGTGTGCCGCTGGCTGTGGAAACAGTGAGATTTAATTTGCCGGGGCGTCTTGCTTTTTATTGTAAACTGTAATTTTACTTATTGTTGCAGTACGATCTACCTCATTTAGCTATCTGATACCTAGAGTTGAAACTAGTTTTTTCGATATCGGCGAATAATTCCTTAAATAAATAATTTAATTCCTTAAATATGGGTCAAGATATTCTAAAATCTCGGAACAATGATTTCAAACCGTCCAAACTGTATAACTATTTTAGCGACTCGTAGTAAGGGCGATATGGTTCAAATTGGTCTGGATTTTATTAGAAATTAAAAATTAAACTTCTGCATGTCAATAATGACATGACTGAAATGATTCGCAGTGCGTAAGTAATTTAAGCAATTGCATTTTTAGCCTGAAAAAAGAAAATCAGGCTAAAAATACATTCGCTTAAATAAGCGCAGCCATTTTCGAGATACCTTTTACCTCGGTTTCAAAACGAGTCTTGGTGCACAACCTTTCAAATGGAAATTCAAGTTTTACTTGCCAACCATTGCTTTGCAAATCAAATTGACTTTCATATGACAGGTTGTGCAGCAAGACTCATTTTAAAACCGAGGGGAATACAACTTGGACATGGCTGACCGTTTCATTCAGCTCATCGTTAATCCGTAGTTCATATATGTCTATTATATATTCATTACGTTGTAGAAAATAAGTTTCTTGAGGGCTGTGCATTATTTCGGCACCGAAATCATTTAAATCAGTAAATGAATGACATCGCAATGTCAATTTTACATTTCTATAACTACTGCTATTCTTTGCTTCGAACCATTTACGTTGTTAGATCGTGTCCGCAATACGGCCTCGTAACATTTATTATAAATATAATTTCAGACGGAATGGATTTCTTTATACGCGGTGATGGCCGATGGAAAATCAGCTACGTTGCCATCGATTGCCCAACCATCTCAGGACGTAATGGAAAAATTCAGCTGCGATTCCAAGGAAGCAATCCTTGGTACATCAAACTACAAGCAAGAAACACCAAGTTAGACATTTGTTTTTTATTCGCATTTAGTTTCACTTTCTGTGTTATAATTAAAGACCGCGGTGTCGAAAATTACTATACAGAGAAGGCGTAAAGGTATAAGTATTATCAGCCGGTAAATAATTGCTGTTATAGACCTGGGGAAATGAGCACACTTATTCCCAACATACAAATAAGGAGAGTGAAAACGTCAGTCAACTAGGGGGCGTGTATTGATTTGTTTTGATGTACCACTAAATTCTCATAAATCACACTATTGGAAATGAACAGACATCATTTATTAGACGACTGATTTCGAGTTCAGGACACTAGGAACTAAAGGCTTCTCATTAACCAATGTCTCTTATTTTTTCAAGAGTACCGACTGCCGGAATAGAAGTGTTAGTAAACGGCAAGTACCACTGCTTGACTCGAGTCAACGACAACTTTTTCGTTGGAACAAGACTCGGAAAAATCCCGACACCTCTGCGCGTGCGCTTAACCGCTATCACTGGTGAACAAGTGGTAACAACTATATCCGAGATAAAAAATGACTTCAGTTTTTCAAGCGCTGTGCAGTACAAAGGAATCAAAGGTGGAAGTAAGTAGAATAGACTGTTCAAAGTCCCCTACTTTTCCGTGAAGGCGTACGACGTACAGGTTGATGGCTGAGTTCTACGGGCCGCCAACTTGGCTTGTTATGGCGAGCGAAAATTTGGGAGAATACAAAATGTCCGTGGGTAGGGGCGCTGGGGGTTTCCAGATCCCCAACCAATCTCGTTCCCAGGGCTTTTCCCAACACCCCTCCCATGGGCATTTTGTAATTTCCCCAGTTTTTCGATCGTCCTCACGAGCGTGGGACAAGGAGAAAATCCTAGTCCCCGGCGGGAATAGAACTGACGACCTCCCAAAGACGGGACAGGGGGTGGGGCGCTCTATCTACTGAGCTCTACAAGAACCAAGGTGAACAAGGCCATGTACCTCGCTCGTGACATCTTCTTATTTCACTACCGAGCTTAAAATGTTTAAAATTTGCGATCTTTCTTTATTTACCAGTATCGCGATACATTTGTTAAGTTGTAGGGTTTATTTTTTTATGATTAGGTGGTCCTTCCAAAATCAAATGTTTTGGTCAGGGAGACAAACACCCGTATCCGCCCGGCGGGATGAAGCGTAAGTACAACTGTTCCCTTTTTCCATTTTTCACCAAGAGCGGTTTTCACTTGAAAGTCGAAAGTAATTCCCACTTCCTTTCGATTTGCATTACTACACTTAGTACTTGGTCTGAAAACCCGAGTCGCTTTCTTGCCTAATTGGAAATAAAACGCGCTTCCGACCGACTATGCGTCGAGTTTTGATTGATTCACTGAATTGTTTGTATCCATTGTGATTAGCCAGAGTGATTGCTTCGGTCAGTTGTTTTTACGACACTCAAATGAAAATCACTTTATGTTCAAGGCAGGATATTATTCTTTTTGTGAAAACGACTACCATACATTGGACTTTTGATGTCTTTTTCGTCTTTCACGAGGTACAACTAGTCGCTTAGTAATGCTGGTAAACCTTCCGTGCAATAATTCGCAACACGCAGTTATTCAAGCAAGTCGTATTTTGATATTTCATTGCAACATTTTACCTTCTTTTTTTTCCGAGTTTTGAAAAAAAAAAAAAAAAAGAAACACGATTTATCTCTCGGGATAACAAAAATGCTGTATAAGCAAAACGGCATTCAGCTTGTTTATAATAAAAGCTCTGGCTTTAACCAAAAAAACTTGTTATTCAAAATATTTAACTGCTTTGTAATAGATCTTTTCCGCATTACGCTTCAATAACCGCGAGCAATGGTTTCAAATCGATGCTGGGGCGGACAATTAACGTATAGTTTCATACATTTACTGTATTTTTGTCCACCCTAGCCTCAGCTTAAAACCATTGTTCATAGTCCCTAGAGCGAATGCGGGAAAGGTCTATTGATACAGCGAAAATTTCCGTTCTAATTCCTTTTCTTGTTTTATGAACTTACAGCTGGCCGGGGATGATTCCCAGCTGACCTACCATTTCTACGTTCACGTGACTGTCACATGGGCATCACTTGTTCTGCATCCATCAGGCTATGGACAACTTTTGCTTGGTTGCAAAAAAAATTAAACTATTAAATCTCTGAAAGTCACAAAATAAAATGTTGAATTCCTTGAAATTAAACAAGTTGTGGTCATTTTCTTTACGTAAAAGATTACCATAGCAACGTTATTACCTATTAAAAACAAAATTTGTTCATCAATGAATGGGAATTTGTTTGATACCATTGTTGTGATGTCAACTGATAAAGAGAGATAGTGTTACCCCTTCAAAGTATTAGAGCTGGAAAGTACTGGAAATCGTTATCAGCCACCTAAAAACAAAGTTGTAAAATTTCCCGCAATCACAAAAGTAAGGATATTCATCATCAAAATATATATTGAAGCCGTCGAACAACCAAAATAGAAACATACAGCGTAAAACAGTCAAAAAACCGATGCGATAAACATTGATTATATACAGCTATCGGATTGAAGCTTCAAGCTTACGCGACAAGACCGAAAGGTAGTATGGGCTGATGTAGAGCGTGTTGCACGTGCTGAATACTAATTAGATATAGCGATAAAGCAAACGAGAGTTTTAACGTTTCCTTTCTCTTCAGACATGTGGAGAAAAGGTACTTTTAGCCACACTTAATTTTAGAAGAATAATCCAAACCACGTTACAATGAAAGAAAAGATACCAATACGGTCTCACGAGAAGAAAAACAAATTAAATGCTTCACGTTCAAAAATACAAACAATGATATGCAAATTCCATTAACTGACCCAGACCACCATTCGGTCTTGTCGCGTAGGCTTGAAGCTTCAATCCGACATAGCTGTATATGGCAAGGGATTGTTAAGGTTTTAATGCGTGCTGTGAGTGTCTAATAGTCGGGACCGGACTTCTCCTTAAGAGAACAGGCAATTTACTTCTTAATGTGCTTTTTTCACGAGAATCTAATTTATGGAGCTAAAGCAACCTGAAGCGAGCAAAATTTCGTATGATTTACGATTTTAGGTATTTTAGCTTAATGACCACAAGAAATATGGACTTGTATGGACTTCGATTCTTTCCCTACGAACCAGAAAGACCTCAGGCGATATATGTTCTCTCAGAATTGCTCAAGCGCTGTATAAATAAGTGGTAATTAAATTTCGATTAAATAACGTATTGCATCGCAAACTTCCACTCACCTCTCTCGCACTCGGAAATGAAACTGCTGCTTCACTGCTGCTGCGATGCTACAACGTTTGTTCTTGTAAGCAACGCATGACCGGGTTTGACTGTCAGCTGCGTGAGACACACCTTGATAACCTTCAGATTCACATGAAGTTATGCATTGAGCAGTTTATTCAACTGATCGGGGACTTCGAAGATTGGAAAACGTGCATTTCTAAATTCTGTCAAGAGCGAGCAAAGCCAGTAGAGTTTCTTACCTCCAACTCTCTTCGTTTCCCGGAGGTAAAGATAACCTGAGAGTGGAAATTTTGGAAAGGTCTACTTAATTTCTGTATCTTGAAATCTGGAGCTCCATCTAGTGCTCAACACTTGTAAAATGGCGAGGCTGAAGAACTTTGCAGAATTCACCACCTTTATCGGGGTGTTGTTTTGCCTGGCGTCTAATCTTTGTGAAGGTACCATTTTCTCCATTTATTTTCTCGTGTAAATGATCGTAGTGTATTTATTTTAGTTGAAGGAAACAAGTTTTAATATCGTATCTTTGTCCTTCCTTCAGTGGGTTTTGTCTCGTATTCGACTGCGCTTTGTTTACTATGTCCCCATCCGATGAACGCAGGACTTTGCCTTCACTTTAGTCAAGTTCACAACAAATTCATCACAGGAAAATGACAAGCAAAACTCTCTTGTTATTTTTTAATGTCTAGTTGCTTGGGACATAATTTGTCTTCGTCATTTAAACCCATACCTTGCAACAATAAGCTTTTTAAAATCAATTTGGTGAGGTTACAGACTAGAACCGTTTACATTTTCGTGATACTGTGATTTCATGGAAACAAAATAAGTAAGCGCAGAGCACCAGCTGGAGGCAAATATAAATTCCTCTGCGCAGTTTCTATTTTTATGACACCCGCGTCGCCATTCGCTTTGTTCTCTCAAAACTTAATTAAAAGCATTTATTACGTTAACAAAAGATCCCAGCAAGAGCTTCCTTTCTTATCATGTTGAATTACTTCAACCTACGTAAATTTAAGTATGGAAGATAAACTCAATTAAATTTTCTAGAACGTTTTTTTTAACTGTGTCGCAATTTAAATCCTTCTTTATGCACACAAATTTTAATTCCTAGATGATAATAGTCCAATTTCGATATATTAAAATTCAGCCTAAAACAATAGACCTCAGTACGAGGCTCCGGGGAATAAACCATAAAGTCTGTGGGGCTTATTCCCCAGGGCCCGGTAGCATAAAGAAACTTAAGATTTAGTGAGATTTTGTGTAACTGTTCTCTGTGTCCCAGAAGACTTTTCACACCGGCGATGTGCTTGTCTTACTCTTTTATCCACCTTCGGCTGATTTATTAATAACAACGAGCAAGGAGAACTTTCAGAACGCAGGGAATGGTTGCAGAAAATCTCACGTAATCTTAAGTTGCCTTATGAAACCGGGCACAGGAGCCTCGTAGCAGTGTCTATTAGGCTGAATTTTAGAATATCGAAATTTGGCTATTATCAAGAGGTGTAGTCGGGGACAGAGACCGTAAGCGCGAGATCCAGGCAGACCTGTGATACGGAACAAATTTTTTTTTATTTTTAGAACCGATTTAGCCACCAACGACGTCATAAACACGCGCTAATACACGGAAATTGCGTGGGTTATAGCGTGAATGTTGCCGGAGTTGTGTGATCAGTGTCATGTGAGTCGCGAGTAACGTGAAAAGTTGAGAACGAAAAAGAAATCAATCGGACGATATAGTGCAGTAAGCTGTGCAACTTCCGTGTCGAACTAAATTCATATCCTGGATTTTTGTCAGTAAAGTACACGACTAAACTACCGTTGGAGATTTGTAGAAGGTTTCTGGGATAAAAATTCACGATGACTCGTTTATATTTGGATTGTACTGTGCTAATAAGTGTAAATTCTTAATATGGATGCATTTATAAATATATGAATGGTAGCTTTGTACATGGATTATATTTGCCTTGGCTGTTGTTTATCAGTGATCTAACAGGCCCGTAGCCAGGATTCAGGATTTTGCATGGGGGGGGGGGGGGGGGGGAGTGTGCATGAGCGCCTCCGGTACTGAAGCCCTTACTGAATCCCGAGCGCCGCAGGCCTGTGAACGTAGGGAGGTATGGTGGTATCTTTCCCCAGGAAATTTTGAAAAAAATAGGCTATCTTCGACTGCATTTCGTGCGTTTTGAAAACAGTTTGTTAGGAAACAAGGCAGGTAAAAGTGAAAGACAGGTAGAATGTATCATTGAAATTAACCTAGAATCACACAATTTGGTCCAAAATATATCGCACGAATCTACAAATGAGTTAAAACCAAAGGACCATATTGAATGTAAATAGTTGAAGCACAAAAATACCATTTTCCTTTATTTCTTCAAATGGCAACATTACAATCCAAACCAACCTCGCCAGACTATTTGTATAGGTAATCACATGATTTCGAGTACAATTTGGGATAAATAAGCACGAGTAAATTTTTCAAAGGCTAACAAAATTGCACGAGCCCGTAGGGCCAGTGCAATTTGTAGTCTTTGAAAAATTTACAAGTGCTTATTTATCCCCAATTGCACGAGAAAAATCATGTGATTACTTATTAATAATATTCATGAAAAAATTGCGAGAAAGCAACATGCGCAACTCTGGTAGAAAAATAATTTATTCAAACTTGCAAACATCATCACGCCTTCAGCCGAAACAAGGTCAAGCAACGTACAGGTTTCTCATGTTTTAAAAAGTTTAAGCCGAAAAATCTGGCTAGACAGTTCAACGAATTGTCTGAAGATAAGATTCTGGGTTTTACCTCCTCCAGAGATTTTCTTCTACTTCTGATACTTGTCGAGCTCTGCTTGGACGCTTTCGACGGCCAGCCAAGTGCAACTGTTTCGCTTTCCCCTCAACAGTTCCTTGGACGAAACAATTCTCTGTCCCGTATAATAGATAGCCTACAGGCTCTGTGCTCTGAGTACAATGTCTATCAAGCGATGTAGTCATTTCTTCTAGGCTATATCTGGACCATAACCTTCGCCATTGTGTTCGTTTTTGAACTCGACGTAAATAAATTCACTCAAGCAAAGCGTGAAGCTCAGTCGACTCGTAGTTTCGATTTGAGAAACCACTTATTCCAAAAACAGAACCCGACACTGATGCTTTTTAGTGCTATGGTATTTAGAGCTGTCTTCAGGTCCTCTACTGTGCTCAAAACGCCAGCCATTTTTTTTTCTCGCCACTCAAGCAGATCCAAACTTCGCGCCATTCAGATCGCGTGGAAGCGTTTGATTGGCTCTCCATGGGTGCCTTTGTTTATCAACCAATCAGAGTGCTCTGTTTTGTTACCTTTTTTTGCACTGAATTTCTTTATTTCTGCACTGAATTACCTCATTTCTGCATCGAATTTACTAAAAACTGCATTTCTCTAAGCCAATCAGATTCGAGAAATTTTTTCATGTATATTATTATCAAATCAGCAACCCACTTTAGTCCCACGCCTAAATATTTTTTACTGCGTTGTTAGATAATATGTTAGGTCTTGTTGTTAGGTTCGGCTACAACCTCGTCAAGTTCATCAGCATCTGTGAGCATTTCTGCATCGTCAAGTTCCACTTCCAGCTCAACATCCTCGAGCGCATCTGACTCTTTAAGTTCGTCTTCAAGCATGTCTGCATCCTCTTCAAGCGTATCTGCATCTTCAGGTAATATATAGAAACTGTATCTTTACACTGTGAAGCGGGAACTGGAGAATTGTTGAGGCAACTTGACCGATGCTGAGGAGTAAAATAAGTAACCTGCGATGGACCAGCATCCTGGCCCATCCAGGCGAGTATGGGGTAATAATTCTAGTTGCGTCATGCTATAATAACTGGAGCTGTGTTGAACTTACGAGCCACAGGGCTTAAACGGCTTTTTACGTTACTATTTCCATTTTTATATAATAAGACTGTCGAAGTTAGTTAATTGATGATATCAGTTAAATGATATTAATTTGTTTAAATCTCTTTTCATATATCAGCAAATGCATGCACGTTGTGCGCCGTAAATCAATTTTATAATTATTTCAAATCGATCAGCGATCAAAAGTATGGCAGCCAGCCATTATCAATATTTATAAGTGTTTTTATTAAAATTAACAATTTTTTTTCAGCAACAGACGGGTTGTTGTGTGTCTGTACCACACCTTGGTCCTCGAGTAAGTAACACGGATTTTCCTTTCAAAGCAATGTCTAAGATTGTTTCATCTATATCTACCCAGAAAACGTTTTAATTCCAGGGATAAATTTTGATGATCTACATGCTAAGGGTTAATTTTCAAATAAAGCCAATGCGACATTGAAATTTAAGAGTTTTCTGTCTATGTTTAGTTTTAAACATACTGTAAACATAAAAATATTTTAAAGCTTTTGGCACAAAAACTAATCCGACAGTTTAAGCTATAAAAACGACAGCATGCACTGGTGTAGTTACCATACCATGGTAAACAAAGCAAATTTGTTGTTTAGTAGTCTGTTCCCTCGCAATGCCCTTACCACCGAGCCAAACTATATGGTATAAACATTGTGATTCCGATAGTAACTATGGCAAAATGAACAAACATAGGGATTGGAGATGTATGGGTGCGCTAGTGGATATGGGACTGTTCAAGTGACAATGAAAAGCTTCTTCTTCTAAATCCAAATTTGTAGCGCATGTTTGTCCATTTCTTGAGCTGTCAAATTCTCTTCTAGAAGTTAGTTAGCTTTTGTTGCTTAACCATCGATGTTTTTGCATTGGATTGACTTCTCTTTCATATTGATTCACAATAACATATATATGCAGTGAATTTTCTTTGTCAATGAGAGCCAAGCACAGTATCAGCCGGCAGAAAGTAGGAATGAGTCAAGTCCAGCCTCTGATTAAACGCTATGGGTTTTTTAATGTACAATGATGTGAAAGTTCGTCAAAAGATAAGAAATCGATTAATTTAAATCATAATCTTCTCGTTCAATTCTCAGGCTCCTCTTTCAGCGCATCGCAGTCGAGTTCATCTCCTGCCAGTGTGTCTCAATTGAGTTCATCTTCTGCTAGTGTGTCTCCATCGAGTTCATCTTCTGCCAGTGAATCTCAATCGAGTTCATCTTCTGCCAGTGTGTCTCAATCGAGTTCATCTTCTGCTAGTGTGTCTCCATCGAGTTCATTTTCATCAAGTGTGTCACGGTCGAGTTCTTCCTCGTCCAGTGCAGGTTTGACTACTTGCTTGAATAATTGATTGTTTTTATTATTTCATAACACATTGCAATTATCTGAAACCTAGATGAACGATTTTTTACCCACAAAGATGAGATATTAATTGTTTAACTGAAAACTGAAAAAGGTTTGTATGTTTTTGGTTAATTACAGCACAAGTTGTGTCGAGAAGAACTGTCGAGAGGTACAAAATAACGGAGACGAGGCTCGAGAAAAAAATATTTACACTATTGGGGACTTATTAGAGAAGCTGCTTCTTCTTAATATAAAGTTTTGGAAGGGAGACAGTGTGATTATATAGATGGTTTTGTGATATACCTTTCCAAACGTTAAACGATTTTACTTTTCTATTCTCTTAACATTTTCTTGCAGCACAAACGTGTTTCTGCTACACTACTTCAGGTAAGCTTAGTGTTTAAACTTCCCTTTTACAAGTTGCGTTGTATCTACCATAAGTTCTTGCTCAAGCAGTCGTCTTTTGCAAATCTTTATCAATTCTATCTCTTATTTAATTCTATGGTGCCATGTTGAGTGGTTGAGAAAGCATCATTGTATTTGTTAGATTTTTATCAGAATGAAATTAACAATGACTTTCAATTTCTTCTGTAAAGTTATGATTTTCCTTTTAATTCTTGTAATACGATATGGTGGTTAGAAAGACGTAATTTCGGTGAAGATATGCTTTGTCTAATTAAGAGTAGTTATCGATCCTATGACTGTGGTTAAACCAGCGCCAAAGTAATCGCATTGTAGGTAGAAATAAGAAAAACGAAAACAAAACAGTGAACGAATGAAAACTGAAAGGAAAATATATCCATTTCCAGAGCCGGAAATACGCGAGCAAAGTACATTTTAGTTTTGTACCTGATCTGTTGAAAGGAAAACAAACAAGCATAACTAAATTTGGCAGTCAATTAAAAACTACCCAAAGAAAACAAATACAGTCGAATAGTAAGTAGCTTGAATCCAGAGAGGTCTGATGCGCCATCATTAATTTTTTATGCAAATTCGTTACCATTTTTAGTAACAAGAAGCTCAAGCAGCAGTGCCAGTGTGTCTGAAACTTCAATCAGCAGTGCCAGTGTGACTGAAAGTTCAAGCAGCAGTGCCAGTTTGACTGAAAGTTCAAGCAGCAGTGCCAGTGTGACTGAAAGTTCAAGCAGCAGTGCCAGTGTGACTGAAAGTTCAAGCAGCAGTGCCAGTGTGTCTGAAAGTTCAAGCAGCAGTGCCAGTGTGACTGAAAGTTCAAGCAGCAGTGCCAGTGTGACTGAAAGTTCAAGCAGCAGTGCCAGTGTGTCTCAAAGTTCAACCAGCAGTGCCAGTGTGTCATCAAGCTCAAGCAGCAGTGCCAGTGTGTCTGAAACTTCAATCAGCAGTGCCAGTGTGACTGAAAGTTCAAGCAGCAGTGCCAGTGTGTCTGAAAGTTCAAGCAGCAGTGCCAGTGTGTCATCAAGCTCAAGCAGCAGTGCCAGTGTGTCTCCAAGTTCAATCCGCAGTGCCAGTGTGTCTGAAAGTTCAAGTAGTAGTGTCAGTGTTTCCGCAAGTTCAAGCAGCATTGCCAGTGTGTCATCAAGCTCAAGCAGCAGTGTCAGTGTGACTGAAAGTTCAAGCAGCAGTGCCAGTGTGTCCCCAAATTCAAGCAGCAGTGCCAGTGTGTCTCTAAGTTCAAGCAGCAGGGCCAGTGTGTCCCCAAATTCAAGCAGCAGTGCCAGTGTGTCTCCAAGTTCAAGCAGCAGTGCCAGTGTGTCTGAAAGTTCAAGTAGTAGTGTCAGTGTTTCCGCAAGTTCAAGCAGCAGTGCCAGTGTGTCATCAAGCTCAAGCAGCAGTGACAGTGTGTCTCCAAGTTCAAGCAGCAGTGCCAGTGTGTCATCAAGCTCAAGCAGCAGTGTCAGTGTGTCTCCAAGCTCAAGCAGCAGTGCCAGTGTGACTGAAAGTTCAAGCAGCAGTGCCAGTGTGTCATCAAGCTCAAGCAGCAGTGTCAGTGTGTCTCCAAGCTCAAGCAGCAGTGCCAGTGTGACTGAAAGTTCAAGCAGCAGTGCCAGTGTGACTGAAAGTTCAAGCAGCAGTGCCAGTGTGTCTGAAAGTTCAAGCAGCAGTGCCAGTGTGTCTGAAAGTTCAAGCAGCAGTGCCAGTGTGACTGAAAGTTCAAGCAGCAGTGCCAGTGTGTCTGAAAGTTCAAGCAGTAGTGCCAGTGTGTCTGAAAGTTCAAGCAGCAGTGCCAGTGTGTCATCAAGCTCAAGCAGCAGTGTCAGTGTGACTGAAAGTTCAAGCAGCAGTGCCAGTGTGACTGAAAGTTCAAGCAGTAGTGCCAGTGTGTCTGAAAGTTCAAGCAGCAGTGTCAGTGTGACTGAAAGTTCAAGCAGTAGTGCCAGTGTGTCTGAAAGTTCAAGCAGCAGTGTCAGTGTGACTGAAAGTTCAAGCAGTAGTGCCAGTGTGTCTGAAAGTTCAAGCAGCAGTGCCAGTGTGTCATCAAGCTCAAGCAGCAGTGTCAGTGTGTCTGAAAGTTCAAGTAGTAGTGTCAGTGTGACCCCAAGTTCAAGCAGCAGTGCCAGTGTGTCATCAAGCTCAAGAAGCAGTGTAAGTGCCATTGTGTCTGATAGCTCAAGCAGCAGTGCCAGTGTGTCCCCAAGTTCAAGCAGCAGTGCCACTGTGTCGTCAAGCTCAAGCAGCAGTGTCAGTGCCAGTGTGTCTGACAGCTCAAGCAGCAGTGCCAGTGTGTCTGAAAGTTCAAGCACCAGTGCCAGTGTCTCTGAAAGTTCAACCAGCAGTGCCACTGTGTCATCAAGCTCAAGCAGCAGTGCCAGTGTGTCTCCAAGTTCAAGCAGCAGGGCCAGTGTGTCTGAAAGTTCAAGCAACAGTGCCAGTGTGTCATCAAGCTCAAGCAGCAGCGCTAGTGTGTCTCCAAGTTCGAGCAACAGCGCCAGTGTGTCATCAAGTTCAGGCAGCAGTGTCAGTGCCAGTGTGTCTGACAGCTCAAGCAGCAGTGCCAGTGTGTCTCCAAGTTCCAGCCGCAGTACCAGTATGTCCCCAAGTTCAAGTAGCAGTGCCAGTGTGTCTGAAAGTTCAAGAAGCAGTGCCAGTGTGTCATCAAGTTCAAGAAGCAGTGCCAGTGTGTCTGAAAGTTCAAGTAGTAGTGTCAGTGTGTCCCCAAGTTCAAGCAGCAGTGCCACTGTGTCATCAAGCTCAAGCAGCAGTGCCAGTGTGTCTCCAAGGTCAAGCAGCAGTGCCAGTGTGTCTGAAAGTTCAAGCAGCAGTGCCAGTGTGTCTCCAAGTTCAAGCAGCAGTGCCAGTGTGTCTGAAAGTTCAAGTAGTAGCGTCAGTGTGTCCCCAAGTTCAAGCAGCAGTGCCACTGTGTCATCAAGCTCAAGCAGCAGTGCCAGTGTGTCTCCAAGTTCAAGCAGCAGTGCCGGTCTGTCATCAACCTCAAGCAGCAGTGCCAGTGTGTCTCCAAGTTTAAGCAGAAGCGCCAGTGTGTCTGAAAGTTCAAGTAGCAGTGTCATTGTGTCCCCAAGTTCAAGCAGCAGTGCCATTGTGTCATCAAGCTCAAGCAGCAGTGCCAGTGTGTCTCAAAGTTCAAGCAGCAGTGCCAGTGTGTCCCCAAATTCAAGCAGCAGTGCCAGTGTGTCTCCAAGTTCAAGCAGCAGTGCCAGTGTGTCTGAAAGTTCAAGTAGTAGTGTCAGTGTGTCCGCAAGTTCAAGCAGCAGTGCAAGTGTGTCATCAAGCTCAAGCAGCAGTGCCAGTGTGTCTCCAAGTTCAAGCAGCAGTGCCAGTGTGTCTGAAAGTTCAAGCAGCAGTGCCAGTGTGTCATCAAGCTCAAGCAGCAGTGCCAGTGTGTCTGAAAGTTCAAGCAGAAGTGCCAGTGTGTCTGAAAGTTCAAGCAGCAGTGCCAGTGTGTCTGAAAGTTCAAGCAGCAGTGCCAGTGTGTCTCCAAGTTCAAGCAGCAGTGCCAGTGTGTCCCCAAGTTCAAGCAGCAGTGCCACTGTGTCATCAAGCTCAAGCAGCAGTGCCAGTGTGTCTCAAAGTTCAAGCAGCAGTGCCAGTGTGTCCCCAAGTTCAAGCAGCAGTGCCAGTGTGTCTCCAAGTTCAAGCAGCAGTGCCAGTGTGTCTGAAAGTTCAAGTAGTAGTGTCAGTGTGTCCGCAAGTTCAAGCAGCAGTGCCACTGTGTCATCAAGCTCAAGCAGCAGTGCCAGTGTGTCTTTAAGTTCAAGCAGCAGTGCCAGTGTGTCCCCAAGTTCAAGCAGCAGTGCCAGTGTGTCATCAAGCTCAAGCAGCAGTGCCAGTGTGTCTGAAAGTTCAAGTAGTAGTGTCAGTGTGTCCGCAAGTTCAAGCAGCAGTGCAAGTGTTTCATCAAGCTCAAGCAGCAGTGCCAGTGTGTCTCCAAGTTCAAGCAGCAGTGCCAGTGTGTCTCCAAGTTCAAGCAGCAGTGCCAGTGTGTCATCAAGCTCAAGCAGCAGTGCCAGTGTTTCTCCAAGTTCAAGCAGCAGTGCCAGTGTGTCTGAAAGTTCAACCAGCAGTTCCAGTGTGTCTCCAAGTTCAAGCAGCAGTGCCAGTGTGTCCCCAAGTTCAAGCAGCAGTTCTAGTGTCTCGTTAAGTTCAACAGGCAGTTTCAGTGTAGCACTCAGTTCAAGTAGCAGTTCCAATTTGTTTGGACGCTGGAGCAGCATTGTTGTGTTGTCTGTATACTCTGGTAGGTGCTTTAGCTTTACTTGTTACCTTTATTATCTAGTCAGAAGATGTAGTGATCAGTTTTTATTACAATTTGTGTTTCATTTGGAAGGTTTTTTTAAGTTCCTTCTCATTCAGCAGCTCACTTGATATACGCTTGACCATTTTTTAAAAGAGAACTTTGGCTATCATCTTCAACTGTAAAAGCGGCTTAAGATGAGCACGAGAACGAGCACAAGCAGAAACACAAACACAAGCACCCAGAGGAGGAGGGTACTTCAATAAATTTTGGTTAGTTAGTGTGTCCCACGAAACTATACCCTATCCTGCGGCATAGACCTATATACCTCGGGCACAAGCACGAGCACTAGCTTAATAGTACAAGCGCAAGCACAAGCACAAGCACATGCACTAGCACTAGCACTAGCACTAGCACTAGTACTAGCACTAGCACAAGCACAAGCACAAGCACAAGCACTAGCACTAGCACTAGCACTAGCACTAGCACAAGCACTAGCACTAGCACAAGCACAAGCACTAGCACTAGCACTAGCACAAGCACTAGCACTAGCACTAGCACATGCACTAGCACTAGCACTAGCACTAGCACTAGCACTAGCACTAGCACTAGCACTAGCACTAGCACTAGACAAGCACCAGCAAAAGCACAAGCACTAGCACTAGCACTAGCACTAGCACTAGCACTAGCACTAGCACAAGCACTAGCACTAGCACTAGCACATGCACTAGCACTAGCACTAGCACTAGCACAAGCACAAGCACAAGCACTAGCACTAGCACTAGCACATGCACTAGCACTAGCACTAGCACTAGCACTAGCACAAGCACTAGCACTAGCACTAGCACATGCACTAGCACTAGCACTAGCACTAGCACTAGCACTAGCACTAGCACAAGCACTAGCACTAGCACTAGCACATGCACTAGCACTAGCACTAGCACTAGCACTAGCACTAGCACTAGCACTAGCACTAGCACAAGCACTAGCACTAGCACAAGCACTAGCACTAGCACTAGCACTAGCACTAGCACTAGCACATGCACTAGCACTAGCACTAGCACTAGCACTAGCACTAGCACTAGCACTAGCACTAGACAAGCACCAGCAAAAGCACAAGCACTAGCACTAGCACTAGCACTAGCACAAGCACAAGCACAAGCACAAGCACTAGCACAAGCACAAGCACTAGCACTAGCACTAGCACTAGCACTAGCACTAGCACTAGCACTAGCACTAGCACTAGCACTAGCACTAGCACTAGCACTAGCACTAGCACTAGCACTAGCACTAGCACTAGCACAAGCACTAGACAAGCACCAGCAAAAGCACAAGCACTAGCACTAGCACTAGAACTAGCACAAGCACAAGCACAAGCACAAGCACAAGCACAAGCACAAGCACTAGCACTAGCACTAGCACTAGCACTAGCACTAGCACTAGCACAACCACAAGCACAAGCACTAGCACTAGCACTAGCACTAGCACTAGAACTAGAACTAGCACTAGCACAACCACAACCACAACCACACGAGCACGAGCACTAGCTTAATAGTACAAGCGCAAGCACAAGCACAAGCACAAGCACAAGCACATGCACATGCACTAGCACTAGCACTAGCACTAGCACAAGCACAAGCACAAGCACAAGCACAAGCACAAGCACAAGCACAAGCACAAGCACAAGCACTAGCACTAGCACTAGCACTAGCACTAGCACTAGCACAAGCACAAGCAAAACCACAACCACAACCACAACCACAAGCACTAGGCCTAGCACAAGCACAAGCACAAGCACAAGCACTAGACCTAGCACAAGCACAAGCACAAGCACTAGACCTAGCACAAGCACAAGCACAAGCACTAGACCTAGCATTAGCAAAAGCACATGCAGAAGCACTAGCACTAGCACAAGAAAACAATTTCCTTTCTGTGTCTGTGCTAATCTTGGTTGCTTGTTCTTAATTTACGAGAGCGAATTAAACACAAGCACAATATTTGGCTGTCGACGTGACTCTCATTATGCAATGTTTATCAAAATTTCTAACACACTGCAGTTGCGTCTGCCGTCTTGTGCTTGTGTATGTGAACATCCTTCTGGTAATGTTTGCACTGTAAATCTCAATCACTAGGTTTATTCATCTTTATCTGGCAGCAATTCAACTTCTCCTCCGAGCTCATTATAGTCCTATCTGTTAGAAAATCTCAGTTTTCATCTTCTCTTTGGAGCTCATTAGCTGAAAGAAATTCGACGCTTTTAACTGTTCTTTCCAGCTACCAACCGTGAGCACATCCTAGTCTTGAAGATGGTTTTCCATCTCATTGGTTGTGAATAGATCACACGCTTGTCAACTTAATTCTTCAATAGCTTCTCTACCGTGGGGAATTTTCTTGGAAATGTGTTTTGTATCAACAATCTGCCAATATTCAACCTGAAGAGTATCTGTATCAATACACCGATTTCTAAAAAGGCAAATTAATACGCAATCCCGACTACGCCAAAGTGGAAGAATTTTACTCGAAAGTAATCTTTACGATTTCGTTACATTTACAGTTGCTTTCACCGTCAGGTCATACATTCTGTGCGACCCAAAATGTGAGTTAAACGTGATATAGCTGTCCCTTTGTTTTTCTTGGTCAAAAATTGATTAAAACAAAAGACATTATAATTTAATGCAAGAAAATGTCCTTTTCAAGCAAGTTGTCAAGATAGCAAGGTTTCGTACCATTGCATGGTCACGGGAATGTATCAGTGGTTTGAGTGGCCAAAGGGCACAGACACTCAGTGTACTTTTGCCTACTGTCGTAAATAAGCATCTTTTCTCTCTTTCCTATACTTTTATAACAAATCAGTGCATGACATCGTCGTCCGTTTCTCCCCTCGGAATGGTAATATATTCCTCTTGGCTGTGCACGAACACATAACAAAATACTATTTTCCGTAACCTCTTTAATAGAATCTTCAGTTCGAATTGAACCCACAAGCTCTGAATCAGTGCCAACGACATCTACAGTTGTTCCAGGTATTTGGCAATTGATCTGTATATTATTGTGGCAGACAAAAAGGTAGTTAATAAAATAGAATATGGTAAGTATTTTTGTTGTTCTTATGAACCGCTAGGGAAAACCCATAACTTTCTGTTTGAAGGTAAATCAGCTATAAAATACGTCTCTCAGATCTCAAGATGTGGTGTAACATCCATACCGCAGATCTGTGGTATAACATCCATACCACAGATCTGTGGTACAACATCCATACCTCAGATCTGTGGTGTAACATCCATACCTCAGATCTGTGGTGTAACATCCATACCTCAGATCTGTGGTGTAACATCCATACCTCAGATTTTTGGTATTGCATCCATACCTCAGATCTGTGGTGTAACATCCATACCTCAGATCTGTGGTGTAACATCCATACCTCAGATCTGTGGTGTAACATCCATACCTCAGATCTGTGGTGTAACATCCATACCTCAGATCTGTGGTGTAACATCCATACCTCAGATCTGTGGTATAACATCCATACCTCAGATCTGTGGTGTAACATCCATACCTCAGATCTGTGGTATAACATCCATACCTCAGATCTGTGGTGTAACATCCATACCTCAGATCTGTGGTATAACATCCATACCTCAGATCTGTGGTGTAACATCCATACCTCAGATCTGTGGTATAACATCCATACCTCAGATCTGTGGTGTAACATCCATACCTCAGATCTGTGGTATAACATCCATACCTCAGATCTGTGGTGTAACATCCATACCTCAGATCTGTGGTGTAACATCCATACCTCAGATCTGTGGTATTGCATCCATACCTCAGATCTGTGGTATTGCATCCATACCTCAGATCTGTGGTATTGCATCCATACCTCAGATCTGTGGTATTGCATCCATACCTCAGATCTGTGGTATTGCATCCATACCTCAGATCTGTGGTATTTCATCCATACCTCAGATCTGTGGTATTGCATCCATACCTCAGATCTGTGGTATTTCATCCATACCTCAGATCTGTGGTATTGCATCCATACCTCAGATCTGTGGTATAACATCCATACCTCAGATTTTTGGTATTGCATCCATACCTCAGATCTGTGGTATAACATCCATACCTCAGATCTGTGGTGTAACATCCATACCTCAGATCTGTGGTATAACATCCATACCTCAGATCTGTGGTGTAACATCTATACCTCAGATCTGTGGTATTGCATCCATACCTCAGATCTGTGGTGTAACATCTATACCTCAGATCTGTGGTATTGCATCCATACCTCAGATCTGTGGTGTTGCATCCATACCTCAGATCTGTGGTGTAACATCCATACCTCAGATCTGTGGTATAACATCCATACCTCACATCTGTGGTATAACATTCATACCTCAGATCTGTGGTATAACATCCATACCTCAGATCTGTGGTATAACATCCACACCTCACATCTGTGGTATAACATTCATACCTCAGATCTGTGGTACAACATCCATACCTCAGATCTGTGGTATAACATTCATACCACAGATCTGTGGTACAACATCCATACCTCAGATTTGTGGTATAACATCAATACCTCAGATCTGTGGTATAACATCCATACCACAGATCTGTGGTACAACATCCATACCTCAGGGCTGTGGTATAACATCCATACCTCAGATCTGTGGTATAACATCGATACCTCAGATCTGTGATATACCATCCACGCCTCAAATCTGTGGTGCAAAATCCATACCTCGATCAGATCTGTGGTTTAACATCCATACCTCAGATCTGTGGTATAACATCCATACCACAGATCTGTGGTATAGCATCCATACCTCAGATCTGTGATATAACATCCACGCCTCAGATCTGTGGTACAAAATCCATACCTCGATCAGATCTGTGGTTTAACATCCATACCTCAGATCTGTGGTATAACATCCATACCTCAGATCTGTGGTATAACATCCATACCTCAGATCTGTGGTATAACATCCATACCTCAGATTTGTGGTATAACATCCATACCTCAGTAATTATTGTTTGCATTGTAAGTAGTGCTGTAAGGAGATTTTTGTGTTGTAATAACAAGAAAAAAATGTTCTTTATTAAAAAAAACAGACGGCATTCGCGAGCATCTGAGTAGGTACAGGAACTCGCACATTTTTCAACATCTGTAACAAAATGAGACATGCCGTAGATTTTGTTCAAAGACCTGCTTTTCTATTGTGAATTCTATACCTTATAGACTGTGACTTATTTTAAATGAAGCAGTGTATATCCGCTGGGAAAACCCCGCGTAAAACAAGCAGCTCAATCATGCTGACTTAACTCCTTCCTTCTAATATTATATTACGTTTCTTATGTATTTCATTCATTTATTTATTTATTTATTTAGTCATTCATATTGTTGAACAGCACTCGCTTCTACAGCACGGAGGTACTGAGAATCTTCTAGAAGGTCTTTTAATAGCAAGCCAACAGCTAACTAACTAACTAACTAACAACTTGTTACAATGTACGAGCTTTTATGCCATCTTAGGGTACGCTTGGGACAACAGCCAAACACTGGCCAGGTGACTAAAAACAAAGTACTTGGATGCACATCCCTAGCGTACGCAGATGACCTACTTAGGTAAGCAAAGATTAACCAATCGAAACTGGAAAAACACAATTGGTTTAAGGGAAAGCTAACCTTGGCTCTAATTAGGGAAAGTAGTAGCCAAGGTTGCAAGAAAGACAAAAACATAATCACAGGTGGGGGTGTTTTTCTGGGCGTGGGATCTCTAGGTAAACAGGAAGGGTGTGTCGGTTAATCTTCGCTTGCCAAAACCACCTTTGATCAGAAAAGCATTTCGCTTCTTAACAATATATTTTAAAGAAATAATTGTAATTGACTTTGGTCCTTGTCTCGCACATTTAAATGTTGAACGTTACGCCATTGCTAGTACAAATTCAAACCGCAATTGTAAACGAATTCACAGCTGATGATGGTCGTTGAACGATCGAAACATGTCTTGTGTCAAACTGAAAATGGTTGCCAATCTTTTAAAAACAGTTGTTTGTCTGATTGTCTGAAGACCATTTGGAAATATTTTTCAGGAATAAATCGACAAGTAAAACTTAACTGCGAGAATGTAACACAGAACTGTATGTTTCGCATAATCTAGTTTTAACGAATAGATTTAACCAAGACAAACAAAACTTATTAAGTTGTACAACAACTTTAAAGTTCAAATGAATAAATCAACAAAGAAATAAATATTTATACAAGCTGTACTTCAGTTCAATGTCTTTTTTTTTTCGCTTGCGCACTTGCAACGTGTGATCTGGGAATTGCTTGCCAGAGAGTTTAAAAGATCGCTCTAAAGAATTCAGTTCTTAACAACATATGTGAAAAATGAGTTCATGATCTCGCTGTTGTGGTCTCATCCATCGTCCAAGCAACACATCTAGACGTTTCGGTTTGATTTGGATCTTGTGCTATTGGGTGGATCCTGCCGCTGCGCCTGTTGATCTTGACCGAAAAACTGCCGCCAACGTTTCTCTGAATTTTCTGAAATAACTTTCGAACGTTGCGCCGAAATTTTGAGAATTTGTAAAAGTAGATGAAGGGATTGATGCAAGAGTTGACACAAGCAGCAGTGAGGAACCACGATTTCGCCCTGGTGATGTCTTCATCGGTTTTAAGGCTTACTGAAAATGCGGGAAATAGGATCATTGGCAGCCAACATATCAATGTTGTTATCAACACCAGTCCTACTCCTTTGGTGGCTTTATCTGTCGCGCGGTGTCGATTTGGAAACTCCATCGTCGCTGGCAAGGACTGAACAATGATGTGTCGAGCTTGCTTTCTGGCCTCTTTATAAATGACGCCATAGAGGATGGGAATAACCACGATTACTATGGTGGTGTACAACTGAGCAGCGACTTTTACGCCAAAATTGTTACTCATATTTAATATCCCTGTTGCAATTGCTACCAGCCATGAAATTGAAATAAGGAGTGCAACATTTGTCTCTTTCATCCAGGTGATGTACTTAAAGGGTAAATATATGGCCACAAAGCGATCGAAGCTTACAGCCAATAGTCCATTCAACGAAGCCGTCATTAAACTGTAACCAAGGAACCACGTACTTACCAAGAAAGACTGGTTTTGGTCGGGATGGTTGAAGCGAATAACCAGCAACGGTTGATAAACTGCACAGAGAAGGAAATCAGCCACAGATAAACTAGCCAGGAACAAACTGGTCCCTTGTATATCTCGAACCGAGATAAACAGCAGAGACGAAACAATCACCAAGAAATTAGCACAGCTACCAACTACCAACGACAAGCAATTGAAAACAGTGAAGAAAACAGTTTCCCAAACAGCCATGCCGAAGTTGGCTCTTTCGTGAAAGAAAACGCCTATTTCTGTTTTTGCTGTCGACCGAATTAAACCATTTATCCTACTATAATTTCTCTTATCTTCATATATTCTATTATCATAAAAAGGAAGCTGCCCATTTATAGGCATTTCTGAAGATTTGTCATGTAGAACAATTAGACAGGAAACTTTGTACATATCAGTACCGTTGCGAAGAAGCGAATAAATGAAGAGACAACAAATTATTCACTCAATGCTAAAATGACCGACTAACGATGTTTCTTTAAACACTTGAATTTTTAAAATCCTATTTGAAAGCCATTTACTGCTGCACTCAAAACATGAAACTCTGTTAAATTTGTTTCCAAATAATTTTACATATTACATTGTTATAAATAGTCACGATGAGGAAATTTAGTTTGGTAGCCTGTATTTCATCCATTTGCTCTTGCCGCTTCCTCTCTGTGGGGCTAGCGACACTAAAAGAAGCCGGTGAAGTTAAGGTTTAACCTGTGACGGAATACGAAAAGGCTGTGCGTTGTGAGCATTTAGCGATGTAAACCGCCTGCAATGTTCGGAGTAATTCAGTTTTATTCAAAATTAAGCAATTAGTAAACGGAAGCGCGGGCGGTCTCATTAACCATCAATTTTATTACATTTATGGCATTTATTGAGCATAACTGCGTTCATTATGCCCTTGAATGCCAAATCGGAAGCTTAATTAAGGTCATTGCTTAGCATTGCGTTGTGCATCCTTACTGCGTAGAATTTTACGTGAAATTAGCGAGCGCACAGAAACAAAATTGCGGCTTTTTATGCGGCTTAGCTTGCGAGAGAGTTAAATTGTCCCTTTCTCGTAAACGAGTGCAATGATCTATCAGTTAATTTTTCTCTGTATTTTGAGTGTAGTGATTGAATTCGTTCTATAAAATGAATACAGATCAATACTATGCTTGAAAAAAAATTATCACCGGGAACGTGTACCTTGCCATTACTCGTAAAGGAATTAAATGGAAGGTCTTCCTGCTCATAAACGAGTATGATGACCCCTTTTTGTATCAAAATTTACGTTCCCTAAAGGTAATCAACCAGTAGGCAAAGTTTGATTGAAAATCTATTTACAGTTCTATTTATGGGCAATGACCTTAAACCGTTTCACTGTTCTTGGCGCGTTCAACTGCTTGTGCTATACATAGCGACGAAACAAGTGGGCAAGACAAGGTCGCTTATTGAGATCAAAATGATATACATTCGGCAGGTGGTCGCTCACTTGAAAAACAGTAATAAAATATTTATTTGACGATTGATTATCATGCATAAGTTAGTCCAGGCCCTAAACTCTCTCTTGCCCGCCCTATATAGTGTATCGTAGAAAAGTGTTTAGATCTTATTTATTTCTTGCGGATTGTAACTCTTTCATCCATCGCAGTGTGCTCAAAACTACACTTTGCTGCGACTGATAGACAATGGCTGCAAGGGCTGTTCCCTCTGCTCATATTATTTTATACAGCTTTAATCATTTTTAAATTCTCTTTTTTATATATATTTTTTTAGTATCTTTTAATTTGTGTCCCCAAATTATCTTTTTATTTTCCGAAACGTCCCGCAAAAAAAAAATATGATTTAAGTACTCCCTTTTGAAGAAACATTCTTGATACTGCAAAAATTTTTGATACAGCACTCATTTATTATTTATCAAAGCCAAAATTTGTGATCCACCGCTCCTGAAGAAAAGATCGACTATCCGAGCAGATTATCAGGAAAACAACCTCGTTTCCAGGGCTTGTCCCTTCTTCTTTGCGGAGGACCAATCTCGTCCCCATAGCCCTTTTCGCTTCTCTTAGTCGGCAGGGCCTTGGCACGAGAAACGAAGGGCTCTGGGGACATGTGATTTTTGAATTTATTCGAATTTTTTTGATTGGCCGTTTGAAACAAAGAAATCATGAGCGGAAGTAAAAGACGCCAGGACTCTCCCATAAGGGACCGACCATTACAAAAGTGATGGGGGGGGGGGGGGGGGGGGGGCGGTGGGGAAAAACCAAAAAAAAATTAAGCAGGGCAAAATGCCCGAAAAAAATACATGCCAGGAAAAACCCAAAGAAAAAAATTCGTGCACAATATGGCCACATTTTGATATCAAACCAGAATTATGATTCTTCTCGAAAAGTGTTCCAAAACGCACCAAATGGCATTAGAGCATGTCTAATGATTGTCTAATTCTTTTTCAAATTTTCCCGGGGGAGAATTCCCCCGGACCCCCCTACGGAAATGGGCCTCCCGATCATCACTGTTTTTAATTAATTCAACAGCAAATTGTGAATGAAACAGATTTAATTTAAAAACAAAATTCATGCATAGGACCGCAGTCAAACAAAAATTGTAGCACAGTGGATGGGCCAAAAAAAATTTCCTGCAAGCCAACCCCCCCCCCCCCCCCCCTCCCCCTTGAGTAGCGCGGGCCCGAAAGTAAAGCGCTTTTCTTTCGGCGCCCGCGCTACTCAACCATAGCGGCTTCGTCGTTGGTATAACGCGCTCACTCACTTTCACGTTCGTCCCCACAGTTTTTTGAAGTAAAAAAGACTGCTCGCAGAGACTAAAACAAAAGATGAAAAGCCATAATGTCTTCACAAGCGACTGCGAGATAAGACTCGCCCAAGACATCTTATTTCTAAAGTGGCAAATGCAGTTCTAATGAATCCATTCGGAGTGTGAATTTTTTAGATATCAAATCTTTATTACATTTAATAATCCAGGTTCGTTTTCCTTTGTCTTATACGACTGGGTAACAAGATCATTCACCCCGATAACAGCTTATATTATTACGTTCTTATAGAACATGAAAAATTATTTGATGAGGAAAAAATAGATACGACTTCAGTATCAGTCACACTGCGAGCAGAGCCCTTTCTTTTTCGCTGATGAAATTTTTCTTCCCAATTCTCAGCCGCAGCAGGGAAGTTAAAAGAGACTCTGCGCCCAGGGTGATTACCGGAGAGCAGAACGCATCAAATAAGAATAATACGAAATAACTTGTTTCTGTTTGTTTAAGGTTACTATTGTTAGCTTCCACTAATTTTTAGAACTTTTTCTGAGCAAAATAAAGCGCTTATTTAATTTAGCGAATTTCCAAAGCTTAAAAAAAATAATGATATCGTGTAAACTAGATTTTAAAGAACATATCGCTATGATGGAAGTAAACGTTTTAACATTAACACACAACTTAAAAGTAAAATAACAAACTCAATTGAAATTGAAATAGTCCGGCGGCTTAGCTCGAAATTTTAGGTGAATTGTGCACTTCTTGATACAAGCATGGAATTTGGCACACTGAAAGTGGTCACCAACACAAGTTTTTTCAGATATAGTGCCAAGCCCGAAAAACGTCAGCCTGACGTTTTCAAGTTGCAGCCATTCGCATCCTGGCGATCCGCAGGCAAACACACTTTATTATAATCTCAGAAAACTGGCTGGGTAATTTTAGCGAAACTGAACCAGTATTTTTAGGTCTCATGTGATTAGAATGCCTTCTGGCTTTTCAAAGTTATCCTAAAAGTTTGTGACAGTGTCCCTTTAAAATCAATGAAATTTCGTGAAATGTTTGTTTTTCCTTATTTATAAACAAATATAGTCAACTCTCGCTATAGCGGGCACGCTCGGGACTTCGTTTAGTGTATTAGCGAGAGTCCGCTATAGCGGGGTGTGAGAAAAAAGTGCCGTTAGTATACGTGAAATAACATAGACTATGACGAGCTTACAATAGCGGTGAAAGTGCTAAGCAGACGTTGGGATTGGAGGATGAGGGTTGGAGTCTGGAGTTGAAAGGAGTGAAAAAGCAAATTCTGTTGTACAGCTACCGAACTAATAGATGTATATGTAGATGTAGATGAATACCGAACTAATAGAACTAATAGATATATATTTCATAAGTCTTTTTAGTGTGTTTCAGATAAATAACAAACAACAGACTGCAATTTTACGTAATTGAATTATATGAGAACTACATGGTGTCCGCTTTATTGAGAGTCAAAACAATAAAATTGTTCTTTTGGTACCACCAAAAGTGCCCGTAATTCAATAATAGCGAGAGTCCGTAATAGCAGGAGTCATTTCCAGTCAAACCTCTATGGTTTTCGCCGGTGATCTGAATTTTGTCCGTAATAGCGGGGTGTCTGCGAGGCGAAAGATGACTGTACTATTATTTCTGGTAGTGATACCAAGTCGTACGTACAAAATTTAGAATGAAATGCTGTAATCTAGACTGTCCACAGCCCTTTATATTTTCGTATTTTTCTTCTGTTAGCGAACGGCGAAAGCTGTGATCGGGGATTGAATCACGACAAGAGAAAATGACTTTTCTCTCGATCGCGAGAGACCTGGACGCTAGCGCAAAACGAAAGACGCGACGGGGTAGAAGGCGGGGAAAGAAAAATCTTTTCCCATGCAATAATTCCTACTAAATTATTGGTATAAGAAAGATGGTAAAAACATAACAATTGTAAGCCTAATTTGAAGCATTCCTATCTGTATTTTTGAAATAAAATCTACAATAAAAGGTGTACAAAAGGACAAGATGAAGTACCTCGTGGGGGAGGGGTCTCGGCTGAAAAGTTCATGTGCTGTTTACTAGCTGAAAATAGGAAATTGGCGTTGGCACTATATCAAGAATTGATTAGTATACGAATGCTTGTAATCCTGCAAAGTTTGGTGCTTGTATCAAAAATCGCACAATTCAGGAGCTAAGCCGCCGGACTAAAATAACATTTGCAGAGCCAGAAAGCATTCTTGCCGGCAGCGGCGATCCCGGCTCCCTTCGCAATTGTTGCTTGGGGTTCTTAAATTTAACGTTGATTAAATTTGACTACGACAAATTTTAACGAGATTTTTTTTTAACGAAATTTAGAGATTTTCGGCCAACTCGCAAAAATGGCTAAAATTAGAAGTCGCTGACAATAGTAATCTTATTTTTTAGATTCACTGTTTTTTAACTAACAACATAGTGTTGGCAACTATGACTAACAAGTAGTTTTTCGATATTGTTGATGGTGCGTTCACTTTTTGTCCTTTGGATCATACACTGCACGCGATCTTGACTGCGCTCTTGGCTCGTCGCTAAATTTATTTGAGCGACAGTTTTGAAATGCAAGCCTGCAATTATTAAAACGCTGCGACATTCATAGATTGATAGCTGGTGAATGAGAGATGTTCAAGTTCTTTTTCACAGCCAATCCAGCTGCGTAATTAATTGCCCAGATTTTGAATAAAAGATACATTCAGTTGATGAAAAAACACAATGTAGGGATGGGCGTCTTCAGTCATAGCCGATATCCAACGGAAAATAATGATTGACAAGACTTGAAAATAATGACATGAAGTATTATTGAGAAAAAATAATATCAGAAACCCGAGGTGAACTCCTTTGAAATAGAATTTCACAAAAATTTCAAATGCTGGGGCATTAAGCCCGTGAGAATTAAGATTATCTTAATTTGTTACACTAAACAAAATTATATTCACTCCTATATATTATTATAAATTATCTTCCCTGCAATTAAATTTTTTTTATGAAAGAATTAAGAAGGTCTTTTGACAAAGTGCCCTTGAAAATCCTTAAGATCATCGCTATAAATGAATGACTTTCTTCTTTGTAATAATAGAATAGATGAAAATAAGTCATAATCATAATTTCAATCATTTCTTCCTACAGCAAATTAAAAGCAGAATACGCTTTCAAGTTTCACAAGTTGTTTTCACAGAAGTCGCCATGGCTGTTTGGGAAACTGTTTTCTTCACTGTTTTCAGTTGCTTTTCGTTGGTAGTTGGTAGCTGTGCTAATTTTTTGGTGATTGTTTCGTCTCTGCTGTTTATCTCTTTTCGAGATATACAAGGGACCAGTTTGTTCCTGGTTAGTTTATCTGTGGCTGATTTTCTAATCTGTGCAGTTTACCAACCACTGCTAGTTATTCGCTTCAACCATCCCGACCAAAACCAGACTTACCTGGTAATCATGCGGTTCTTTGGTTATAGTTTAATGACGGCTTCGTTGAATGGATTATTGGCTGTGAGCTTCGATCGCTTTGTGGCCATATATTTACCCTTTAAGTACGTCACCTGGATGAAAGAATCAAATGTTTCACTTCTGATTTTAATTTCATGGCTGGTAGCACTTGCAATAGGGATATTAAACTTAAGTGACAATGTTGGTGTAACAGTCACTGCTCAGTTGTACACCATCATAGTAATCGTGATTATTCCCATCCTCTATGGCGCCATTTATAAGGAGGCCAGAAAGCAAGCTCGACGCATCATTGATCAGTCCTTGCCAGCGACGGTGGTGTTTCCAAATCGACACCGCGCGACAGATAATAAAGCCACCAAAGGAGTAGGACTAGTGTTGATAACAACATTGATATGTTGGCTGCCAGTGATCATGACTCCACTGTTAACAGCAGCCCTCAAGAGCGATGAAGACATTTTAAGGGCAGTATTGTGGTTTCTCGCGGCTGCTTGTGTGAACTCTTGCATCAATCCCTTCATCTACTTTTACAAATTCTCGAAATTTCGGCGCAACGTGCGAAAGTTATTTCAAAAAATTCGGAAAAGGTGGCGGCAGTTTTTCGGTCAAGATCAACAGGCGCAGCGGCAGAATCAACCCAAAGCGTCTAGATGTGTTGTTGGGTCGATGGATGTGGCCACAACAGCGAGATCGTGAACTCATTTTCCACATACCTATCTGTCAAGCAAGTCTCAGATACGACGCTGCAAGCACCGAACTGTTTGGTAAACTGATTTGAACTTTTAAGTTGTTTTACTTAGTTTTGTTTGTAATGTGTTAAATCAGACTATGCGAAACATACAGCTCATGTATACTTGTCTCCCTGAAAATTAATTAATCATTGTGATTAGATTTTAAACGGAGATCAGCGAATAAACTCTTTTAGAAATCGCCAAAATTTTATGTAATTAACTAATTTATAACCCCTGGGGGGGGGACTCCCATATGGAAGGGACGGGGATGCTCGTCGGAAATTTTGAATTTAACCCCTAAAAGAGACCAATCTGGGCGTGGCCGAAGCTAATGCAGATCCCTAAAAGAGACCATATAACGAATCAAAATTCTTTCTTTTTAGTTATTTCTTCGTGTGCAACCCTAAATGAGACCTTGACGGCTAAAAATAATCACATTTTGTCAAGAAGAATACCCTAAGCGAGACCAAAATCTGAAATTTACACCCCTAAGCGAGACGACGAGCATCCGCGTCCCTTTTAAATGGGAGTCCCCCCCCCCCCCCCCCCCCTTCCCCCCGCCGGGTTTATAACAATTCGGCATGTCTGAATCAATCTTTGTATAAAGGCAGCTACGATAGGACTTCAGTATCGGTTAGCTGAACGTGCCAACTGAGAAAAAAATAACTCGTTTCTGTTCGTTTAAGGTTACTATTGTAAGCGGCTACTTATTCTAAAGACTTTTTCTGAGAAAGATTGAGCGAGTTTTCAATTTAGCGATCTTTCGTTTGAAACTTTAAAAAATGAGGGATATCGTGTAAGCCAGTTTTAAAAGACCATATAACCAAGATGGAAATAATACTTCGGTAAAAGAACAAACTACTTGCTTGAAATTGAACAAACATTTGTAGTGTTTAAACAAGTCCTCGTGGGAAAGCAGTTTTGCCCTACATGACGGCGGTGGCGATCCTGGCGCCCTTCTTAATTGCTGCTTGGGGTTCTTAAATTGAACGTAAATTAAATTTGACCCAGACAAGATAAATTTTAGCGAGTACTAAATTTAGCAATTTTCGTGCAACTCGCAAAATTGCTAAACTTAGTAGCTGCCGACAATAGTAACCTAAAGGTCTGTTTACACAGGCGATTTTTGTCGCGCAACTCAATGCAATTTTTGTCGCGCCGAAGTTGCATCAAGTTTCGAACATGTTCGAAACTTGATGCAACTTCGGCGCGACAAATATTGCATCGAGTTGCGCGACACAAATCGCCTGTGTAAACGGGCCTTTAAAGGCCCGTTTACACAGGCAATTTTTGTCGCGCAATTCGATGCAGTTTTTGTCGCGCCGAAGTTGCATCAAGTTTCGAACATATTCGAAACTTGATGCAACTTCGGCGCGACAAATATTGCATCGAGTTGCGCGACACAAATCGCCTGTGTAAACGGGCCTTAAAAGGTACATTCGTCTTATGAGTCAGTATCTGGCTTCTTTTTAGATTCACTGTTTTTCAGTGTTGCAGATGGTGCGATCAGTCTCTGTAAAACAGAGGCTTCAAAAGGCAGTAAAAAATATCAAAACTACAGCAAAATAGCCCTGAACGAACAATAGTTTCTGCAACCCTCAACACCTGCCAATTTTATGTCCTTTTGATCTTACACGCAATCTCGACTGCCCTCTTGGCTCTTAAAGCATAAGCAGCTAAACGTTTCAAGAATGGTGCACGTACTGTGGTTTGATTTGAGCGACAGATTTGGAATACACATAGATTGGAATGAATATGATAAAATAGTTGGTGAATGAGAGATGATTAGAGTGCATTTTAAAGCAAACTTGAACCGCGCGACGCGTTCTTACATTGATGAATACACAGTGTGCAGATGGGCGTCTTCAGTCAAAGCCGTTTTCAGATGGAAAATAATGATCGACAAGACTTGAAAATAATTACATGAAATATTATTTAGAAAAGAATTATCAGGATCTATCAGGAACCCGTGGTTTAAGTGCAAAAGTAAATTCCTTTCAAATACAATTTCCAGAAAACTTTATTAGTTTAAGGTGATTCCACTGAAAACGAAGGAGTATTTAGAATTTTCTAAGACTTGGTCCAGTTCATATCTATATTATGAGTATTACAAAAATGCAATAAAAAATGGGGGTCACCGTGCTCGTTTTTGTGTAACCTGGATGGCTATTATGATAAATATATGACCCACGAGGCTTATATTAGTAACCCTAGAAATCCGAATAGTGAACTATCATTTCTAGCAAAAACCATTTCTTGCATTAAAATATCGAAGCAGTTCGACAAAACAGACTTTAATCTTACATAACCAATAAAAGATTTTGCTGTGTGCGCACGTAAGCAGCACTACCTAAATACGTGCTTTTTAAAGCATTCAAATAAAAATATCTCAAAGTAGAGTATTTAACTTTTCTTTAAATCGCGATATATTGTAGTCAACCATATGTCAATTAAATTAATGCATTAAAAAATGGGGGTCACCGTGCTCGTTTAGAAGAAAATAACCATTTATTTCTCTGCCGAGCTTAACCTGAAGGAAATCGCGTAATGCTGTGTGCGCGCGCTTGTGGCACGCGCTTATGCGCGCGCTAAATGACGCGAAAAGTTATGCGCAGCAAGGATGCGCAATGCAATACAGTGGAATCACCTTAACTCGATTCTTGGGGCATTTAGCGCTTGAGAAGATTATCTTAATTTGTTACACTAAACAACATTATTTTATTTCCTCGCACATATATTCAGAGTGGAATTATCTTCCCTGAAATTAATTTGCTTACGAAAGAAGGTGTCCTGACAAAGTGTACTTGAAAATCCTTAAGATGAACACCATAAATGGAAACCTTCCTTTTTGTGATAATAGAATATATGAAAATAAGAAAAATAATCATATGCTAAGTAAAATGATTTCGGCCTACGGCAAAAGCAAGAGTATGGCTGTTTGGGAAACTGTTTTCTTCACTGTTTTCAATTGCTTGTCGTTGGTAGTTGGTAGCTGTGCTAATTTCTTGGTGATTGTTTCGTCTCTGCTGTTTATCTCTTTTCGAGATATACAAGGAACCAGTTTGTTCCTGGTTAGTTTATCTGTGGCTGATTTTCTAATCTGTGCAGTTTACCAACCACTGCTAGTTATTCGCTTCAACCATCCCGACCAAAACATGACGTACCGGGTAATCATGTGGTTCCTTGGTAATAGTTTAATGACGGCTTCGTTGAATGGATTATTGGCTGTGAGCTTCGATCGCTTTGTGGCCATATATTTACCCTTTAAGTACATCACCTGGATGAAAGAGACAAATGTTGCACTGCTGATTTCAATTTCATGGCTGGTAGCACTTGCAATGGGGATATTAAACTTAAGTGATAATTTTGGCGTTAAAGTCATTGCTCACATTTACACCACCATAGTAATCGTGGTTATTCCCATCCTCTATGGCGTCATTTATAAAGAGGCCAGAAAGCAAGCTCGACGCATCATTGATCAGTCCTTGCCAGCGACGATGGTGTTTCCAAATCGACACCGCGCGACAGATAAAGCCACCAAAGGAGTAGGACTAGTGTTGATAACAACATTGATATGTTGGCTGCCAATGATCCTGTCTCCACTGTTAACAGCAGCCCTCAAGAGCGATGAAGACATTTTAAGGGCGGTATTGTGGTTTCTCACGGCTGCTTGTGTGAACTCTTGCATCAATCCCTTCATCTACTTTTACAAATTCTCGAAATTTCGGGGCAACGTTCGAAAGTTATTTAAAAAAATTCAGGGAAATGTTGGTGGCAGTTTTTCGGTCAAGTTCAACAGGCGCAGCGGCAGAATCAACCCGATAGCACAAGATCCAAATCAAACCGAAACGTCCAGACGTGTTGCTTGGACGATAGATGAGGCCACGAGATCATGAACTCATTTTTCACATACCTTGTTAAAGAACCTTATCATGATTCTTTGCAACTATTATCCTCCAAACTATCTGTCAAGCAAGCCTCAGATACCACGCTGCAAGTGCGGAAAACTGTTTTGTAAAATGATTTGAACATTTAACGTAAGTTTTGTTTGTGTTTGTTTATTAAATGCGTTAAAACCAGACTATGCGAAACATACAGTTCTATATGATATTCTGGTCATTTATTATACTTGCCAATTGTATACTTGTGTCCCTGAAAAGTAACTATTAATCATATTTGTGAGATTTTGGAGATCAGCAAATAAACTCTTTAAGACATCGCGAAAATGTCATGTAATTAACGAATTTATTTCATAACAAATCGGCTTGTGATTTTCGTCTGAGTTAAATAGATTTTCTGATCGTCAAGCCGCGGTTTTTTTTCATTTTCCATAAATTTGGCTGACATTTATTTCTTGTTCAGTAAGATGCAGAGGAAAAAGACAGTAAGTTTTCACTGAATGCATAATGAAGAGAGGCCAGGTGTTTTTTGCAATGACAAGAAATAAAGACATGAAGAAACGTTATGTTAATTTTTGAATGATATTCCGCCACTTGATAAGCCACGCTTTCTGATCTTGTGTATTTTTTTTGGCAATATTGACGATGAACGCCGATTTCAGCAGCAAAATAGCTAGGGTCGAGCAAATTTCGCCAAGTCAGATTGTTAATTAATTGAAATTTGTCGTAAAAATGTTCTATACTGAACGGTGTAATTCATTAGCACGCTGGCAAAGGAAACCCATTGCTGATCAACTCTGGGATAATTTTATAATGTGTATCACCAAAGAGTAATCCCACCTGGCGGCTCCGTTAAGTTGTTGGGAAAAATCTTCCAAATATATATAAAAAAAGCGGCCTTCGAGTGCTACAGAGTCACCAAAATAGTTAAAAATTGAAATAGGATTAAGCGTGTATGCGATGAGTTTTGCTCTGAACCCTGGTAAGATTAATTTTCCTGAATTGAAAAAAAATCCTTTTATCACGAAAGTTTAATTGGTTATAATCGAAAGTGTCCGACGCGGCTTTTGTGAAAAATTTAGTGCCACAGTAATTTTGTTCCCTTACTGAGGACGATTTTCTGAACAGACGTAGTTTTGAAAATTGGATCTTTAAATTGGAGATTCAATTTTAAAACATCAGGACCCCCCGGGGGGGGGGGGGTGGACTCTCATGTGAAAGGGAATGGGATGCTCGTCGTCTCGCTTAGGGGTGTAAATTTTCTCGCTTAGGGTGTTCTGGGCAAAATATTATTATTTTTAGCCGTCAAGGTCTCGTTTAGGGTTACACACGAAGAAATAACAAAAAAGAAAGAATTTTGATTCGTTATATTTGCGCGATTCATACAAATAAGGTTTTCCACACCATTAATATCTTAACATTGTAACAAAATGTCTTTGTCTATTGTTTCACAAGAGTGTATTTTAAATTGGTCTCTTTTAGGGGTTTGCATAAGCTTCGGCCATGCCCAGATTGGTCTCATTTAGGGGTTAAATTCAAAATTTCCGACGAGCATCCCCGTCCCTTCCATATGGGAGTCCCCCTCCCCCCCGGGATCAGGACCCATAAACGGAGAGTAAACCGAGAATGATTGAGTGCATGAATAAACCGAAAAAGAGCGCTCTAAGCCCAGTCAAAATTCTCCTGACGGCTTTTACAACAGTTTCCGGAATGACCACCCAGGGCCCGATTGCATTTAAGTGCCGGGATTTTCTCCAACCATTCCCTGTGTTCCAGCAGGTCTTCTTGCACACAATTGTGAATTAATCAGCCGAAGGTGGATGAAAGAGTATGGAAAACACAACGTCGGTGAGAAAAAATACTTGGGAACACAGTCAACACAGAGAACGTTCTTGACAGTTGCACAACATCACACTTAATCTCAAGTCCCAGGTTTCTCAGTGTTGTTTAGATTAGTTTCTGTCTAACAGCACTTCAATGAACGTGGGGCACAAACACTGCCCCTATATTGCTTTAGAAGGCCTCTGAAATTAGGGGTTCGCATGAGG
The DNA here is from genome assembly GCA_963693305.1 of Meandrina meandrites. Lineage (NCBI taxonomy): Eukaryota > Metazoa > Cnidaria > Anthozoa > Scleractinia > Meandrinidae > Meandrina > Meandrina meandrites. Next base: position 2,288,925 of record OY855909.1, read on the forward strand.
TACTGTTGTATTCAATTTCGGACCGTTTCGGCTCTTCACAGGAGATTCTGCGCTCAAGAAATACTGCATTCGAAAGCTGGCTTGGCCGAGTGATGCCTGGACGCTGTTTCCCCTGGTTAATAAATACCAATCAAATGATCGAAGACTTCACCCGCACTTGTAAAACAAAACCGCCATTGGCCCTGTCACGTTTCAGGTTGACATACGCCGTTAGCGTGTGACATACCAAGCACTTTAGGCTCATTTTGTGTACATCCTGAGTCGACAGTCAAGTGGTGACAATTCGAGTAGTGAAATACGTTGGCAAGATGTTCTGTTCACGGTTTAGCGCTGTAGCAGCCATTTTGTGTTGGTTTGGTCTGTTCTCCGTTTTAACTCAAAGCTCCCCTGGATACGGTATGTTTACGATTAACATTTTTATTGTTTCTTCAACTTAGCACAACTCAATTTGTCGGTTTTTAAGGCCCTTCACGTTTTTGATTTCATCAAGATAAAAATTGCTACAGTAAACTTTTCTGTCCCGATCGATGAATTCCTTGCGTGGCTGTTTTTTTTTTTTGTTTGATGAGGAATAATCAGTTATCTATCAATCAGCTCTTCGTGGCAACTGTTCCTGATCTCGACATTAACTGTTCCCACTTTAATACTGGAGCACAAAAGCAAATCGCCGACAAATGGTAGTATGTTGTATTTAGATCGACGCAAATCGTCAAAACATACCGTACTATTAAAAGGTCGTAAGAGCGCAGATGGGTTTAATTATCTTTAATTGTGGTTAACAGCCAGTTATTTCTGTGTCGTGTATCTCCCCTCGCCCTGTGACTTTCACTGGAGCGATCATTCAGAGAGCAAACAGGCAGAGGAACTTGGTCATGTCGCAGCTTATAAGAACACATTTCACAGCGTGAAGTTTGGATAAGCGCATTTCCAACTCGTTCCGTTTCTTTTCTGATTATTTCCCTTCTTAAAAAGTCAATCATCTTTATCCCCGACAACAATTATCAGTCGCAACACAAATAACTCGTCCAGCATCCAAGCAAATCGCAACGTCCATCGTTAATCCAGTGAATCCAATACGCGGCTAAAAAATATATATACATATTTTCGATCATTTTAATAAGCGGCTTTGGCACTGCAGTGGCTTCAGCTTCTTGCCCGTCAGTCAGCACATCCCATATCACGGCATGCTGACAATATTGCATTGATCTGTTGACATGGCGCAGACGCTAATCGATTTTGGAGACACGTTTGTAAACATTTTTATTAGCCTTTTGTGGCTCCGACATTGCGTTTCAATATATTTACACCGACCGTATTTGCAATAGTTACTGGGTGACGGAATCAAGCAGTTTTCACTTTCAGCAACAGCACACCGATGAATTTCCAGCCGGAAATCCGTCCGTGTTCGCAAGGTTTGGACGCACGTGCTTTCCATCTTAACTCATCTGTCATGTAGTTAATTACCCAATCACAAAACTCTTAAGTCACTAGTTGACGAAAACCAGACAAACCTCCGGGACCTTTTTAGAAGTGCCACTCAGGCTTGATTCTTTTCTATATTGAAAAGATGCGAATACAGAAAGCTATGAAGCACAACATAGTTTGCAATCATTCATTCATTCAGGAAGCATGCATTATATTGATAACAAGACGCCCGTTGGTCGTTTCCGCGGGATGGGAATGACTTTTCACGGTCACATTCTGTTTAAAATGTACAAATAAATGGAAATGAAAGTACAAGTACTCAATAAGGTAATTTAAAAGACGCCAAAGTCACAACATGAAACGTATGCGCTTACGTGACTTTGGCCTACGAAAGGTGTTGTGTTACAAAGATGCGATTTACATAAATTCCGGGATAAATTGCCAAGGCTAATCAGCAAATGACCTTTATCGGTTTTTACAATTATCAACAGGGCGATCGTTGAGAACTCGATCTTGTTTGACGCACGCCTTTTAACCTGTCACTGGCGTAATAGTTGAGAATAAAGTTACATCCAAACTGTAAACAATCGACAATTACTTCTTTTGTTATGTATTCAGTCGCCATGAGCTGTGAAAATCTTGAAAACTTCCACTCCCGCTCACTGATCAGGTCTTATTACGGTTTAAATATTGTGAATGAAATCGGACGTTGCCGACGGGAGCTTTTGAACGAAAGCTTTGGACGAGATCTCAGTGAACATGCTACCACGGGAAACAAACACATTGCTCCGTGAGAAACAAGAGTTTCTTTTACTACATTGAAAACGTATAAAATGTACCGTTTAGTGAACAAAATCGTACGTTGCCAGCGATGGTTAGAAAAATTATCGAGCATACCATTTAGGTGAAATCTCAAATCGACGAGAGCTTTCGATAGATTTTACCGCACAACATCGAACTCATGGAACTCATCGAACACATCGAACCACATCGAACACATCGAACCACATCGAACCCATCGAACCACATCGAACGCATCAAAACAATCAAGCCGAATTTAATACGCGGCTCATCCCGCGTAATAATTTGAAACATGCCAGTAAACATGCTGTCACGTTGTAAGCAAAACACGATTTCTGACTTGCCCTTGTGGACCCCTTGTGTTAAGGTGGCTCAAAACAGTACTCTGCATTTTTCAGCACATTTACTTTGATGGATCAATACCGTGACTCTTTTTCAGCAAGACTCTTGCTGAGAAAATTGAAAAAAAAATCGTTTTCAGTTAACGCAACAATTATTGTATCAAACAGATGGCCAATCACTAGTGAACAAGTTATGATTATTTTCTTGACATTACAAGTTACCATATCAACGGTAATTAATTTTAAGTGCCTCAAACTTTAAAAAATGTCCCGTGACCCCATTTTCATTGTCGAATTGTAATCAACAGAATAAAAAATAAAATATCTGCTCATGGGGTTCATAGCCTGCGTTGCAGGCGAACAAAACCCCGGTATTTAGCTATTTATACCGGGATTTAGTTCGTCTGCAACGCAGGCTAGGGGTTCAAAGCCACCTAAATTTACCAAAATTTAAGGTGGCTCTGTACCCCATGTGTAGGATTATTTTAAAGTTTGCCAAAAATTGCATCTTATCTTGCTGATCAAAATTTCATAATAAAAAAATAGGGGCCACCAAACTCGTTTTTGAGTAACTAGAAAGGTTTTACTGTTGCTATGGTATGCTATTATGTCATAAAAATGATAACAACGTGTTCGTCTGTATAAAATGGTCTGTATATAATGGTATGGCCTTGCTAAAAATGAACATATTAGTCCACTGAAGTAACTAAAGAGGTATTATCATGAGTTGTTATACAGGCATGAGATTTGATCACAAACTGAAAAAGTGGGGCAGACTTTTTTCAAACTCTGCCCATGTGTCTTGAAAGATTCCTGAAAACTAATTACACGTCACTCTCCTTTGAATAATTCTCTTTCTATCTTCACCTTGATGTTCTAGGCGCCTCTTGTTGTCATGGCAATCATTTGGCACGAAAGCTGACGTGCGGACTTCTTTATCGATTAATATGGCAAGGGAAAGCTTTAAAATAAATTTAGGTGTAGTGCTAGCATGCAATGGTAAAGATTTGCAAATATGCAATTACAGACGTAGTTATGTTATAGCTCATCTTAGATAAGGTAGAGTCTGCGTACGAGCCAGCTGGCCCATCAGGCCAGATCTTATCCCGATTTCCGAAGCATGAATTGACTAGGAATATTTCTACTCCCCCCTGGATCGGATGCTAGTCCATCGCAAGTTTACCTCAGCAGTATATTCGCCGGTGCCATTTACACAACTGGGTGGAGAGAGGCAGTATGAGAGTTAAGTGTCTTGCCCAAGGACACAATGCAGTGCCCGTCCAGGGCTCGAACCCGGACCGCTCGTCCAGCGCACTAACCATTACGCTACTGCGTCTCCCACTATTGATAACTCATCTTACCTAGCTATAAAGAGATCCGAGGGCGATGGGGTTCTTTTTAAACCATCACTCTTTCCCCTCCTGAACAAGCTTAATATTTGTAAGGGGTCTTATCAGAAAGAGATGAAAAATAGATCGATGGGCGGCGTAGTGCGTGCGTTTAAGTGACAGGTTAATGGCATTCCTGCGGTTCATCTATAACTGAATTCAAATGTGTTCTAAATTTGATTCATCGCCATATGAATTATTATTGCTTATTTATTTGAAAACAGTATTTGAACACAACAACTACAATTACAAGTTCGTTTTTGCTGAGGACGACGAACGAACTTGGTCCGAAGCGGAGACACTTTGTAAAACACAAGAGAACGGTCATTTAACCAGCCTTGTTTCCAACAATGAAATCACTTGGGTGGACGGCATAATAACAGACATCGTGAGAGATTTAAGGTCCAAGGTCAAGCTATGGATTGGAGGGAGCGACCGGAGAATTAAAGACGTGTGGGATTTTGTCGATGGACAACCCCTCCGCTATAATGTTGTTCCCTGGGCCCCAGGCCAACCGAGGAGACCTCTTCCACAAGTGCATTACGGGTTCTGTGTGTATATGGAGTTTGAAGGTGGCAGATCGAGATGGTACGTGGGCGACTGTTTTGAGGCATATGGCTATATTTGTAAGTCAGAGGGTAGGTCGAGAATCTTTTATTTTAAAACCTACACTGAACGATTGGTCTCACTGACAAAGTAAACCGTAGCTCATACACTGCAGTCAAGGGCATGATATAACATTTGAAGATACGGATCCCCCTCTGGGTGGACTCATATGAAATAAGGGACGGGATGCTCATTGGAAAATTTGAATTAAACTTGTTAAGAAGGTCAATCTGGACATGGCTGCCATCACAGTATGACAGCGTTATTAATTTCTTCGCATACAGTCTTAAATTGGCGTTCTTTCCTGGACACCCTATAAAGTGAGGCCAAACTTTCTTAATTTACACCCCAAGCGAGACGACAAGCATCCCCGTCCCTCTCATATGCGATTTGCCTCTGCAAGTGATCATGTTGTCTTGTGTGAATGTGCATGCAATAAAATTTGTTGATATAAAGTGGAAGAATCTTTGGATCTTCCTCTGCAATCCTCGGAAATCTTCAGTAGTTTTCGAAAATCTTTGGAGATGTCGGGAAACCGGCTCAAAGCTTCATATTTTTTCAAACAGTCTTCGTGAAAGTTTTGGAAATCATCACTGAAGTTGCATTGAACACTTGTAGAGAAACTTGATTTATCTGATGCGCACACCCGTAGATTTGAAGATTCCGTAGATTTGTTCCTCACGTACATCAAAGTAGAATGGACTAATTTTCATGTTTTTCTGCATACTATAAAATTGCTGAGAATTTATTGTAGTTGCACAAATTCCAGATGAAATTCCAAGTCAGATTATGCATTCCTTATAATTATCAGAAACGTTTCTCGTTCCATATCATCCTTTATTTATAACGTTGTGTCTTTGTAGAACTACCTCCAAGGCTCACACAGAAAAAGAGGTTCGGATACAGTAAGTGTTGTCTGGTATTTTTAAGTTTAGTTCGCCTGCTTGACGTTTTGTGAGGTGGGGGGATTGTGGGTGGGTAATAAAGGGAGGGGGGAGGGTAAGTCGAGATAATCGTGGCCAATATTTCATACTTCTCTGTGTCCTATGTGATCAGTCAGAGCCATGACTTTGGTTTTTGGTATTAAGCCGCTCAATTGAAAATTGCTCTAACGTTACACTAAGAACTTCCAAAAAAATATTTATCATTTAAAACCTTACCATTTACTAGGGACTTCGATCCTCTTGGACAGCACCACCCGAATTAAGACTTGATGCCAATCTTAAGGATCGAGAGCCCAAGGGAGAAGACAACTTGTAATTTGCTTGTATTTTTCCGACGAGATTTTTAAATAAAATATTGATCGTTTCACTCGCTTTCTTTAATTTCAGGCTGGGAATGGAAAAATAACGTTTACAAATTCATACCTTTACCGTGGAGTGGCTTAAGCTGGACTGAAGCTGAGCGATACTGTAAAGAAATGGAAAGAGGGCATTTGCTAAGTATCCGAACTCTGAAAGAGAGCCGATGGGTCACCGAGAGAATCCGACAAATTCGTCGGGTACTCGGCTTCTCCAAGTTTTGGATCGGAGCCTCGGGTTTTGGTCATCAGGGTGTGTACGAATGGACCGACAAAAAAGACCCTGTGACATTCACAAGGTAAGAACAATATTGAATAAGAATTTGGACGCGCTAAATAGAATGGCGGAAAGACAGCGAACGAATGAACGAAAGAACGATCGATCGATCGAAAGAAGGAAGGAAGGAAGGAAGGAAGGAAGGAAGGAAGGAAGGAAGGAAGGAAGGAAGGAAGGAAGGAAGGAAGGAAGGAAGGAAGGAAGGAAGGAAGGAAGGAAGGAAGGAAGAAAGGAAGGAAGGAAGGAAGGAAGAAAGGAAGAAAGGAAGGAAGGAAGGAAGGAAGGAAGGAAGGAAGGAAGGAAGGAAGGAAGGAAGGAAGGAAGGAAGGAAGGAAGGAAGGAAGGAAGGAAGGAAGGAAGGAAGGAAGGAAGGAAGGAAGGAAGGAAAAAAGAAAAAAACAGTTACCCGCTTTTGATCTAACTTGGAAAGGGACGTGCCATTTGTCATCATTTTGTAGGTGGGCACCCGGTGAACCTTCATTTTTCTCTGAAAAACGCAAAGAAGATTGTGTAGCCATTCACGCTCATCCTGACTGGGGAAAATGGAGTGACGAAAGCTGTGCGATGGAAACACCTTTCGCTTGTAAAACAAGATGTGAGTACCACTGTCAGACACTTGGTAAAAGTGCTCTTGCAGATTTTAGCAAATCAGGCTTGGTTTCAATGCGTTTTAAAGCGGAGGTACTGCTGAAGCCCGTTTTTCTACCGCTTAACTTGGTTTTAATGCGAATAGCTCGTTCGCGTTTCAAGTAATCCAAAAACCCTATGCTCATTTCACAAATCTATGTTTAGCGTTGTTGTGTAAATTGTGGGGGATGTTTGGGAAGAGATGGTTTTTCTCAAAGGATTAGTAAAATTTGGAGAAATTAGAATTACTAAAGATTTAATGTGACTTTAAAATTAGAATTTTAAAAATTAGTATATGGACACCCAAACAGTCCCCTGACAACCTGGGGTGCTCTTGCGTGGGGATCTACTGTCTGGTGGTGTTCCAAAAATAATTTTCTTTCTTCTATCCCTTCTTTAAACCTCTTAAAATTTCACTCAAATTCACGTTTACCTCCGCCTTATGCATGCAAGAACAAGCCATGGTAAACCCCATCCCTCCATTTTGATGTGGAACACAAAACAGACTGACGGGGATCATTCGTTTCTGTCTCTTTTTTTCTTCAATCCTGTTTCAGTGTGTATTGGGAAAACGGATCTAGCATTCATGGTAGATTCTTCAGAATCGGTTGGCGAAGACGGCTTCCAAGAATCCAAGAACTTTTTGTGGGCCGTAATCAGGAACTTTGAAATCTCGAAGAATGAGACACGGGTTGGGGTCATCCGTTATTCCACACAAGCAACCATGATTTTCGACTTTCAATTCAGCGCTGATAACAATATTCTCCTTCTGAAAGAGACGATCGATAACATTCCGTACGCCGAGGGAGGAACGAAAACCGAGCGAGCCTTGCAGCTGGCTCTTATGGACCTGTTTTCCGCCAAAGGAGGCTCGCGAGCCGAGGTACCGAAAATTCTCGTTGTGATGACCGACGGAAAGTCGGAGAACGCTCTAGGTGTTGCGCGCGCATCCATGGCATTAAACGACAACCACGTGACCATTGTGGCGGTGGGAATCGGCGAAGAGGTGGACATGGAGGAGTTGCTATTAATGGCGTCAACCGCTGAGAATGTGATTAGTGTAAGGACATTTAGTGCATTGAAGAAACAGGTGGCAAAAGTCAGGGAAAAGGTTTGTGACGGTGAGTGAAACTATTGCGTTACACATTGCGTTACAATTCTCTGCCAAGATTGTGGCAGGAGCTATATCGGGAAAACGATAACGTAATTAAATTTGCTACTCGACATAAAAGAACACCAGAAAGCGGTAGAGCATAAACAACTGCAAAAGTCAGCTTTGGCAGTGCATTGGTTATGTCTCCTGGGAATCATCCAAGATCTTGCGCACAAGTGCAAGTTTGACGCATTCGAAGCCTTTTTATAGAAGCATGGAAGAGAAATACTTGCAGGAATACGCTAACTATGACGACGGAATTCATTTGCCGCACGAGTATGTGGCTTTAACTCTAAAATGACAAGACCTAATTAGCTAAATTTGTATCAGCGTGCTCCATGTTAATTTTTTTCCTTATTGCTTTCCCCTGATGAAGGCTGTAGTTACAGTCAAAACGTCGGGATTTTAATCATTTCTTAAACATTTTTATTTAATTTAGCAATAATTTGGCCAATTAGGCATTGTCTCTTGAAGAACATTCCTTATTGAGCCTTAATATTTTTTTCAGAAATGGTTAAGGGTTTAAAACAGGAAGGAACTTGAAGAAGAAGAAGTCGAGGATTATTGACACTGGAAAGTCCTTTGTTAAAATCTGTTGAAAAAATAATGCTAGAGAATCTCTCTTTTAGTGTTTGTTTTAATTATTTCTACTATGGCATAACGCCTTTTACAAATAAACCCCTTCCGTTTAATTGTATGCGTAGGAGAATATAGTGCAAAGTGAAGGCTAAGCGAGGTTGTGTAGATCTCATCCGGGGTCAGAAAGCAGCTCTCGCAAAGTCTTATGGGAATGGCTCGCTACTCGTCGAGAGAACAATAGAAGAAACAACAAGAACAATGCCTCTAGCCCTCGGAACAATAGCAACTGGTAGACTAAAGGACTAGTAGAATTACAAACATACGAGAGAAACTACACAACTAAAAATTGGACATGAATTTAAATACATACATTCTATGCAACAGTGGACGATCTCCGGCCTTCGGGCAAACACAAACATAATGAAAAGAAAAACACAGTCACAATAGTGTTTGAATTGGCCTCCTTCGCAGACATTCTTTTGGCTCGTCACGCAATTTTTGGGGGAGAAAAGATTGCGTGACGAGCCAAAAGAACGTCTGCGAAGGAGGCTATATTTGAGTACGTTACGATCTAAAATTCTACCAGCTTATACAGTGAAAGAAATGCTTCATTTGTAGTCTCAACATATCTATAGTAAATCGGTACAACTTGTTACCCATGCACTCTGGGACGACGACAGGCAAAGGCAGTATTCTTACCTAACCAATTATCATTCTCGAATGTCTTCCATTTAATTCTCGAGATATTGACATTTATTGACTGACATGACAGCGAAGGCGGAGATTTGCAACTGAACGCGACAGTTAAACTTCGTTCAAATAGCCTTTTGAAACGCTCAAACTGCTCGGTTCACGCTAAATTCTAGCGTGTATTGCCGTCGTGTGCTCTTTGCTGGTAGGAGCATACTACAGTGCGTGTGAACACGAAGGAAGAGGAAGCATAACAAGGGGTCCTATTTGACTTGAGCGTCGCGGATTCGAGGCTGACCAGACCGTCAACACGTGTTTCGCATGCGCCATCGCGCAACAAAGATCTCTGAGAACAGCTGAGCAGGGTAACTAAATCTAAATCTCATAAGACCCCCCTCCCCCCTCCCTAAAGTCCAGAATCAGTCGACACATAAATCTGTAAATGATTAAATTATGAAGTGTGGGCTGTATTAGCTTTGCTTTGTGTAGGGGAGCAAGCGTTATTCGATTCATGAGGGGTAAATTATTATTACAGATAACGACTACATTCAGTGCGAGTCTTTTCCGTTCCATAATAAATAGACGGAAAGTTTTCTATTTGGTTCAATGATTTGTTGAAAAACTTAAACTCAAATTCTCGGTCACTCTAAAAACGAACAATTCGCCAAATTCTTGATCCGTAATTCATTTATATAAACTACTCTGCTGCAGCTAAGGGAAATACAAGCTCTGTTAAAATGCTAACATTGTTTCATTCCTATCGCTCACAATCAATCATGTAGATTGCTTTTCCGGCGCACTAAATATTTAAATTCTGAAATTTTGTGAGTTTACTCCAGTGACTTTCCACATTCACTGCAAAACTTGTCTCCGACTTTGCTCGAGAACCCACAATGCCTACAGAACTTGGATCCTGTCTGAGTCACCCCAGTCCTCTGCTGCGCAGAATTGAACGGGAGAAGTGCTGATGAACCGGGCCTGTTGAAGAAATACCCGGCCACTACTGGAAACTGGAATCTATCCGCCATCGAGGGGCTAAGTTCTGGCGGGCTGCATGAATGGACCGGCTGAAAAGCACTTAGTGAACCTGGGCTCTTGTCACTCGGACTCTTTAAAGATTGCGCTTGTGCAGGCAGAGGGCTCGGATAAACATATGGTGGAGACTTTGCAATGGGAGAGAACGCTGACTTGCTGCTTCCGTCGCAGGATATAAGGGGACCACCTCCATAGCCCCTGAGAGGCAGTGGTAAAGTGAACGGTCTGGGGCTGTTCTCAGGAAGAAGAGATTCAATAGCTTTGACAACGTCTTCTTCACAAGCGCCAAGGATGAGCTCTAGTATAGCCCTACTCTGGTGAGGGAAGATACGCTGAAGCAGTTCTAAAGAGGATTTGAATGTCTCGGTCTCTTTCCTGTGGGGGGAGAGGCGTGGTACTTTTGGGCGCTCGTGCTCGGGCCCTCTTTCTTCGTCGCTAGCCGATCTCTTTCGGTTTTCTTCGGCATCTGAGAATCGTTCCTCGTCAAAGCTGATTGGGCTTACTGGCTCTTCCTTAACTCTGATCTCGTTCGCGTCGATGCATTTCGGTATGGTAGGCTTCGGCGTTTCCTTTTTTGCTTCCTTTTCGGCTTCTGAAATAAACAAGATAACAAACGTAGCTGCAATTAACGTTTAGAACCAATCAGATCAGCAAAAACGTGCAACCGATGCCGCGGGAAAACATGATATCGTGCGCTGAAGTTTATTTGGCTTTGTCACATGTAAAGACCAAGTGCGCACGAAGATTCACACTTTCAAATGACTGATTATGCGACACGAAAATCCACCACGCAGCTGTCAACATCGATAATAATGCATGTTTTCGTGTTTTTTTTACTCGACGGAAGGTAACCTTCAATTCCTGTACCCATAAAGCGATGGTCAGTGGCGAAGATTTTCGAAAATGTAACATCAGAAACAATAACAGATGAAAAGCTAAGCATTTGAAATAGAGTTTGTTTTTCTTCAGTCTTTTTGCTAATCGAATAACATGGAAGAGAGAAAGCAAACAGCAAGCGTCAGCTGGCAATTTAAGGCTTTAATTTCCATGATCGGTTCAATAATTCTCCTTACTGTGTTCTATACCTTTGCTTCAATTCCGCTTGGAGTATTTGGGTTTTAGTCCAGGCGTTTTTGTAATGATTTAATAAAGGGTTCGCTTTGGTGGAGCGAAAGAGCGTTTTCCACTGTCGCACTCGCGTAATTTTTGCTTTATGTGCGGAAAATAAAATAAAGAAAATATACGGACCTCTTGCGTCCGCGGAAAGGTTGGACCACATTCAACTATTTCCGCAGACGCAAGCGCTCCATAAATTTTCACTATTATACTTTGTGCACGTAAAGCCGGTTAATTTCACGCCTGTTAACGTTGGTAAAATTACGCGACTTTAGTTTAAATTCACGTCCGGTAACGTACGCAAAATTTCGCGACAATGAAAATCCACCGGAAGGTGCGTCGGTGTTAATTTTAGCAGGTTTAGTTTCGGAGCCGTGTCAATTAAAATATCAAATTCAAGAAACAAAAATAACTCTCAGGATATTGTGTTATTCATAGCATGTTAATGGCGTCGAAAAATAGGGCAGGCAATTTCCAATCAGCACGAAAATGAAAACCACATTATCATCACAAATAAAACCATTTTAAGTCTAGCCAGGAAAACATAAAAGAATAAAAAAGGCTTCGCATTTTTTCCTTATCAAGCGGGCTAGTTTTACGTAAGGGAAATAAGGTTCAACTTGTATTGTAAACCGATTTTGTTTTTAGAATTAGCCTTTTTTGGAGGGCGGGACAACTTTAAGCGACTTTCAGCAAAGAAAACAATTTCCATTCGGTGAACTGACGCAAATGAATGCAAATTTAGTGGAACTCAATAGAATGCGGACAGCTGAGTGTCTTGGTTACTTGGCGACCGAAACATTTCTTTGCAGAATCTTATGCCAGAAGAGAAAAAACTTCTTTTTAATATTGATTGCATCGTTTATTTGTTTCCGAATAACAGCTTAGCAATTAGAAAATGTAACCTTAATTGTAGCGCCATTCGTCTGTTTAAAACCTTTCGCAGTTTCTGTTGCGCTCGCTTGTGGAGTTTCTGCATTTTAATGGCTTTGACTAAAATGTATTAAAATCTTACAAAATCCCGTCTTATATGGTGCTAGGAATATGCAGAGAACTTTCACTGTTAATTAATTCGCGAGTATTTAGATATATTTTTAATTGAAATGCGCGTTCATTCTGGTTTGTTTTATGGTCCTATCTTTGTTACATTTTCAGAACTAAGTCCAAACCGCCGCGGTGAAGAACGAATTCAACACTGAGCGAAAATCTTTTGGCTAGACTATTCATAATGGCGAGTTTTTACTGAACACTCAAGCCTGTTGAAAAATCGATTTATCAATCCAACAAATTGCATGTCCCGCACAAGCTTTTAAAGTGTACAATTTCCATCGCTTGGAGGTAAAAGGAATATTTAACTAATGTGTGTAACGAAATTGATTTTAAAGTGAGCAAGTAATTTTTGTAAGCGAAAAAGAAAGTATAGAGAGAATTAATGAAAAAAGGTTATCGAGAACGAAATTAATTTAAGCCATTACATTCGGGCGTCAATGCTTTGCGTATGAAAAGCTCTTTCTGTAAGTGCCAAGAAATTTCTTTGATGTAGACCTTTTGTATGTGGCTTTTATCCTTGAAAGAAAACTTTTTTGTTCCAGTTTGGGACACAATGGCAAATTTAAGACATGGCGGAATTTTTGTCGGAAGCGTTCGCGCTAACACTTTCGGGGAGAAAATTTACGACGAAGCTTGAGAGCCGCAGAAATGTTTCAAACCGTATTTTGGTTTGTTCTGTCAACTTGAAAGCACAATACCGGAAAAATACACTGATTTACAAAAGAGAGGAACAAGGGCTAATTAGATCTTATGTTAACCGTGTCTGCATATTTTACTCATCAATATTAAACGCTGGCAAAGTCCACGGAAATTGAAGGGATTCCTTTCACGTCAATTTCACTCCGTGCGCAACCAAAAAGATAACCTTGTCACAATTTGATAAAAGAGCTGGATAAGCCTTACACAAACCGCGCGCTAAAGTTTCCGAGATGAAACGTTGCACTGTTTGTCTTGGAGGCGTGTAATTGACAAGTTAAGAAACTACAAACATACATCAATTTGCTACATGTTATAAATTGTACCCGCCGGCCAGAGATTTCAGTAAACGACCGGAAAATCGCAAGCAATTCGCGAATTCCTAATGCGCGATGCGGCGTATTCGTTCATGCAACTAAGCCCCGCGACTAGAGAGAAAATAAAATGGCGTTAAACGCATCGCGTTTACGGTTCACTTACCGGGAACGACTGCCTGCCGGTATGAAAGTACCGGCTGCGTCTCGTCTGAACATGTCCTAGGAACACCATTAAACTGTGGCACTGCGCTTACTAGGGGGGCTATAAAAGGAGGCGCTTTTTTCACCATCTGTACTCGCATGCTCTCTTCCTGGGTCTGTTGACGCCTCAGGGCCACTTGCGCCGCCATTACGCGCTGTCTCTCGGCGATCAACGTGCATTGAGCACAGTTGCAATCTCGCCATCTACAATACCTCTTGTGTCCCTTTAACCACGAGACCACACCGTGGTTTCGACACCGAGCGCACTTCGGCATCCGCGGAGGCTTCCGCTCGGAGTAGGACTGCTGCATCACGAAGGAGGTGTCTGCCATCACTCGTCGACGCACACTTGAAAATCTCTTGAAGTCCAGGAGCTGTTGTCGCGCGGAACACTCAACTCGGAGTGTAGTACCACTTGACGCGACCAAAAGTGACTGACGGGCCCCTTTTGTTCAATTTAGTTTTTGCATTCAAAAAATTCAAGAGCCTTTGTTTACGAGCGCCACGATTGGCCCAGCGTCCAAATAGTTTCTGTGTGCCCTGTCATCTCTTCTTTAGTCGTGTAAACAACTGCGCTCGCCCCTCACACAAATTAGTTTAAACTCTCAAAGGAATTTATTATGAATTAATAGAACGCTGTTTCTCATACAAGCAGATCAAACGCGATTTGAGTGTTTCAAATGTTCCATGAATAGACGCATTTCTCCCTTAAACATGAAACTAAAGCGTTCCCAAGCAACCTCAAGCTGCGAGCCTTTCAGCGGTGGGGTTTTGGGCCATGCCATTTGGCTACAGTGTTGCATTTACCTTATTGCCTAACCCAGAATGGCTGCATAATAAGACCACATACTTTGCTTATTGTTTTCCCGTCTAATTGCCAAACAATGAATAATTCAGAACATCAAACAAAGCCTCAGAAACTGGATACCGAGTAGCTAATTGTCTACCGATACAATGGCGGATTGAATTTGTCATTTCTCTATGGAATTCATGGCTCAAATCATTGTGGACAAAGTGAAAGTTCAGTGTCTCGAGTACACGAAACGTAAATATGCTTTCGCGAGTCTAGGAAGCAAAAAGCAAATCGTCTAAAGACACGAACTGATCGCGCAGGAAAACCTCGTCGCGAAATTTTAAAAAACGGAGCGGAAAATGGACAGCTAAACTAGCGCTTTTTTCGAACGCCTGCTTAATAAGTACCTACTATTTTCGTTCATTATATTTGGAATCCTGATTGATGACAAATAAGTCGCGTTATAATAAAGAACAAAGCTTCTGAATATACATGAGTGTCTGGCAGAAAATTAGCTAGAAACAAACTTTTAAAATGGCAAAATTTCACTCACACGTTTTATAAGGACTGAGAAGTTGTATGTTTAAGTGTACCCGCAAAAACTTTAACGCGCGATTGATAAAGATTGTTAACCTTGGAATATCATTTTCCCCTTTTAACCAAATAATTGTACTATTGTCTAATTTCTTTTTAATTAAGCTCCAGGCAAAATTATCTCGGGCAATATTTGAATATGAGTGCGAAATAAGTTTCTTTGATGCAAAATCGACGAAATATTCGCCCTCTAAAGAGTGAACAACACACAATTCGGCACCGGCTTTCGATCATGAAAATACAATTCAGACAATTCACTCTTTCAAAATTCGTTGCGACATCAATATACCTTAACACTGCGCCAATATCCATTCAACAAGCGGGTTAAAATGTGTTTGCTTGGAGGAAACTTTCATTACTGTAATCGAACTTTGACACAAATTGCTTCCGAAAAGGCTCCAGTTCGAAAGCCATGCACGCAAAAGTAGTCAAATATGAAAATTACTTCCCGAATTGTTTTCAGATGTTGTGAAAACAAATGAACTTATTCATAATCTCTTTGATGGCATGCCTTTTACCATTCTTCTTTTAAAGCGACTAAGAGAAAGGACTAATCCATACAACAAGAAATTAATCTTCAACAAGGATGAAGCATGTCTGAATTTCCAAATGCAAAAAACGGTGGCGTATTATTACTAAGACTGACAACCTGTCCGGTATTGCACAAGCGGTCTTCAAACCATTAATATTTCCGTGCCATTCGCTTTCAAAGTTTTCTTTCAAAGCCACGTTACCTGGGCAATTAAACGTTATTCCTGCTAATCTCAAAAGAAAAAGCCTTTTTGCCGCATACAGTGAAATGAAACAATAATAAGCGCATAGTGAAATTTCTATAGAAATGTCCAACCCTACGGATTTGAGTGTTATTGATTCTACCCTTGAAAGTAAGTTTAAGTTGATTGTCAAAGTAGGATTTCCGCAATTAAAAAGCGCAGTTTAAAACGATTGGTCGAAAATAATCCATTGATGTAAGTATTAAATTAATGGCTTTGTGTAAAGCTCTTTTCCAAGTTTCCATTCCTTCAACATCCTATTTTTTCAAGTTTAAAGACGACAAAGCAGTGCTAACAGTATACACTATTAAAATGCACCAGTTCTTTTCACATGTAGTTTAGCTGAATATCAGCTGTTGACAAATGTTTGAAAAAAAAAAGGCATGGTCTTTGTCTCACTGCATTCTTAAAACACAGTGTTCAGAATAAATTTGAAGGGTTGGATTTGTCACAGTTCTGACAATCCAGACATGTAGACCGAGCAGACAGAAAGGCGATTTGTTACTTTTTACTACACCAGAAAGTGTGATCTATACACGAATGAGTAAAACAAACGTCATATTTGCATGGCTTGACTAGATAACATGCCGTACAATCGTTCGAAAACAAACAGCATGCATACACAGGTGATACGTCGAATTTCAAATGTTGCAATTGTGTTTAGGTAAAACCTGACGATGAATATTCAATATGAATTCTACCATCTTTTTTCAGTTATCTCCTTATTAAAATTAAACAAAGTATAGATATAGCGTTATTAAGGATATATATAATTAAAGAAACAACGTACAAAATACGTAGAAAACATTACAGCATGACAAAGCTTATTTAAGAAAAAAAAAAGACGATTTTAACATTGAAAAACTCTTCCTCGTAATTTTATTTAGGAGGAAGGAAGACTTGAATTTATTTTGGCATTACTACAGGAAGTTTCAAAGCATACCCAAGGCGAAAGAGGACAAGGATTACAATATACCGGCATGTTTTTAAGCTTGGTTTAATTTCCTTTGCCTTACCTTCCTATATCTGCTGTAAAATACAATTAAACAAGAGAGACCATTTAAATTTAACGAGGCCGGGTCCGTAATTATAATGAAATCTGTAGAGACGTACTTTTGCTGTGTTGTTTAACGTGGCTAACTATCGAGTCTAACTATCAGACCCCAGAGTGTAACCATTCAAATGAAAGCTACTAAGGCAGAACTAAACCTCCCGGTACGGTCCCAAGCAAACTTGGTTTATAAGAGACTTATGAATTTACCCGGCCTAATAGAGAATATGGGACCGGAAATGATCAGTACACTCTGGTTGGTTGATGAATGAAACCTTAGTGTGTGACCATTGAAATGAAAGCTATTGAGCAGCTCTCTCCTTCGCAGAGGTTCGGTGTGGGGAGAATCCGCTGAGCGAAGAAAGTGAGCTGTACTTCATGTGGTATTGTTTATTAAGCTGTACAAGGTAGTTCTAACTTAAAGTCTATGGATGAAACCCAAGTGTGTGACCATTCAAATGAAAGCTTTTGAGCAGTACTTTCATGTGGTGGTGTGGGAGGCGCGGTGGCCTAATGGTTAGTGCGCTGGACGCTCCGGGCTCAAGCCCTAGCCGCGGCACTGCGTTGTGTTCTTGGGCAAGACACTTTTCTTTCCTAGTGCCTCTCTCCACCCAGGCGTATAAATGGGTACCGGCGAATTAACTGCTGGGAGTAACCCTGCGATGGACTAGCATCCCATCCAGGGGGGAGTAGAAATACTCCTAGTACCGGGATAAGCTCCGGCCTGATTGTCCACTAGGCTCGTATGCAGACTTTACTTTACTTTTTTATAACGTGGTACCATTCAAATGGAAGCTATTGAGCAGTACTTTCATGTTGTACTGTTTATTATGCTGTACAAGGTGGTTCTAACTTTTAAGTCTGTGGATGAAACCTTAGTGTGTGACCATTCAAATGAAAGCTATTGAGCAGTACTTTCATGTGGTACTGTTTATTATGCTGTACAAGGTGGTTCTAACTTTTAAGTCCGTTGATGAAACCCTAGTGTGTGACCATTCAAATGAAAGCTATTGAGCAGTACTTTCATGTTGTACTGTTTATTATGCTGTACAAGGTGGTTCTAACTTTTAAGTCTGTGGATGAAACCCTAGTGTGTGACCATTCAAATGAAAGCTACAGTACTTTCATGTTGTACTGTTTATTATGCCGTACAAGGTGGCTCTGACTTTTAAGTCCGTTGATGAAACCCTAGTGTGTGACCATTCAAATGAAAGCTATTGAACAGTACTTTCATGTGGTGCAATTTATTACGCTGTACAAGGTGGACTAACTTTTTAAATTCTGCGGATAAAACCCAGTGTATATCAATCCAAATGAAATCTTTTGAACAGAACTGTACTTTTAGTCTGTATAGTAGGATTTGCTTTGCTCGGCCGCAGTCAGACACTTTGATTCCACTCAGTTCACGACTAAAATACCTCAAGTAATTCCGTTTTGCAACTTCATAGTTTATTTCAATAGCGCGACCCAAGCTCTTTACACCGTGATTTTAACCCACTTGAACATATTCAGACTTGAACCGTGAGTTTTTCCTACTGAGCTACCGGCTACAGATAGTTTGCTAGTCTGACACCGGACAGACGAGCAAACGAGCACCCACTAAATTTTTGCGATTATTTCGAGCAGAAGCCTAATTTTGCGAGCACTGCGAAATTTTGAGGGACCATTCATGACCTTCATTTGGGGAGGGGAGGGGGAATCCTTGGATCTCTGGAACCCGCTTGATGTTATAGCTTTGGAGCCCGGTGCCCAACGCTTCTCTCTTCTTGGAGCCAGTGCAAAATTGTTGATTATAGTTCGTTGGAACACTTACACAATGCAAAATGTTACCAAAATTTGGGGCAAGAAGCGATTGTGCCATCACACTCTGAAAGTTTGGAATTCATTGGATAGAGACACTAGAAATGCACCTAATATTGTAAATTTTAAACGGAGCGTTCTTACCAGGTTTTTTAGTTATTCTTTTTTTTCTGTTGTATTTGTTGCTTTCTTTCCTTGTTTTAATTGTAGCTTTTCAGGCTTTCATCAATTTTCAAAGTTATTTTTTTAGAATAGTTTTTGACTTCCAGGTATATTAAATTTTACTGTTATATATAGTTAATTCATTTGCATTTTTAATCTTAGTTAGGACCTATCTGAAAATCGTCGTATATAGTGAATGAAGGCCTTCTGATAAAAGATTACTGATAAAATAAATAAAAACAATAGAGACCGAGTTATAAGAGCTACTGAAACCAAACCATTTACTAGGTGAGGTTAGTACAAGTCGACCTGACTGTCCAAGATGTTCTTTTATTTTTGATTATTAACAACATGTTTGCATATCATGCCCAGCTTAAACTAATTTTATCCGGGCGAAAACTGTATTCTTCAGGTTTCAACCACAACTGGTGCGAATTCTTCAGGTTCACTTTCAAAATCCCAGTTGAATCGTTTCGTCAGATGTTGCCGAAATCGTCGCGCCTTGTCCACCAACTTTTTATCAACAGTTGTTGAACTCTCTAGGTTGGAGAAAAACACCTAAAAAAACAATCAATCGATCGAGTACAACTGGAAACAAATAGTGTTCTGGGCAAATCTTTTCTGGACTCGCAGTTATAACTAGCACAGAAATTAGCGTAGAAATTTGTTACGTTAGAACTATGTCATGTTACTTTGCCACCCTTTGAAACAAAAGCAAAATTCAGTCACATGATTCACACCGCGAAAAGTACTGCACGTTACGTAGGACGAAGTTTGGGTGTGGGGACCATTTTCGTGTTTTCAGCGGGACGTAGAAAATCCAGGATTCAACCAAATCCATTTTTTTTTCGCCAAACTAATTTGAATAACAAGTAGATTCATGTAAGCGAGAAAAAAAATTGGGGTTAGGTGATGGTGATTATGCATACTTGAGATTCACCTGCAAAGTTGTGGTTAGGAAATTGTTTGTTGATACAATGTCCACAAAGAAATCTTTCGGAATTTCCAGCACTTGAAAATGCAGGACACCTGAGCAGCCAAAAGCAATCACAAGATTAGCTTGATAAAGTTTAAAACAAATCAATAACAAGAACAATGCATGCTCAGAAGAAAATTCCAACAGTACGTTTTAGTCCAAGGAATATCATTCATTGGCATCAATGCTTGACGCTAGTTTCTGTAACAAAAAGCATCTAACTTAAGATAATTTGCAGTGAGCAAATGAAATGCTGAGACCTACCAATAAGAGCATCAAATATGTCTTCATATTTCGACAAAGCTTCATCACAGCTACACAGCAGATTGAGGAGTTTTTTCCAGTGCTCGAATGCATCATACACTGTCCAAAAATTCACACATTCAACAACATCAGACAAAGGTAACAGCTGTGTATTACTTTATAGATTAACAAGGAAAAGAATGTTAAATTAAAATGTTGGTACTACATGGTCACAGAGCTAAAACATCAATACACTTTTGTGTGAAAGTTGTAGGTTGTCAAAAGTGGGGTGGGTGCCTTTTAGCACTGACTGAAGACTACTTGGTGATCCAGGAGCCAGTGACAGGAAAATTATTTTGCTCTAAATGAAAATCTCTTTGAAAACTAAATTTTGTAGTACTACAATAATATTGATTATTTGATATCAAAATCGATGAGTTATTAAATCCTGTCATCAAGGTACTTCTCCACAGTATTCATTTCATCTCCATTCTGAAAATTATTGAGGGTGGGCAGGGTGAGGGGGGGGGGGGGGGGGGAGACAGGGTAAGACCTTGCCTCATGCTATGAAAATAATCTTTACTAGATGGAGGACAAATGTTCTCACTTGATGTACTAGCAAAATGTCAGGTCATTGACATTAAAAGAAACAATATTATAATGTATTTATCAGTTCATTAAAAGAAATATACCAAATAAGAATTTTATTGACATTGGTTGTTTGGTTTGTAATGGGGAATACACTGCATTGGAAGCTTTTTTTTCGGCAGATTTATGAGCCAAGCTGATGGTAAGGTCCAACTCAACCAAAATTTCCGCAATAAAGCCTTCATCTTACATAAAGTTCAGTAGCTTTGTATAAAATGCCTACCTTGGCCTACCAAAAAACACACAAATGCAAACTGCAGTTCACCAAGAATTTCCTTCCTGTCTTGGATAAAAGTAGCGCAAAGAGGATCAGTATTGCAGTTCAAATTAAATGTTGAGCCCTGGTCGGGGTCATCTGTGTTGTTGTCTTGGGCATGACACTTCACTCTCACAGTGCCTCTTCACACAGGTGTATAAATGGGTACTGATAAATTTAATGCTGGGGGTAACCCTGCCTTGGACTGGCATCCCATCCAGGTCGGAGTAGAAATACTTCTAGTCACTTCATACAATGGAATTCAGGATAAGCTCTGACCTGATGAGCCACTAGGCTTCAATGCAGACTTTTACATCCCTGGAATCAAACCCCTATCACAGGCTAAAGCACTCACTGATTAGGCTACTTGGACAGGTAAGGGGTTAAGTCAGTATCCAGCCAAGCTGTGCTGTCACAAAGGGGTGTGGGCTGGGGAATTCCCCCAGCTACCATGAGTTTGAGCCCCGGCTACTTTGAAACAAAACCACTGGTAAGTGAAAAATACATCAAACAACAAAATTCTGTCCCCCAGCTACCCAACTTTCCCTGCTTACTTGAAAAATTAGTGACAACCCTGGCCAAGTAGCCCATACTGCCAGAGCTTATCTTCGCTACCATAGCGTAATACCACTAGGAGTATATCCCCCCTCCTGGATGGGATGTCTCTTGTAGTCCAATGCAAGGTTACCCCCTCCCCCAGGATTGAATTCGCCAGTAACCATTTATACACCTGGTTGGCAAGAGGCACTGTGAGAGTAAAGTGTGCCGCCCAAGAACACAGCACATAATGATTGATAAGTCAGAGCTCAAACCTGGATTGCTGGAGTCCAGTGCGCTAACCTTTAGGTTACCATGGGTGCTTACCATTTACACAAACCATCCGGTTGGAAATTTCACGCGCAAAACAATTCATAACTGATTTCGGCTTTATAGAAGAACAAAAGAATTCAAAGATTCCCAGGAAGACGAAAAATTTATTATCACAACAAGTGGCCCATCATTTGCAAAACATTCCAAAACAGAATGACCCAGGGGCAGTTAGTGGGGACGAGGGAAAGTTGGAGTGGGCGAAAAAACGAACCATTCGATTTTCCAACCAGAATTTTTGTTTTTCCATGCAAATGGTAAGCACCCCATGTCTCCCATTTGGCAAGGTATAAATGGGGTTGTTTGTGTTGGGGTGTTCTGCTACAGTCTACGAACCCCCACCAAGTCTCAGACCAACAAATTTAAACATTTACTACCTAATGGTAATGTCTTAAAAGTGTAAAAGATTTATTATGGAGTAGCTTACCTTTCATGCGGTTTATCAAGGCAGTGAGTGCATAACTGCCATCCATACTGTACTTGCTAATTTCCACAGGTGATGCACCTTCTGGATATTTCTGTTTGGGAAACTCAGAGAATCTGATCACAGCTTCCTGATTCCGTGGAAGTGAAGAAATGGTGTCTTCAGATGCTGAGACCTTCCCTCTTGTGTGCAAAGGATCTTGTGAAAGCTCAGTAACTGATGATATCTTTTTGCATATGGGCTGAACTCTTTCTAGTAAATTTTCAGTTATATGATTGGTCAGTGAGACCCATTTTTTGAAGTGTTCATATGGATAAGGACCAAGGAAGGGGTCCATATCTTGCAAACCTTAAAAAAAAAAACAGTACAAAATAATGATAAAGTCATTCCCCTGAAATTGAAACAAACAAACAAACATTACAAATTACATAAGGAGGCAGGGACAAAAGTCAGACTGGATCAACTTGGATCGCTTATTTGAATAAGAATAGCAGCTATTCAAGAACAAGGAAATGCACAATTGCATTACTCTTATTCAAATCAACAATCCGAGTTGATCTGGTCCGACGTTTGTCCCCGCCCTGATTAAGGTCATTCCTCTGAAATAGACCTTGCACCAAGACTTTTGTCAGAAACCTCTTGTAAGCTCATACTTGCACTAATGTGAAACATTTTCTGGTATATAAGTCTGTGTACATACATTTGCAGAGCAGTGCAATTTTTGCATTGACAGAAATGAGGTAAAGTCTGCATACGAGCTTGGTGGCCCAGCAGGCCGGAGCTTATCCCAGTTTCTGTAGTATGAAGTGACTAGGAGTATTTCTACTCCCTCCCTGGAAGGGATGCTAGTCCATGGCAGGGAATTTGCCTGTACCCATTTATGCACCTGGGCAAAAACAGGCACCATGAGAGTAAAGTGTCTTGCTCAAGAACACAATGCAATGCCCCAGCCAGGGTTCAAACCCAGATCGCCCGATCTGGAGTCCAGCACACTAACCATGAGGCCACTGCGCCATTGAAACAAAGGACCAATTCCAAATCAGTTTTCCTACATAATTTTACCCTTTCCTCTGTTGATCATCAAGATATTTTCGCAGGTACATTACAGCTGGCTTTTTAGGGAATGTATAAAATGGGTTGATTTAGAAATCCAGAGACAGAGTGGGAGGATTGTATGTTGATACCTTTCCTGTATCTTTCTCTTTCTTCTGCATTTGCGTCAACCTCAACCACGTCTTCACTGGATGCATCCCACCTCATCACAAACACCTCTTGACGCTTGGAGTACAAGAACATTCCTGTTCTTGGAGCGCTTTGTCCTCCTCTATTTACTGCACTATAGTATATAAAATGAAGTCCAGGAGGTATCATTTTAATTCCTTTAAAGCGAGGACCAACGTTCCACGAAAAGTAGTCAATGCCAAATTCAGTGCCTTCGGGGACATCCAAGACTATCAAAGTCGCTCCCTCGGCGTGTAGCCGCTTAGCAACTTCAGGATCCATTTCGGCCATCGTTGACGGATTTATACATGTGAAAGATCGCTCCACAAGTCTAAAAGATGGATACTTGAAGAGCTTTGCCTTTACCACAGAAGCAGAAACGCACGAAGAACGTCCGCCATGTTGACTGAGAAGTGAACTAGACTCTAGTGCCCAGACCCCGCAGAAACATGTTCCAAAAACTGGCCCAGAGCGGAGATCACTGTAAAACTGCTATTGGTGGTTTTCACTGTCACGCAATAGAAAAATAAAATCAAAACCATTCTACGACAGAAGCTATGAATTTCAGATATTATAGACGATAAATAGATAAACAATTTTTCCAAGTCTCAGGTCTGTGCGGTGCACCGTTTGCGAGTTATTTGCCGAAACTTTCCACGCAAATTATAAGGCTCAGTATGGAAACGCCATAATTGTGTCCTTCCGAGGGGCACAAATATGGCCGTCGTGATGTCAGAGAAACCATCTGGAACTTAATTTTGCTATTAACAGCGACTACTTTTGGTTCATGATCTACTTTACTTTTACATAAACAGCAGTTAGTACATTGGGAATGTTCAATCTGCAAAAATAGAAAGGAAAGGCCTTTTTCGAATCAAAACAACTTTGTCACGGCACACAGCTTGATATCACATATGGCGGAGAACTCGAATATTCAAAATGCTCCGTTTTAAAAACGAAGGGCACAACCAAGCTGGAAATTTGCAAAACGATATATTTTTAGTTCATCTTACACCTAGTGGCATCGAAAGTTGAGCAGGCCTATTGAATTTTGATTTCAGAATTTTATGACGTAACATGAAAACCAAGAATTAAATTTAAAGTTAATTAAACAGACTTCCAGTTACACAACCGTCAACAGTGCAACAAGATTTTGCTTCACCATAGACAATTTTCATATTAAATTTCGATGGCATCGAAAATGGCGGAAGCTGACTAGGGTTCTTTAAGGGATGGGGTGGGGCAGAGTATTTGAGGCAGGGAGAGGGGGTGGGGAAAATAAAGGAAGTAAAAAGGAGCATAAACTGGCTACCGTCAGACAAGAGACAAGAAGGGTTTAAATTTGGATGATGTTTTGTCCATTAGCTCTGCAGGACCTATTTTTCTCCTTTTTTTCCTAGTTATTTTCCTGTTTGGATGCCACCTGGCCGGCATGGTTTGCACAGGTATTGGAAAGAAAAAAATTGAAATAAAACTGCTGTGGCAATATTCCAAAAAGCTGATGTATTTTAATAAATCGACAAGACATGTTTGTTTTCTCAGGCTGTTTTTTAGCAACCACTACAATAAATCCACTGAATCATAAGAACAGTAAACAGAAACAAATGAGGCAAGGTGGCACGCATGACTCTCTACTCAAGTGTGTAAACATTGTGGTTCAATTTTTATTTTTCTTTGTTTTAAACTTATCCTTGAAAACCCAGGGCTTTAACGGGGACGGGAAAGGAAGGGAGAGGGACCCGTTGAAGCCCTGGGTTTCCGAGGATGTTTTAAACTCATTGCATTATACCATACCCAAACAAAGGAAGATAAAATTTGAACCAAGGATGGAATTGAACCACAACATAAATACCTCCTGACGAATTCTTTGGCAACCCAATACTGCTGGAGCTTGAGGGCTAAACAGCTGTTATGTCTTATCCAACCTGAGATCACAGGTTGTCCTATCATATCCACAGGGTTAGCAATTGCTTAGCTACAGTGTCACCAACTTAAAATGAAAATTTACCACAACCCTTCACCCTATTCTAGTGATGTTAAAATGGCACATTTTGGTTTAAACGAGAAATATTCATCTTTCTGACATTGATTTCAGATAGAGGGCCAGTTTAGTTTCATTTCTTTTTCATTCTGGATTTTGGCCGAGATTGAAATAGCTAAAAGGGGTTTACACCAGGTGGATGAAATTGAAACAGACCTGCTAATATTAGTAGAGCAATTTTCACTTGCATATTAAAAGTAATTTGTGTTTGCTTTGGTTTTGCCATTTGCTATAATAATGCTTAGCGACTGGCTTAGAAATGTCTCACCAATGTCACTCTCACCAATCAGAAGAAAAACCCAAACCAATAATATTATGACTCACTCACACATTTTCTTGGGCTTCGCATTCGGCTGCATGTATTTGCTTCAAGTTTTGATTGGTTCACTGGATTGTCTGTGTCCTTTGTAATTGGCCAGAGTGATTACATTGGTTTTTGTTTTAGGACACTCAATCAAAATTCAGTCTAATATCAATATAAAGATTAATCATAAATCACAACCAG
This sequence comes from Meandrina meandrites, assembly GCA_963693305.1. NCBI lineage: Eukaryota > Metazoa > Cnidaria > Anthozoa > Scleractinia > Meandrinidae > Meandrina > Meandrina meandrites. Next base: position 2,314,881 of record OY855909.1, read on the forward strand.
CCAATTGTGTATAATAAATTTTTAATAGCTCTTCAAAATGCTCATTTCCATTGCATGAGCCACATCACTCGTGAAATACTAATATTGTAATTTTGTTTAATATTGAATGATAATTAGAAATTATACAATATAAATACATTGCATTAAATGTTTTTGTTTGTAATTACAAATTTTCAACATTTTAGCTAAATCTTTAGGATCCAGTCCTAAAGTGCAATATTTCTTTGTTCTTTTTACAACAGCTCTTGTTGCGGTTTACAATGCCAGTTTGTTTTGGAAGATAAACAGAGCGGAAAGTACTAGAAATCTACATTCTTGAACTTAAAATAACTACTGAAAGTGTTTTTCTAAGTGAGGGTATGAGATATGTGTGTAACATATCCCAAAACTCCACATACTGAAAAGAAACAAAATATTAAAACTGCATTTTTGTGTAATACATAGGATTTTGAAATTATTGTTTACTTATTAACTCTTTTCCTCCAAAGAATAATTTCCAGAGTACAAACTTCACATGAATGGTCACACAATAGGGTTTCATTCACAGACTTCTAAAATAGTCAGAAACACGTTGTGAGCACAATAAACAGTTCTGATGGAAGCTTTCATTAGGATAGCCACACAGTAGGGGTTTGTTCACAAACTCAAAAGTAAATTGTACTCTAGGAGAGGAAGGGTTATGGCTAGTTAGCGAGCATTTTGTGTATATAAAAACTGAAAATATATTATTATGGTAGATTTATCTTCCAAAATATCATGATGGCATTGTAAAGCACAAAGAACTTAATTCACAGACACAAAACACTACATACAATCCTGGATAAATGATGATTGGGACACTTAATGCAAATTCCTCCTTTTTCTGCCCTGTTGCTTTCACACACTTAATTACACAACAGTGAAGAATTTGCATTTATTTAAAGATACGTCTAAGGTCAACATTGTTTAATTTTGTTGACTTAAAGAAAGGAGAGAAATGAGAACACGATACCCTGTGTGAACAAAGGTGACCCCATCATTTGTGTCCAAAATTGTAACCCCATGTGGAGCTATCTTAAATTGTTACACAATCTTTATCAGAAAAGAAATATTACGAAATACACCAAATTTCAGTGACAAAAAAGTGAAGTAGGAGGGTTTACCATGAAACCAATCTCTCAGAAAAGGACAGTTGCTCTAAGATAACTTGGTTGCATCAATATAATAACTTAAATATCATAAAAAACATGTATGCAGTAGTATGCTGATAGGTTTTGAGAAAGGAGGACTGCGTTTAACCAGAAAATTGTCACGAAAGAATTATTCTTTTTACATGTAAGTTGCTGAATAAAACAGGAGTTTGAAATAAAATATTCCAGATGAAATTTCTCATTTTAAATCAATTTAATGCAAATTTTTTCCATTCGCCAATCAAAGATAAAAGTTTTATTGTGATGACTCAGTTATTCCATAAGTTGATGACTTCCTATATAAATGCCACATGTCTAGATGTCAAATATTAATTTCTGACCCTGAAAATAGAAATGAACATTTTGTCTGCAACATCTGGCTATTATATACAATGAATATCTACATCAGTAAGAATAAAAACTACCTATACATGTAATTTGTTGATAACTTTGCCAAGTGTGTTTTCCGGGCTTGGCAGTAAACTTTCCATTTTGATGAGCAGCCGTTCCACAGTAATGGTTTCTCCACTGTTTCCAATGGCCACATGCTCAATGCGAGGACTACACAGCTTAACTTCTCTGATGTGTTTACATTTGTCTCTAAGCTCCTGCACCAAGTCGGCATCAGCATCATCTATGAGCTTGAAATTGATTAAGGACACAGCCTCAATGAGAGGGCACATTTTAATTAGATTGGGCACTAGAGGACTCTCTGAAAGTGCCTCCTTTCGTAGAGGTCCAAATTCCAAAATCCTGAGCTTGGAAACAAACTTGAACATCTCAGCTATTACTGACGGGGGTATCCTCGGGGAGTGACTCACCCCTAAGTACCTCAGAGAGGGGGACTGTTGAAGTACGCCCTCCAAACATTCCGCAGACAGAAGAAAGTTCCACCGAAGATCCAAAGTTTCTAAACATTTGTAGGCCAGTGTTGGTCTTACTTCTTGGTAAATTCTCAAATGAAGGATGTGCCGAAAGCCACATTGATTCATTTTGAAGTAGCGAATGTCGGGCAACCGAGAAATCACGTTTGAAAGGCCGGTTGTTGTCACGAAGTAGCATCCAGTCAAATCAAGTTCCTTCACCTGTGTTTTTTCCCAGTTTACCGCCATCAATGCTTCATCAGTTATCTTTGTAAAGCGAATAAGAAGTGTAGAAACGAATTTACAGTTACTAAGGACTCGATGAAGGTACTTGCCTCGATAATTCTTACATTCGTTCAAGCATATCGATTCCAAGTGCGGACAATTCATCGAGACTTTGAGAAGTGCGTCATCGGTCAATGTCTCGCAATCCGTGCAATCCAGAATGCGCAAGTTTCTCATTTTAGCGAATACATCGGGCACAAGACTCTCTGAAGAGTCCATTCCCAGTCCAACGTATCTCATTTGCGTAAAATGCCTCGGTAATCGCCTCATAAACTTGAAATTTCCCCACGAATAGCGCAAATCCATTAGCTCTAGGCCTGTTGGAAAGTCGCGTATGCCTTCGTGTCCCGTTTCGCTTTCAACCTCGGCTCCATAAAACACCAAACTACGGAGCTGATGGCACCTTTTAGCCAGCTCTTTTGCTACTTTAGCAGTGAGGGTACAGCCGCCCAAATTTAACGCTTTTACCGAAGATAAACGCGTCCGGATCAACATCAACAACGTCTCTTCATCGACCGCAGGCCAAAAATCATTCATGTCAACAACACACCAAAGCGAGCGATCGTAAGCAACTCTTCTCCAGCGCCGGCAAACTTGCGCCAAAACACCCAGTTCTCTTTTGGAAAGGTACCTGAACACTTCTAGTATAACAGAGTCGGGTAGTTGTTTCTCCATTTTCGAGGAGACTACGCTACTGACGATTGTAGAGTCGCAGCTGGCGTTGTAGCTTTCACCACGCGCGAGGAAAGCTTGCGTGCGTCAAGCGGCTTTGCAACTGTTTTCCTCTATCGCAATCACTATATCCTCGTTGGTAACTCACGTCATATTCAACTGAAAATTTCAACCTCTGAAGTACACTTGAAAAGGGAGTTGCTTTTCTTAGCGCAAAAGACCTCCACGTTTCTTCACACAATCACCAAACACTGTAAACCTCATTATGAAAAGCTCTTTGCATTGTTTCGCCGGATGAGGGGCCAATGCCCACTGGCTTCCGGGCGCTGATTGGAGGTACGTTATGACGTCACATTCAAAACACAAAAGAAACCATTTCAACTCATTTCAACACAATAATCGCTTTAGAGTTCGCGTCACGCGCGATACAGAACGCGGATTGGGAAGAAAAACGCGTCGCCAGTCAGCGTCGCGTCACTCAAACTTCCACCAACAAAGATTAATTGAAATGGAAATAGTATAATATCCCTTATATTCTTGATCTTGTATGAATTGAATCGCTCAGTATATGAGTTAACTAACTAAACAGCTTTAACGAGGTAAAGTCAAAGCTCAGAGCGACAGGAAACTTGCCAACACAAAGCGACTCGTCTTGGTTTAATATTCACATGAAAGCTAATACGTACTTCAATTTTGGTTGTATTTATAGGAAACATCTGTTTACCAACGCCATAACCGTTCAAATTTTGTCTTATGGCGTATACAGCTCTACAAAGAACGGTTTTCCACATACCAAACCCGGAATGTAGTTGAACAGGATAACAAAAATTCTAAAATTTAAGCATTTTTTCACCGTTTATTACTAGTGAATATTTTCGATTTAGGATAAGGGGCCTATATCGATTGTTAGCTTGACAATAGTGATCGAGATACATAATTTATGTTTTTTATTCTCACAAATATTTGTACAAGCATTTCTCTCCCCTCAAATAATAATATGACAAAAACTTGAACAGATTTCAGTGTTCGTTGTCTGTGAGGGCTCGTTGGTACTCCCTTACCGGGAATCGGGGACGAAAGCTAACGGTGCACGTGAAAGCGTGAAAGCTGAATGAACGCTGAAACGCCTCGCCAGGGGTCCAAAGGGACAGCCTCATTTTACTGATCGTGGGAATGTGGCCTTTATTTTTGGTCGATACAACATTTTCCACTTTGCAATTTGTAGTTGTTATACAACAGCTTCTTGTGGTTTGGCGGTTATGTTTTGTCATTGTATTATGGTGGCAACGCACGTTTCCCGTCACGAAAAAATGTCTCCTGTCATGTTTCCCTTTAGCCCTTTTCCGCATAACATGACCCGCACGTCCCGGATTAATATGCGATTTTTAGAATTTCAATGCTGCACGCACTCAGTGTGTGGGGGTGGTTGTAAAAATAGCAACATACTAAAACAAAAATGAAACTAAAACTTAATGAAATAAGATGAAAGACAATACCCGACGCGACGATCATTGAAAGGAAATAAATACTTCGTGGAATTCAAGTCACACAACACTCCTCTTTTGGTCGATCGCGCGCGAGAGAAGCGGTTCAGTTCACCGGGACGATTACTGCGAATGAAAAGAACTATAAATCAAATTATGTTATGTCTACGATCTAAGCCACGCTGATTAAGCACGTGGTAGATATTGATAAATTCTGCAGGCAGAAGTTATACACTGCGAGCTGGGTTCCCTTTGATCTTTCAAGAAAAATCGGGAAGCAGGAAAAAGAAATTTCGAAGAAAATCGAAGGGACTTACGCAGGCTATAGAATTTCGAACATAACCGGCATTTTTTGACTTTTTGAAAGGAGTTTTCGAAACCAAATTAGACAACAATATTTACAAATGCTAAATTAGAATTGAAATAAGGAGGGGAACTGAAAGAAGGGAACCCACCAATAACCGAAACTTTATGAAAAATGATCAAAATTGACCAAAATTGCTACCTGTGATCACGGATAAAGACAAACAACAAGAAAACGCTGAAGTTCGATTTTTGAGACCAAATACGTTTAGTATTTACCGAGCATAATGCGAGGTGAATTATGAGCAGAAGTTAATACCGCCGGGAGGTACAAAGGCGCAAGGCAAATAGCACAGCAGGCGACCTTTTAAAATTTCGCGGGAACGATTACCGCTGTCATGACAACCAAAGTTCTGAGCCAGCGATCCATATTTGAAAGGCTGAATCATCCAAGATGGCGACCACTGGGATGCAGATGGACCCGTTGTTTTTGGCGATGAGTTTCTATCGTCGAAGGAAATTCGAGGAGTGCGGGGAAGTTTGTACACAGTTGCTAAAGAAAAATCCCTATGACCAGGTATTGTATTTTTTAGAAACCAGAAGAATTTACTGTGAAGAAAACACTGTTAATCGTCACCACTTAATTCTAAACCTACACGAAATTTAGTTATTTTGCACTATTGTTTGTACAAATATTGTTTTTTTTCCGTTATAAGAATAGCTCTGCAATGAATGATTTCTTGTCTTTGATCAGGCATCATGGTGTTTAAAAACACGAGCGCTCACGGAACAAGTTTATGTTGACGAAGTTGACGTGGATGAGGAAGGAATTGCTGAAATGCTAATGGACGACAACGCTGTTGCCCAGTTACCGCGTTAGTAATATCATCATCATTTATTTGCCACATAACAAGAATAATTATTTTCAATTTAAGCAGAAGTACGGCGACATTCATACATATAAAACAATGTGCTGAAATCTTTATATTGTTTCTTTTGACAAGACTCAATAAGCTTACCGTAATTATAAATTTGATCTTATTATTTGTTTAGCTGAAATTTACAGTAAGTTTGCTGTTATTATTTTCAAGTCTGCAACAAAAAAATTCAAAAGAAAGTGTATATTAAAGGCCCAAAACATGAAGTTATACAGCGCAAGTCTAGAGCATGGTGATGATTTTTGTTGTAAGAGAAGACAGTGTGGTCACTCGTGACAAAGATACTGTGCTTTTTATCCTTGCTGTGATCACATAATTATATGGTCTCTAAAAAATTGTCACTTGTGATATTAAAGGTGCTATTGCTTGGGACAAGAATCACCCACTATTTGTTAGGCTTAGCCAGAGTGAGTGGCCAAATTTACAAATATCAAGATTTTGAAAACTTAAAACACAACTGAATGCTTCCCATCACAAATTTATTGCATTATATCACTCAAGTTTGATCAGGAGGATACTATAGAAATTACTGGTCAGGTGTGGCACTATGCATTCCCTAAATCTTGTCTGGCGCTTCATAATTCTAGATCATGTGAATCATATGGACACTGTTTATCAATCAGGAGATCCAACTCAGAGCTCTGTGACTTTCGGATACTTCTTGCTGCTAAACAGCACTGAACCCTTTACAATTAAAACCAAAACCTGCTTTTCTTAAAAGCTGAATACAGCTTGTGAGTTTTCCAACCCTGTTTGCCCAATAGCATCATTATTGTTCCTACAAAATCTGAAAAAAAGTTATATTTAATATATAACCATGGAATGAGTCACCATGAATTAAAAATAACATCATTGATGACAAGATGCTTGCAAATGTGAATTGTCTGACAATATTTTCAGATCATGTGTTGAGAAATCTAACTACATGTACTTTGAATCCAACTTACTAATGGCAGTTTTACCACTCTTAGCTGTTTGATAATATCTAGGATTGTTGATATATTAGCATCAGCATGCCCCCATCATCTGTACTAGTCTGATAACTAAGCATACAGGCTGTGGTTGAAAGGATGGATAATGCTATCCACCAGTGCCCAGTTGTTCAAAGTGTGGATAACGCTATCTACCAGATAATTCACTATCCAGTGGATGGTGTAGTTTGCTTTTTCAGCACCTATCCACAGGATAGTGATTTTTCTAGTGAATAGCGTTATCCATCATCTGAACAACCGGGACCAGATAAATCACTATCCAATGGATAGCATGGTTTATTTTGTCAATACTTATACACTGGATACCAATTTATCCAGCGAAGAACTGAGGCCAGACAATTATAACTTCTGTTCCTGATTAGCTGACCCATTCCAATCATTTGCTTTGGCTGATCAACAGGTCCTGGGACATCATTAAAGAAACCAGGAACAAGCTCTGGAATGGGAGCACCTACACCAGGAGTCAGGTACATTTACTAGCAGTGCTGCCGGGGGGGGGGGGGGGGGGGGGGGGGTTACTCCTTTGAATTTTTGGTGGGGGTGTGCCACCCGCATCTCCAAATCCAGACCCAATTTCAGACCAAAAAATACCATTTTCCACACCCGTTTTCAGACCAAAACGGCTCAAACACCATACCCTTTGGGGCGGCACATACCTATATACCTGATATAGGAAAGTACGCCCCCCCCCCTCCCGGGGAGTGCTGTAAGCTTGAGAAAGTAAACTTTGCTTGTCATGTTTGTCACATAAACCAGAATGACACTACAGCTTTCACTAGTAACCCTCAATATTACCAGCTTGCTTTGTTGCACAATACAAGGAGTATCCAGATTTATCAAACCTACAACTGAAGGTTAACAAAATAGGGGAGTTATCTAGAGAGATGGGGGGTTTGATTGAGAGAAGGGAAACCACTTTTGGTTTGATGAGTTATCGAGAGATTTGAGAAATCAAGAGATAGAGAAATTGAGATTCCACATTTTATTTACTGGTTTTTACTTTTTTTCTCTCATCTCCTCTGACCATTAGTTGTACAAACAACTGCATTGTGCTGTATGGCAGGCTGGTGCCAGAATATCCAGGGGCCTCCACTGTGACCAGCTGGCCCCTCTGAGACAGTATAATGCTCCCATGACTGGCAATCCCCGCAACCCAGCCATGAGCCCCAATGCAGTCATCCAGGCACCTGTCACACTGAGTTAACAGTGGAGAAGGGAAAAGGGACGGGGAAGTGGGGGGGGGAGGCGATGGATGGACCAAGGCTGTGCTGTAATATTCCAAAAAACTCTGAACCAAATGCCCCAGAGCCCACCATGCTGGAACACACTAACACAATGGTGAATACACTAAGCCTGCATAAATAGGCAGATACCGCTGACCGGAAGTACCAGCTACTCTTTATTGTTAACTTTGTTAAATTGCATTTAACAGTATCTAAAAACATTATACTGGAAATGTTGGGCTAAAAAAATGTTTTGGAACAGATCAGAAGAATACTTTGCTGTAATTTATAGGATCACACTAACCACTGTTTTCTGTTCCAGACCAATGTCTCAGGCAGGACGTCCAGTCAGTGGATTTGTCAGACCAGGAACACAAAGTGGAAGACCTGGAACTATGGAGCAAGCCATTAGGACTCCTCGCACAGCACAAACAGCTAGGTATGATTGTTGACAAAATAAGAATTAAAGGTATGACCATGACTGACTGAGTTTCCTCTGACTTCATTCCTCAGACCAGTGACGAGTGCTTCTGGTCGGCATGTTCGTCTTGGCACTGTAAGTATGACATTATTGCTAGTACAGTTTAACCCCAATTAAGCAGCCACCTTTGGTAAATGGTAAGTGGTTGCTTAATGGGGGATGGTCGCTTAATTTGGGGCTCGCCAGAAATTAGGATAAGGTGTGACCAGCACAAGTAAAAACATACCATTTTGCCAGGGAATCAAATAATCATCACTCCTCGTGGGACTCGTCTTAACAGACTGTCGTCAGAGGTGGTTGCTAACTGAGGGCCTAACTAACTGTGTTAGGCATGCTGATTCAGCATGCCTAACACACTGTTATTTTCATTTTGCATTTCTAATGTAATTAATATACATGTATTAGGTGATACTACTTGTAGTTTTGCTTGTGTGGCCACTGAAATAAACTGGTGACAAAGAAAGTTGTAACTGACAGCTGCAACCTGCAGTAATAATAGCATCTAGCACAGGCTAAATCTTCTTCCCAAGAAAGCTTTTCCTGAGAAAAGACATAAGCTTTTGAGTTTTGTACTGAATTTATGTTGTTTTAACCTCCTCTAGAAACACTCCCTGCAATCAAAGTTATATTAATATTTTTTATTTTACCTGTTTTCAGGCATCCATGTTGTCACAACCAGATGGACCATTTATAAATATCGCAAAACTAAACTTGTCTAAATATGCACAAAGGCAAAATCTTGCAAAGGTACAGTAAGAACTTTAATATGTATAACATACTCTTCTGGATCTGCAGTCTGAAGCCTGGATATTCTTCTGGAATCTATTGTAAATATTTTTATATTGTGCATGTGAGGATAGACTCACAATTTTTTTTTTCAGAACTTTGTGTAATTATAAACCATGTTCAAATTATTTTTTGTTGGTTCTTGGAAATATCTAGACAACAAGAGAAAGTTTCATGTATTGCATTGGTCATAATACGCTGTAATGTCTAATAGCAGCTTCAACATTCATCTATGGGTCTTCATTAAGTTCCCTTCATTGAGTTTCCAGATACTAAATTAAATAATATAAATTGAATAATTTTCTAATTCTGCTTATTGCTAAAAAATTCTTCATTTTCTCATTCAGGTTTTGTTTGAATATATTTTCCACCATGAAAATGATGTCAGAAATGTAAGTTGTTAATGAATCCTTCTGGTGCTTTTAATTATTCTTTTATCAGCTAGCTGATATTGTCACTATCAGCAAAAACCTCATGGGTAAATGTACCATAATTTTTCAATTAAATCCAGCAGATTTAATCAAGAAATATGGTATAGCATAGGTACGGAATGGCAAAGTGTTAATTAAAAATATTATGTTTCTAAAAGCATTGTACAGACTTGTACACCATATGTGCATGTGTTCTGTGGCAGGTTTTGTTAGTCACACTCAGTTCTTTCATTCAGTCCCAGCTAATTTAAGTATTAAATTGAAATTCTCTTAGACTGAAAATATCTAGATTGAGAGTACATGTATCTGTTACAGGTTAAATTTAAATTCAGGTTTTTTCAACCTACGGTAATATTTCGGGTTATTATTAGGGTTAAGGTTATGATTGGAGTCATGTATTTTTTTAAAAACATTGTTCACCAACGTTTCCTTTGTGGCAAGGTGGATAAGTGATTGGACAGCAAATCTGTAGGTTGAGAGTTCAAATCCTAGAAGTCAGGTCAGTAAAAGGGTAAAAAAGAATAGATGACACTACTTAGGGGGGATAATAGCTGATGATAGGGGATGGTAAGTAAGGATGGTGGAGGGGGTTCAAAGACAGTGACGGAGGGGAGGTGTTTTAATTTAATTTTCTACTTATTAACCAAGTATAAAAAAATAAACAAGGTTAAAAGTAAAATAACCTAGGTTGAAGAAAATGACCTAAAGCTAATTTTGACCTGTAACATATCTATTATAACTGTAGTTGATTAGCCACCTTCTTTCCCGACAGGCAGTGATTTATCAGATGTGCTATTTACTTGTTATTTTAGGCATTAGAGCTCGCAGCAAAAGCAACTGAAGAATGCCAGTTTAAAGACTGGTGGTGGAAAGTTCAACTGGCAAAAAGCTACTACAGGTACGTGTAACTTGTCAGATTCAACAATTTTGTAGCATGCAATTGTCACCTGTTAAGAATGTCTTAAAATGGTGATTAAACCTACTCCAGGCCCCGGTTGTTCGAAAGCCGATTAGCGCTAACCCACCATTAAATCGGCCTAATCCAGAGAATAAATTTATCCTTCGATTAAATTGTGTTCCTCAAAGCTTGATTAGCACTATCCGAGGGATAAACTAAGGGTTAAATTTAACACACCTAGCGAGGTAGATTAACTCACTAATCGGGGGAAAAAATTTGCAAAACAAACAAAATGGCCGACTTACTGTTTGGTGGTTTTGCTTTAATGCCGGGTCCAGTTGAGGAAAGAAAAGCAATTTAGGATACCTGATGACTTTTCCAAAACACATTTTACTTTTCTCTCGAGGACGTGTGCAGTCCCGCGTTCGGTTTTCCCGCGGTTTTTTTACCTCTGTCCGGAGATCGCAAAATTATACACAAGCACGAAGCAAAGAAATTTCAGCATTTTCCTCAGAGGTAGAAATCGTCCGTCACCATACCTGCCAACCCCAAGGGTACAAAAATCTGGAGACATCTAGAAATCTTTGCACACACCCCCCCCCCCCCCCCCAAACCCCCGTTCCTTACCCAGGGTTTTCAACAAGAATCAAAGTAGATGGAAAAAATGTAGAAATAGGCGGTAAAAGGGTTACTCGCGCCAAAGGCGCGAACCTTCTAGGGGGGTCTGGGGTCATGCCCCCCCGGGAAACTTTCAAAATCTGAGCCTCTAAGTGTGCATTTCCCGTTTTCTGGGGCAAGAATTAGGTCATTTTGACAGAACCATAAATGCTTTATTTTCCAGCTTTTTATTCAACAGTTTTAATTATCTTGCAGACAAAATAGTCGCCAAATGCAAATTTTTAGTCACCAGATTGCAAAATCAAATAGGGCTTTGTTCAAAAGTGTTTAAAATCATTTCTAGGAATTAATCCAAAAAAAGACTTATCACTAGGTCTAAAACAAACACAATATAGATATACATGCATCAGGAGTTCTGGACTTCCTGTTGGATCGCACGGCATTGTGGGAAGGCGGGCTCAGAAAAGTGGGCATCGACTTGCAGCGTCGCCATATTGGATTCTTTCGCGCAAAGAAACCATCCTTTTGAGCCGAATTTATACACGTACTGGTATATAGAAAACCAAATCAGAGATATTTTAAAGGTAAGCTATTGTTTCATTACTTTTTGGCAACGATTTTAGGCTGCAGAGTGTAATCATACGTCAGAGTGTAGTCGATTTGAAATGCTACGAGTATGATTTTGCTTATTTTATACTAAGACTTATGTCGTATTTTTTTTTTAATGGAGATACACCGAAATTGTGTTGCCATAGGTTGTCCTAACAGTGGACAAAGGCTAGGGAAATGGGCTGCTATGACCTGTGGGCTTCATGGTTGTAACAATGGCTCAAGCATGTGTGACTGCCAGCCACCCTTCAAATTATTCCCATTCCCGACAGAAAAGAAGAACCCGGAACGCCGATTACAATGGGCAAAAAATATAAGCAGGAACAGTTTGAGTGGGACTCTTTGGATGCCTAACAAGGATTCAAGAGTTTGTAATCTGCACTTCGTTGACGGCGAACCAACGCCTGAAAACCCAGACCCAACTTTGCAACTTGGTCACAACAAGAAAACGAGAGCCTCCAAACGCTCACCACCAACGCCACGGGATAACTCTCCTGTAGTAAGATCCAGAAAACGAGCTAAGCTAGATTCATGTTGCGATGAAATACTAGTACCTGTTCTTGACCACTCAGCTGACAACCTGGCTTGTGATGGTGTTGAGCTCCAAGAACCTGTACCCTCTACTTCTATCAGTGATTGTGCTGACATAGACAGAGCATCCGTAATTCATGACCATTGCTATGTCTATGGCTGGTATGAAATTAATGAAAATTCGAATTTTTGCATGAACACATCTTGCTTGAAAAGCCGACAAGACAAAGATGAAAAAATCATGGAACTTTCAGAGAAAATACAGGAGCTAAGTGAAAAAGTGAAGTTGCTGGAAGATCAACTTGTAGCCAAAAAGGATAAGGGATTGAAGCATTCAGATCTGAAAAATAACCAGACTGTAAATTTACTAAGTGGTATCCCATCAAAGCCTGCATTTCACAAATTATTTGACTGTGTGAAAGGATCTATAAAAAAAGTGAGATATTGGAGTGGCCCTAAGAAAACATCCAGAAAAGGCAGGAACTTTAGGAAATCACCAAAAAAATTTGGACCAAAACGGGCTCTTTCTCAAAAGGACGAGTTTCTTTTAACACTTATGAAACTCCGATTGGGTTCCACCAATGCAGACCTTGCACAAAGATTTGGCATTTCACGCAGTACGGTATCAACTATTTTCAACACATGGGTCAAAATTTTGGCTAGTGAACTGAAGTGCCTAATATACAATCCTAGCATGGAAGTTGTAAAGAAAACACTTCCAAAGAAGTTCAAAAAACCAGGATACTGCAAGGTGCGCCATATAATAGACTGCACTGAAATTTTTATAGAGACCCCAAGTGACCCTGTAATCAGAGCATCAACGTGGTCAGATTACAAGCATCACAATACCGCAAAAATCCTAGTTTCAATCACCCCAAATGGGGCCTTCAACTTCATCTCAGAGGCATGGGGTGGGCGCACCTCAGATGTCCATTTGACAAGGGAATCAGAGTTTTACAACATCCTTGAGCCGTATGATGCAGTAATGGCAGATCGTGGATTTACTATTGCAGAGGATCTTTTGCTTCACAAAGCTAACCTTTTTATTCCGCCAGGGAAACGTGGGCAAGAACAGTTCACAAAAGCTGATGCACAGAAAACTAAGACAATAGCTAATCTACGCATTTTTGTAGAACAGGCCATCAGGCGGCTAAAAACATTCCGTATAATCAAGAATGAACTGCCTATCTCTCTTACTGGTAATCTTGATAACATTGTTATTGTCTGTGCTGCATTATGCAATTTGTACAAGCCTCTTTGCAAGTAACACGTTTTTGTTTTGTTTGTTTTTTTGGCTCAAGATATAGAGTACCGGTAAAATGTGTAATTCACTAGAAAATCCATACCCCCACCATGGAGGGAAATTGGAAATTCCGGGGAGGGGAGGGGGAATTTGTTGCCTGTTTTTAGTAGATAAACATTCAAAAAAGACTACACTTTTCATTTGGAATTTTCTTAAGGGTTGGGGGATCGTTTGACAAATAATTCCCTCCATGGTTTGGGGTACAGGCGTTTTCTGCCTCTTCTGGAATAACACAATTTAAGATATCAATAGTATGTTTACAGGTTAAGTGAAATTGATTTCCCTTGATATGCATAATTAGGGGCTCAGCCATAGGAGGGACCAAAGCGCCTGGCCCACCTCTCTGAAAAGTAATATATAGTAAATATACTGGACAATCAAGTCCAGCCCCTTCCTTTTAAGCCTTGGGCCCCCTTTGAGCCCCTTTTGACAAAACCCTGGCTACCTCAGTAATTAAATTTGTGTTGACTGTTGATGTCTAATAAGACCAGTAATTAGTGGAGGAAGCAATTTTTTATTAGCAGCTTGATGAATGTTTTCTACTTTTGACATCAGATATCAAGTATCAAATAAAGTAATGACTATACAATAACACATGTAGTTGTTCAATTATATTGTACAGGCTCCATGAAAATGATTACCTGTTTATAAAATTTTCTCAGTCAGATCCATTTTCTAGGCATTTTTTTAACAATTTATTTTTGCAGTAGTTTCAGGGCTGGTGAAAGACAATTATTAGAAAACCAGGTTAGATTTTCTTCTAGCCTACACCAGTATGTGGCATTGAATCTGATTGTTTCCAAGTGAAAGCTCTTTTGTGTGTATACAAAGAAATAGCACAATGGCCTCTTTGTTATGGCCATCTCACCCTGGACCTGTGCAAAGTACTGATGCTGCTGCTGAGGGAATTTCACTGGCAATGCTAAAAGGGTTCTTGATCTCTACTACTGCTTTCCCACAACAAGAGCACTCTATTAGTAAGTCTGGGGATGCTCCCAAGTACTGTTTAGTTTTATCAATAAAGATACCACATTCTCTATACCTAACATCCTTGTGATGTTTTTTGAAGTATTTGACGAATTCCTCAACTGCAATGGGCTCCATATCTCTGCCGTATTTAAGAGCTGGTAAATTTGTAGGTGGTTTTGCCTTTCCTAATAAGTTATCAACAAGTTTATCGGCACTATTTTCTCCACTTATTTTCATTGAAACAGCTTGAAACAAGCAGAGATGACGACCAAACAAGGATTTGATGCACACTTGTCTTAGCAAAACTGTATTTTCTATATTCCTGCACGTGAAAAAAATCGATCGGCTTAAAAGGATGGTTTCTTTGAGCGAAAGGTCACTGAAGCCAAGCCACTTGATGTAATCCAATATGGCGACGCTGCGAGTCGATGCCCACTTTTCTGAGCCCGCCTTCCCACAATGCCGTGCAATCCAACAGGAAGTCCAGAACTCCTGATGCATGTATAAGATTTTGTGGCCACTATCAAAAGAATCAACAAGAGACACAATCCATAGACATACATGATGTGCTCAAGGGCTTGCAAAGCATTATGGGGCGATTTCAAACGCGGTCAGCTTTTTGCCAGTTTTCCGATGAGACAGAATCTTTTATAGGAAAGAAAGGGGATGGATTGACTTCTTTTCTTATTTTGGATGTTTTAGAAGCAAAGATCTTCCGATATAACTTTCTGGAAGGGCACAACCGTTATTCATTGTCAACACACAGAAATGTAGTCGCCATTTTGGCGACGAAAGCAGAATTGTTATGAAATGTTGGTCGCATTGGCGACCGTATCGGTCGCAATTTCGAGCCGATATATTTTAACCAAGAATTATAGCAAGTTTCTTTCGTGTTAAACGAATTAAATGTTGGCCGATCCGCGGTTCATGTTCAGTTGTGGCATATTAGTTATCATGCTAATTTCTTAAAATTCAAGTAATTGGAAATCAAAGTAGGCGGCGAAAACATGTGGAGTAGCCGGCGAATTTCGCCGGCTGCCGGCCCTTATGGAAACCCCTGAATTTACTTAGGCCCGGTTCATACGTCGGATTTCTGCCGTGTCGAATTTAATTCAATTTCGTGCGGCAGAAATGCGACTGTTGATTCATACGTAGCACTTGTGCCGCACCTAATTTAGAGGTTATACTGTAAGTTGTGTTTACTGGCTAGCCGAACTATATATCCAAACGCAAGATATGTGTAGTTTTTATTAGATTCGACACGGCAGAAATGCGACGTTTGAATCGGTGTCGCATTTCTGTCGGATAATGCGACAAGACTAGTCGAACGTGCGGCAGAAATTCGACAGCCGATTCAGACGTTGAACTTCTGCCGCATTTAATTCGTTTAATTGAATTCGACACGGCAGAAATGCGACGTATGAACCGGGCCTTACCTCACAAACGCAGACGTACAATGAACTTCACACGTTAGGGCGCCTAAGAATTCTTTTTGCAGCGAACAGTAATCCATGCTGGTAACCTTCGCTTCGAGTGTAAACAGCATGCGAAAACCGCGCCAACTTTCTTCCATGAATTGTGCGATTGGATTGGTTGATTTCTGACCAATTATGTTCCTCTTTAAATATATATCGATTTGATCACTCTGTTTCCCGTTTTCCGATGTTTTCCGATTGAGAACAGCTCAAACAAAAGCACTAAATCCACTTCTTGTTTTATTTTCCTTTTTGGATTCTCGAAAATAATGAAATTGATGAAAAAAAAAAATGAAAAAGCCACGTTACGTATTTCCCGGGAGATTTGGTGCTCTAACCGGGAGACCGGGAGATTTGATGAAAAACTTGGAGACTCCCGGGAAAACCGGGAGAGTTGGCAGGTATGCGTCACTAACCGCTGTAATGTAAAAGGCAACATCAGTGGTGGAATTAAAGGGCTTTTTTGGCCTAAAATGGCGAGTATTCATTTGATTTTACGGACAGAATCTGGTAAAAGTTTAGTTTACTGTTGAACTTGTTTGTTCTTCATTTGGCTGAACTAACAAGCCATCAATCTACGCTTTCAGTTTATTCTTCTTGCGTAGTTTAATACTTTAATGTTAATGCCTTTCTTCTGTTCTAATATTTTTCCCTATATAACCAAACTTTGTTTTGTTTCATTCATGCAATTGCGATTCTCACTTTATTTGCCCGTCGCCGTTATATTTATTCATAGTAGTTCGTACTAGTTCCATGAAAGAGAAATCTACAAACTTTCACTGAACTCAGGTAAAAGTTTCAGCGAGGATTGAAGACATTTCGGTTTCGTGAACTTCTCAGTTTAGAGAAACAATTCTTAATTTATAAAATACAAACGACTAAGGCTGAAAATTAGACCGGTTAGCGTTTTTATTTATTTCCGGCCGTTGCACAGGCCTACTTGCATGATTCAGTGAGCTTCGCTCAGCGTTTATGCAAAATTTGCACCGGATACATTGAAATTATTTTTGGTCAAAACTCCAATTTTCATCTTAGCTTTTTCTGTTGCTTCTTATTGATACCCGAACACAGGAAATTTCGTTAAGGAAATTGGGCTTTATTTCTTTTTCTCATTTTATTTTTGATTTCTACAATAATTTCCGTTGAATTTCGTATTTTGTAGGAGCCGTCATTTTTTATCATATCCCTTCCCTTCCCTCCCCTCCCGCTCCACCGTTTCTCCCTCAAGTAACCGGTTTTACCGGTTTAATCTGAGTTTAACCGACGGATAGTTAATCGTAGGTTAAATCTGCTTTCGGGAACACCATTTTATCCCCCGATTAGTTATCCTGAGAATAAGAAGTTTAATTGCGGAATAACCGCTAATCGTGGGTTATTTTAATCGGCTTTCGAACAACCGGGGCCAGGAGGCAGTGTGGCAAGATAAAAAAAAAGTTGTTAGGGTGCTGGACTTGTAATCTGGAGGTCCTGGGTTCAAATCCTCCTCCCTAGTTTGTGTTCCATTTATAAAATTATTAGGTTTTTTATTTACAGTGTTCTCAATTAGTACAATAGTGCTAAATTTATTGCCCACACTTAATAATTAAAAGTGATTTATTTAATATATATTTTAAGTTGATATAACTGGTACATTAACTCTACTTGTTATTATTAATAACTTTTTTTTTTTAAACGCAGACTTGGTATGTATCGTGATGCTGAGAGACAGCTCAAATCAGCACTGCGTGATCAAGATGTGGTGGATACCTATCTATATCTCTGTAAAGTGTATAGACGACTGGATCAGCCATTAACTGCTATTGAAGTATATAAAAAGGTTTGTGTCTGTCTCTAGATCAGATAATACACTGTCTGGAAAGTATAGTAGTTTGCACTTGAGCATCAGTTGAAAGCATTATGTAAATCCTTTTAGTTTCATGGGTTAATCTTCTCTGGACACAAAGATCCCCTATCTACCCCCCCCCCCCCCCCCCCTTGCTGTCCCCATCCCCTCCTTCCCCCTTTACAGAAAGCTGCAAGTTGTGTGTGACATAAACTGTAACAGTGACAGTGACAGTGACAGTGACAGCACAGTGACATTAATGATGACAGTGGCAATGATATTGAAAATGACAGTGACAGTGACAATGACAGTTACAGTAAAGGTGACAAGGCAGTGACCATGACTATGTGCAAGTCCCATTAAAATTAAAATCTAGTACCAGGGTTCATGTTACAGGGCAGCTCAAGTTTATTCTGTAAATGATAGGTTTGAGCAGCTTTAAACTAATCTTTCTTTTCATTGCTGCAGGCTCTAGAGAAATTTCCTGGAGAGACAGCTCTTTTGACAGGAATTGCTCGCATTCACGAGGTAACAATTAGAGCTCTATTTGTTTCAGTGCAACGCAAGGTTGCCCAAATCAACAGTGGCAGATCCAGACCTTCAGCCCCGGGCCCCTCCCCTGGATCCGCCACTGATCAAGATTGTCGATGATGGGGATGCTCCCCTACGCAAGTTATATGAGAATGTGCAGCCCCGGCAAAAGTGTATGGAAGGGAGTGATGGCAATCACTGGAATATTTGGACAGCTCAGTTGTAGTTAGATACATGTACTTCCCAAGGGCATCATCAATTATCATTTTTTTGTTTTCCTGTTTGTGTCAGGAGTTAAATGACATGACGAACGCGGTTAAACTGTATAAAGATGTACTTCATTACGACAACACTCATGTGGAGGCCATTGCTTGCATTGCCACGCATCATTTCTACACCGATCAGCCAGAAATTGCACTCAGATTTTATCGGTAAGTCTCCAGTTTTTTCGCGAGTAACTGACACAGTTTGCTTTTTATACTAAAATGCATTCTACGGTTAACGCTGTTTGATTTAAAAGTGCATTTTGCATGAGGTTTTTTTTAACCGGTTACGTAGCTCTGGAAACGCGAAACCAAGCAGTCGCGACTTTTCACAATATTTCTAGAGCGGTCCTCTCTTGCGTAGCGCAATGAAATGTTACAAATGAGGACTCGAGCAAACCAACAAACCAAAAAAAAAAAAAAACAGCTGGAAAAAGTGCAAAGCGCGGGAAAACGCGTGTCCGTCAAGTTACGATTGGTTTTGGTCTTCTGATTGGTTGAAACAGCAGCTTATTAATTTTGCTCTGAGCACGCTGCGTGAGTTTTTCTGAACTGTGCGACAAATACAAAGCAAATACAGTTACTTTCGGCACTTACACTGTACCAGAGTGGTTTTAGTCTACTTAACCTATGAAACAGCATGTAACAATTAGTGCGTAATAGTCAAAACTTAAAAGAGGGTCGTACAGGGGGGGGTCTGTGGCACGATTCACGGACGAAAAAAATAACGAATCACGGATATTGAAATTTCATTTTCCCGAATCACGAAAATAAGTACTCTTTTATCCTGTTCTTACGCTACAAATAGTGTTTGAAGAAATCAAAATTGATTAAGAAATTACGAAAATAAGAAAGAAACATACTCTTTTAACCTGTTCTTACTCTACAAAACCTTCTAATCACGGGTCACGAAGAATAAATTTATTAAATTCACGTTTCACGGAAAATAAAATCAGCTAATCACGCATCACGGGAATACCCCTGTACGACCCTCTTAAAAGAAAACAATGGAATTTGTGTGTAATACTATCTAAAAGTTTAGTTAGATTATAGATTAAGATTAAGTAAAACCACTCTAAATTATATAATTATATATTTATAAATAAATATATAAATTATTCTTTTGTTATTCGCTTTGCAGCCGTCTCCTCCAGATGGGAGTGTACAATGCAGAGCTTTTCACCAATCTAGGGCTTTGCTGTTTCTTCGCTCAGCAATATGACATGACACTGAACTGCTTTGAGAGAGCTTTGGCGCTGGCTTCAGACGAAAACATGGCAGATGTTTGGTACAATATTGGTCACGTGGCTGTGGTAAAAAAGTTTTTCAAAATACTATCTGTCAACAAAAGTTCTTGCTCAAAGATTGCGTATAAAAGGCAGAATTTGCTGTGATCTTATTCATTAGTGACTGGAAAGGTAGACTATATAAGATTATAGGTTAGGGGTATAAATATTAAACATCTTTTGTGAAAGATGAAATATTCAAAATCTGAGTTCCCGATGGGAATCAAACCCATGACCTCCCAAACACCTGGCGGGCACTCTATCCACTGAGCTACAAGAACTCATGGTGAGCAAGGTTACTAGGTTCATATGTGATACGCGTCCTGCATACTGTTAGGATCGGCAGTGTCTTTAGCGTCCTGTATGGTGATGAATAAAGGAAGACGGTAATTTTAAGCTGGGTAATGATTGCCAAAGAGGAAATATTTAACATGTCGCGAGCGTGGGACAAAGAAAAATTCTGAATCCCTGACGGGAATTGAACCCATGACCTCCCAAACACCGAGCGGGCGCTCTATCCACTTAAAAAAGCTTAAAAATTACCATCTTTGTTTGCTTGGGCCTTAGGTAATTCTTGGAGACGGAATTGCAGCAAAAAAGTGTAAACTCAGTATGGAGCAGCAAAACTATACATTTTTCAGTTGAGAACTTTTTAAATGTTTTGTTTTGTCGTTTCAGGGTATTGGAGATATTCAGCTTGCCTATCAGTGTTTCAGATTAGCGCTTGCATCGAACAACGACCACGCAGAAGCCTATAATAACCTGGGGGTCCTGGAAATGAGAAAGGGTCACACGGAACAGGTATAACCGGTATTATGATTGGTTCAAATTATATTCCTGTTTCCGTTTGGCGGACATTCCTAGGCCTGACCATATTTGGTAGTGTTTAATCCAAAGATGTAATTATTTGACGATAACATCAAGAGTGCAAATCGTGGGAATATGGTTGTTAGCTATCAGGGGCGAGCAAAATTCTTAAATTGTAAGGTAACTACCATGGACTGATAAATTTTCAATGGACAGTATCTGTAAAATTAACTTAAATTTCAAAAATTGGTGAAGATTTGACCGAAGCATTTAAGAATATTACCCAGCGCTTTGTGAATTTGACTTATTAGTTATCTAAGTACCTATTCCCTTTCCCCGAGAGAAGTTTGTTGAAATAGTATCTTAAGTGCTACATGAACAAAATGATGAATGATTGCGAGCGATTCTTCACTGCTTAAAGGTGAGGTGCTCATTTTGTTGTTCTTTTCCAGGCCCGCGCATTCCTTCAGGCTGCTGCTTCTCTCGCGCCTCACATGTATGAACCTCATTACAATCACGGACTGCTGTCACATAAGGTATGCGGTCTTTTCTTTTACAATCCACGTTTTGATTGGTTGCCCAGATGACGCAATGGACCATTAAAAACTTAAAGCAAAAGCATGCAACAAGTGCCAAGCGCGGGAAAACGTGCCACCGGTGTCAAGCGCGGGAAAACATGCCACCGGTGTCAAGCGCGGGAAAACATGCCACCGGTGTCAAGCGCGGGAAAACATGTAACCGTTCCCAAGCGCGGGAAATGATTGGTTATTGTTTGAATGCTGGTTTTTAAAAAATACTGCGAGGAAGAAAAGAACAGTTGTAGAAACACAGCTTTTAGCTTGCGTATTTGTCCGGAGTGTTTTCTAATAGCGTTTGTTGTTTTGTGTAAAAAAATACTCCCCCGTACGCCCGTCAGTTCCTAAAGCGGCGACTTTCTGTGTCCTGTGGATGCAGGGAACCGGAAGTCCTCCTGCAATGTCTACGACCATCCTCGGAGACCCAGGGGCAGTTAGTGGGGGCGAGTGAAAGTCGTAACGGGCGAAAAAAAATCTCGGCGAAGAAAAGTAAAGTACAAAACGAGGAGCCCCTGGGGACACAGTCTTACCGGACCAGTTCCAAACGGTCGGAGTCGTTCTGGCTTCTGATTGGTGCCACAAAACCTTTGTTTTTTTGTGCCCAATCAGAGAGCAGCAAGACCAGGAGTCGTTTCGTGTGTTCTTACACGGATTGATACAAGAAGGCCATTTGCTCGCCATGTTTGTTTTTGCTCGAGGAGAAAAATTCTAATCACAGGACAAGATGCAAGGCAAATTGTGCGGCATATCCACAAAAAGCCTCACCGGAAATACGCTGGATCTTCGCAGGCATTGTAAGAGTCGCGTAGATTGCGAGTTTTAAAACACTCACCGATTCACTGATGTCGAGAGACTAAAAATTTGCCAGTCCTGAGTAAGTTTTCGTCGTACAGGGCAGGCAGGTGTGTCAAGCAACTGGAAGCTTCGCGTACATATGCAGCACGATCTTCTCTGCACACCAAAAAGACACTCCAGCTAACGCTATCGAGCGTGAGTCTTCAGTCAACATGGCTAAGAAATTTTTGTATTTCGTCGAGTGAATTTCAATTCACCAAGTGTATAAAATTCACCCAAGTTTTACATTTTTTCCCTTGGCATACTGAGTACATATGGAAGTGTACATAATTTCGTTTATAATTTTATACTTTTGTATGATATCACCAGTACTGTGATTGTAAGTTTATTTTGTAACGTGCAAGTAATTCTTATATGAAATTTGCACTGCAAGAAAAGAATAATATAATAATTATTCCATCACACAGCTCAGTCTACATAAATATTCCAATGTCTGAGGTTTCAAGGGCCTCCTCATCGATGTAACTGACTGTTTTTTTATAATGTAGTTGTATAACTGTATAACTAAAAACAAGTAGCCACTGTAAAAGTATACAATGAAGTAAATTGATTGATTGACAATAAGTATTCAGAATTGATCTTAAAATTGATATCTTTATTTTGATAATGCCAATCAGAGGTGCAGGCTGTGATACTATATATTAAAATGAAGTGGTCATTCGTGTTTACATGTATGCTTGTAAGTCTGCACATGAGTCTAGTGGCCCATCAGGCTGGAGCTTATCACGGTTTCCATATCATGAAGCGACTAGGAGTATTTCTACTCCCCCCTAGGTGGGATGCTAGTCCATCACAGGGTTACCCCCAGCAGTAAATTTGCTGTTACCCATTTGTACACCTGGGTGGAGAGAGGCACTGAGAGTAAAGTATCTTGCCCAAGAACACAACATAATGATCCCGGCCAGGGCACAAACCCAGACCATCCGATCTGGAGTCCAGCAAACTAACCATTAGGCCAGCACGCCTCCCAGTTTTTTTATACCAAATATATCAATAATAGCCTGCAATGGAGGCGTACTTCAGTGAGCGATCGCTTTTTCTTTTTGATTGGGTGAGTGCCATGTCAAATTAAAATTTAGGAGATCAGGCTTGAGGAGAGAGAAAAAAGCATCCCAGGGAGTAGGAGTGAGTCTAAATGAAGAGTACAGTAGTAAGGAGGTGGAGGATGGTCTCAACAGTTGATTGATCTATAAGAGACTTGAGGAAGCTCAACCATTAACCTTCACTGTAGGTCCCTGTGACAAATATCTTGTATACTGCTAGAATTGATGCTATGATTTTTTTTTCAACTGCATTCATGAAGCAAGTAAACTACAAACCTTTTCTTGTGTTCCACCAAGAAAAAGAGGTCCAATGAGGTGTTGTGTATTTCTTGCCTTTAACAGTGTGGCACCAGCTGAAGTAGTGAAAGGCCCGAAAGACTACATTTTCCTCTTAAACTGTGATAGCATTACAATTACCCTTAGAACCTTTTATAGGGTAGGTGCCTCCCTTTCCAACTCTTTCATCAGCTTAGAGTATTTAATTTCTTGACATCTAGGGAAGTGCATTTTACAGTGTAATAAAAACTTCTTTGTCTTACAATTTTTCTGTATCCTTTGTCCAACTCCAAGCAAGAGTGATTGATCAGTGCCCGATTTAAACCTTTGAATGTTTATGCTGTCAAAGTAACAGCTGAAGTAGTCTTAATCCCTACCCCCAGGCTGTGCAAATTTACAGGCAATATATTCCTCATGATGGTTTTACTGGGGTAATTAATTGACAGTAATCAGGTATATGTGCTACAGGAGCATGCAGCAAAGCATATAAACTAACTGTTTTATGAGGACTTAATAGCAAGCAGGGCTGTCATTACACATTGACAGCAGCATTTGAGGTACGAATATGCCCATGTATACATGTATTTGTTACTTGCCTTTTTCTTCAGGAACACAAAGCTGATTTATTGTATCAAAAAATCTGCAGTAAGATATCTTTTATTTCACATAAAATGAGCTTGGAGGTTGTGGGCAGCACATACCACCCAAGTTGGAGTAACCAGTAAGCTGCAGAGTGACCAAAAAAACACAATCCAATGATTTGGTGTACATTTAAAGTACTACAGTATTTGATGCATAAGGCAAAAGAGTGGTACAGGACATTAAATTTTAAATACAAATGTATTCAACATTACCGATTAGTTTTGGTGTAAAGGGTACTACATTTCAGACAGGTTCATGAAATACTACAGGATTTAAACAAAAAGAAACAGCAGTAAATATCACCTTTGAGTTGTGTTCCACGAGTCAAATTCCAAGCCTTAAAATATTAAATTATACGCTACTCAACATGAAGTTTCTCTTTCTCTTTATGTTAATAAAAGCACACGATCCGACTCGACGGTCAGGTACATTTTCTTTTAGATTAATATTACTCATCGTAAACAACTCGAAAGAAAAGTTTCAGTCAGAAATTTCGAAAAACAATATTTATTTCGTCCAAAGAAAAGCCACTCGAAATCAGTGGATCAGTGAGTGCATTAAAACGAATGATGCGGGTAACTCGCAATCTACACGACTCTTACAATACCTGCGAAGATCCAGCGTATTTCCGGTGAGGCTTTTTGTGGATATGCCGCACAATTTGCCTTGCATCTTGTCCTGTGATTAGAATTTTTCTCCTCGAGCAAAAACAAACATGGCGAGCAAATGGCCTTCTTGTATCAATCCGTGTAAGAACACACGAAACGACTCCTGGTCTTGCTGCTCTCTGATTGGGCACAAAAAAACAAAGGTTTTGTGGCACCAATCAGAAGCCAGAACGACTCCGACCGTTTGGAACTGGTCCGGTAAGACTGTGTCCCCAGGGGCTCCTCGTTTCGTACTTTACTTTTCTTCGCCGAGATTTTTTTTCGCCCGTTACGACTTTCACTCGCCCCCACTAACTGCCCCTGGGTCTCCGAGGATGTGTCTACGACATGAGGTTACGTTTTGTCGGCGTTGGTAGTTCATTTGTTGTTTGTGCTGTTTGTTTGTAGATTGGTGACCTGCAGAGTAGCCACAGTTCAATTACTAAATCCTTGGAAGGTTACCCAGATCACTGCGACAGCAAGGATGTCCTCAGTCAACTCAAGGAAGATTTCGCTGAATTGTAAACTTTCAATTGCCAGACTACACTGTATCATATTGTAAATAGGGTAAACGGCCGATTGCATCCGTTAAGTGAACTGAAATGTCACCAATGGCTAGCTTTGCCGCTGCCGTCTTTCAGAACTACGACTGGGGTAGAGAGATGTCACGCGTCACGTTTCGTTTGGAGGAAAGACTGCGTGATGGAGTTTGGAGGTGATTGTGTCACGTATATTGCGCTCAACAGTGAACGCCGCAAAAAACAACCCGTCCCAAAGGTCGGGTCTCGCCAAGATTGGTACAATCCCGATTTAACGTTTTGGAGCTGGCCATTTGTTTACAACAGTATAAAACCCCAAGCTGGAATCGAGGTTGGGTGATCTCCAATAATGGCTCAGTGTTCATGACCCTTGTTTGAAGTGGCGTATGAACAGTCCGTAAATAGGGCCCTTGGTTGAGGTGTTTATTTAAGAATTCATTAGACCCCACCGCCATAACTGTTAATGCACGTAAAGGAACTCACGCCTGCCTTGTTGAAGATGCGTGTGTTTTTCAGATATAACTTGGAAGTATGAAAATCCGTGTCACCTTCACCGGCAATTCAACTCGACAGAAGGGGTCTGGGTTAAGTTCTGGGGACCCAGACTTTTCTCTTTCTTCCACGGCCCACCCAAACTTATAACCCTCCCCAGTACACTCTCGTCTCCAAACCGTTCCTTTGCCATCATATCCGTGTATTATAAGATTGCCTGCAATGTCAGAGTCGAATGTAACGAACATTATGTAATTTTTAGCTTTCAAAGCAATAAACTCTGACCACAAACATTGCTTTCAAGCGTATTTATTTAGCAAAATACAATTCGTTCCCCATATCATTAGAAAGTAGGGAGCGGTAAAATTCTTTTCTTAATTCTATATACATGTTCACAGGGTGCATTAAATTAGTTCTTAAAGCTTTAGCACTATAAAATAAAATTATTCTCATCTATAACAAATTCTAAAACGTATTCTTGTGAACCCGTTGTTTACCTCATTAAAGACCATTTAAAGACGCCGTGCATAGCGCTACCCTCCCCACCCCTTCAGTGTTAAAAGTTTAAACGAATTCTCGCTTTCCAACAATTTTGTTACGTTATTTCTTTAAATTTTACACTGAAACGAACCCAACCGGGACCACCCAACGTTTTTTTTTTAGCCAATCACAAGACAAGTTCAGAACAAAAGACCTGGAGTTCCTTCATCAGCGGACATAGTATAAAGGGGCAAATTTAACTGCTGATGAACGAACTCCAATTCTTTTGTTCTGTGCTTGTCTTGCGATTGCTAAAAAAACGTTAGGTGGCCCCGGTTGAGCTTGTTTCACTGTAACAAATCCGTGTCTTTAGTTATGCCTAAGCTATTTAAAATTATAAGAATTAAATTATAAAGTACTTCGTTACAGGAAAATTTTCGCGACGTCAAATTTTCAGTACAGTCTGAAACTACGAACGGATAAAATCGCAGAATAAGAATCGCGTATTATTTATTGTCGCGAAAATTTCCTGCAGAAAGATATTCAAAACGTCGCTTGATAAAATCAGAAACTATCAAACCATAAGATAAACAGGGCGCCCTTACACAGTGGAGAAAGGGACGCCAAATTCTACCTGAATATTTCGTTTCGTAAATGCCGTAACAGGTTTTCTCTTTTCTCCGCTCAAGAATAAAGTCACCGGCCACCCGGCAAACCCTGGTTATCTCATGGCCGCAAAACGACAAATCAAGGAATTCAGAGTTTTTTTAAATAGTCTATATAGTAAATAAATATTAACTCAGAAACTTTAAACTTATTCGCGGCATGATACAAACAAAACACAATTAAAGGTATTCTCACCGTTTTTATAAGGTTAATTAAACTAAATACAACTGATACTGAACTCGAAGTTAATTTGGAGTAAAACTATTAACTCTTTCAGCACGGCTTACTTGAGAACCTCTCTACAAAAAAAATGGATTTTCATAAATAACGAGATTCTTTCCACTTATTTATATGATATTCAAAGAGACAGGGAAGAAGAATTTTTATTTTGATATCCGCGCTAAAAGGGTTATTAGTAAAAAATAAATTAAAATTCAAATAAATTACCATAAGATCTATTAAATTGTTGGAAAATACCCAAACCGCGAACTTCACGCGACAGAATTGAGCAAATGACGCTTCCAGCCGTAAAGTGATTGCTGCGAACAGCTGAAGCGCAAATGGTTTCAAATTTATCGCAAATGACCAAATGAAATTATCGAGCAAGGCTGTTTTTTTTGTTTGCCCATGGACAGAAAAAATGTGCACTTTCAGCAACGGTTACACGAGTTTAACCGCAAGAGTAAGGCGTCAAAAGCTACCGAAATTTTACTGAGTGGAGACATAAAACTGTTTCTATCTTAAATTCTGCATTATTCCTAGAAATCTTTGTTCTAAAAAGCAACTACATGTTTTCTATGGCCTATTTTCTCTTAAGAACTAAGATCTGTTTAATTTAATTTCTCATAAACTATATTATATAAAATTTAATTACTGACGCTCAAATAAACTCCGGCTTGTCGCTGATAGCAACCAGAGGACGAATGAACTCTAGGCGTGACTTGGTTGGCTTGTATCGCCGCAGTCTGCAATTGTCAAACAAACGATTGATCAGTTGATTATTAACATTGTAGTATTCCAAGCAAACGCTGGTATGGCGTGATTGCCGCATGACAGCGAACTTCCCAATAAAACTGTTATTTACTTTCAGATCGAATGATTGCAAGTCCACAACACAAGAACGCCTCTCGACGCGGGCGCATTACCGTCTCCTCCCTCCCCCCCCGAAAGTAAAACGGTTAACAGTGAGATTCTCCGAAAGAAATCACACGTACTTACGACACGAAAAACAAAGATCGGTAAGTGTCTCTGACTGGCTGTGACTCGCACGCGGGAAATTATCCGAGCATTAACCAATCAGAAACGGTTCATCGATCTCTGTAGTGCTACGCCACAAATATGGAATTTTTGGCTTGAAACACGCCCGTCTCGAGCGGGGAATGAGATGAACGCATGACGATAAACGTCTTTTTTGAAAATTATTACAGATAACAAGTCTATTTCCAACAGACATGATTAAATTTATTGTAAATTAAAGACGTTGATAACGCAGTACCGGTATCAAGCGCCTCAAACTTTCAAAGCCTACCTCGCTGAGCTACATCCGCGTTCTGACCTTCCCGGGGGAGGCTTGGGTCTGAGCAACTCGTCACGACGGTGAGATTCGTTTGAATCCGTTTCCAGTCTCCCAAAGTCCAATCCATTTGAGAGGGCACCGGGTTCATCTCGTGCCCAGTAATCATCAGCTTCCTCATCGGCTGCATCTTCCGCAAAATTTTGATCTTCTTCTTCGTTATTATAGAGTTCATTGAAGCTCGGTATTCTTGGCTCGGCGTCTACCAGAAAAGAAACTAAACCTTTTTCAGGCAATTTTCCTGGAGCCGCATTAAGTTCCGCCTCAACCGTATCAAAATTTGCGCCAATTTTGTTCCCCTCCTCGCCTAGCTTTCTACGCTCACCTTCAGAGTAGAAATTATTGTCAAGTTTTTCTTCTCTAGTACTCAAAGGTTCGCTATAGTCATTCACGTCCTCGTGATGATCACCGATAAAAAACTGCACGTTGCTTTCAGCATTGCCAAACATGTCCGACACTCGAGGAATCTCGTCCAACAATGGATCGTTGATTTTCTCAGAGTCGCTTTCCTTTTCTTCAAGCGACGCTTTACTGATTCGCTCCTCGTTAGAAGCCGCTTTATTCTCATAACCTCCATTTGTTGTAGAAACAACTAGTTTTTGATCAATCCTCTCTTTATCTTCTTGCAAGGAACGCGATTTATTTTGTCCAGGCTCGACCGGCTCTTCACTGTCCAAAGGAAACTCACACTGACCTTCGTCGTTGGATTTTCCACCTTCTGAAGCTTCCGAGAACGATGAATCTCCCTCAGCTGCCGGCGCAACTTCAGTGTCACCTAAAATAAACCCTGCTTCACTGTCCCTGAAGTGTAAATCCCGACAAGTAGTGACAGCCACAGCCGACCCAGGCACATGTAGGGCGTGGTGAGAGTGCGAAGACCCCTCCTGCCTGTCGGAAGCAAATTCAGCAGAATCAAGTCTATATTCGTCGATGTCAGGGGGGTTCGGTTCATGATCTACCGCCTGGACGGGTGGTTCATCCATCATTTGCTCCAGCACCGAGGGTACCCGGTACAGAGGTCTGTTTTCACCAGCTTCTGCTGGTGGTTCGTCCACCATTTGCTCCAGTATGGACGGCACGCGGTATAGATTCCCTGGGGGTGGTGGCTCGGGTGACTCTCCTCCAGACTTGTGATCCAGTTTGTGACTGCTTACCTCGTCATGCGTTTTCTTGTCATCGCTGCTGTGTCTGACGGGCTCAGAGTCCAGCGGTAGATCGCGCACGTGTTTCTTCAGGTCGTCATGGTGATGGTGATGATCGTACATGGTGGAGAGATGATGACTGCTCGCAATAGCCACCACCTGTCTCTCGGTCCTACCCACGTTAGCGAGCTCCTCCAGCTCCTCGTCGCATTCTGTTTCTACAACCGGTGGGGGCATGTAAACAATCGGCTGGTCCTCGACCACCCCTGGGGACCACGGAGAAGCAAATCTACTTTCTTCTACATCGTCTTTGTGTTCCTGTGACGCGTCGATTGCGCTAAAATCGAGTTTGGCCGGTTTTGAATCTGGTGACGACAACTCTCTAATGACAGGCAGGGGGACACCCGTCACATGAGCAGCCGGGGAGGGGGATTCTTGGGAAACTGGCACCGTGGGGGGAGTTTGTTCCTTTTTGAATTCAGATTCTAACGAAGCTACTTGCACTAAGTTCATCACTGGCGGATTTCCGGAGTTAAAATGTTCTACTTTATCCAAGTCCATTCCAAGCTCCAGGGAGTAGTGTGACCCCGCGGTGCCTTTCATTCCACCTGTTTCTGGTTTAGCTGCTAATTCCACGGAATCTACTTCGGGATCTTTGTTATTCTCATTATGATCATCGGTCGTTTGAACCTGCGGCACAGGTATGATCTCAATGCGTTTGCAGTCAGGCATATCCAGATTGTCCTGTTTTTCAGACCCACCAATCTGCGCCCTTTGTACATCTTGAACGATCGCTGAAATCAATGCTGGTGTTTCCATCTTTCTTTCTCCATTCACCATCTTTTCCTGTCAAAAGAAAAGAAAAAATAAAGTTAAAAAAATAGATCATTGTTATACTGGCCCAGGACATGGATGCATGGAAATACGTTCAAACATGACTCTTATGCGTTCTGCGTCAAGGGTATCGACAAGTTGTAAGGATCGCCTGAAAAAGAAAGGTTAGGGTCATCTAGGAAGAGTACCTTACTATCACAGCCTCCAGCCCTAATCCTCGTTCTGCCCAAACCTAATAACGGAAAGGCTGACCGTGCCACAACCTTTGTCCTGGAGCGTTCATTACGAACCAACGCTAATTTAAATCTTCCTTTTTTCCACGTACCTGTTTTGTGGCTCTTTGAAGGTAAACAGCTTGTGGTTTCAGGAAATTTCCACTGTCTTTCTCTACGGCATCCAGCACTTCTCTTATCTTTTGAATCACTCCTCTATCTGAAGTACCAAATTTGTTGATAGCGTTACCATTCTGGAAACCGCTGTCCTTTCTATTCGCCTCATTGCCATGCTCACTGTGATCCTCTAACATGTCGACACTAGGCGACACTCGGTCAGATGCGTGCATGTTCGGCAGGTCGAGCTTGTTGTCCGGGGGGGTTGTGTATATCTGCCCCACAGGAGGTGTGCTGGTGGTAGTGGTGGCCTGAGAGACATCACTCGGCATTTTCTCCCAGTCAAACGGATCGCTTTCCTTGATGCTTTTCTTGGCGATTGCTTTCTCGACAATGGAAATCAACATCTACAAGGTAAAATAATTATTTCACTGCAAGAATGTTTGTTTCCTGTAAGCTAGGAGTATTTCTACTCCCCCCTCCCCTCCCCGCTGGAAGGGATGCTAATTTTTCACAGATAATCCCCAGCATTCTGTTTCAGTTGGTGCACCCGACAATTTGCCAGTACCCACCCGGGTGGAGAGAGGCACTTCGAGACTGAAGTATCTGGCTCAAGAACACAACATGTCTAATAATGACGATTGCCAGGGTTTGAACCGTGGCCAGACTGTGCCTCCCACCCAGCTTTGCTTTGGATTAAATGTGTGAATGCAAACAGACTGACTTGGTTTGCAACTTGGCAGCACTCAACCCCACAGCACCAATTTTGCCTTGCTCTCTCTTCAGCTTACTTCATGTGCAACCAGTCTCTACGTTTTTCATTGCAGTGTGAGTCGATTGATACTTACGTTAGGGCAACGAATAACTTTATAAATTATCTTCTTGTCTTCAGGGGAGTGTAACAACTGAGCAATTTTGCTTTGATTCATTGATCATTACTTACCTTATAATCCGGTTTGTCCTCATACGTAAGCTTGCTGATGTGATCCAGAAACTGTTTAAATCCCGGAGGCAGCGACTTTAGAAACAACTGATGGTCATAAGCTTTCTTCATTTTGCCAACTTGTTCCTGACGACATAAACAAAAACAGAACCAATGAGATACAGAGAAAAGACTCAGTAAAATATAGTACCACGCAAAGTATTTGCTGTGCAATTTGAGCCCATATGATCCAGTAAAATGAGACAAATCTCTGTGAAACCCAAGTGTGCAACCATTCAAATGAAAGCTACTGAGCAGTACTTTCATGTGGTTCTGTTTATTATGCTGTACAAGGGTGAAGGTGGTTCAAACTTTTAAGTCTCTAGATGAAACCCTGGTGTGTGACCATTCAAATGAAAGCTATTGAGCAGTACTTTCATGTGGTACTGTTTATTATGCTGTGCAAGGTGGTTCTAACTTTGAAGTTTGTGGATGAAACCCTGGTGTGTGACCATTCAAATGAAAGCTATTGAGCAGTACTTTCATGAGGTACTGTTTATTATGCTCTGCAAGGTGGTTCTAACTTTGAAGTTTGTGGATGAAACCCTGGTGTGTGACCATTCAAATGAAAGCTATTGAGCAGTACTTTCATGTGGTAATGTTTACTATGCTGTACAAGGTGGTTCTAACCTTTAAGCCTGTGGATGAAACCCTAGTGTGTGACCATTCAAATGAAAGCTATTGAGCAGTACTTTCATGTGGTTCTGTTTATTATGCTGTACAAGGTGGTTCTAACTTTTAAGTTTGTGACGAAACCCTAGTGTGAGACTATTCAAATGAAAGCAATCAGGCAGTATCTATATTTGGTACTACAGGTATTTCAAAATTTTGCCAAATGGAATTAAGGGGCGCTTTCCATTTGGTCGAAAATTCTGAAAATTCCGGTTTGGGGGTAAATGGAAAACGTTTTTTCGGTTCACCCGACTGGAAAATTTCCGGGAAAAGTGGAACTGCTCAAAAGATAGTCCCGTTTTCCCGGTTGGAACGTCCCGACTGGTTTCTCGCGTTCCAATTGCATTTCCCGGTAATATTTACCAGTTCCAGGCCCACCGCAGCCAAGTTTTCATCGCCATTTTGTAACAAAATGGCGTCGACCCCGTCAGAGGTCATGATGTACCAGTGTTCGTGTTGCTTGCTGGCAACGCACTCGATGGAACATTTACTAAAACACGACTGCACTTATTACAATAGTGGTAGGTAATTTGATTTGAATTGGGAAGGTGTACACTTTTGAAGTGCTCATATTTAAATGAGGTGCCTGCACTTCGATGCTTGTTTCGCGCGCAAAATGGTTTCAAATTATTTGCTTTGTTTTCTTTAGAATCTTTAGATTCCAGTCGTTCTCCATCGCCATATCAGCCAGAAAGTGCGACAGCCGCCAACAACAGCAACAAGCTGCAGACTTGGCAAGATCATGATGTTAGGAACTTAATGACCTCATGGGCCGATCACAGGCGAAATTTGCGACAAATGGAACAACTTTTTCCCGTTGAGAAATTCCCGGAAATTCACACCAAAATTTCCGGATATTTTTTCTAAATGGAAAGCGCCCAAGGACTCAAACTTGGGCTCTCCAGCAGAATTTATTTGTGAAGCGTAGCGTACCTTATCCTTGATCTTTCTCCATGGTAGATGTCCAATGGCAAACTCGGCCATCATGTAGAAAAACGACCACAGATCATCTTGACGTCCCATTTCCTAGCAGATAAACAACAAAATGAATAATAAGAATTGTTTGGCATCAACCCCACCAGCACAGGACCTTTCGTGAATTCTCTTACACAGAAACACAAGCAATGGATGTCCACAGCTTGTGACAACACCGTTAAATGTACCCACAGTGACAAAGCTCTACATTTGTTTTGCCTGAACAGTAGCTCATTCCTAAGTTATTCCTTACCCAAACCCTAGTATCCAGATTTTGGTGTACCACTGGTGGTCTTGAATTGGCCATGTTCTAAACGAGCAGGGGACTGAGTACGAACATATTTTTTCTTGGTACGAATGTTCAATATCGATTGAATTGAAAATGGGGCACATCATCTGAAAGAGCATCCAAAAATTAGTAAATTCACCAAATTTGATGGTTATTGGTTTAAACGCAAAGGCATGGTACACTTTTAAAATAAGAGAGCTTAGTATGGATTGGAGGACGCCTGTCCCTCCAATCCATACTAAGTGTACCATGCCTTTGGATTTAAACCAATAACCGTCAAATTTGGTGAATTTACTAATTTTTGGATGCTCTTTCAGATGACATGCCCCATTTTTCAATTCAATTGATATTGAATGTTTGTACCGAAGAGAAAATATGTTCGTACCCAGTCCCCTGCTCGTTTAGAACATGGCTAATATTAACATGGTTTTGCTTTATTCATGATACAGCAATTCTGGCTACTTAAGAGTGCCGCTGGGAGATTGGGGGGGGGGGGGGGGGGGAACCAAGAGAATATGGGGCAGGAGTGGTATGAGAGGTGGGAGAAGAAAGGGCTGGAAGCAGGATGCCCAAGGTTGCGGAAACCAAGAGAAATTGAGAAAAATGTCACATTTCATAATACTTTATTAATTTTTGCAATAAAAATAGCATAAAGAGGCAGGAACCACTATGGAAAATGGGGGAAACCAGGAGTAAAAGGTAATGGAGCAGAAGTTTCAACCCCCCCCCCCCCCCCCCCCCTATCCCCACCCAATAAAGAAGCTGACACTGGCCCACTCACCTTATTTTCATGAGCATTAATTGAAGCATAACGAACAGTTCCTCTAAATCCTGCTGAATTCCTTGCCTACAAGAAAACGTTCACAAAAAGCACACTTTTTTCCTGTACCAAGTTAAATAATATTCTAAAAGGCAAGTACAGATTAAAATAAAGGCATAGTCAAGTGTTAAGGGATGTTTGAATGCATCCTTATTAAATTTGTAGCCTCTTTTTCCCATGACAAAGATGTAAATTTTTGTTGTGGTGAGTGTGGGACAAAGAAAAAACCTGACTCCCCATTGGGAGCTGAATCCATGTTAGTCTAACTAAGCTGCAAGAGACCTTGAAATAAAAACCAATTCAAATTAGGCTTGGAAAAATTGTGTGTGTAAATTGGCATATTCTGCCTGCTGACAATGCTTGTAAAAATTGCATTTTCTGTTCTCAATTCTGCTTAGGCAACAAATTTGTGCTTGAATTCTGCTTGATACAGCTAATTAGATATTCATCTGTATATTAAAATTGTAGTACTTGTCATGAGCACTTTAATGTTACTAATGTCGCTGAGATTATGCTCTGATAGTGAGGTCATGAGCACTTTTAGTTAATGCCAACTGAAGCAATGCAAAATGCAATCACAAGGTATTTTATTTGAAGTTTGTTTTGATTTTTTTTCAGTTAATATAATTTATCTTTTGTACAACTGATTTTCCCTGATTCTGCTCAGAAGTGCAGAATTCTGCTGGTAGAATGCCCGGTGCTGAAATTCAGTATTATTAATTGAAATTCTGCTGGAAAAATTAATCCTAGCGTAATTAATATACATGTACTTCCTTTCAATCCCCACTGGGTATTGAACAATGATAGTGCGCTGAACTTGAGCAAATAGCAAACACCAGCCTGCTGTTGACTCTAAATTTTCCTTGAGTAGTAATATTGGAGTCGAACGAATACCACCTCGGGCGCACCCACCTAATTTTCCCTCTTTCCTACGGTTAACACTAAGTTTTCAACTTACCTCGCTCACAAAGCTCGCTCGGTAAGTTGAAAACTTAGTGTAAACCTTAGGAAAGAGGGAAAGGTGGGTGCTACTCGGTAGTATTCGTTCGACTCCAATATTACTACTCGCAAGAGAAGGATAAAAGGATGCCCATTTAGAGGGATGCAACATAAATGTACAAACAAATGGGACGAGGAAGAAAAGGAATTCTTAGCCAAAGTCGAAAAAAAACTACAACTCCTAAAAACAGAATAACAACATCAGATTTAATAATTAAAAGCGAACCAGATAACGGTGAAGTTATAGACCCGCCAATACAGATTTCAGAACAGCTGCTCACAACAATGAAAAAAATGAGCCCACAAGATTTAAAAAACACGCTCATACCGGAAGAACAACATGAAGAAGTCGAAGAAATAAACTTATTAACAGATACGGAAGAGTACGATTTGAACGGGCCGCGAGAGCCTGTGTATGAAACACCAATCATGACTTCTCAGCTATGTGACAGAATAATGTCGAACGAGTTTAGCGAGGCCCAGGTGGAGTACATATTAAAGAAAAGTTTGGGCTTTTAGAGCAAAGCAACACAAAGCAAATGGCGGAGATAGCCCCAGCAGTGCAAAATCTGAACCCCGAGCAAAAAAAGCTATTCAATCAAAAGCTGAAAGAGGGGGGGATAGGGGAAATAGCGAAAAAGTTGGAAGAAGAGATAGAAAAGTATCAAGAAGACACACACGTGGTCTACAAAGGGTGGAGAATCCGGAAAACCCTGAATCAGTGTATCCCTGCCACGAAGGAAGAGTGGGAAGAATACCTGCGGGACAAAGCCTCAAAAGGCAGTAAAAAACAAATCAGCTTCATAGATAAAGTTTTCTTCGCAGACGGCGCGCTGGACCGTAAAAACCTAATCAACTTCATAGATAAAGTATTCTTTGAATACGGCGCGCCGCAATTAGAGAAACGCGGCATAAGGAAATAAACATGGATACATTAGAACTGATACAAGCACTTCCACAAGAACTTCGAGAAAAAATCTGCAACGAGTATATTGTAATAAAACTCTGGCAACGTAAAATGCTTGGCTGGGACGATGTCAGAAAAGAAATCAATAAAGGGTATACTTCAATGAAGCTCAAACAGCGTAAAACTCTTGGCTGGGATAAAGTTCATGCTGCAATCTATGAAGCTCCATTTTGCGATCGCAATAAACAAATTGTAAGGGTCTTGTTCTGTTATAAATGTGACAGAAGCAGATGTTCGCGAAATGGTCTCTGTAATCTGTGTATTAGAAATGGATTTAGACACTATCTCGGCTATCCAATTTATGATGAAAATGATTACGATGAGTGCTTCAAGAGATCTTTCTCCTCGAAATGGAGAGGAGGCTTTGCGTGATATTTCTGAGAAGAAGAACGGGTGCGGTCGGCAAACATACTACCTAAAAGAAAAATCGTCTATTAAAATTAAACTTACTAATACCTGTTTTGTATTAGATAGGCCTCTATTGGGGTGGTCGTGTTGAGATAAATAAACCGCAAAATAGTCTCCCGGGTCTATTTTTTTTCTTTCACCACCATAACGGGGCTCTGCATATTGGTATTTTAAACCACTAGCATTACGTACGCTTGTAAATGGGAAGCTACTTTGGAAACCGCTAGGTAAAGTAAAATTAAAACCTATTCTTTCATAAGTTCTAGAGGCACCCTTATTTTCAATAATTAAAGCTGAGATACCGTCGAGTAAACAAGGAAATGGCGCCATCACACGAAGGTTATTACCGAATTTAACAAAAGTTCTATTACCAGTAACATTTTCATCCGAGTTCCATTCGCCAGTTATTACTATTCTAGGTTGGAAATTCTTTAACGCATTACCGTTAAGATCTAAATCTTTTTCTAACTTGATTGTATCGCTGTCTGTTACGAAGCCTGGATCATAATTTTTTATTTGAAAAAAGTTCATATCTAAATTTGTTTGTAGAGTAAAATCACCGTCGGAAGCGAGAAAGAAAACATCATCGTAAATAATTCCGTCTATATCTGATTGATACCCCTTTACACCGTAAATGATTAAAGCGGCCTTTTCACTAGCTGCTGAACCATCATAACCTGGATTTAAAATGTCAAAATAGATAGTGTCGTCATTCTTATCTTTTGATTTGTAAGTATTAAAAATGATCCTTATATACGGAGGGTTATGGGTGGCAAAGCGTTTGGTGTGGTAGGTAATAGTACTGGAGGCCAACTTGTTTAAAGGGTTAAGAAACCAGTTTTGGTCGTTTTTGTTTTTAGGGTAAAAGAACTCAACACATATAGTGTATTCACCTTCTTTTAGAGGTGTTTTAGTCAACGCCAAACGCGAGTTGAAAGAATTGTCACTTGTTTTTATAATGTTAAAGGTGTAAGCCTTTTTATTGACACTGTGAAGGTTGGATGTAAAGTCTTCAACGGTAACAGAAGAAATATTGTTCACAGCTGAAACACCAACCCTTTGGGTTAAAAAACCTAAGTCATTCTTTTTATGGGCGTGCCCAGTTGTAATTGCAGAGGAGCCCACATATTTTTTCATTGAAGTGAGATTGACAGCATCCTGATCACCCGTCGGATTCGCAAGTTGCTTTATCGCATGGTCTTTCATGAGAATATCTCCAGAAATATTAGCGAGTGACAAATCTGCTTTATCACCCTTATCACCTTTTGCACCTTTTGGTCCAATAGCGCCTCTCGAACCCGCAGGTCCAGTTGCTCCAGTGGGTCCCGCAGGTCCTGTAGCTCCAGTTGGTCCTGTAGGTCCCGTTGCTCCAGCAGGTCCAGCAGGTCCGGTCGGTCCTTGTGAGCCTCTTTCGCCTTTTATTCCTTTTTCTCCAGCATCGCCTTTATCTCCTTTAGGACCTTGTGGACCAGTATCGCCCTTATCACCTTTTTCACCTTTAGGGCCACGCGCTCCAGTTGCGCCAGTTGGACCAGCAGGACCAGCAGGACCAGCTTGCCCTCGGATTGAAGTAGACTCTTCATGTGTTTGAGTTGCACCCGTCGCACCGTTAAGAAACCCCATCTCTATATATTTTCGTCAAAATTTTTTAGAGTTTGTTTTTTTGGTTTGTCGTGGTATAAAAAAGAATATTTAGCATCGGTAGCCCTTTCAAGCAGCTCTCTATCAATTCCCAATTCATCAGCAATACGGTTATTTTCTCTGGGAAGAAAGTTGAAAATGCAAAAGTGGCTGCAATTATCTCGGATGTTTTTGGGGACCTTAAAATAGCTTTGAGAAAGATAAATGACGCTGCAATTGCGGTGGCGACCGTTGATAAAATAATCGATAATGTCGTTTTGGTTGCTTTCACAAACCATGTCATCGAAAATTACAATCTTTTGATTGTCAGTGGACAGCGTTTCCAAAGGGATAACATCGTTGGCGGCTTCGATAACATTATAGCCAGCCACAGGATTGACTCTTGTGTCGAAATCATCAAGCATATATTGGTACTTGTCTTGATGCAGGTTCTTAGCGCAAAGGTAAATTTTGTCGTAGACCAACAGCCTGTAAAGCATATGCATGAGAATATTTGTCTTACCAGAGTTGCTTGGCCCGCAAATAAGCATCCGAAAGGTATCTGCTGGCATACAAGGGTGGCCTTGCTTGTAATTACTTTTTGTAGTCAAACTGGGGTCGTAATTGGGAATTTTCATTTTTTTCTGTTATATATACGGCAAAAATATGTCCATGAAGAAGTGGCAAAAACTTGTCAGCGAAAAGGCTGAAGTTGAGCAGCAGAACGACAAAATCCTCGCGGTGATAAAAAATACCAAAATCAATAAAGGGTTTGGCCAGCTATCAGGTGAGGATTTGTTCAAACCTATCACATCGCGGCTTGAAAAACTCCAAGTAGGGGCGGCACCAAAAGAAGAGAAAGAAGAGGTTCCAGACTATGGTATGGATGAGTTTGATTTAAACAACCCCTTCGACGGAGATTTTAACCCGGATGCGGAAACTCCACCTCCAACACCATCACCAACACCACCACCATCACCATCACCATCATCACCACCACCACTATCACCTACATCAACACCGTTGCCACCTTTAGCTGAAGAGGAAGAAACAGAATTAATGGAAGAAGAGCAACCAAGTACAAGTGGGGTAAAACCCCAACCAAGTAAATGGGGACCACCACAAGAACTGGTTATCAAGGGATCAGAGTCAACTGACCTGCAGACACTAAACAGCATGTTAACAAAAAATAAAAACAATCCGAACTATGTTGTAAAAAGCAAAACATCAAAATTTCACAACTACACATTGGCAGACATAAAAAAGGCAAGAGATGAAATTCTTGAAAGGAGAAAAAAAGGGATTAAAATACCCCAAAGGTATTTCGAATCGATGGAACCCTCAGACGAAGAAATGGAAGGAAGCGGAAGTGTTGATCCAAACGCTTTGGTTGAAAGGCTATACTTAAGCTTGGCGTCTATACAGGCGGGCAACACTTCACTGAAGCTGAAAAAACAGGTCCAGCAGATGTTGGGGCTGCTGGTAAAGCTAAAGGAAATAACACAAAAAGAAGCCCACAAAATTTTGGGAAGTATTATATAAGCAACATGTCAACCCATTTTCATTTCAACCTGTTGCTCGACTCGCAGCTGGCCAAACAAAACAACGCCAACAGCAAGTCACATGACTTCACAATTAAGTTTGACCCACCAATCGCTTTAGATCCCTCCAAATCATACAAGGCGGCGTTAAATGAGCTGGTATCTATGACCTATTCGTGGTACAACATCGCGAAACAGTACAACAACAACGAGTTCAAATGGCGGAAAAAATCAGAGAACTGGAAAACCGTGACAATTCCGGATGGAATGTATGATTACAAAGGTCTCAACACCACCATCCAGTCGCTTATCGGAAGAGTGGATCCTAAGGATGAAAAATCCAAGTTTATTTTTCAGCTGTATTTTCACACCACAACGTATCGGGCGGTCATTTTGTTGGAGGACGGCTACGAGCTTGACCTAAGTGGAGGTGAATTCGCCGCGTTGCTGGGTTTTGACAAGAAAACAATAGACGGAGCGAACAATAGGAGCGACCACGTGCCAAATATAACAAGAGGCGTCGACTGGATCTACATCCATTGTGACCTCATTACAAGGGCTGTGGACAACATCGGGGGCGACGTTATGTTCTCTTTTTCAACCGCTGAACTCACCGTCAGCTACCCCTTTTCAAAAGAGCCCCGCCGCCTCCTGTGGCACCCGGTGAACAAAAATAGAATCAATGCGATAAATATCAAAATCACGGACGGGCGCAACAACATTATAGATCTGAATGACCAAGACGTGGCTTTAAGTATCATCATTGAAGAAGAAACACCTAAGCGCATCTGAAAATAATTTAAACATAAATAATTTACACATAAGTATAATAATGAATCATCCGAGCGAGTGGGCGAGATATTATGACGCGCCAAACGGAACATATAGATACAGACACAAAGGTACGGGGGTTGTTAGAGACACCCTGATGAATATAGGAAAGCGGTTCAAAAAGCAAGTCACCCGTCAGACGTTGGAGAAGGCTGTAAATAAAGCCTCAAAGCAAATGCTTAAAAAAGCTGCAGAAAAAGCAGAAGAAAAAGCGGCTGACAAGATACAAGCGGTTTTGCGAAATAGCAACTCAGTTGCTACCCCAAGTGTAAAACCTAAGAGTAAAAAGACTCCAACTGTAAAACCTAAGGGTAAAAAGACCCCATCACAGAAACTTAGTACAGAGTCGAAACAAAAACTGAAGAAGATGCTAAACCCTGGGGTAGCAACTCAGTTGAGCGGGGATTCACGGAAAAAGTTAAACCAGATTTTAAACGCGGGTCGGGCTGCAAGGATGAAAGTAAACCAATTGATAGCAGAAAATTAAAATAATTTTTTAAAAAGATATATAAGGATTAGATTAAAAGTATAAGCTTTTTATTCACACTGCAAAGGTTAGATGTTCAGAAGCCACAGGCATTTGGAAAAAACAGAGTATGTTCGTATCATGTTAGACAAACCGATCACTATCCCAGGAAACAATCAGCACCAGGTAAAGACAAACTATAAATTCACACTCACCGACCGAGACAACTGGTATGACTGGTATAACGCCTACTTCCGGGTTGATTTCACTTTTGAGGCAACCGCGGATGGCGCGCGAGTTGCGGCGGACGCCCAGTCAGCACCCATTAACGGCTCATTTTCACTGATAAACAAACTTGTGGTAAAATCAACGGGCAAAAACATTTACAACGTAGACAACATTCACAAGCTCATATTTATCAAAAACTTGTTGGATTTTTCTGATGACTTTGCAAGGAGCGCAGCGAAAAACCAGTTTTGGTATTTGGATACAACGAATAGCGATGTAACGGCCGCCGCTGCCACTAACCTTGGAATCAGACAAAGGGGCTTGCTTGCCCACGGAGGCCGCACGGTTGAAACCCTTATACCGCTTAACAGGTACTCATTTTTCGAAGAGCTGAGTGACAAGCTTCTTCCCCCCATGCAGATGGAGTTTGAAATTGAGTTACAATCGGATGCAGAGCTGATTTGGCAAAACGATGGCACCAATCGCAGGATAGTGGTGAGAAACTTCGAGCTGTGGGTTCCATTGCTGCGTTTCACCAGCGAAGGACAGAAGCTCGCAAACGAAAACTTTTTGAAACCTCAGAAATGGACATACCTGAATGAAATGCTCCAGCCCAGCAGTAGCCGGCGTGACGCTTTTGGTTCGTGGCAGATAAATCCTGGTATAAAGGATGCCAAACATGTTTTCATTTTCATTCAACGGTCGGCGAAGAAGGACGCCTTGACTCAAAACCCCTACTTCTTTGACACATTTAACATTGACGGAGACAATTCAGCCAAGCTAGCGACCTGCCGGCTGCAGTACGGCTCTTCACAGTTCTATCCAGAGCTGGACTACGACGAAAACTTCAAACTGCGCATTCTTAATGACTTAATGAACTACCGGTATCGCAAAAACGACTACAACACCGGTGTGCAGCTTCAGCCCAACAACTTCAAAGATTTATACCCAATACTTTATTTCGACCTACGTGAAAACAAGGATAACATGACCAACGACCCGAAGCAGATGGTTTTTCACTACAGGCTCAACGAGGCGGCCAACGCGCATGACTACACCATTTATGCAGGAATTTTGTACGAGTCCGAATTTGCTCTCAGGCAGGTGGGTAATGAGTTGGTTATGGGTTAATGACTCAGAATTTATTTAGCATAACAAAAGTTAATTTTGTATGAAATATAAGAGATGACGAGTGACTTTGTAGCAAATGAAAGTGAAATAATTTTTGTATGAAATATAAGAGATGACGACTTACTATCCGCGCAAGATTTCACTTTCAGACGGGCAAAAGGTAAACCTCGCGCGAGCTTTTGGGCGAGGAGAAGCAGTTACACTCAGATTTAAAAATGAGGCTATAACCGGCGGTAGCGACACTTTGCACTTGACCGCCAGGCAGATCAAAAAAATAGAGCGCGCTATCAAAAACAAAACGGGCGTGGACATAGACATGAGCAAGACACAAATCAGACGTGTGCGCAACGCTATCAAAGTGGATAACGCTATCAAAAAGAAAACAGGATCAGGCATGCAGGTAAAACCCCCAACAGGAGGAAAGGGAATGCGCATCAACCCTCCACCATATATGCGCCCCCCACCATTTATAGGTTCTTGGGGTGACCAAAAAAAAGCCTACCTTCGTTGATGTCCCCTTAACTGATTATGACTTGCAGCGGTGGTGCCAATACTTGAAAATCCCCATTAAAGGTATATTTGCGAGAGACGAGATCCACGTGAAAAACCACTCCCCTTGTATAATCAACATGGATGATCTTGGAGGGCCAGGCACCCATTGGGTTTGCTGCTGGGGCGGGCGCGAGTACTTTGACTCTTTCGGTTTACCTCCGCCCGCGGAATGGGAAATTGAGTTGATTCTCGAGGGTAGCAAAACCTTTCTACGAAATGACAACCAGCTTCAGTGGGAATTCAGCGTGCGCTGCGGCTACTACTGTTTGCTTTTCCTGAATGAACGTAACAAAGGGCGGTCGTTTCGAGAAATTTTGAGCATGTTTTCTGAAAATACACACACCAACGAGGCTGTGGTGAAGGATTATTTTACACATAAAGTATAGAGATGAAGGTTTACTGTGTGAAAGAAAAACGCTTCACACCCAATGTGACGGGAAGCGAAAAGATCACAACCACAAAAAACAATAGAAGAATGTTAAAAGTAAAATGCGCCAGCTGCGGCATTACCAAGACAAGGTTCATACCAGTGAACGGAGACAAAAAAGGCGGCGCGTTATCGTCGAGAAGGGGACCTTCGACTGTTGATAAAATTGCGTATGTTGCCTCGAACTTTGTGACCCCTGCTCCCAGTTTCGCTGCAGCGGCCAAAATACTCGGAAGCCAAGCTTTGAAAGGGGTTACAGACAACGTGAAGTATTTTAGGAAGAACCGTTAGTTAAAGTGAATTTAGCTTATTTATATAGGATGGATGTTTACTGTGTGAAAGAAAAGCGCTTCACACCTAATGTGGTGGGAAGTGAAAAGATCACAACCACAAAAAACAATAGAAGAATGTTAAAAGTAAAATGCGCCAGCTGCGGCATTACCAAGACAAGGTTTCTCTCTGCTCAAGAAGGAGGTAATTTATTTGATTTCTTGAAGCATTTAAATCCAAAAGAAACATATGATGCAGTCAAGAAGAATAAAGTGCCGTGGATTGTAGACTTCTCTAAAGGATTTTCACTTTTGAAAGATGCATTTAAACCTAATCCAGTTTCTACAAAGACTGCGAAAGAAATGGTAGCTGGATACAAACGTGATTACGCAAAGTATAAACGTAATGGAGGAAGTAAAAGTTATCATAATTGGTTGAAAGACAAAGGACTGATACAAAAACCGACATTTTAATCAGTGGGGTACACCCCAAATTTTTGCTTATTATATAGGATGGAGGTATACTGTGTGAAAGAAAAGCGCTTCACACCCAACGTACCGGGAAGCGAAACATTTGCAACCGCAAGAAATGGTAAAAGGTTGCTTAAAGTAAAATGTGCTAGCTGCGGCATTACCAAGACAAGATTTGTCAGTGCTCAAGAAGGAGGTAATATTTTGGATGCAATATTTAAGTGGAGCAGAAGTGGTTTACCCAAAAAGAAAAGAGATGAACTTGCTCGCGCTGAAAAAAGAATGTTCGGAGGTGGAGTTTTTGATACAGTTGGAAATACAGCTGCTGAAGCTTTCTTTGAGTATGGGGTTCCTTATTTAGCAAAGCAAGGTGTGAAACAAGGAAGATACTTTGCAAGCGAGTTTCTGAGACAACCAGAGTATCAGAAGAAGTTAGCCAATAAAGCCAAA
Organism: Meandrina meandrites; assembly: GCA_963693305.1. NCBI lineage: Eukaryota > Metazoa > Cnidaria > Anthozoa > Scleractinia > Meandrinidae > Meandrina > Meandrina meandrites. Next base: position 2,359,811 of record OY855909.1, read on the forward strand.
CCAATCGCGAGAAAAGCTGTTAATTACACAATTGATGCTTTGTCTGGGGATTTGTTGACTAAAGCCTCGAACAGATTAAGACCAAAAGATATGATACCGGGAAATAAGATGAAAGGTGGGTGTCACACAGCGGCCCAAAGTTGAAATGATTTTTGCTTATTATATAGGAAGGATGGAGGTATACTGCGTAAAGGAAAAGCGTTTTACACCAAATGTATCGGGAAGTGAAACATTCGCAACCACAAAAAGCGGTAGAAGGCTGCTTAAAGTAAAATGCGCAAGTTGTGGCATCACCAAGACACGATTCGTTTCTAATAAACCCCAAAGCGGTGGTAATTATGATATGAGAATTTATGCGGGTAATCGAGTAGATGACCCAACAAACCCTCTTTACCAACGTGGTGGGGGGTTTGATTTGCATAAAGCCATCGGCAAGCTGCCTAAGCCAAAAAGGGGGTGGACGCTTCCTGGTCATAACTATACAGGGCCGTACAATCCCCTTGAAAAACAGCTTTCTTACGACCCCAAGACGGGAAAGATCTTGAAGATTTATCAGCAACCCACAGGCGCCACGGACGCAGTTGCAATGCAGCATGATGTTGATTATGCCGTCTGTGCGGGCAAGAAAAACGAGAAAGGCTGCAAACATGAAGCAGACAAAAAAATGGTGAAGGCGCTTGACGCTATTCCCAAAAACAAACGGCAATGGGGTCATGCCGCGGCGCGCAACGCAATCAGCTCAAAGCAAAAAGTAGGATTGGGTGTCGGTGAAACGATCAATAAAAATATCGGCGAAAAGATTCCTGGCTTTCAACCGGCTCAAGATGTGGCTGCTGCAATCATGGCTGTCACAGGTGGTGATAAGGATTTGTTTAAAAAGTATTGGAGTGGTGCCATCGCAAAAGGTGCCTTTAACAAAAAAACCGGTCTGTTTAGCAAAAAGTTTTGGACACACCCTAAAAATACAACTGGGCCATGTAATCAGATTGTATATAAAAATGGGAAATGGCATAACCAATATTGCGACTAAAATATTTTTAACACATATATAAGAAATGGATTCTGCAACAAAATTCAGGCGGGATGAAATAGAAATGATAAAGAAAAATCTTGAAAACCAGTTGGCGCATTACTACCAAACCTCAGCCAAGTTTAAACGGTGGCACACGCGGTGTCAAACAGTATGTGCGTTAACAGGCGGAGTTGCTACCATTCTTACAGGCTCTGGGTTGGCCGCTTCTCTTTCTGTGGTTGGCGTTGTTGTTGGCGCCCCTTTAATCGCAACTGCCACCTTGTTTTCATTGGTGTCAACCTCCTCCATCGTCACCGTCAAATTTTTCCTGCGTAAAGCGAAAAAACACGAAAAAATACAAACTTTGGCTGAAGCTACGCTGAGCACGATCAACTCTCTCATATCGTCCGCTCTTGAAGATGGTAAAATCTCAGACAGTGAGTACCAAGATATTATCAAAAAGTACAACAGCTTTACTACTGCAAAGACAAAACTCCGTTTTTCAAACCACACTGACAGTGGGGTAAAGGTTAACAAAACATCAAAGACAACTTCTGTTTAATCGTGGGAAACCTGATACCTGTAATAAATAATTTGTTTTAACATTTCTTCTTTCCACCATTCGTTGAAACTTTTTTCAGCTTTATTTCTGGTTTGTTCCATCTTCGGCAAACATTTCGTGAGCTTTTCCAGTATTGCATTTTTCGCCGGCCAATCCTTTGTTGTGACCTTTTGAAAATAGTTGTATAAAAAACAAACGTAGTTACACGACCCGGGGTTGCAACTCAGTTGCTGATTCCGCTTGAACTGGTGAATGACATTACCCAAAAAGGTCAGCCCCATATTGTCACCGACCTGATCTACAGAAATGCCGGTTTTTTTTAGTACCGCAAGTAAATACCATAATTTGAGGTGGTGTCTCATCTCTTCGTGGGGCTCATCCGGCAGTTGGGGTTCCCATGAGTAAAAGTCAAGATCTTTTTCGGGTTTGATTTCTTTTATTTTTGCTTCCTGCTGTTTTATCAACGTTTCTTTTAGCTGTTCACGGTTCGCTGGCTGCTTTTTCACCAACATTTCGATAAGCTGTTCAAGGTAGGGTTCGTGAGGGTTACCCAAACTCATTTTTCCAGCCATGTATATATGATCGCGCATAATTATTTAAATGGATAGAAAATTAGAGCGGCATTATTACAGCCCGCAGGGTTACTGGAAAGGCATTTCTGCCATTAAAAAATTAGCGGTCGCTGCAAAGGTTCCTGAAGTTGTTGCCAAAGAATGGTTGTTCAAACAAGCGCTCTGGCAGATTTACCTCCCCGCACCGCGCTACATTCCTCGTCTAAAATTCGACGTCCCTACACCCAACAAAGTGCATCAGGCAGATCTTCTTTTTCTGCCATATGACAAAGTGGGTCGTAGCACTTACAAATACGCGCTTACCGTTGTTGACATTGCCAGCAGATTCAAAGAAGCTCAGCCTTTAACTTCTAAAAACTCTGATGAGGTTGCCAAAGCTTTTAAGACAATTTATACACGTGGACCTTTGAAATGGCCTCAACTGTTGCAGGTTGATCCTGGGCGTGAATTTATGGGCGCTGTTACAAAAGAAATGGAAAATCACAAAACTTCTATCAGACGTGGCCACCCTGAAGTTCATAGAGACCAAGCTATTGTTGAACGTTTCAATCGTACCTTGGCTGAGCGTTTGTTTGGCCACCAGTACGCTGTTGAAATGCGTTCGCCTGAGGGTCAGCGATCTACAGAGTGGGTGAAAAGGCTCCCCAAAGTTGTTTCTGCTCTGAACAACCAAGTCACTCGATTGATTGGTATGAAACCCTCTACCGCAATCAAGAAAAAACATGTTTATGCGGAGCCATCAACTAAATATTTGAGACCCGTTGGTTTGAACGAAAAAAAGCTCCCCTCCATCGTTATGGTTCGGTATTTGTACGAACCTGGTGAGCTTGAAGGTGGGACAAAAAGAGCCACTGATCCTATCTGGTCCTTGGATATCTTCAATATTGAACGTGCTTTTATCAAACCGAAACAACCAATTCTTTACTATTTGCGCGGTGGTCCTAAGCGTGGTTTTGTGCGTGAAGAGCTGCTTGTTGTGCCGCCAAATACACAATTACCTCCAGCTAACGTCACCTAGGGTGTGGATTATCGTCAAAGTTGATGTACCCGCTTAAACATGGTATTCAATTGGTTCTGTATGTATTCCGTCTGGCATTACCCAGCGTTTGTCGTAATACGCGCTCAACCCCAGCTTTTCTTGCTCGTATGTTACCATATTCCCGTCTCGCATTCTGAAACCCCTGTTTGTTGCCATGTCTTTGCTTCCTCCCAATGCTGCTTTGAAACGTTGCCAGTTTATTTCGTTTTGCTCCTTCGACATTCCTTTTGTACTTAGCTTCTGCTTCACTCCATCTTCTATTTGATGTTCTGTATAGTAACATTTGGAGCACAGCGCGATCATCCGCTCCCCTTCAAATTCTTTTTTAAACAGCCCCGGTGTTCTCCCGCTCCACTTATCCCATGCCAGCCAATTCTTTTTTTGCTCTTCAAATTCCGCTTTCATCTCTGGCTTTACGATGTCTTCTAACTTTTTTCCCGAGATCGCCAGGTAGTTGCTGTCAGTGTCCATCTGGATCAGCTCGAAATCTTTCCTGTCCAAGTACCTGTCCAAGAAGTCGTAATAAAATTGCAACATCCGCAGCTTGGCCAGCTGATATACCGCGATTCCGATCTGAAACGGTCTTCTGATTGTTATCCGCGGCTTCCGGCTTTCTAATTCATACGCCTGCCCTATCTCATCTAGATCTTCGAAATACGCGCTTCTTAATGCTCGGTCTACCACTTTCTCATCCTTTGTGTAGATCACATTTGTTTGCCGTTCCAGCGCTTCTATCAGCTTTCCATACCCGCTGTTTCCCAGCAGTTTGAATATGTCCGCCAGCAGCGCTTTGCTTTTGTCCACATCCCCCGTTCGCCGCGCTTCTGTGACTTCTTTCACGAACCATTCGAAGATCTTTTTCGGTTTGTAATCGATTGTCCGATACACCCTTTTGATTTCTGCCCCGTGGTTTATGTACCACTGCAGTAGCGGCTCGTACAGCAATATCTTTTCCGCTGACAATGTTCCCAGCAGCTTTTTGTTGCTTTCCACCACTTTTCTCCCTGTTGCTTTCAGATATTCTTTCATGTGCTCTGGCACCGCTTTGGCCGGTACCGCTTTTTTGTGAAAGAATGGACACATCTCTTCGAACTTTTGATGCAGATGCTCCGGGATTTCTATGTCCACTTCCGCGTATCCGAACCAGCTTTTTTCTTTCAATCTTTGCGTGAAGTCTGCCGCTTCTTGCGCTAATTGCCAGCCTTCTCCGCCATCTAAATAATTTGCCTGGTCTGGATTGTTTGTTTGATGCTCTCTTGAATAGGCTGTGTAGTGCACCACTTTTTCTTTCCCGCAGGGCATATAGTTCAGCATGGTTGATAGGTACAGCGCGTTTGCATCGTACCCCTGGATGTTTTCACACAGTTTGCTGTCTGGGTATTGATGCGACCTTATCCGCGTTTTGCCCGCCTCATGGTATCTTGTGAAAACCAGACTTGGTCCGCCTACCACCGCCCCTTTTAACATCTCATACGCTTCTTTACGTGGGGCGTAGAGTTCCGCTTTGCGCTCTATTGCGCCTTTTAAAAGATAGTGCAAACTCACCCCTGGTATGCTTACCGCGTCTTTCAGTATGTCTATCCCCTTTTCTATGTAGAACGCTTTCATTTTTTCCAGCGCTTCAAGCCCGGGTGCCACATCCAGATTGTTATAGTATTCCAGCCAGTCTTTGAACGTTTTCATCCCTTTTTCTTTGAACGTCTGTTTGCAGGCTTCCCATTGTTTTCGCGTCAGCACATACTCTTTTTTCAACTTTGAGTACCAATGCTCGTATTCCGGCAAGCCCTCGTAATCCAGCTTTTCTTCGCGGTCGAACCATTCGTATGGCAGCCACGATTTTGTTGCCTTGCAGTCGTACGCCTTTACCCATCTTTCGTAGCTCGTTCCCGGGCCTAAGTAGTTTATTATGTCCAGAAATCGCAATCTGTCTGTGAGTAAGAACATTATTTTGCTGCCACTTTTCGCCACTCTCACTTTGTTTGCCGTGTCCGCCAGCTCTTTCGCGAAGTGGTTTTTGATTAAATTGAGATCGTATGACCCGGAGTTGAATCCCAGTGTGGGCACCTGGTCGCACCATTCTTCTATCTTTTTTCTTTGGTCTTTGGGGATCAGTTTCACATCTGCCGGCATGAATTCTTCTCTCACTTGCTTCCTTATGTTTTTCTCCCTTCTCCCCAGCTCTTGCATGAACTTTTGAACTAACACTCTGGGATTTCTTGCGCAGATGTGGGTCACTTTCGGCACCTTTTTTCCTTCTTGTGTGACTTCGGTTTCAAGGGTGTCGCCAATGCTCACTGAAACCGGTATATGCTTGCTTTCTATTGTCAGAAATTTTGTTGGCTCTTTTCGTTGATTTGCAGCTCCGTACGCCTCAAAATCATACAGAATCGCGTGTGGGTACGCTTTTGTCCGGGGTTTTGGCAGCTCTTCTCCGTGTTTGTCCGCTCCTCCTGGAACTAGCCATTGACATGACCAACATTCAATCACTTTGTATCCCACCTTTCGCAGATGGGCTGTGCGCCTTTTTGTGGCTTGGTAGAGCTCTTCTACTGTCTTGCCACCGTGTTCGATTATTTGTTCTCGATTTGGATAACATTTTGGACATCCGTGCCAACGACAGCCATGATACTGAAATACCACTTTTTTCTCGTCGTTGTATCCGTCTACCGGCCTTTTCTCTATCCAGCGTTCTCCCCCGTGCCCCGACATTGCATGCACTATTTTGAATTGCCAGTTTTTCTCCACGTACCTCAGCCACTGGATTGATTCTTTTGAGGCTTGGTGTTTTGGATAGAACGCTTTCTGGTACGCTGTCTGCGGTGCTTCTACTTTTTCACCCGGACAGTGGATTACCGTTTTGCCTTGGCTGCATCTTTCTGCGTGACGTTGGAGATTGCTTGCCTTTGTGAATCTTGCGTGACAGTGGTTGCATTCATACGATTTGGCCAACTTCGTGATGTCTTTTATCAGGAACGCGTGCTCTCCATAAATCCCTATTGTCATTACGTTTTTGATGCGCATTGGTGGGTTTCTCATTAGGTGCCATACTATTCTGGGGCTAGTTTCTATTCCGAATTCGATTTCATCCGCGTTAGCCAACTCTGGCGTGTAAACCCTTATTCCCAGCCAATCTGCTAAAACCTTGCCCTTGTTCAGGTGCATTTCCACCTTTTCCAGTTCATCTAATGACGTTTTCTCCCAAGTTGATGGCATATTTCGGAGTTTGTAGAAACTCTTGGCAAGATCTCGTGCTGCTTCTGTGCTGCGATCCGGTCTTGCTCCTCTGTGTACGGCTATACAGCGCCATAGACACAGGTTATCTCTATACGTGTCCAGCGTCACCATTGCGTGATTTCCTCTTGCAAGGTTATGTAGCCAGTATGGTAATGGTCCTGTTCCCATCAATGGCTGGCGGTCTAGCACAACCTTTATATCGACGGTGAAATGCGATTCAAAGGTCCACTTTGTATCTGGTCTTTCAATGTTATCCGGATCTAGACGCGCCGCCTCCATTTCTCTTATCCAATTCTCCGCGTCTGCGTAAGTTTTCATCCAGGGGGAGCCTTTATTTTGGTAGAAAGTTAGCCTGGTTCCGTCTTCGATGTTTTCAAGAAGATACGAATAGACGTGCCTCATGTAAAACGATGTTCCCACGTTCTCCCTTATCTTTTCCATAAACCTTGGTGTGAGGTCTTTATTTAGCCCCTCTACGATACACCACCTCTTGTAACGTCTCCCGCTTGTCTCTTCTACCCCCGCATATTCCGTGTCTTCGTACAGATCCAGAATCTCATTCTGATAATCTGTTACCGTTTTCACCTTGTTCGGTGGGATGGGGTCGAATATTTTCAAAAGGGTTTCTTGTTTTCTGTTTCTGTTTCTGTTTCTGTTTCTTGGCGGTGGTATTGGTATTGGTTTTGATGGTTTTAATGGGGCTTTTAATTTTTTATTTACCCCTTCTGGGATTGGTTCTTCCAGCAGAGTATTTATTTTTCTTTGAATTGTGGGCGAATATTCTGCAATAAATTTTGATAAAAACCGCAAATCCTCGGGATCAAGATTTGCAAGCTCTTCTTCCAATGATCTGAGGTCTATGCTGTCCATCGTATATAATATGGAAAAATATTTTTTAATTTTTATTATTTAGAACTTTGTACATTTATGTTGCATCCCTCTAAATGGGCATCCTTTTATCCTTCTCTTGCGAGTAGTAATATTGGAGTCGAACGAATACTACCGAGTAGCACCCACCTTTCCCTCTTTCCTAAGGTTTACACTAAGTTTTCAACTTACCGAGCGAGCTTTGTGAGCGAGGTAAGTTGAAAACTTAGTGTTAACCTTAGGAAAGAGGGAAAATTAGGTGGGTGCGCCCGAGGTGGTATTCGTTCGACTCCAATATTACTACTCCTTGAATTACTAATTCATCAGACAAATTGCAAAAAATACCCACATTTAGGTTATAATCAATCTTGTCCCCAGAGGCTATGATCCTTCTGGTCTGCGTCAGGGATCGACACCTCTGGGTTAGACTGAAAGCATGCCAAAAAGACAGCCAATGAAATCTGATTGGCTGTTGAAAACTTGTTCATTTTATCCAAGATCTCCAGCACACAGGCACAATCAAACTTGAACCAGAAATTCCTGGTTCTGGAATCACCCAGGGCCATCGTGTCCTTCCTTAACACTTGTTAACGGGGACACAGGCTCTGGGAATGAGATTGGGTTATAATATTATAAAATTACAGTTGCACTAAATGACATGTGCATGATGCATGATCGAGAAAAAATTCAAGACAATAATCAGTTGGATATGATGAAAAAATGTTGACAACTTGTTGATTCAAAGTGTACATTACATGTTAATTCTCTTCGACAGTGTGTTGAATGTTCAATATTTTATCGTCCACTAAACCAACTTTTCACAAAACCAATGAATAGTTTAGTCAAAAGCTTGTTCAATGGACAATGAAACCAGAATTGTGAAGGCAACATTTCCCAGGTAACAAGCTAAATTAAAAAAATACTAAACAATCTCACTCAATCTATAGTATTATTTCAATGTAATTATGATTTTAATATTAACTATTTTAATATAACTTTAACATTAACAGGTTTATTAATTAATAGACATAAAGCACCAAACTTACAGGTCTCACTTCTCCATTCCCCTTGGTGAATTGCCGAGCCAAACCAAAGTCCAACATAAAACAGGAATGGCAAGTGTCTGGGGAACTTCCCATGGCAAAATTGGACTGGAAATAAAATTATAGCAATTTGCCTGATTATTTAAGAAAAATCATAAAATGTAATTGACATGTCAATGGTCATACTTGAGGGTGGTCATCCCTTCTAGATGCAACCCTTATTTAATGGTTTACAGGTAATTCTCATACAGCTATTTCGAGAAATGTTGTTGGAAAAAAAGCTAAAAACTGCACAAACCAAACCTGAAAGGTATTATGGGTAGACGTATTGAGCTACTGCACAGGTTGAATACTAATGAGATATAACAACAAAATAAGCCCAAATTTCAGGTTTTCTTTCTTTTCAGACATTTAGAAACAAGGTACGTTTAGACCTTCTGAAGTTTAGAAGAATTCTCCTCACTCAAAGACATGTGACAGTAAAAGTAAAGCTACAGATATCGGCCCCTGAGAGGAAAACAAATTTTCCACGTGCAAAAATACAAACTTGTCAATTTCCTCGCGGTCAATATGCAAAATTCCAGTGAATACCCAGACCACCTTTCGGTTTATTCGCGTGCACTTTGATGCTTTTTTCCGACAACGTTTCTCGAAATAGCTATATACATGATTGTACAAATACCTTGAAAGTGATTTACCATAATGTTGTTAAAATAATAATTTATGGAAAAATGAAACATCTCATCTCAATACGTTTTCTATTTTTTTTTTTTTAAATTGATTGACAATGATATATATTGAAGGAAATAATTATTGTAGAAGTTGCAGCAGTTCAACTCAGTGATTTTTTTCAGTTTTTGTTTGTTTCATTCTCCGTGATACTCAGCGTGTTTCTTTCCCTTATCAGTTCATAATGACAATAGTTTCTCTCACATATTAAATAATAATTGCAATACTTACAGGTTTTATGTCTCGATGTAGAAATCCAGCTTCATGAATGGCTTTAATGGATCGTAGGATCTGAAAACCAAGTCTTAACATGGTGCTCTGAGAGAACACTCCCTTGGGTTGACTTCGACGCAACTCAGCAAGATTGGAACCTTGCAGAGACATCACAAGGTAATTGAAATTCTCATTTCTACCACAGCTTACAAATTTGCAGACATGGCTGCAACCTAAAATGACAACAAACAACATGGTCAATTAAACTTAAAATCAATAAAAGCTGCAAGTTGGGGAACGTTATTACAGTAGGATTGTCATAAGTTGTTACAACACAATTATTGCCAACGAGTCAGGCCTTCTGGAAGACCAGAAGGCCTGACAAGGCGGCAGATTATAGAGCCGTGAGAAGATTTGTATGTGCGGAAAAAATCTCACAAACACTCCAAAATGTAGAAATGTAAGTAATGTAATGTAAGGTAGATCGTGACGACACAATGTCTGATGTTTTTAGCCAATCTGTTGAGCAGAAACTGTTCAGCACGTGCACAATTTGTCATAGTCTTGGCCAATCAGCGCGCTACTTATTTGTTCAGCACGTGCACGATGCATGATTCATGGCGTCGATACGTGATCCGCAAACTCACATGTGTGAGAACCTAAACATTTAACGAATGTAGGTTGTGTCGCCCCATCGGCTTGTCGCCCCAAGTTGTGTCGCCCCATCGAAGTTATCTCGCCCCAACATCGAAGTTATGTCGCCCCAACATCGAAGTTGTGTCGCCCCAGGGAAGTGTACGTAACTTAGAATGAATCGCTTACCGATTTTATATTTTATCGATCGTCCAAACACGCAAAATTTGGCTTACTTTAGAATTTTTTTTGCAATCGTTTGAAGTAAAGTATCCTAAAATAGAAACTGTATTGCATTGAACTAACCTTTCTCTCATGTTTTACATTAAAAGGAACTTTTGTACAGGAAAGGAAAATCAAAGAACTTTACAATACGGTTTGCCATCTTGGAGAACTTGGTAACCAAAATATGAATCGTGTTTGCTAGGTTACCAAGTTACCGCACTGTGTTGTATGCAAATTTATTTGATGCAAAAAACAATGACAATAGACTTCAATTAATTGCACTTTTTTATTATAAAATGACTAAATCCCTATTTACATGTTCTTATGACTACTAATCTTAACCTAACCTTTATATGCTTGGAGCAAACGCGATTTATTGTAACACTCTATGTGGAATATAACTTGAAATCTTTGTACACGTAACAAACACTTAGTGAAAAACTAATTCTAATTCGTAAGTTGACTATAAATCGAAAACTTTTTACACGTAACAAACACTTAGTGAAAAACTAATTCTAATTCGTAAGTTGACTATAAATCGAAATCTTTCTACATGTAACAAACACTTAGCTTGTTTTACAAACAGTTCCGGGCGAACGGGTCTTAGAGCGAAACGAATTTATTTACACTCCTCTCGGTCCAACAAGCGACGAACAAGCCTTAAGTAGCTGCCTCGCCGTCTTTTCGCCATCTGCGTAGTCTCCCCAAAGTGAGAACACCTTCGATTGGATTTGTCGGTATCGGCGCCGCTGGACTCGTCGAAGCTTCTTTTCCGAAACCATTCGGACGTTCAGTGAGGTAAGCTTGGCTTATTTGTGGAGCAGGTCTATCAGTAGGTACATGGGCAGCTGGCTCTTGCCCTGGGCTCGGGTGTTGAGACCGTTATGCCAGCCTTCTACGTCGTTGTTGGTTCTAACAGACTGCAGGAAGACAGACCAACAGGATGGCGGCCAGGTGTTGCTCTCAATCCAGGTACTGGAAACGTAGTTCACGAACTCACGCAGAGGTGCTGTGGTGGCTTTCTGTTCTAGACGCTCGAACTGCGGTCTGATGTCTGCTGTCTCGAGGAAAGGCAGCGCCATGACTTTTCTGATGAAGGCACAGGTACCCCGATCTTCTCTGTAGGCTATTTGCAGGCCAAGCTCTTGCACCTAGAAAATATGATGACTCATTTAAGACCAAATGCACATAGTAACTGATCTATTGTAGTGAATCCACTGTAGTCGTCTAGCTTGTTGTAAAAGTTTAACATTAAATTATATTGAAAGACACCAAAACCGAACAATGACGATATGTTTTAAAACTTAAATACATGCAGAGTTCTGTTTGGAGTTGTGTAGTAAATAATTGTTCCGCTGAATGTGAGTTAAAATGATAATCTAGTCAAATAGTTTAATGAACTCGAATTTTGAAACTGACCTTCCTCCACAGGGCTTGGGTCCAATGGAACAGGCACCCCAGTAATTTGACATCTGGTAGCAGCTGGCCAAGTACCTTCCACGAAGTCTAGTGTGACCTGTTTGACTGCTGGGGATGGAAGAAGCTCAAGCAGCTTCTTGAAGACACCTCTGTAGTCCCTCTTCTTCTTGCCCGACATGAGAACAAATACCAACGGCACCTGCTTTGCGTAGTCATCTGCTTTAACGAAGGCGTTTACTGTTAACAGCTGGGTGAATGGCTGACGGCATAACTTGAAGGTGGCATCGACATACCAGCTCTTGGCTCTGTTCAGCAGGTCTAGTTAAGCGATTTGTTTTGAGAACTTGTCAGAATAGACCGTTTTCATGAAAGTAAATTGGAATTTACTACTTAGTTTAGTTTAATCCACCTACTGATGATAGCATTCATTTTACTCACCCTGACATCACTCCGGAAGAAGTTGTCTGGCACGTGCTCCATCTCCAACTCAAAATCGAGATCACGAGGCTCCGTAGGTCGGAGTTTCTGACGCAGACGGTTCGCGTTTCTAGCCAGGTGTGCTGGTTTGGGGAGGCCCGGACATGGTGCATCTGGTAGCTCTTGCAGCAAGACTTCATTAACGATGGCCGACGCAGGCTTGAAGAACTCAACTTCTGCCTCCTTGCGCACTCGGGAAACGATCTTTGCTGCCACCTCGGCGCGGACCTGCCCATTGTGGTTGTGCTGCTGTTTTCCCGGGATGAACTCGCCACCTCGTTCAATAACGGTTGCTCTACAGGGGTTAGTCTAATAAAACAAAAAAAAAATAGGAAAAGAATCGAATTAGATGGGCATTCAACATAGAAGCGTAAATTGTTTTCTGTTCGTTTTCTGGATAAGCAATATATACCTTTGGCCGCACTGTGCACTGCCAATGCGTAGCGTTGACACACTGTCTCTTGACGTTGTACGTGTATCCGTCGTTGTCAACGAGCTTTCGTTTTCTTTTTAATGTGGCATCGTCGACAACACAGAACGTGAGCTGGTGTGGCTGGACTTCAACCTGGGCAGGGTCTGGATCTTCAAGTGATATGTCAGATATGGGGGATGCTGCTGTTGGTGTAGGTGACGCTGGTAGAGGCGATGATGGAGGTGAAGGTGCTGTAGGTGGCGACACTGGAGCTGGCGGCGGCGGCGACGTTAGAGGTGAGTCTGGGACCATTGACGCTGGCGGAGGCGATGATGGAGGTGAAGGTGCTGTAGGTGGCAACACTGGAGCTGGGACCATTAGGTCGTCCTCTTGCTCAGATGACTCAAACTCGGCGCATGCAGCACAATGCCAGTCGATTTCAATGTCGTCTCTGACTGCCGCACGGTAAGTTTCTTGCGAAATACCTGTGGAATAAAAGCACAATTGTTAAATTTGGTTTCTTACACGTGCCATAAACTAAGAAACAGAGAAAATGGAGGATAACTTACCAGTGTTACAAACACGGTGATTCCAGCGAAAACAGCCATCGCATTGAACTCCCTGTTGTCTAGGCCAAACAGGTTCATTGCAAACGATGGTATAAACTAAATAAACTCGTATCGAAACTCGTAGAACAATTTGTAAACGTGATAGTCGCAACGTAGTGGTCGTATGATGGATTGAGTCCATCTTTCTTTTTTTTTCCTTTTATGCAGGGCAGTAGGATCCAAATACCATTTCTGTTAGTTTTAAGTGCTTTGATTGGTTTGTTTATTTTTACTTAAACAATAGAGATAAATCAATAAACAATCAGATTTCGCATGTATTGATATGTAAATTTAACTAGCCCGCCCACCCACGCGCCAGAAAATTGTATTGTTTCCTCATAGGTCCGTTAAATTGAAAGACCCCATTAGCAGGGTTTAGTTCGCGTTTCTTTATCAAGTCCTGTTCAATAAACGTAGACTCGTTTGCGTGCTCCAACTGCCGAGTTGGCCTGGGTAGTGTTTGATTGTGCTCGCGCTGGCTTTCAAGCCAACTGATATTGTTTTTTTTTAAAGCGTGTTTTTTTTAGCGTGTTTGTACTTCGTAAAGGACAAAGTTACATATAAGTCGTTTCGAAAGTCATTGGACTTAACCTTATCCTCATACACAAAGTTAATGCAGGTAATTAAGTCGAGTCGATCGAGTTAATCGATCGATGAATACTTCATAAGCAAAGTTACATGGTTTAAGTCGTTCGAGTTAATCAATCGATCAATGACTCTTTCAAACCTTATCCTCATAAGTTACATGCATGTTCTAAGTCATTGAGTTAATCGATCGATGACCCTTACTAACGTTTACTTCATATACAAAGTTTAAAACTTGTTGTGAGTTAAGTCGGGGCGACATAACTTCGATGTTGGGGCGACACAACTTCGATGTTGGGGCGACATAATTTTGATGGGGCGACACAACTTGGGGCGACAAGCCGATGGGGCGACACAACCTGACACCCATTTAACGGCCGGTACGCGATCTGCTTTTAGCCAACGAGAGGCTCTTCCGAAAAGATTTATTCAAGAAAATCTGCCCAGAATCAATGGAGAAACAAAGAAGATGACCTCGGATACAGGCAAAGTGAAAACTGCTCACGTTTGTTGCAGTATTGAGCTGAGTGACACTGAATCGCTGCAGAATTATTTCCCTTCGCATTGCCAGTAGATTCTTCCAGTACCAAGTAAGCTTTATTGAGATTATTTGACATTTTTATTTCGATGAAAAGTGCGTTCTTTGCTTCATTTTTCCCCTACTCGCTAGTAATGGCAATCTTTCGGAGTGAAAAAAGATCGAACTGAAAGCATTTAGAATCTGTACGTGACCGCTTATCGAAACAATCTCCGCAGGAATTCCAAACCCCGGTATGGAAATCGCCACGAAATGTTCATTGCTCTAGTTCTACATCTTGTATTTTAAGAGCACTAAGTACTGTATATATATACTCTGTATATGTGCTTCTAAAAGCAAATAAAAAGGAAATTTATTTTATGGAGTTGTTTCAAATGACGACCAATGACGCGTATGGCGACAGGAGCTTGTAATTGTAATTGTAGCTTGCGCCCCCACGACGCGAGGTCATAATTTCAAAATAAAGTATTTCTTAGCTGGATGACCTCGAAAGTAAACATTTTATACCTGTTTCTACCGGTATAGTTTATTTTAGGGCGCGAATGCCCTAAATCTTTTTGATTTTCGAACGATTTTCTTCGGCGCCAGAATCAAAACAATATAAACAAACACTCGCAGTCGACAGAGAGTCTTTAATATTAAATTTAGTAATCAATTAGTCTTGTGAAGCGTGTAGGGGGTTGGGTAAAATGCAGCCTTTATTTGTGTTACTATATATGAAGTAAACAAAGGCTATATATTTTCCGAGTTTCAGTGGCTCACAGCCACTTTGATTTAAGGTCTATTGGACTTAAAAACAGCTGACACCTTTCCAAAATAGCGGCATAGAACTGCAATGGCTTGCAACCCTCAAATTACATGGATTTCACAAGGTTTCTCACTACTTTAGTATCATTTTAGAACTCCTTCATTAGGCCTTCACCAAATCGCATCAGTTTATTCCATAAACATTCCGCAACGAATACATGCAATGTACATTGATCACACCCACATCATAAAGTGTACTTTTAGTCAAACATTTACAATAAATTTATTATCCTCACAACCCTTCTCTCTTGTTGTACTCGTTGGCACTTCTACCGATAGGTACCACTAGTTATTAATAGTATAAAACTAAATGTTACTGTCAGTGTTACTTCACACAGTTCATAAGGCTTAATCCTAGTAGTTGTGTCTTTTTATACAAAGTTTAAAATTCAGTCCAGAAAGTGTTAAAATGTGTGGGATTTCGGGCACTACTCGGTAATGTTATTTGTAATGAAGTTGGAAAAATCATGCTTTACCTACGAATTAGAACACAACTTACAAATTTCACAGAGTGATGGAATATGCATTCATTACCTTGCAGCTTCTTAAGCACAGCTACCTCCATTTTGAGGACTTGTTTGGACTGGTTAACAGACTCCACCTTCAGAGCAACTGAATCTTTTGTAACAAGATCGAAGGCACGGTAGATCTCCCCTAATAAATATATCAACAATAAGCGAATCAGATTAACATTGAATCTTATTACTAAACACTATAGAATATTTAATATATATAAAATAGTGCCAAATACCTGCAGCTCAGTGAAATAAAAGACTTTAAAAACAGTGTACAGAACATGCAGTATTTGACTTGTATGGTTATTGTCCAAACTGATGATGTATCTGTTCACAGATCCACACATGGTCTCTGATTGGTTGTTTACTTGTGTGCAGAAATTTACAACTGAGTAACAGCAAATCAGAGACACTCTCAGCACAACAACGTCGTCAGGGTGCAGAATTGTTTTGTTCAAACCTCAGATGCCTCTGGAGTTGAGAAACAATATTTGAAAAAGACACACAGCTGTAAAGGACTCACTCAGCTTCACAAGGCTAGAAAAAGATCCGCAACATCTCCCATACATGAGATCGACTTGCAGACTATTACAAGACAGAATGATTTTGGCATGATCTCAATATTAACACAGTCAAGCAGCACTTGGCAGTACTGTAGCAGGCTGGAAATCTTAACATCTTGACTTATGATCTACTTTTACAGCATTCAATATCTCTAAAAAGTCCAGTTGTCTGTCCTTTCTAAATAGACTACAATGTATGGCTAAGGAATACAAAGGACTTGTACGTAAATAGTCTTTGGTTTGATACAAAAAATGGAATAAGCTTTGATCTGCATATCTGATCATTGTGTAATGTAATTTACAAAGTTACTTGCCTGGAGCCAAGTAAAGAGCAATCTTTCAAATATCAGTGTGGTAGACTTGTAGACTTGTGTAGTTACCGACTTGGTGACTACTGATTTATTTATGTCTTTCTCTATACCATTGTCAAATGGTAGATGTGGCTTACTAAATTCACATCCTTCAGTGTTTAAAGTTACAACAATCGGTATGAATTACCTATTGCTTTCTTCTAGTAAAAGATATATAAATATTAAGTACATAAATAAATGCCAGGGAAAGCTGTAACACTAGTACTGCTTTAAAGCACTTTGCAAAGCTGAGATAAACATCTCTTAGCTTGAATGACTAGCAACAAGTAAGAAAATTCTAGCCTGCACGTTTTCCATGCTAATATCATTTATCAAAGAAAGGTATTAAGACATCTGAATCTCTGATCTGAGTTATATATAGATGTGAGCCATATTCATTCAGGCTACAACATGTCTTTCCTTTTTTGATTATAAGTGATATTAGTATATAATTGTGTCGGCATGAAGTTTCTTGCTTGCAGCTAACGATTTAAACTAAGAGATGTTTATCTATAGCTGATTTACAAAGTCCTTAAAAGAACTACTTATAGTATTAAGTTTTGTTATCCAAAATCACCCTGGCGACAATATATCTATAGTACTCCGAAACTGTTTTTCAAATATTATCACAGTGACTGCAGTTTGGAGTTTGTGTACATGTAAATGTTTTGTTAAAGCAGTAAAGAAAATAAATTTTAAATACTGTTGTCAAGAATATAGTGAAGATTTGAGCAATTTGTTGGGATTGTGATCATCAGTGACTTAAAACAAAAGATTTGACAACAACACAATAAACAACACGCACATCAAAACATGGTAATATTGCAAACCAACAACAACACTTTTCACAGCACAAAGTAAGGGATAGGCCATTTTAGTTTTGAGAAGGTAACTTGAGAGAGAGAGCAGAGTTTGGGTAAATACCAAAGAATTCCTGCAAAGCTTTTGTGGAAGAAATAAATTAAATTGTGTGCAACAGAAAGAGCCAAATAGATATCTTGCAAACTAGTGAGGGAAAATGGTTATTCCAGCAAAGCAATCAGACACAGAAAAACAAAACTTTGGACGAAAATCTAGTCTAATTCTGCCTCCAAAATACAATACACCGTTCCTAATACCGATTGTAACATAGCCAACTGCACAAAATCAAACCGAATTATAATCGGAATAATTTAATCACACCCAATCAGACTCGGGCACAAATGAACTCAGTGAGACTCACTGGACAGATTGAATTTGACTGAGTTTGGAAATTTACAGTAAGTCAGGGCTCGAGACTAACTTTTTTGATGACTAGCCCAGTGGCTAGTGACAGCATTGATTTTACTAGCCAAAACCAATTTTTTACTAGCCAGAATTTTCAAGCTTGAGTGTAACTAATAATTGGCAGACAACAGTTTCTCTCATTCGGTATCCAGATTCTCAACAGAAAACGTGGCTAACAGTAACAGGTATTCTTTGGTGTACACAGACGTAAAATTGCCGTTAGACATCACCAGAGACAAAATCCATTGACATACATGACAAAATTTATTCAAAGGTTTGCAATGCATTATACGGCGATTTTCAAATGTGGCTCTTGTTAGCTATTTTATGAGCTGAAAGAAACTTTGTTTCTGTATTTTGGCCTGTATTTCTCATGGTAAAAGCAAAACAAAACAAGAGAAATTGTCTTCTTAACTTTACTTAATGTGTGACTGATTTTATGGTGAAGTTAGAACGAAAAAGCGGATTTCCCGGATGAACGATCGGATAGTTTTATATCCTGGTTATGATCGAAGCTCTGTCACTCAATTTCCATTAAGTGCTTCCCTTCTCCATGTACAAAGATACCTGAAATTTTAACTAGCCAAAATGGCTAGTAAAAGCCCAAAACCTACTAGCCAAAACAAAACTTTTAGTAGCCTGTGGCTAGTTGGCTACCGTTAGTGTCGAGCCGTGGTAAGTCACTATGATTGTGGCTTTGTTGCTCACACACAGTGTCTCCAAAGAAATAAAAACCCTCTAGCACCCAGTGTTAAGTTATGGTTGAAAGTTTTTCAAAATGTATGCTAGAGTTTTGCTAGTGGTATTTGATTCAATAAGGCCAGGGATTGCGGGGTTTTTTCCTTCCAAGCATCTGTCAGTAGTAACTGATTACAGCTTCCCAGTAATCATAGTCAAATTGCACGTTTCTGTAATACCGAACCGAATCAAAATTAGACTAAATTCACTCGAGCCTGGTAACTTAACATAATCAAACAAAGGAAGCTTCTCGGAGGTCAATTATTGACACAACTGAACTTTACAAAAGACAATAAACAATCCGGTGGATTCAGCAGTCCAGTTGCATTCCAAAATTGAACTTAATCAAACATGAGGCCGGTACATGATTGAGCTCAATCAGCCGAAAGATTGTATGATTGAATTACTGTCGATAGTTATATTTATCTTCTTGCCAAATTCACCCTGACCTTGGGTTAATTTTGTCACAGAAGCCGCACTATTAATAATTATAATATAGATAGGAGTCTGCGCGCGCTTTGATTGGCTAAAAACCTATGTTTTATCAGAGTATAAAACATAGAAAATTCATGTTTTATTGTTTTTCGTCAGCTTTCTTCGAGTGCTTCGCGCCTCGTTGGCTATAACCACTCGTATCCAACAAGGGCGAATGGAATATTTGTTTTTATTAAATTGCTTTTTACTGAAGTATAAATCCACTGGACATTTCATTTTGATGTAAACGAAGTGATAGTATGAGGAGGCGGGAAAATTTGTGGCGCGGTGTTCACTCCTTGAGTTTAATGAAACACGCAACGACAGCCAGCGAGAGAGTTTTCTTTCGGAGATTTTCCTCGACAATCTCCTCTTAAATCGTCTATTCATGCTGGAAAATTGCGACAACAATTAAGGTTTACGGGAAGATCCGAAGCAATAGCTTTTCTGGAAATTATACGCCTTGTGCAAGACAAGCGAAGCAAGTGTTTACATATTGTACTTGTTTACGGCTCCACGGCTGTCATCAAGACTACTGCTGAAACGAAATTGCACTCAGAGTCGGTGAAGTTTATTGAAGTTCAAAAGGACAAGATAAAGATTGAAAGGTAACAAACTTAAGTCGAACAATGAATGAAATTGTGTCAGTTTTCTGGTCTTCCCGTAAACTATTTGCTGCTTTTCATCTTCGTTCAATCGCTCTTGTTGTACATTTACAATTATTTTAATTTCACTTTCCACTCGCGGCGTCTAAAATCTATATCATAAAGCAAAGAAAGAAGCCTAAGCCATGTTTTATACTGTCATAAAACACTCCGGACATTTGAGAACACTCGAGAAATGTAGAAAACATTCGCCTGCGGCTCATGTTTTCTACATTTCCCTCGTGTTCTCAAATGCCCGTCGTGTTTTATGACAGTATAAAACATGGCTTAGGCTTCTTTATTTGTTAAACATAATCACCATATGAAATTAAAATCTGTCAGTTGAGCTTTATATGAAGTCAGTGACATAACATGCAATAGCAAAAGGCATGTACTTCAGAAGTTGTACTTTCATGTCAGTCATAAGTGAAGGCGTACAAATAAGATAACAATAGCGAATTGTTGCTCTTTATTTGTACAATGTCCTCTGTAATAAAATCGAAGGGAAGACGTTGTTGTTGGAGGTGTAAATTCAGTGGAATTCACTTACCAAATCCGCCACCTCCGATCTTCTTGTCCTGTGCATGAAAACAAAAAGCTCCTTGAGATTCGTCACAACTTAAAACTATGACAATGACATCCAGATTTATATGTCATCTATATATAGCTGTGTTGTGTGTTTTCCAAAATGTTAGCAGTAATTAAAATAAGTATAGAATCGAGAACGTAATAATTTTGATCCGTTCCAGATTACAAGCAGCGCTCATAGCAGACGACATTCTCAATACAACATCAGATATATAAATGAGAATTATCACATCGAACATTCACAACTGTTAATTTGATAAAACACAAGCCGTTAGTTATCGAGAAGTCTTTGCATACACGGCATTGTTTACATTTGCTACGACAGCTCTGGTCAAAGTACGTTTTCACGGCAGCGGAAATTCATCTTTTTAAAACAAAAATTGCCTTTCATTTCACAGCTCTAATTTCAAGTGGCAGTCTAATTTAAGTGACACAGTCGCGAAGAGCACAGAATATGGCCGAGAATAGAAAACGCCTTGTAGTGCGGTTGAACATATTAAATGACGCGATGACTAATAAAGCCGGCATTCGGCTTGAACTTCGCAACGTTAAGAAATCATGTGAACTTCCTGAGTGGTTCAACTCTTCCGTGTAAAAATGGTGAATAAAATGTCGACGGCTCTGCCGGATAACCTAGTTATATTCGATAAAGGAAGGTTATATTACTATTCAATTGTAAATGAGAAAAAGTTTCAGCTGTTTCAATCGCAAATGCGCATTTCCACTAACAGTTTTTAAATTGCGAAACAAATTGAAAAAGAAAAAAAATTGGCTCGCAGTAAACAGGAGAAAATTCGATAAAGAAAAGAACGTCAATACAGTCCCCTTTGCCTGCTGCTATAAACAGCGAAATATCAAGTTATATTCTTTCTCTCACACAAGCAAGTTAAAAAAGTTCATTGTCGAGTACTCACGATCTTCCATCGCTGCCTGACAACATCGCCCGGCGCAAGAAGATCCGCCATGAGCTACTTGCTACCTGCCTTTGATAACGCTAAAACCGAGTAAAAACATTGGTGATTGCATACAGGCGAGAGTCTCCCCCACCTTCAATTCACTGTCGCAATACTTAACAATTGAAAACCACTATAGGTGAGTCATGGTCGCCTCTTTTTGTATGTAAAGCTCGGCGAATATCAATAACTCGACCACGACGAAAATAGTTCGTTGAGGTTAATGAGACCGCGATCGAGCGAGACATTTAGTCAGCGGAATAACGGAATAACATATGAGCCTGTCGTCATAGTGTACAGCGGTGAAACAACTAAAAAAACAAAATGGTGGACGGATGTGTTTCGCCTTCGAATTCCTGGCGGAAGAGAGAGCATAATTATCTGTAATAGGTTACAGGCAGCTTGGTTTGTTGTCCGTGGAAGATGGTTAATTTACAAGACTTCTGTGGATTTAATAATGGGACAGAATTTGTGCCATGGAATAACAACAACTTTGGTTATTGTTTTGAACTCTTATGTCTTGTAAGCCCTGCAAATTTTTTCTTGGTTTGCTCAAGCATATTCTTTGCCATTGGAAAGCGACAACGATTTGAGTACCTGGGTGGTCGCCCTTACTTGTTCTCAAAGCTGCAGGTCTTATTTTCCTGCCTGATATTTTTAGAATCAGTGATTGAAGCGGTGTGTTCATGGTTTCTGAACTCATACCATTCTCCAGTTTATCTTTTGACTAGTTCACTTATAGCCATAGCTTGGATTTCAAATGCAGTGAATGTGTGGAGAAACAGACATATCATCCTGCTGAGGAAATGCTACGCTACAGTTCATGTCGCAATCATGATCTTAGTTTTCTTAATGACGGCTATTCAGTTTTACTCTGTTACTCTGAGAATCAATGACAGTAGTTCTGGTTCTCTGTGTGTTTATGATTACGGCACTATATGCAGAATGACTCTTCAGCTCATATTTCTGATTCTTTTGATTCCGCCGGCTTGTGTTAACCAGAACAGGATTGGTTGGAATGTACAGTTCTCGTCGACAGCTGTAGCTTCTGGTATTCAGAGTAGCACAGAAAGAGATGCATTACTGCGAACCACCTCAAGAGGCACATTCTATAGCAGTACACGGTGCATTACTGATGATCTTGGTGTGGCTGAAGACAGATCTAACATCCTTTCCAAACTAACGTTTTGGTGGGTAAGACCTATGATGAAGAAGGGTTACCATGGAAACCTACAATGTGCAGAAGATTTATTTCTACTACCTCAAAGCCTTTCCACAAAAAAATTGAGAATTATTTTTTCAGCTAATTTTGATTCTTTGACTGAAGAACGAGACAAAACTGATAAAAAGTTACTAGAGGAAAGCTGTTCAAGCGACTCTGCCTACAGTGCCATTAGGTTTTTACCCGGGGTACAAAGGAGTGTCTCTGATCAAAATTTTCAAAGAAGTGCCTCTGTCAGAAGAATGACGAGCGATGGCAGTTATACCAGTACAGAATTTTCTGAAAAGGGGGTCACTGACATTCCACCTACTAAAGAGAATAATCAACGATCCCTTTTAAGTGCTCTTCACCATTCATTTGGTCTGCAGTATTACTGTGTTGGATTGCTTAAGTTAATAGGAGATGCACTCAGCTTTGCTGGACCCCTCTTGCTACACGCGCTGGTGTCCTTTATGGAAAACAGACAGGTAAATTTAAGGTCTCTTCACTTTGTTGATCAAAATTGGACAATTATTTCGCATTCGACTCTAGGTACAAGTGAGTAACTGAGTTGTTCCAGAAAGTATCAGCCTTTATATGGGAGTTGTTTTGTTTGAACCTCCCAAACCACTTCTCTGTCAAACCATCAATTTTATTTGATTCCTTTATCCAAAGTGGGTAAATAAACATTGGTCTGTCAGTCATCTGTCTGTCTATCCATTTGCTTGTCTACCATTTGTCTGTCTGTCTGTCTGAAAGTGTCTGTCTTTCTGTATGTCTGCCCATCCATCATACATCCATATGTTAATTGAATTCATTATAATCATGATATTTCATTATCATGATAAAATTATTGTTTTTTTTATTTCAGGAACCTATATCTCATGGCTATTACTATGCATCAGGATTGTTTCTGACAACATTTTGTGTGGCATTTGTCAATTCACAGTTCAACTACTGGGTGAGTGTATACTTATTTCATCTAATATTAGCATAATGGACAGTTTCAGGGCTGGCTCCAACTGTCTGTCTTAGAGAAGTGTCCATCTTATAGGGGGATTACAAATGACTGTTATTACTTTATGCAGCATTGTATGGTTAACCTCATGTATTTTCCTTTCCATTACGTCTACAGGTGAATAAAATTGGCCTGAAGATCCGAGCAGCTGTCATCACGACAGTGTACAACAAGTCACTAGCTGTCAGCCTCACCACTTTGTCCAAATTTTCTTCAGGAGAAGTATGTGTTTGACCTGCTTGTTTTCTTGATAACCCTTCACCTGTTTAAATTGTTTGCCTCTTTTGTTTTCCGTGAGTTACTGGTAGTAGACATGTATATCACAGACGCAGCAACTCAGAAAGATGTCATCAGTGCTGTTCAGTATAATATTTTGGACAGGAATGTTTATTGTATTGCTAACATTTTATATTATCAGTGATGGGATAAAATCCAAAAATATTAAAAGCACATAATTTTTTTTCAATTTTTAACCAGGTGGTAAACTTCATGAGTACTGATACAGACAGAGTGGTCAACTTCGCTCCAAGCTTTCATCAGTTCTGGAGTTTGCCATTTCAGATTGCTGTATCGCTTTATCTTCTTCATCAACAGGTAAGCCTCTTTTTCATTTGGTGAAAAAAAAATTCTGATGCTGATAAACTGATATTCTCTTCCACGCACTTGAATTCTGTGTCACCACTGAATTTTATGAACCAAACATTGATTGTATCTTTGTAGGTTGGCATATCATTTTTGGCTGGTCTGGGCTTTGCTATTCTCTTAGTTCCAGTAAACAGATGGCTGGCTGAGAGGATTCAGAAGCTGAGTAAAGAAATGATGGCACAGAAAGATAACAGAGTTAAGGTGAAAAAAGACTTTTTGTTGTTATCCTGCATGCAGCTGTCTCCAAGGAAACAGGAGACGGCTGCATGCAGGCTGTATGTTGTTTGATGTTGCATTTTAACATTTGGCATTCAAAAATTAATTTTTTATATGGTTTTGTGAGTATCAACTGAAGAAAGTTTGATTTCTGGTAATGCTTGGTAGGTTATGAATGAAATTCTACAGGGAATCAGAGTGATCAAGTTCTACGCCTGGGAGAAAAACTTTGAGGAGAAGATAAACAAGCTGAGGTGGGGTTTTTAGAAACCTGGAATGTTTCTTTGCATACAATTACAATGTAGTTTTAATCTTAGGCAAGACACTTTCACACCCATGGTGCCTCTTTGTCCGTCCGTCCATCCATCCATCTGTTTGATTAATCGATCCTTCAATTATTTTAAATGAATTCAATTGATTAAATTAATTACCAGATTAATCCCATCCTTAATTAGGGATCCCTGCTGCTTTGCAACTCAGTTAACTAAGTTAATGCATTTTTTTAGAGCTGCAGAGTTAAAGAGTTTGAAAGGAAGAAAGTATCTAGATGCTTGGTGTGTGTATTTTTGGGCCACCACCCCTGTGATCATTTCCATACTGACCTTCACAACGTATGCTCTACTGGGAAACAAACTTACGGCAGCTAAGGTACCAGTTTTCTTGTTTAATCTTAACCAGTGCTCTGAGAAATGCACAGTGCTGTATAGTAGATACAATGTAAATGGTTTTGTAGTATCTAGTATGTTAATTATTAAAGCCATTTCTAGGTATTTCTGGGTATTCATGCTCTTTGGATTGAAAGGTGTGGTTCCTCTGAATCTTCCCCCAAGTATGTCTGGGTAATGGTGAGCTGTTGGGGTGGCATGACAAAATCCTAGGGGTAAAATCCTGCAGTAGTATTGCAGCACTCATAGCCTTGATGTATAAATTATACTGTCTGGTAAATTATACTATTGTTTTGGGGGCCAAGACATATTGTTCTCTTTTCTCCAGTAGTGTAGCATCTCCTTCTACTGGTCCTCCAGTGTAGCAGGTGCTATTGATTTGGGGGCTGGGGGCATTGTTCCTGTTGTTTGTTCTATTGTTCTCTTTTCTCTGCTTCTACTGGTCCTCCAGTGTAGCAGGTGCTATTGATTTGGGGGCTGGGGGCATTGTTCCTGTTGTTTGTTCTATTGTTCTCTTTTCTCTGCTTCTACTGGTCCTCCAGTGTAGCAGGTGCTATTGATTTGGGGGCTGGGGGCATTGTTCCTGTTGTTTGTTCTATTGTTCTCTTTTCTCTGCTTCTACTGGTCCTCCAGTGTAGCAGGTGCTATTGATTTGGGGGCTGGGGGCATTGTTCCTGTTGTTTGTTCTATTGTTCTCTTTTCTCTGCTTCTACTGGTCCTCCAGTGTAGCAGGTGCTATTGATTTGGGGGCTGGGGGCATTGTTCCTGTTGTTTGTTCTATTGTTCTCTTTTCTCTGCTTCTACTGGTCCTCCAGTGTAGCAGGTGCTATTGATTTGGGGGCTGGGGGCATTGTTCCTGTTGTTTGTTCTATTGTTCTCTTTTCTCTGCTTCTACTGGTCCTCCAGTGTAGCAGGTGCTATTGTTTTGGGTGCTGGGGGCATTGTTCCTGTTGTTTGTTCTATTGTTCTCTTTTCTCTGCTTCTACTGGTCCTCCAGTGTAGCAGTTGCTATTGTTTTGGGGGCTGGGGGCATTGTTCCTGTTGTTTGTTCTATTGTTCTCTTTTCTCTGCTTCTACTGGTCCTCCAGTGTAGCAGGTGCTATTGATTTGGCGGCTGGGGGCATTGTTCCTGTTGTTTGTTCTATTGTTCTCTTTTCTCTGCTTCTACTGGTCCTCCAGTGTAGCAGTTGCTATTGTTTTGGGGGCTGGGGGCATTGTTCCTGCTGTTTGTTCTATTGTTCTCTTTTCTCTGCTTCTACTGGTCCTCCAGTGTAGCAGGTGCTATTGATTTGGGTGCTGGGGGCATTGTTCCTGTTGTTTGTTCTATTGTTCTCTCAGCCACTCATGTGAGACCTTGTGAGAGCCGCCACAATCTAATGGACAAGCATCCTAGTCAGGGGGAGGGGGGGAGGGAGGAGGAGGCAGTTCTCCTAGTGACTTCATGCTATCGCCCCATTCAGTGGAAGGAGTAATACTCCTAGTAACTTACGCTATGGAAACCACGACAGGCTTGCTTGGCGCCTTTAGAAGTGGACCTTATTATTATTATTATTTTTTTGCATGCCAGGTCTTCACTAGTGTAGCATTATTCAACATGCTCATTTCTCCACTGAATGCATTTCCTTGGGTGCTGAATGGATTGATGGAGGCCTGGGTATCAGTAAAGAGAATCCAGGCCTTCCTCGCATTGAAGAACCTAGACTTGACTGGGTACTACCAGCAGCTAGACTACTCAGATAAAGGAGAAAGTAAGTGCTTTTAATTTGTTATTACGTAATATATAATTATGTTAAAGCAGACCATGCCAGTCTCTGCAGTAATAGACTAATTCTCAGCCCCAGAGCCCTTTTTGCTTCTCTTAGCCAGCCGGCCTAGACACAAGAAATCAGGGCTCTGGGGACATGGGATGTTTAAACTAATTCAATTTTTTTATTGGCGATTTGAAACAAAGAAATCTTGAGCAGAATTACAAAAACCCATAACTCTCCCATACAGTATATAGAAACATCATGACTGCGTACATAAAGACTGGAAGTCCCAGAATCTAGGACTGGAAATCCTTTGTTTCCAGAGCCCTTCGTTTCTCGTGCCAAGCCCCCCCCCCCCCAGCTAAGAGAAGTGAAAAGGGCTCTTTTTGTATTGTGTTTTGTAGTGTCCAAGCCCCCAGACGTTTTGATACAAAATGGCCATTTTACTTGGAGGCAACAAGAAGAGCCTGGTGAAGAGGAGAGGGTTTTCTCAACAGCAGGGGAACTAACAAACATCAACTTCTGCATAAAAACAGTACGTAACCTCAAATAGTTTGATTAAAAACGGGAAGTGGCATACTGTAGTAAGAGCAATCAAACAAAATGCGGGTTGGAATTCTTCTAGGCACTTGTAATTTCCAGACTTGGAACAGACCTATTCCTGGGCCTCATTTTTTCCTTCTGGCGAAATCCATATGGTGAATTTGATGTGGTGCTTTTTTAAAGTTGTTCATCAGTGCAGTTCCAAGTACAATTTTGTAAAGTCAACAAGAAAGCAAAAAACATAACGGTAACTCTTTCGTCTGTGTTTGATATCTTACTCAAAAGATCTTTGTCAATTGAATTGGCATTAATTTACAAGCTTGCACTCCAAAAGTTACTGACTGCTAATTCCTGGTCCACACCATCCTCAGAGATCCAGGGGAAGTCAGTTAATGGGGGTAAGGGGAAGCCGTTCTTGACTTTTCTTCGCCGATTTTTTTCCCACAGTTTCGACTTTCCCTCACTGCCCCCCCTAACTTCCCCTTTTTTCCGAGGATGAGTCCACATTAGCGACACAACGGAAATATAGTTTTTTTTCTTTCCTACTATGTCCATTATTCCGGGCCTTATGTTGTGTTGTTCACACTGGTGTCAATACATCAACATACATGAAGTGTTTTCTACATTCGCTAGTGTGAACCAGGCCGAACATGAGCTCTCCCTGCTGTTTTCCTTTTGTGCATGTGGTTTTTGTTTTTTATATTAAAAGTTTATCATTAGCGTCTTTTCATTCAAGGGTCAGCTGATTGGTGTGATAGGAAAAGTTGGTTCGGGGAAGAGCTCGTTACTGGCTGCCATCACAGCAGAGATGGAAAAACGGCTAGGAGAGGTATTCAGAGTTTCTCTGTACTTCCAACTCGATTACATCTTGATCTGCTACATGCTTTATATTCAGATTATTAATATTTTCCCCAATGTTATATCGTTTACTGTTTGTTAAATGTAGGTGTTTGTCAGGAAACTTGAGCGTGGATTTGGCTTAGCTGCCCAGGTAATAGAGATTCTCAATGTTACTGTTTTTATAGAAGTTTCGTAAATCACAAGATAGAACTACATATTTTCCCGAACCTTCATCTGGTTTCATGTTTTCCTGTGCTTTTCAATGGTTTCTTTTTTCCCGCGCTTTCCAATGGTTACTTTTTTCCCCGTTCCACAGGTTTCATGTTTTCCCGCACTTTCCACTGGCTTCATGTTTTCCCGCGCTTTTCAATGGTTACACGTTTTCCCTCGCTTTCCACTGCTTTTATGCCTTCCCAGCCTTTCCAGTGGTTACATGTTTTCCCGCACTTTCCACTGGCTTCATGTTTTCCCGCGCTTTTCAATGGTTACACGTTTTCCCTCGCTTTCCACTGCTTTTATGCCTTCCCAGCCTTTCCAGTGGTTACATGTTTTCCGCACTTTCCACTGGTTTCATGTTTTCCCGCGCTTTTCAATGGTTACGCGTTTTCCCGCGCTTTCCACTGGTTTTATGCCTTCCCAGCCTTTCCAAGAATAAGTATACTACTCTATTTTTGTGTTCCGCTCTCGCTCAGTTTCATTTGTAACATATTTTGTAAGCTCAAAGGGGGCTGTGTTGTTATCACGTAGGAACCTTGGATTCAACATGGAACAGTGAAGGAAAACATTTTGTTTGGGAAGCCCTTTGACGTGGAGAAGTACAGTGCGGTAATCTACGCATGTGCTTTGGTAGAGGTAAGAACCTTATATTACTTTATTTTTTATTCCAATTGGCTCTGGTAACAGAAGATAGAATGACAATTAAATTTCCGAGGTGAAATGGAGGGAGGGGACTGCAGCCCCCTCGACCCCCTCTAACATACAATCTTTTTTTTAAAGGATCTTCAAATACTTCCCGTGGGTGATGAAACAGAGATTGGCGAGAATGGTGTGACGTTGAGTGGAGGACAGAAAGCACGTGTTGCCCTAGCCAGGGCTGTTTATCAGGTGCAGTGTAGTTTTTATAAATTGGTATTACGTAAATACAGTGATAAACGACACGTGATGGAAACAATGAAAATCATAGTCTGTCTATCTCTCTGTGTGTCTGTCTCTCGTCCGTCCCTCTGTCTGTCGGTAAAAGTTCGTTCTTTTTTTCTTTTGCCCCAGGATAAAGAAATCTACTTACTTGACGATCCCCTCGCCGCTGTGGACGCGCACGTGGCCGCTCACCTTTTCCACTATTGCATCATGGGACTGCT
Organism: Meandrina meandrites; assembly: GCA_963693305.1. Taxonomy (NCBI): domain Eukaryota; kingdom Metazoa; phylum Cnidaria; class Anthozoa; order Scleractinia; family Meandrinidae; genus Meandrina; species Meandrina meandrites. Next base: position 2,389,111 of record OY855909.1, read on the forward strand.
ACAGAATAAGACCAGAATACTTTGCACGCATCACACTCACTTCTTGTCAGTCGCTGACCAGGTTGTTGTAATGGACCATGGCGCAGTGATCTACACAGGTCCGCCCGGGGGAACTCCACACGTGGAGCAAATCATCAAAACTAACACACATTCAACTGATGCAGGTGAAAACAAGAGCGCAGTTAAGACGGAAAATTTAGAGGACGCAAAAGAAGACAACGCGGACGAAGGATTAGTCAAAGAAGAAGAGAAAGAAGTGGGCGTGGTCAAACTGCACGTGTACAAGTCATACTGGCTTGCGATTGGTCATTGCCTGGCAACGAGCATTCTACTATCACTGTTTCTAATGCAAGGTAAGAAAATTCGTGTTGATTGTAATCGACGTTCCATATAAATTCTGTTCATGTAACTTGTAAAGAAGGCCAGGCAAATGCAACGCAAATCCAATATTATAAAGAATAGACTTGGTGCCAAATTTGTTTGTTCAAGCTGACATCCGATGTTCGTGGTAGACAAAGTCTGGTATTGAATTTTATAACCAACATTTTTCGCTCTTTCCGGGTTTGTACTGAAAAAAATTAATGCACAAATCTGTGCGAACATGTTGCCTTCTCAGTCAGTCGGGTGCAAATTAAACCAAAACCATTTATGATTTGCGATTGGTTTCCCGCCATTTTCCTGCACACTGGCCATTTACTGGACTGCATGTTTTCCACACTTGGCATAGTACCGGTTACATGTTTTCCACTGCGTTTGGTATCGTTGATGTGTTTATGCTGTGAAGTTTCGATCCATTTACAGTTATTGCGATATTTGCGGTAACTATGATATTTTCAAAGTTACTTGCTAACTTTCCTGAGCACATTTCACAGGAATTAAATCTCTGTTTTTGTTCCTCAGCTTCGCGTAATGTGAGTGACTGGTGGTTGGCCTACTGGATTTCTCACTCACGTGTCAGCAACAGTACAGCACGTGAGCACGTGAACTTAACAACGTCATACCAGTGGAATCACGTGATTCCCCCAGTGCTGACTACTGACCAGTTAGGAAAGCATGTTCATATCGTCAAGGATACTGTGACGTTTTATCTGGTTGTGTATGGTGGACTTGCCGTTGCCAACACGGTATGGTATCTTTAACTTTTCCCTAACAACGTTAACATGTAACAATTGTTCCCTCTTCTTCACCACCCCCAATTCAACATTTTATGAGGGTTTTGTTTGGCCCCCTTTATAGTGGGTTTAAGCAACATTGTTGTTGTTGTTGTATTTTGAATAAAACCACAGTCTTGTACTCTTATTTTTCTGTCATAGATTTTCACTCTGTTCCGAGCCTTCTTGTTTGCTTATGGAGGCATCTGTGCCGCCAAAGTTCTGCATTCGAGATTGTTAAAGAGCATTTTGTCTGCTCCTGTGTCATTCTTTGATGTCACTCCGGTATGTAGTTTACGCCTGTGTATTAGCTAATCAAGGAAACAGAAAATCTGCCGCAATTTTTTTGTTGCCTAATGCAACAAAATTTAGCAGAGGGTCTTTTAGAGAGACACATTGACTGGTTGGAAACGACGAAATGAAAAATCCAGGCTAAAATTTTCAAGGTGTGCCTCTCCGTCTTCGTTCCGTACGTTACATAGATCTTTTAAGGCAAAGCAACACGAAAAAAAAAAACAACGTTTTATAAAGCATCAGTGAAAAATATGGAGAAAACATTGAAGTAAAACACAAAGTTGACTATCATTTGATGTTGGAGTAAATGAAGGTAAACTAACCGCTGTAGCAAATTTGGAAAGCTGACATTTCAAGCATTAGCCATTCATCGGAGCGTCTGAAGTGAGCGCTTTGACTTGTATTGTTTAAATTCTTTGTGGGTTTGAACTGATAGCACGAAGATCCTGGAGTTCTTGGGCAAATTTTTATACCTTGTGTTATGTTTTATTTCACCAGATTGGGCGAATCGTCAACCGGTTTTCTTCAGACATAGTGAGTACTTTGCTTTTAACGTGCTGCTTGTGTATGTACATTTGTTTTGTAGCTAATAATGTCTATGACTAACAAGATTAATTTTGGTACCCCCTGGACAAGGTGGTAATAATTTTTCTCAGTCATTCCTCCTTCAAACAGTTGCCCGTTCTGGGGAGCAGGGGTGGCACAGTGGTGCGAGCACTCGCTCCCCACAAATGTGGCCCGGGTTCTTCCATTCCCGACCCGGCGTCATATGTGGGTTGAGTTTGTTGTTGGTTCTCGTCCTTGCTCCGAGGGTTTTTCTCCGGGTTCTTCGGTTTTCCTTTCTCCGCAAAAACCAAGGTAGCACTTCCAAATTCCAATTCGATCGGGAATACACGGCCCTACAAGATTCTAGCTTTAAACAAACCGTGTTCAAACAAAGGTAATTTATTATTTTTTCTCAGATTGTGATTTTGGTTGTCCCTTGATAACACTATTGTTTTAATCCTGACGCGTGACATCCTTAATATTTGAAGTCATTTAAGTTTTTACGTTAAATTTTAATTTATATTTCAGTACTCCATTGATGACAGCCTTCCCTTCATCCTAAACATTTTTCTGGCCCAGGCCTTTGGCGTGGCTGGCACGGTAGTGATCACGTGTTATGGTTTACCTTGGTTTGTTCTCGTCCTAGTCCCGCTCGTTCTCATGTACTACTACATCCAGAACTACTACCGGAGAACTTCAAGGTAACTACTATTGCTAGTGCTAACTGAGATTAGAAACGTGGACGTTTCTTAGATTTCTAAGATTTTTGTTTATTAATTGAAAAAAGAAATAAAAAACAAGTTTGTAAGGATTAGCAGTGGCCCAGTACTGGCTATAGGATCCCCTAAGCTTTTGAGTCAATTTTACTTATTAAGCGTACAATCCACATAGAAATCTACCGCATTAGAAGTGCTCTGCTGTGGTGGAAGGCCTCCCGCGTCCGACCAGGCCCATCCTAACTCCTGACCAGTTTGTTTTGAGCAAATCTAGTTCCACATGTTCTTTATATAAGACACTGTCAAAGACCTCCTGCACAACAGTCAAAATCAGTCTAATGGAATGTCAAGCGTGCTGTTAACAACTTGGGATGGAGTTTGGCTTGACGAAAATGCATCACATGGAAGTACGTGGCTCAAATCGAAAGAATTTTCATCAGAGGGATCAAACATTTGTTGCAATAGAGTCATGACAGTTTCATCAGAAGCGTTCCCTGGTGTAAAGTCGCCTTCCTTCAACACGAACTTTAATACTTGAACCACAGTTTCACTGCTGATCCAAATCTGGAGGTGGCTCAGCATGTTCCACAAGTTTTCAAACATTTTTTCTGTGTTGTTAAAAGCCGTACCGGTCAGCTTATTTGTGACCTCCAGAAGAATATCATTCAGGCCGTGGTATCCATGACCTGCAGTTGGACTGCTTCCTTGAGTCGCTTCCTTCGGGAGCAATGGAACTGTTGCCTTTTCTTCTCTCTGTCGTTCGTCAAAGTTACTATTGGAAAGGACTTCTTTAATTTCCCCATGTCGTTGGTCTGTGGTAGGGTTTGTAGACAGAGCTGCCTCGCTGCCTAGGACATTTTTCTCAGAAACGACTTTCTCCATTTTAACTTGACTTGAATCTCCTTGCTGTTGAATTAACTGCTTTGAAAATCGTATCGGATTCCTCATGATCTGTTCAACTTTCCCGGCGAGGAATTCCAGAATCTCGGGGTCTTCGATGTAATCTACACCAAACAGATTGTATGATCTCACAAAGAAGTGTCTTAAGTCCTTCTTTGTGAGGGCTTCCAAAAGGTTTCCGAGAAGTCTCATCTCACAGTGTGCTCTATTACTTTCGGTCCACATCTCAGCACCGGTTTCTTCGATCGTCCGCAGAAGAATGTTCTTCAGATGAAATGTAACCAAGCTCTTCGGCTCAGTGACAAGATAAGCGCGATAATATCTCTTCATACAACGATAACACTCGCGCTGGATGTCGTTCATCTCCTGGCTTAGCAGGTATTCTGCGTGGGAAAAAGATATTCTGAAGTCGCAATCTGGATTGCCATTGTTCTTTTGGGACTTAACTACCAAGTGGTAGCCTTCCTGAATGACTTTGTTAATGATGTCCGGCGAAGGCCATTTGCGGTCTCTCGAGATCCACTCCCTTGCAACCTTCGGCCATCCAAGAGATCTAAAGGCAGGAATGAAATCCATTCCACATTTCACTCGGTCGCGGAGTTGTAATTTCATTTGCCGTGCTTGAATTTCGTTACTTTCTGTTCTTGTTCCGAACAGATATTCAACGAAGCGATTGTATATTGCTCTTATTTCAAGTTTGATTTTCCCATCTTCACCTGCACCATCTGTGTTGCTTGGTAGGCGTTTTGATGGAGACTCTCCTTCCTGCGGCCGTCGTTCTGGTTTTAACTCGTCTTCGTTCTCGCTGCTGTCTCCGTTGTTTCTCCCTTCAATCCTGTCTTCCGCGCCTTCATCCTTGTTTACTTGCTTATACATCAAGTTCTGTGTTAATTGAGAAGAGTTTTCCACAGAGTCTCGTGGCATTTTTGATTGGCTTGAAGTGGTTTCGTCTTCGACACTCTTTTCGCGCATGATAAATTGCCTATCATGATACACGCTTTCGTTTTGGGATCTATCCGCTCGAAGCTGTGCTTCGATCTTTTCACCTCTTTTGAAATTCCCCCGAGAAAACAAAACAGAGAGTATTTGGGGAAATTGGCAATCAGTCGAGCACAGTTGTCTCGCGACGTCTTTTAATAGTTCGACTCGATGTCTATACTTGTCGTCGATAGTGCCTCTGAGTGTACCCTTTATTTCAGCGACGTCCATAAAAATGGGAACATTTTCTGGTTCTTTCGATGTCAGCATGTCCCACTGTTTGCAAATCTGGGAAATTGTACCCAGCGACTGCGACATGTTAAGAGTAACAGCTGGGCTTCTGGCGCTGTTCTTCAGATGCGCAGTGAAAACAGATGAAAGCGTTTCTAGTGACGATATTTCCTGAGTCGCGCGGGTAACAATTTTCACTAAATTCGGTGATAGGAACCCAAAAATTGCATGATGGAAATTTTTTACAGCAGAGGTGGCCACGTAAGATTTGTTTTCCACTAGACAGGATTTCAACACAGGGTGATCGCCTCTTTTGATTCTGACGTGCAGTGGGTTCTCGAGTGAATATTCCAGCAGCTCCTCGCGAATCGTCAAGCTTGCAGAATTCGGAAAGATCATAATATCCACATCTCCAACATCACAGGGCTCGTAACACATTAACCCTTCAGCTGCGCTTCCGTAAGCCCGCATGACGATGCGATTCTCAGTTTTGTCCAACTTTGACGACAGGTACTGTAGAAATACGGTTGTGAAGTCACTGCATTTCTTATACAACTTTCCATCTTCACTTCTCTCTGCTAGACAACTGAGGGCGAAGTTGAGTTCTTCGCTTTCCAAATCTACCGTTGCAGTCATTCTTCAAAGTAAAATAACAGATTTATAATCTTGTTAAATACACAAAGAAGTGAAGTACCCATGAATTTCGGTTTCTGAGTCTGGTTTAATCTTAGATTCTTATCGAATGCGGCTCAGCCAATCACGACACCCGTAACGTTTAATTACAAATACACGTGTTCCAGGAAGTTGCTCATTCTTGCTGCTTCTGTTCTTTAAGGGGCTTTGTCACGGATTTTAACAGATCTTTGAACAGCCAAAATTTATATTTGTGTCGCAGGAAACCTAAAATAATGGTCTTGCTATTGCTATATTAGTATAGTATATTGTAGTATATTAGTATATTGCTATAATTGCTATATTAGAGCACTGAAACTGTTAACAAGCATCTTTGGCTGCGGATGGCTTGGATGGAAATGGATTGCAACTTGAAAAATTGAGGCTTAACTTTTTAAGTTGTTTCCAAGCGTCGTCAAAAAAATCACTTTTTATAGGTTTAGTTTGATTTCTATATTAGGTTAAGTTGCCTACTACTAATTTTAGAAAAGTTTGGACGAAAAATCTGCCAAATCACCGTGACGTAGCCCCTTTAAACATTTTTGTATTAAATAGTAAAACTTGATTCCTTGGGTGGTGGGGAGATGCATTTTAAAGTGACGGCGCGCGATTGTCGTGGGAAAAAATTTAAACGCAAGTGCTAACAGACACATCAACAGCGACTGGCCTCTGGCAGTAGGAAGGTTCTCTAAATGAGCGACAACAACGACGGTTTTCCTCCTATTTGTTTGTGTTCGACAGTCTTCTTTCCGCCCATTTTCCCCATTATAGTCCGGGGGGCGGGGGGGGGGGGGGGAGGGGGGCTCCCCCATATGAACAGACAGGGTGCTCGTCGTTTCGCTTAGTGGTGTTAATTAGGGATTTTGGTCTCACCTTGGGTGTTAAGAATAGAACGCCAATATTTTTAGCCGTCAAAGTCTCATTTAAAGGAGGGACGTCACGGGGATTTTGCTGATTTTCGGTCTTAACCATTGTAGGTATCTTAACCCATTAAAAACATTATCTTTGAACATCTAAAGGAAGATATTACCTTAACTTGCGGAGAGAAATAGCTATCAATATCGACATTTCGAAGACACGCGGAAACAACTTGAAAAGTTTAGCCTCAATTTTTCGTGTTGTAATTCGTTTCCATCCTAGCCATTTGTGGCCAAAGATGTTTGTTACCAGTTTCAGTGCTCCAATAATAGAAATTGTCAATAAAAATGGATCGTTATTGTTAGGTTTTGTACGACAGGGATATATATTTTGGCTGTTCTAAAATCTGTTAAAATGAGTAGTCCAGTACCTCTTGTGAACCTCTAATTTCAGAGGCATTCTAAAACAATATTGCTCATTGTCTTCAGGGATAGGGGCATTGTTTGTGCCCTTTGTCCTATTGTTCTAATGGCCAATCATGTGAGATGTTCAATGAGGTGCTGGTCGACTCGTTAAAATCCGTGACAAAGCCCATTTAAGGCTGCATGTGAAGAAATGAAAAACTCTGTCATTACTGTGTTGACGTTTTACACCGATAAGGCACGAAAATGAAATCCTTGAGAGGTCAAAAAAATTTGAGCCACAGCCAGATTGATTTCCTTTAGGGATTCAAATTTTCTGACAAGGATCCCCGGCACTTTCATTTGTGGAGCCCCCCCCCCCCCCCCCCCTCCCCCCGCCGGGGAGGGTGTGGGGGACGGACCATTAGAAATAACCTGAGGTGAGTGAGTTTTCCCCAAAAAATTCCTGCAAGGGAAACTTGTCTAAAAAAAATTCCTGCGAGCAGTTTTGCCTTAAAAAATATTCGTGCAATGGCGAAAAAAAAATTCCTACAGATGAGTAGTACACTGCTATCATTGATAGACACTGGAAGTGATGCAACGTCGTGTGACCATTTCATTACTATAAATAAATTGTTCTCACAGGTCCACAAATAATCGGTAATTCCATCTGTCAGGGTTCGTACGAGTCATGGAAAACCTGGAAAGGCATGGAATTTTAGAATTTCATTTTCCAGGCCTGGAAAGTCATGGATTTAAGTGTGGGTCATGGAAATTCATGGAAAATGATGTTTATTAAAAAGAACAAAACAAAATGGTAAAAACACACCCAAATGAAAAGACGATTCCAAGAAAATGGTCAAATTTAGGTCATGGAAACTTGGAGAAGTCATGGAAAAGGTCATGGAATTTCCAAAGATCAAAAGAGTGCGAACCCTGTCTGTGGGTTTAGAAATTATTTGGCGAAGCAAAAAGGATGACAAAATTACATTGTCGGATCCCAACGTTTCAGAAAGTGGTATTACCGCTGACCGAAAACGTGGATGTCAATATTAGAAACATACAAAGCTTTTCACATCGCAGGTGCTTTCTTGTTTTCCTTACATTGCATAGAAATATCATGTACTACAATTTGTTAATCGCAGAATTATATAAAAAGTTGACCAAACAAAAGAGAGATTTGAGTTGATGAGTTAAGTCCAAAATCTGAAATCTAACTTAAAAAAAATGCTGCCGTTACTAACCGCAAGCAAACCGGAGTGGAACTGACCGCAACCAAAGTTGAGTGCTTCTAAACTAATTTGTATACAGGCTAACTGTAAATAATAGATGTGTAAAAATCAACTTGACTCATGCACTCATAAACTAATTTGACTCATAAAGTATTGAATCTTGTCAAAAGAAAATCGTGCGGATGTATTTTATCATGCCGGGAATGCGTTATTTGTCTATTCACACCGAAGTAGCTGTCATAGAATGCCAAAGATGTGAAGGTCTACGGCATAAAACTACCTTTATAGAGCCCTGTTAAAAAGCCGTGCAATAAACCTTACTTTTTAACAGCACCTCTTTATTTTCTTGCTTCAGAGAGTTAAAACGCCTAATGAGTGTGACCTTATCACCGATCTACGCACACTTCTCCGAGACTCTAACAGGACTCGCCACCATACGAGCATTGAGAGATGAAGCAAGATTCAAACTAGAGAATGAACATAGATTGGAAACCAACCAACGGGCGAACTTCTGCGGTATGAAAATTCCTCCTGTTTGATCGTTAAATGTGTCGTGTTTCTGTTTACATCAACCCCCTCTCCCATCCCCCTTGCCGTTATTAACCAACCCCTTCCTCCACTAAAGAGATGAGAGAAAAGAAGCTTGAAATACATTCATGTTTACCTGATATCAGTGCTTGTTTTGTTTTCAGCCCTTGTCGCGTCTCAGTGGCTGGGACTTTTCTTGCAGTTCATTGGTGTTGCTATGGTAACAGCAGTGGCCTTCATTGCTGTGCTTGAACATCACTTTAGCACCGTAGATCCCGGTAAGTATTAATAGAAAAAATTTTTTTTTTATTATTTGAATGCGGCTGTTTTGCATTCCTCATGCTTATTGCTTGCTTTTCAATCCCACAAAACACACTTTTTTTGGGGACGATGGGCGAAACAAGGCCCTTTTCCGCCCAGAGTTTGCGATGATTAACCGAACTCGCACATTAGAGTTTAATCGAATCCGCACATTTTGTGAGACATTTTGCCTAGTCGTATTTAGTAAAATAAATTACCAACTACGATTTCAGATGTTTCAGGAAAAATGGTTGAGCAACTTTGTTTGTACATGATTTTTGTTTAAACCTAGAAGCCACGCGTTTCACCAGCAAATTGTTGGGGCGACTTGACAAAAGTGCTTGGGGGATAGACTAGTCTGGGAAATAGTAGCGACCCACCCACCCAGGGGGAGTAGCAGTACTCCTAGCCTCTTTATGCTACGGAAACTGGAATAACGCACCGGCCTGGAGAACAACTTAGGTTTGAAATTAGACTTATCTTCTTGGACTCGTTGGGCTGAACTTCTTGCTTGTGTTTTTTCTTCTGCGCAGGTCTAGTTGGTCTAGCCATCTCGTACGCACTGTCAGTCACTGACCGACTCTCAGGCATGGTGACGTCATTCACCGAGACAGAGAAACAGATGGTGAGCGTGGAGAGGGCAGTGCAATACATTGAGGATGTTCCGTCTGAAGTCAGCCCTCATGGCACGGTACGTGAAAACTTAAACTGCACGTAAAACCAAGCAATTGTTTTAGGCTAATGTAGACTCGTGATCTGCATATGAGCCTAGTGGCCCATCAGGACGGAGCTTATCCCGGTTTCCGTAGCATGAAGCGACTTGGAGTATCTCTACTCCCCCCTGGATGGGATGCTAGTCCATCGCAGGGTTACCCCCAGCAGTAAATTCACCGGTACCCATCTATACACCTGGGTATAGAGAGGCACTATGAGAGTAAAGTATCTTGCCCAAGAACACGACGCAGGGTCCCGGCCATGGTTCGAACCCGGACCGTTCGATCCGGAGTCCAGCGCACTAACCATTATGCCACCGCGCCTCCCACGAAGCATGGATTTTTGGTCTGACAGAGCTGACCCACAGAGGGCAGGATCTTGGGTTAGACATGGTCCGCCATATGATGAGACTAATGTCTGGGCATATGGTTGCTGATAGCATTTTTTTGTGCGGGAATGGCATTATTTATCGATCAATTCCATTTATTGGAATAACGTTTCTCAACCTTTTAAGGAATTTTTATGTTTTCACTGCCAGCGATTAGAGTTTTACAAGTTTATTGAAACCCTCTTTAATTTGGCCAACATACAACAGTAAAATATATGTACCCTTGTCTTTTGTAGGTTCCATCCTCATGGCCTTCTCATGGTCAAATCACATTTCGAAATGTCAGCCTTGTTTATCGGTAAGCTTATCTATAACACTGTTTTACTTGTAGGCATGTTTGATAATTGACTCAATCTGTCTGTCATTTTTATTACTGTAATATGTTTGGTCTTTCCTTTTCACGACAGAGTTGGCTTACCCCAAGCTCTTCACGGAGTATCGTTTTCTATAACCGCCGGAGAAAAGGTAGGAAGGGCAATGCAATATTCAATTAGAAATGTTGCTGCAAAGCAAATGGATGTGATATTTGTGCTTGTAGGAAGACACGCGTTAGCTGAATCGAGATTGCTGTTGGTTTTACTTTTTAGTGGATGAAAAAAGCCAGATTTCTCTGGTTGGTTAAAGCACGTTTCAAGAAATCGGTTTTTGAGTTTAGCAAGCGCAAACCAAATGAAACATAATTAGTTTTTACATTCCCTTGATGGATACCGCGTCCCTATTCCGCCAGCTCGGTCTCCTTCCTGGTCCCACCTCCCCCCCCCCCCCCCCCCCCTGTAGTATATTTATAGTTAATCCTTCCTTGCCAGACTGTGCAGAAGATAATTGTAAGCTGATCTCTTATGTGAAATTAGTTAACGTAGGAATTTACGAAATGGTAAAGGATAAGGACAGGTTTTCTTTACCACAACCCTAAAATGTCTTGCGCTCAAAGCCCTCAGACTGTGGACACGATTAGACTGCGCGTGCGTGCTCGTGCTTATTTCTGATTGGATATTGAGATTCGGGACTGTTCGGTTGCTTTTACGAAGGCTTACCGAGAACACCCTTGTAGATTTCACTGAAGCGTGCCTTTAGAGCGATGCGATGCCATTTGGTTAGAAACGATTTCTATTTATACGAAGCTTGTATTTGCAGCTTGGCATTGTTGGTCGAACAGGGTCTGGAAAATCCAGCCTCTTCCAAGTGTTGTTTCGAATGGTTGATATTTACCGAGGAGCTGTTCTACTAGATGGCGTCAATGTGGCTTCTGTGCCGCTGGACATTCTTAGGTTGGTATGCCTGTAAAATAACTGCACAGTTTGAATGAGATAGCAAATTTTGCGCTTCCCACTATACAATTAATTTTTTGTAAAAAGCAGTTTTAAAAGACATCCTTCTGCTGCAAGCTGGACTGTAAAGTTTCCTCATGTTTTATTGTAGATCTCGACTTGCCATCATCCCTCAAGATGCGTTTTTGTTTAGTGGTGCTGTGCGGATCAATCTTGATCCATGGAGAAAGGTAAAGTAGTTTGTTTTGACGGCCAAGAAGGCGGCTTCTCGTCCCTATCTCGTGCAAAATCCAATTGATAAAAATACTGCCAGTATCGAAAGAATCAGGGCGAAAAAGTGAGTAGCCTGCGAACGCAGACGTATTTCCGGCTGTCACTTGTTGTTCGGTGGTGACAAGCGACAACCGGAAATACGATTGCGTTCGCAGGCTAAAAAGTGAGCTGAAATATTTTTATATATTTTTATATTTTAGGCTGTTATGAAAATTAATTCGAGAGCAGCTGAAGTTTCACATCCCAAGTAGTATTATAGAAAACTGGAAATTGTCAGAAATCATCGGAATGTTGTCAATCTTTCGCGGCATGTACGGAAATTTTCGGAAGTGTTCGGAATATAATGAGAAGTGCTTTTCTTGCAGTGTTCCGATGCTGAGCTGTGGACGGTTTTAGAGCGCTGTCACCTCTTCCAAGCTGTAAGAGAACTTGGTATGTTTAAGTCGTCTTCTTCCTTCTTTTTTGCGCTAAATCTGCAGTAGTTTCAAAGTGTTTCATGTAACCTGTTTGAAATTCTTACCCACAGGTGGCCTGGACGCTGACGTAGGTGAACGCGGGCGCAATTTTTCGGTTGGTCAGCGGCAGCTGGTGTGTTTGGCAAGAGCACTACTGACGAGAGCCAAGGTAGTCATAAACATTCATCACGTCACACCTACCGTTAGAAGATATGTGTAAAGTCAGTTATGAGAACTGATTATTTAAAGTGGAAACTGGTTTTTGGTTAATGCACATGTAGAAACGTGTTTCGAAAGAAGTTCAGCGCAGAGCATGAATACCAGCAAAGAAATTATTTAGTTCACTTTGAACGTCAAAGAAAGAGAGTGATGGCCTGGACCGAGAGCGTGCGTGCGACGCTGAGGAGATTATTGGGGAGAGGGTAGGTAGGGGAAAATATAGGCAAAGATAGCGGGACGGAACGCTGAGAGGTAAGCCGTAAGAGATAATTATAAGTCGAGAGAAGATAACGGACAAGAAACATCTCTGCAGCTGTCGGACAGTAGGATCTACAGGTTTCTATTAAGAAGAACTGTTCCTTAGGTTGTCTTCTCTTGACTAAGAATTAACCCCGAAATCACCGCCACATTAATCCATTTTATAAGAACTTTTTTATAAGAACGTTGAGACTGAGATTTACCAAATTTTAAAAACGTGCTAAGAACATACTCCAGGCTGAGAGTCGGAGAACGTCTTTATTTTGCCCATTTGTTTTAATTTCTTGTTAAATGAGCAGCTGTGGTCTAACAATACAATTAACGCGATGATTAAAAGGAAATACCTTACATTAACAATGCTGTTTCTTATTGCATGATACACTGTGTAGAACATCTCAGTTTGTAGCCCAACTTAGACTTATAATCGAACTTATAACATGTAACTTAAGAACGTCTAAAGAACGTTTGCAGCTTCAACTCGTAAAAAATAAAAAGCTCAGCCCAAAAATAAGACGTTCTTATATAAAAAAGAGTGTATTTCTGACCGGTCAACTTCCCTCACCGACGGAACAGCTGAAATATCGTTGATTGTAAGTGCTGTTATTACAGTCTATTTATGAAGTTTGTCTATTTCAGGTGCTGTGCATTGATGAAGCGACGGCGAGCGTTGACCTTGAAACAGACCAGCTGATCCAGAAGACCATAAGAAATGAATTTAGAGACAGCACTGTTTTGACAATCGCCCACAGGTTAGCATTTTCATGAACGGTATTTTCAAGTTAGGTATCAGTATAAGCGATATCGTGTATACCAGTTTTTAGTGAACATATGGCTAAAATGTATGGAAAGATATGTTAAGTAAAAGAACAAAAGTCACTTGAAACTGAACAAACATTGTCCATGTCAGAACAAGTTATGATTGAAAATGTCAAAAAGGGTCCTCATAAAGCAGTCTTGCTCTACACGACGGCTTCCTTTTTGTTTTTTTACCAAAAACAAAAAATTAATGTCGACTATATTTAAATTTTGTTTTTCTTCGGAAGCAGGGGGACACTTAAATTTAACGCTTAAATTTGACCGAGACAAACTCTCATTTGAAATTTACGATAAAGAGGCGGAGGGCCGCTTCGATAAGCAGGATAAGCATACCACACAGATACATTTTACTTGTCCAGCGAATGAATTCAACTTTAATATGGAAAGAAACTAGATTCCTAGGATAAGATGAAAAATTGAATTACAATACAGCAATTTAACCGACTGAAGAAAACAGAAGAAATAAATGAAATACAAGAACAAACATTGAACAAAGACAGCTTACCAAATCCTGAAGAAAGAGGTTCGGGGAACCAACAAAATTACACGTGGACTAAGCGATAGCAAGCGATACACTGAGGTGAATGAATATGGAAAACTATACAAGACGAATAGCAAACGAAATAAAAGCATGCAAAGGGTGAGAAAAACATTAACATATCATGGACAAAAAAGACAAAGGGAAAAGAAATGCCGCACCACAAGACCCTTAAGCTCATGGTGGCTCTGACCCTCTACCCCGCTCTATAAATAGTTACCAGTGAATTGTTAGGTCTTTATTCTCGATACGTTCTTCTTTTCTCGCAGACTGGACACCATCATGGATAGTGACCGTGTTCTAGTGATGCATCAGGGGACTGTGGTCGAGTATGACACGCCGCGAGCGTTGCTAGGAAACAAGCGTTCGTTCTTTTATGGACTTGTGCACAGGAGTAGAACCGAAGATAATTGAATGTTTGATAGAAAATTTTTTACTACACTGTATAAAAACTGTCACTAGGCACAACAGTTAGCGAGGGAACCACTGAGAATATACTTTGTGGCAGGAGGGCGGTGATGTGGCGAAATTAAAATTAATTATCGGTCGTGCGAAAAGAAGTTGAGAGCCTTCAAGGCTTGCAAGACACGCCTGTCGCGAAAATGCCAATCAATCAGTGTCTGATATTTATGTACAAATAAACTAAACCGGTTCAACTGGTCTTACTTCTTCTCGTTTTGTTGATTGCGGTGGTATTGGATTCTCCAAAGGAAGGCGTTCAATAAATGAGTCCCGTAAAGGCATACCCAATTTGAGACCAGAGATCGAAATGGCAAAATCTAGGACCCATTTTCAGACCCAAACAACTTAGGTTGGGCAACAGCTCTCGTAAGGCCTCGTATAAGTGACTCGCTACCCTTCGAGAGAAATCTGAGAAATACACAACAAACAACAGGAACGATGATGCCCCTAGCCTCAAAACAATAGCAACTGCTACACTAGAGGGCCAGTAGAATTATAAGCTTATGAGAACGCGGTTGGGGTGCGCAACTAGCACGAGGAATGCATAGTCAGTTCACGAAGAACGGACTATTAACGAACGAGGGAACGCATTGAATTCACAAGGGAATGCACGGCAACATAGCGGAAACGCATTGGAAACGCACTAGAATAGACACAAGGCAATTGAAGGAAACTGCAGGGCGCAGGTGCTAGGAATTTCAGACATTTTTGTTCTAGTAGAAATTGCAACAAGAATAAACCCCTTATAAACTTTGGTAAATATACTCCTTTTTTATTAGAACGTCTAATTTTGGGGCTGAAGCTGAGCGTTCTTATTTTTTTAGGATTTGAGGCTGAAAGTTCTTAAGTTACGTTATAAGTCTAAGTTGGGCTACAAACTGAGATGTCCTGTATAGCGTATCATGCAATAAGAAAACAACATTGTTAATGTAAGGTATCTTTAAGCATTGAGTTAATTGTACCGTTAGACCACAGTTTCGCATTCATTCATACTGCTCATTTAACAAGAAATTAAAACAAATGGGCAAAATAAAGACGTTCTCCGACTCCCAGTCTGGGGTATGTTCTTAGCATGTTCTTAAAATTTGGGTAAATCTCAGCCTCAACGTTCTTATAAAAAAAAAGATTCTCATAAAAAAGAACAATTTTTGAATTTTGCAACTACCCCGACACAACATGAACTGACTGTCCAAATTTGAGGGAAATCACCTTAATCAATGACAAAACATTGCAAAAAGTCTTAACGTCCAAACAATTAAGTCCTGTGTTGATAAAATATACCAGTATACAAGGGTCCAGTTTCACAGTGGGCTTATCAGAAGTGTATGGACGCATTGTTTTGTAAAATATGCAAGTATCATAAACAAAAGACACATCAACATCCAAGGGTGTAGAATTATGTATTTTATTGACTTTGACATTCCTTATCAAACCATTAAGAGTGTTTGTAGACTAGCATGAATGCTAGATTACCCTCCCATCTATCAAAAGATGACATAAAGCTATGAAACAATAACTTGTCAACGGCAAACTACAGTGGTTTAAATTCATGCACAAATTCTAGAAAAACACTGTCCCTAGAACTTCAGATATGTCCAGGATTGAACGCTAATGAGATGCACATTCCTCATGATAGGCATCACAAAGTGTCCTCCTTAATAAAATTTCACCAAAACACACAGAATTCCGTCAAATATGAAGTAATATGGAAATGTCAAATAACCCAGGCAAACATGAAGTACTTATTAAACAATACTTGCATTCAATCCTGGACATAAGTGTAGAACTTAAGCTTTGGTCCTAACAATGGATGCCAGGAGCAAATTTGCTCTCAAGCTCTCACTTGTAAATTCAAGCCTTTACATCAGTAAGTAGTGAATAGCTTTATAATCATTCAGTATTCAATGATAATCGGCACGACAATCATGACTCTTAGAGAACAATTGCAGATTACAATATTCAGAAACAGTAGGACTTGGCAGTGAAAACATAGTAAGGAGCAGGGGATTACACCCTTTAGAAAATTTAAAAACCTAGGTTCTCGAAACTACAGTTTCTCGCATGGTGGACGGAATTTAAATTTCTTATTCAAAAAGAAAGGTGGAGAATTGTCCCCTCTTGACCTTCCCCTTAAATCCATCTAAGGCACGAGATTGGCTACATCTCTCTTTTCCAGTGGCAGAAAATAAGGGGGGGGGGGGGGGGTGAGTGAAGAGATTGTCTCTTGTGGGGGAGAGGGGTGACAGTGGGGGAGGGATCATTCAGTATTTTATGATCTACCACTGCATCATTTCAAAGCCACATACCGGTAGAAAACTTTTGATAAATTTGTACTGACTATGCAGTAAATACACACAGAACACCTATAATGCACAGGTCCCCCATTGTTAGAATTTTGCCTCTGATCTTCTCACAAGCTCAGCTTCCGTTGCTGCCACAAGTTTAGGAGCATTGAAATGACTGTTCTCTAAAGCCTTCACTAGCTCTTCTAGGCTTATATCCTTTAATGTTGAAAAGTCACAAAGGAGAATTTTGTTTGATAGTTTTTCATGGAGAGATTTTGTAAGGAGGCCAGCATCAGTAAAAGCCCAGAAAAGTCGAACAATGTGAAGGGGTTCATATGCAGAAAGATCATCATTCAATAGGTGCTCTCCTATAGCTTTAAAAACATCTTGTATGAAATTCTTGGTTTTTACAAAACTGTCTGCAATCGTGACTAATCCCACTGGTTCAAAGTTATTGAGTTCACCACGCCGGATGAGCTCGGAAGAAACTTCTTGAAAAAGGTCAGGAGCACTCATGTTTTGCCGAGCATAAGAGCCCACAATTTGAGCCAGCTGCCTGTATGTGAAACAGGGAAGTCCACGACGCAATATTTCATACTTGATCTTCCTAAACAAAGCTTTGATATTTACACCAATCACAGAATACGACCAGAGTATAATGATTAGGAGGCTCTCCTCAAATTCTTTTAAATCGCGTCTCAATATTTCCATCTTTAAGGCAGCAAAAAGCATGGCACTTCTCTCCCCTGTCCGTGCATATGCCCATACAATATTGCAGATTTCTTCAACTTTGAAACTTGACAGATCTCTGGCCAGGATTTCGTCTCTTAGCTGCTTGTACAACAACAATGCACGGAACTGCACTTTACCATACGCCCACATAATCATGGCTAGATCCTTATTGGTAAATATGCTGGGATCCCGGCTTCTAATTTCTTTTTCGAAATGGATGAAATATGACTTGTCAGTGACACCACGAGCTGCAATATGCCATACCGCACTTGCCAACTGCGCATGCTCAAAATGGCGACTCCTCCACTTAATTGTCTTGAGGAGGTTTTCCGCCGATGTACTCACAAGCTGGAAGTCAGTAGCCTTGTCAGCTTGACCCTTTTCTGCTAAAGCAGCAAAGCGGGAAAACAGAGCTACCTGAGCAGAAATAGCCGCTACGTTCTCTTCATTCTTCACGAATTCATACAATTCCATCAACTGGTGCACGTCGGCTTCCATCTGTATTTTTCGCACAATGCTAAAAGAACTGACCAACTGCTCTTTCTTTGGCCTTTCTCTATCCTTGCGTTGCATATATTCAAACGTTTCCAGCAAAGTTCTATTCGTTGGGCTTCCGGTATGATCACTTCTTGTGCGGTTCAGTAGAGATGTGAGGCGATCACTATTTCTCTCTGTCTCGGAGGATGAAACCCTCACCAAGCGAGAAATGAAACTATTCACACGAGAGAATAACACCGCAGCATTTCTTCCCTGGAAAGCCCCTAAATTCTGAAGCAACTTTGTGCGAAACATCTCAGATATTTCGTTCTTCGCTTACTCGTATACTGGTATACCATGCCGCCATATTGAAAACGCGTACGAATTGCATTGTGGGATTCTTGTTTCTTTCTATGTAAGTGATGTCGGATGCCGGCTGTATCTCTTTTCTCTTTTCTTTCTTTTTTTTTTTTTGGGGGGGGGGGGGGGGGGGGGAGGGGAGGCAGCCTAAATGCGGCACCAATAAGTCATTCAGCCAGCCAGTTAGTCCAGTTCTGGCCCTCTCTATATCACGCAACACACGTGTGATGCGTGACAGAGAGAGGGCCAGAACTGCACTACAGCTGTACCAGGCATCAGTCAGTCACGTCAGTCAGTCAGCCCTCTCCTGCAACACATAGCTCACTAAACTGTACAGTTGGAAATGAGTGGAAACGGCTGTTCTGACAAGTGAACAGTAGCTCAGTGAAAACTGCGAGCTTCAAGAAACAGATCAGCCACGCGTTGTGACATCCTAAAAAGGCCCGTTTACACGGGCGAGGAGGAGGAGGAGGAGGGGGGGAGGGGGTTAGGAGATTTTTTGATGCAATTTTTGTCGCGCTCGAGATCGCGATGAAAATCGCACGAAACTTAGACTGATAAGTTTGAACGGCTTCGCAGCCTCTGGTACATAACGTTTTACAGCCCATACAACAGCTGCGAAGGACTGGCACTATGATCAGCTGTGCAAACAGGTCACTCCGCCTCAACTCCAATGGAATGACCATCAACTAGACAAGTTTTTCGAAATAGTTTATATTTTATTGCAACTTTAAGTTTTACATGGCTGTAAAATATTTCCATTTGGTAATAAAGAAAGTAGCTTTTTATCGTGAGAAGTAGATGATTCTTATAATACATTTTTGTGGATCAAGCTATGCCCACCGTAAGTAGCTCAACATGCTATTCAATAACATTTGTTTGTTATTAAATCAAAATAATAATAATAATAATAATAATAATAATAATAATAATAATAATAATAATAATAATAATAATAATAATAATAATAATAATAATAATAATAATAATAGTAATCCCATTTTGGTAAAATTAATTTTAGCACAGTAAACCGTATTTTTGACAACGAGTATATTAGTTCTCATATTTTAGATCAAATTGAGTACGCTATTTCCAAAGGGAGTAAACAAGTTTAAATCGGCAAATTCCAACTGGTTTCTTACTATTTCTGATACATATTTTGTAGCTACGTTATTTAATAAGACAACGGGTACTGGCCGCTCTCGGAAACGGAAATCTGCGCGAAAAAAGGATTAGTTCCCAGACTGAGTCGTTAGGGGTTTTTCGCCTGGCTGTAAAAGTCTTGTACTGCATGTCGGTGACACATTACACACGAGATTGTGCACGCCACCTTGCAAACAAATACAGCAATCTTTAAAAGGAATAATGGAAAAACTGTTGTAGACCAGTACCTCAACCTAAGAGCTTGTCGTGCAGGTCTTTCTGACACCAGATATTCCTTTCCTTGTTTATTAACATGTCTGCTTTAACCCAAGCGAGGCCAGAAGACATTACTCTTTGAGTTGAGCCATAATTTACCTTAAAAAACGTGACAACACTTAAAACGCTAAAATCTGTTTCTAATTAACGCCGTTGCGAAACAGGGAAACGTAAAATTCAGGAACTGAATGGTGATGGCGGAATTTCTTGACGATATCTTGAATCTTGAGCTTACGACAAACCTGAGGTGGGGAATACCTAAAAAAAAAATAAAATGTTTCAGACAACTTGATCAAAATTTAAACACATGTACAGATTGATTCCCAAAGAAGTTTCACTCACGAATCAATTTCGAGTCTGCGCCTCCTGCAAATGTTGAGAGCGGTCTGCCGCACCATGGTACCCAGGACCCTGCGGCTGACTACCATACCGTCAACAAGCGGCCCGCCAATAGGAGACCTGAAAAAAATAGATAAACGATTAGCCCCGACCCCGAGGGATGATAGTTCTTGCTTTCATGGCCAGAAATCCGTAACAGACATCGCCCGATGCACATGAATCGTTTTTTGCCGTGCGAAATCTTTCTTCCCGAGTGTAATCTGAGACTGAATTTGCTGTCGATGCGCGAGCGTCGCGACCATGTTGTGTCAGATTTCTGGCCATGCGGGCGTGGGGTGTTGATACTACATTATTTGACCATTTTATCAGATTTCAACGCATTAATCCGTACTTCGCGCTTAACCAAATCCAATGCCTTGTTATGGTATATTGGGCCTAGCCTCCCCCCCCCCCCCCTTCCCATCGACAAGCCTGGCGTCGTTGATACAATTTACAGTCAACAAGACAGCAAATGTATTATCTACCTGATGGTGGACCTGATATGGATGCGGTATAGACCGCTCCTGAGATGATGAATAAAGATAACAACGGTTTCTTTCTCGAGCAAGCTGCGCGCTGATTCACTGACATCAAACTCCATCAACAGCTCATCCACTGGAAACTGCGCATGATCCTCAAAGCGCTCGAGCCAGGCCACCAGCACGTTCGTCTCCGATGAAGTGTTGTGCGTGCTCAGCCTGGACAGCGGTCGATTGTCTAAGGACATGGCACGGGACTGAAACTATAGACAAAAGGAAAAGTAGAAACAATTTTTAGTAGGCCTTGGGGTCAGAAACAGCGTCTAACGGGAGAGGTGTATGCTTAGCAGAGGTAAAAAATAGGTTTATGTGGCTGAGACCATGATTAAGTGTCCACTTAGAAGAAGTATCCGCATATGGGTGGATTGGGGGGGTTCAAGATGGTTGTTATTGTATGCGGCTGGGACCAATTTTTCTTACGTCACTCTCGCGGAACAGAACGCGCGACGCGACATGCCTGCTAGTTCGAACAGGGTGGGAGAGGCATTCTCTCGTCCTGCTCGAGCTTAAGACTCCTTGGATTTCCAGAAAGAAGTCTTAATGAATGCGACTGAACACCGACTAAAAATGGTTAAATATAACTTCCAGGAACTTTTTGTCAAATTTCAAATGAATCTGACTCAAATTCGAACGCGTGGAATTTTAGTTTTCAAGTCCTTCCATAAAATTCCATAACAGTGTACTTCCTAACGAGTTCCTGTCATCTGAAAAATGTTCTACAAAATCAAATCATGTTAGCTTCCTGAAATCATACTTATATTTATTTAATAACAGAAAGCATTATCACTGTACATTGTTAAGAAGATAGCAGTTACCTCGTATGCAGTGGTCCCTTCCGAGGCCTGACGGGATAGCTTGCTTTTGATATCCAATTGGCTTCCACTGCCGCTGCCAGTCGTTTCCAGGCTTCCCGTGCTACCCGACCGAGTCCTTTTTCGCTGAACATACCCCAGATCCTCTTCACAGCTCTCAACATGTGACGTCATTTGCCGGAATTGCTGATAACGCGGCAGCAAAGAGGGCATAATGAAAGCCACCTCACAGCTGACATCTGCGTAATAAAAAATTTCATCCACAATCTTCTTTTCTGCCGGCGGATGAGTAACAGAGGAGTCTACAGCTGGTGAATCTTTCCCGCTGCTCGATGCGTCACTAGCAGGACTCTCGCGACATGACACAAATGTGTCTTGCAGTCCGTCGCTTCCGCTCCCAGACACGTCTCGTTCCTCGCTGCCCGTGAGGGTGGACACGCTATGAGTCGACTGGAGAGGACTCTGACTCTGACGCAGCGTGACATTGTCGTCGTCATTCTTGCCTCGGTTCCAAGCCTCCTGGATGTTTCCTGACCAGCCCGGGTGCGAGGCTACGTCAACTGGCCATCCAAGCGAGAGTAAAAACTCTTTGAATGCTTTCGAATGCTTGCAGGTATTAATCTATTGAGGTAAAAAAGGAAACTGTCTTAAATTCTTACAACTTTTGGCAAGCGGGAGAAAAGAAGTTTATTTTTTATTTTTTATTTATTTTTTTTTTGGGGGGGGGGGGGGGGGAGAAAAGAAGTTGCCGGTTACAATTGTCGTGAAAACATGAGGCCGATGGCAACAATTGCGGTAAACGGTTGGCAAGCGAGGGAATAATACACAGCCGATGGCAAGCATGGGAAAATATTTGCAGCAAACTGTCGGAAAGCGGGAGAAAAAAATACCCAGCTGATGACAAGCGCGGGAAAACACTTGCAGTAAACGGCTGGAAAGCGCGGGAAAAATATGTAGCTCACGACAAGCGCCGGGAAACACGTGCAGTAACCGGTTGGGAAGCGCGGGAAAAATACGAAGCCGATCGCAAGCGCGCGAAAATACTTGCAGTAATCGGTTGGCAAGCGCCAAGAAACAGGTGCGGTGACTGGTTGGGAGTCGCGGGAAAACATCATGTAACCGTGGTTCGTAACCGAGAGAAAAATTGGCTCTGGTGTTGCATCTGATTGGCAGATAAAAAAACATCCACAACACACTAGTAAAGGCCTCGACCTAGTACGTTTGGTAGCGAATGTAAACATTCCAAAATAATTGATTACTTGCCTGGTTTTCAATTATTTCATGTGCGTCTCCTTGTTCCGCCTTCACGTAAAACACCAAAACCGTGTCCTGTGTTCGCGTAGCCACCTGATCCAGTTCCTTGAGGGCTTTAGAAAGTGCCCCCGTGGTGGAATTCAGCGCCAACAGGCTCGCCTCCTCATATGGCCGCAGTGGGTTCCCCTGAAATCGAAAGTAGGCCCGCAATTTTTATATCTTGGACTGCCATCTTGACGTTTACTTCGATTTGATGAAAATTCTGTACTTTGAAAGAATAGCCAAAGATAGCAAGCCATCTGAAACCCTAGTGACCACTGCAGTGCACTGAAAAAATAACACTTTAACCGTACTCACGTGAACAAGGATTGCAATTTTTACCTTCAGTCCTTCGATAGTAAGTAAACCGAAGTGGGATAGCATCAGACGAGACGGGCTAAACTCCTGGCAAGGCCTGTAAAACAGTACGACAATACACCTTATTCCAAAATGGCTGAAAATACATTATATTTTGTCTTCATGTTAATTGGCCCTCGTTGCCTCGATTGCATCTGCAAAATTCAAAAGAATCATTGGCTTAAAACGAGGCAACGAGGGCAAGCAAAAGAATAATGGATGTTGCGTCATTTTGGGATAAGGTGTATAATTAGTTGTTGTGACGCAGTTTGACAATGGCTGAAATTGGGACTCTGGAGAGAGAGGGATGAAACTATTTTGACTCCAGAGACTGAGAAACAACTTGCTGTTTTGAAAAATCGTCAGAAAAAAAAAAACAGTCTTTAACCTCTTACAACTAAAATGACAAATTATTGAAGTGTAGTTCACGAAGAGGAATTATAATCTTCAGCTGGGATTAAGATCTTGCATTGTTACGCACGACAGAAGAAAGAAAAAGAAAGTCAGTTTATCCGTGATTCCGCAGTCTCCTCTCCCCTATCAAATTAGTTGATCCTTACCTCCACTCCCTCGCTGTCATGGTTACTTACCGGGGTGGTGTTATTTCCGTCTCTTTGTCCGGAAACTTAACTTGGGCTTCTTCCTCGTCTAGCTTGGCCTGAGCCGCTTTTTCATGATCCAGCTGGCAATGGTATGACAAAATACAATCGATCAACTGCTACGAGCTGGTGCAGTGACTGACAGGAAATTGAGGTATAGTATACTTGTTGCCTGATGCTTAAGGTTCGTGACTGATGTTTGGACATCCGAGCGAAAGGTTTCGTCAGAGTCAACTAACTTGACTCTAAAGATGTCTTACACTCGTATTCTCAAAGCGGCAGTCACCAAGAGAAAGTCATTTAAGGATTTTTTCATCCGAACGACCCCCACTCCCACGCCCCTCCAGGCAGTAGGCTAGGCCCACCTTTCTGTTAACGAAAAGAATGTTTCGGCAGCTATAATCCCGCCTACACGACGTACGCCATCCCCTATCAAACTTTTCCACATCCTTACTAACATCTTCACAGATCATTGTAATTCAGATAGAAATTGGCAATGAATATGTGTGCAAGTCGCGTGCTGCAGAACAAAGCGTTTGACCAAGGTGGTTCTTGCAATATATATCTTTCATAGATCTTTCATCGAGTCATTTCTTATCAGCTCATTTCCTAACGGCATTGCATGCTGCTTATAAACCCTCCCATCTCCGACATGAGCTATCCCATTTACTGGCCCACCTAAAACAAGCTCAGGACATATAAGCGGAATTTTACGGTAAGATCTCTCATTTATCTGGTTTAGCTCGGGCAAGGGGTAACTCACTGAAACACCGTTTCTCAGTCATGACTCACACACCATCCTTGTTCCTAATGGAACAGTGCAACACCCAGCCTCAACAGCAACATCAAAAGAGAAATCATGTACCCCGGCATACTCTTACCTGTTTCTGCATCAGTGTCCGCATGTGGTCTTGCACTTCACTCAGCTTGGGATCCAGAATCTCATCTAATTCTGGTATACTGCGGTCTCTAAAAATGACCAAGTTACAACAAACGTGATTGATGTATCGATTAGCTTTCTTCAGCTTCAATGGTTTGTTGCACAGCATTTGTCACGCAAAGCTTCTCTAGTTTGTGTGACAAGCCTCCTCCCCAGTCCCCACTCTGTATGCAGTATATATATCAAGTATCAAAAATAAAAACAGTATGCATCAAGGTCTGCATTATAGTCTTTGTTTTGGAAGTGAACTGTCTTGTAGTTCAGGTAAAAAGGAGAACCAGAATCAAGCAAAACGTTATTCGTGGAAGCAACAATGGGCATACTTTTACAAGAATAGGAATTTGTGCACGCAGCAAAACATCAGATTACAATACAATTTACAATTGCATAGACAGCTATAACAATTGTATTAAGTAGGACACGAGATAAATTGCGCACGCCTTAGAAACTTGACCCCTCGGATCAGATCTAACAAAGGGAAACCGCTGTAAAATAAAAGCTTCACTCACGCCTTAGTAAGAGGTACTGAATCAACAGCCTCAGGAAAGACCCTGTGTTTAATGTTCGGTGGTGGACGAGGTTGGGTGTTGTCTGGAGACGGACGTCCAGGATCCTTTAAGTGTGCTTCAATCAAGTCCTTAATGGAAAGAAAAAGAGCAGAAACCTTCCTGTTTAGTCTAATTGCAAGGAAAGCCTACCGTATTTGGTTAGAACAATTCGGGCGTGCAACTCTGAGAATTACAACTACGAAAACCGTGGACACTAAAAAAAATAATTTTGGATTATTTTTTTGCCTTAACAAGTTGCCCTCAACATTTCGGTCAGGTCGCCCAAACAATTCGCCGGTACGCATTTCCACGCACTCCTATTTTCCCTAAGAGCACAACACAATGACCCCGGTCACCACTCGAACCAGGACCGCTCGATCTGACGTCCAACATGCTATTCATTCATCCACTGCACGTCTCCAAGGACTGGTATAGTTTTAAATTCGACAACAACAACCGGACACTTTGGGTGTCTCTATGCGGATCTGTCTAAATTACTGTACATTTTTCTCCCTTGAGAACTGCCTCAGTTGCATGGTCCATACACAACGACCGGCCGGTCCACGGGCAACCGATGACAAAGTCGGCAATGAGTCTGAAAAAATGAAATCAGAAATACAAATGGAATTACATGGAAAAAGTAATATGAAGTAACAAAAAGACACTGAAGGAATTGGCGATCTTTTCTTAATCGTTCTGATCTTCATCTAAGATAGTCTGAAGTGTCAGCCGTCTTCTCGTCCTAACCCCGCACCCCTCCTCTGGGGATTAGCACGAGAAGACCGCTGACACTTCAGGCTACACAACAAAAGAGTGGCTTACCTTTGGCTTTGAGAGATTCCTCCAGCAATCCCATAATAATGCTGCTATCTTGGATCGCAAAGTACTGGAACTTACGACGTGTCTGCCACCAAAAATGACAAAAGTAAAGCCTTAACTTTTTTAACTTTAAATATTAGTATTACCTGATGATTTTTAACCGTGTATAAAGAAATGTTAAATAAAATTAAAAAAAAAATTTTTGTTGTTGGAACAGCCTGACATTTCCGTCATGTTATGTTTAGCTGTCTGAATGCAACATCATCGCATAGTCTCAAACTCCATTATCTTGAACCTCTCGTTATCCCAAACGAGCCCTATTTTCCTTGGTCACTATTGTACAGTAACTTACCATTGACTAGAAATTACTAAAGCTGCATCAGCCAAAGCCGGTTTTAAAGCGGGAACAAAACTGGAATTTGAAAATGCTGGGTTTTGAGGGAGGAAAAAAATGCTTATAGGAATAAACGCCATCCATGCGAGAGAGAGAGAGAGTTAACAACTCGAAGATATAAAATTTATGAAGTTTTTCTTTCTTGAAGTACTAAACTGCGCTGGAGTGGTTCACACTGTATGCCTCAACTCTTCTTTATTACATAAGCTTTCTCGCGATCTTTGATTGTAAAAATTCTAGCCATTTCACACGTTAACAACTTCTCAATGGGAGGGGGAAGTGCAATTATTTCCAGTCTATAGATCTACGAGGCCAGGTCTTCTATGCAAACGTTGTTTGGGCGAAACTCGATGTCGCATGGGTTAGCATTGCGTGATGTCAGGTTACATTGCGTGACATTGCAAAGTCACCGGCATCCAATGCAATCCAATGGGGTAGTGTGACAACCCAACATCACGCAACGCATACCAAATAGTAACTGTCCAAAAGAGAAAAGAACAGTTTTTAGTGCGTTGTCCTGACCTTTGGCGAGGCATTATTTGACTGAACATGATGCAGAATCCATTCTTCATCCAACAGGGAAGATAGAGCCGCTGGGCCACACGGTGATGGAAAAGCTCCCTGTCGAAGAAACAATATCAGTTGTTAATTGCCCGAGCAGGGAGGCTGGATGAATGATTATCAGACTTTTTGTACTGGGCATTTGCAGCTCATCGGTTGCTCAATTCACACCTAATTATTCAAATACTAAATAAAGGGGCTGTTGCACTGGGCAATGTTTCCTCACACGTTTGTTCCAACGCAAGTTGCAAAGAATATTATAAGTACCTTGTATATACACCAAAAAAACATGAAGTGGCGTTTTTAGTTTAATATTATTATTTTAGTACACATCTGTCTATGCGACTGTGTCTGCTGAAGAATTAAAGGAAAACCCGTATCTGGCATTTCCTTTCGTAACTTGGCCACCATTCTACATAAAGTGACATGTAATCAGCCGACCTATCGCTTGATGAAGCCAAGCAGTAAGCAGTCGAGAAACGTCGCGATCCGAATCTCCGGTGATTGTAACAATAACACAGTATCATTGTTAACATACCAAGTGTTCCATGATAACAGTCAGCAATCCTTCAGCAGCTTCTCGTACTCGGAATGAAACTGGTTTTAATTCCTTGTCACCTAGAACGTGAAGCATATCAGCAGCGTTCACTTACTCACTCTGAATTTGATACAAAACAAACGTATAAAGAACAATTCGGCAAGACAATAAAAAGAAAGCAAAATAAAATGACAACGAATGATGACACAAAAACACTAAGGCCCAGAAAAGATCTCTTGAATGTGCCAACAGTCCTGAGTGTTCGGAGGTCATACCTTTCAAACGAGGAACAGCCTCCGTTCCAAACTGAGGATCCTAAAAGAAATTCAGAAAAAGTCATCCATGTGTTAAATCTATGAGTAGAGTGATCTTCTATTGACTACATGCTTTCCCGCACTTTTCCCGCAATGGTTACACGTTTCCGCGCGCTAAGCACCGGTTACACGTTTTCCCGCGCTAGTTGGTAGCTTTTAGGTAGCATGTAACATGTTACACATATGTTGCCTTTAGTAAAATAACATTTTACTTACCCTTGGAATTTCCCTTGATTTGCTTCCTGAAATTCCCAGTTCTACCACCTCCATTACAACATGTAAGCAACTCTACAAATTCAAATCCAACATTAAAGTCCATTTCTAAGTTGTTTACTTTTAATAGAAAACCACCGTGGAGACGCCAAAGACGACGACTGCTTTTGAAAATGGGTGTCTCGAAAACAAAGACCTATAAAATGAAGACCCGAAGACCCAAAGACCCTAAGACCCCAAAAACTCGAAAACGAAGACCCCATAATTTTTCAATGTATTGTTACCTTCAGTGAATATTAGCGCCTTCTTTATCCCTGTCAAATTTCTTTTATCGTTGAGTGCTGCAACAAGTTTATCCGCCATCTTGAACTGAGTAACCGCGCTACCACACTTGACTGGAAGTGATGCTCTCTCTATTTATTTTTTTGTTGTTGTTGCCTTATTTTACGGACAAAATCAAACAAAAAAACCCCTAAACATGAAGCAAAGAAATAAAACAACAGCTCGAGTTTCATTATTTCATTGATATTTTACAGTATTAAATTTAAATTTCCGCGCGTCCTATACGTGTCCTAACGACAACCCAAATAAAGTTTGCGAAGGAGACTACATATTTTGCCTTTTGTTGTGGAACTGAATTATCTGTTTCATGTTGAATCGCGGTTCTTTTATTTGAAGAAAGAGAGTCAGTAGCAAGAAGACGGCCTTTGCGTCACTTCCGGTCAGGTGTGGTAGCGCGGTTACTCAGTTCAAGATGGCGGATAAACTTGTTGCGGCACTCAACGATAAAAGAAATTTGACAGGAATAAAGAAGGCGCCAATATTCACTGAAGGTAAAAATACATTGAAAAATTATGGGGTCCTCGTTTTCGAGTTTTTGGGGTCTTAGGGTCTTTGGGTCTTCGTTTTATAGGTCTTTGTTTTCGAGACACCCTTTGAAAATTGATTCTTTTACTTCAGTATTCCGTCACGGATTATCCGAATCTATTTAGCTTGGCTCTTGGCGTCAGACATGCAGCGTTTACAATGTAGGATCTGCACTTTCTCTAGTAAAAACAAATAGTGATTTCATCTTGCTTGCAGTAGACAGTAAGAAATCTAACAAGGTGAAACGCACGTGTAAATTCATTGCATTGATTATTAAACCTTCTCGTTGCTGTTTAACAGCAAACATTGTCTGTTACTGTTATTTCCTTAAACGGCGTACGTTATCTAATAAGCTACCCTGCAAGGATTGGCCCGTGAATGCCCAGTTTATACGTAGGAAGCCGTCAGTACCTGGCTGTCTAAGAGCCATGGGTGTGACATTATCCAGGACTGAAGACAGCTAAACGCAGCCACAATCATGGAATGCAGGTCACGTGAGTGATGTGTTGCCTTTTTATTGGCTTGGCACGTGACGTAGTCACACAGCCAGTGGATTGTACTCATACATTCAGCTTGATCTAAAAGAACAAAGCAGTAAACATCACTGTTAGCTGAATAGTTATAACATTGCCACACACATCCGTTGTCAAAATTCCCTGACTCTTCCCTGATAAAAATAAACTTTTCCTGACCAAAATGTTTGTTTATTTGTAGAAAAGCTCATTTTGCCTGCCCTAAACACATAACAGTTAACAAACCCAGATGGCCCATGCTAAGCTGTGCAAGACCAGACAGCAACTCAAAAGCAGCAAGAGTGATGTGAACGTCAGATTTCCAGCGACTGCTTCTGATCACAACCAGCTTGTTACACAAGAGATGCGTCAGCTGAACAAACAGACCTTGAACTGTTGATAGATCTGGACAAGAAAAGAAAATACACAGATACAATAAACTTTGAAAGGGTATTTAACTTTTGCTTAATGAGCAAGCCTGCTGTATGGCATGAAACATTTTCGGGGATGTTTGGAATCATAGCCGGGAGAGATGGGTTCTATGATTTAAATGAGTGCTATTGAGAAAGTACCTTCACTTGGTACGGTTTATTGTGCTGTACAAGGTGGTTTCATATTTTAAGTCTTTGCATGAAACCCTTGTGTGAGATAATAAAAGCTATTGAGCAGAACTTTCACATGGTACTGTTTATTATGAGCTCTGTGCAAGGTTAGTCTAACTTGTAAGTCTGTAGATGAAGCCCTAGTGTGTGACCATTCAAATGAAAGCTATTGAGCAAAACTTTCACATGGTACTGTTTATTATGAGCTCTGTGCAAGGTTAGTCTAACTTGTAAGTCTGTCGATGAAGCCCTAGTGTGTGACCATTCAAATGAAAGATACTGAGCAGAACTTTCATGTGGCTTAGTTCTTACATTTTTAACCGCGCGGCCATGGGCCGAGCGCGGTTCTTGTTTTACACGGGATTTATTATTATTTTTTTTGTCGGTGACTAGACGCAAACCTCCACTCGGCCAAATCGTTATCGGGACTGAATCACGCAACCTGTGATGTTTATTCGCCAAAAGCTGTTGAAACATGAATGTACGGAAAATGTTGCGGGTATTGTTTTCTTTATTGTGTATAAAGTATATTTTCTTTTGGTTTTATCGAAGCGTTCGATTCAAAGCGAATGTTGAATACACTGAAAAAGGTATTACGTCAGCCATGGAATGCGCTGATGTTGCAGGTTTCACTTTCGTTACGTGACAAATAACATTGTGTTTCATTTGCATGTTTATGTCGGCAGAAGCGACGGTCATTAATTTAATTTGTTTCCTCTTCTGCGAGTATTTCTTGTGGGTTTAGGCAATCTAAGTGAATTCTTTGGCTATTTCCTTGAAGTGAGTTGAAATATTTGAAAGGAAATGAAATATTTGCTTAAGTAAACAATTGAGCGTGCCCGAACGTGCAGGGGTTACGTCATTAGAAGGGAAAAATCCCCAAGCTAAATATAGCCGGGGAAAACGTAGACCTCGGATTGTGTGACTAACGTGACTACTTTGCTAATCCTTTACTCATAAGGCAAACATATTAAATTTAACCGTGACTTTTGAGAAAGAAAGCTGTTAATTAGCCAAAAATATAAGCGCGGTTTTAAGTTGCTATAGCAACTTCTTGTTAAAAATAAAATGCCTGAATGCTGTGGAAATTAAACCTGCTTATAAATAAAAAATTACAACTGCTAACGGCACATACCATAAGACTTATTAAAAGAGTGATTGAATTGAATCCTGCTGTCGCTGTCCACTTCACCAGTACTGCCCACCTCTGACACCGAGCTGCTACCAGTGCTGGCACGACGCCTGTTATCCTGCGAAGTCTGTAGCTGAGAATTCACCATGACAGGGGTCTCAGTCTGCTTAGGAGAGGAGACCCCAAGGGACTCGCCAATCTCGCTGTCTTGAATAAGTAGAGACACACCTACAAGAGTGCATGCCCGAGTGTAAAAATTAGGTAACACATATCCAGTAAGGTTGAGGTACTACAAAAATAAGGTGGGACACCTTATGATGTTCATATGTAAATATCACAATAACTTCAACCAGATTTAGTGGAAGCAAAAACTCTCTGCAGAAATAGCCTTTGTGGGTGAAATGGAGAGCAGCATTTGGGGGTTTAACAATGATCTGTATAGCAAAAGTGACATTGTATCTTCAGCTCGAAGCACTGACTCAAGAATAACTCAGTCAGTATTCAGCAACTCTATATACACATGTACACCTTATTCTAAAAATTACCATTTCTGGCAACTAGCCCCTTGACAGTGTAGTAGTTATGGAGCTTAGTCATGATTCTGATACCTTAATAACTTAGTACACAGAAAAATTCAACCATTTTTCAATTCAATTCTTTTTTATTCCTGATAAATTGAATCTTTTTATTCCCTTCAAAAGTTTGAGTTATTTGGATTCAATTGTATTTATTCTAGTCACAACCAATCCTGTATCTTCATAACACAAACTCTCAACTTTGTTCCATACCTCCCAATAGTATCTGGACATTGAACGAGTCTGATTCACACTGAAGAGCTTCCAGCAGCAGTCGAATGAGTCGAGGCTTCAAGGAGATGAATGTAAGAGCGTGCTGTGGCTCATCGCTGCTCTGATCACCAGCACGTCTCTTCCTCCACCCTGCTGTCATGTCTGAAATAACAGCAACAGCATGGTTTCACTCACAAGGATGATAAACATCATTTAATGGTCATTCTTCCACTAATATCAAAAGCAAGGGCAATCTTTGTTGACACCAGTGTCACCATCTTGATTTAGAAATTCACTCAATTTAAAAACAGATGAGGTGATGTTTTTGACTGCAGTGCTCTAATGGCAGTGAGCTGGCCTCTAGATCAAGCTATCTGGTTTCAAGCCCTAGCCAGGGTCATTGCAGTGTATTCTTGGGGGCCCAGAAACTTTAATATCACAGTACCTCTCTCCACTCAGGTTTATAAAAATGATGTAAATGGTACTGACAAGTTTAATGTTAGCCAGTAATCCTGCAATGCTATGGAAACCAGAATAAGCTTTGGGAAGATGGGAAACCTTGGTTCATGATTCCACATTAGTTAAATTATAATAGTTTTGTTGTACAAGTGCTGCAGTTTGACCCATTTTTATTACCAACTACTCAGATGTGTACAAGGCATAACCTTTTATAGCAAGATCCTGAAAGTGCAGCGGCAGACACAGCATGGATATCAGCAAGTGGATGGCTGCCCTGCGAAGTTCAGTGGTGGAGACATTACACCTGAGTGTATAAAGGAGAAAAGAAAGGAGTCAGTGTACGATATTTTTAAACAAAAGATACTTGTTGTCAAATTGACAACAATATATATATATATATATATATATATATATATATATATATATATATATATATATATATATATAATATATATAAATATAACAAAGTGCTATCTTTTAACAGACATATAGTTGAATCTGGAGAACTTTCAAGGGAACAAAGAGCATTCATTTGTACTGCATAAGATGATGAATTCTGACCTTATCTGGATGTCATTTCTTGGCAGTACAGTCTCTAGAGCAGTGATGAGGTGTGGTAACAACACTTGCACTCCTTGCAGATCAACTCTTAACAGGTCGGCTGAGTTCAGCAGTATGCTGCAGAGTACATGACCAGTACACGACTGAAAAAAAAACATTAACCAGTCAACAAGTAAGACTAGGAAATTCATGTTATAACAGCATTTTGCTTCTAACCATCCCAGGTATTCCCTCTCACCAATATCCACTTATTGCCTCTCTGCCACCCCCTGGCACCCCCTGCCACCACACCCAAACACCAGCTGGGGGTACTATGTACAGTATATTTATAAGGAAGGTGCTAAACCAATTCAATAAAAACTAAAACATACTAAAGATGAAATAACAATAATAAATAACACATTTATATAGCATCAAAATCCTTAGCCACCAGTGCAGCGTATTTTGGCTGAGCAAGTACACGTTTTCTCATATTGAGTGTTTAAGTGGCCATCTTGGATCAGGCAAAACGTGGTGAGTTGGGGTGTGGGAAAAAAAGGACTAAGGGAGTAAGAGTGCGGCTGAAAAAAGAGGCCCTCTTTTAGTTGTCCCAATTTTCATAGACTGCAAGCAGTCAGAGTTTTAGCGCGAAAATCCTACGACTACGAGCAAAAAGCCAAAAATATGCTTCCTGATCGCAAGCAATTTTTCCTGTTGCACGCTAGGAAAAGAAAGAGACTGATGGCATTCTACAATTCGTATTCTTTTACAATTCCAAAATGGCAGCTATGATGTAAACCATCAAAATCTACCTACAAAATCCTTTGTCCAAAGTCCTAAATCAAACTGCCTTTTCTTACCTCTGAGTAGAGTAATCCAATTGCCAAAGCTAAATAGAACCTTGACAAGTAGACAGGTCGGACCTCTTGCCCAGAGCGATGACTACAAAAGATACGGCACAATGCTCCGTAAGCTTCAGCTCTGCCTGGTTCAAATTTGCTGTCCATGGTGTGACCAGCCATCTGTATACTACAAAATAAGCAAAACTGTAAGAAGCATTTACATGTAAATCCTCAGAGATTATGTCAAGCATTCCTCTTATCCTCTTTGATTTTTAATATCCAAAATGTAGACTTGATCCAAAACTCAACAACTAATAAATATTAGATATAATTATACATATAGTTATTTTAATTCATGAAGTCTGGCCAAACTGACCATAAGGCAGTTTGCCAGATTCACAAAAACCATCAGTGATATTTTTTCTCCTTTTTCTTCACAACTACGAATGCCAAAATGCCTTCCCTCCGCTGTAATATTATTAATAAAGGTGTGACTCTCTGTTGCTTTGTACTGTGAAAATTTCAGTCAGTCACAGTGTTCAAGCAGGTTCTAAATATTATGTTATAGTCATAATCCACTTACCCTGTTTGGCTTATGCCGGTGATTTCAGCCTGGGCAGAACTTGTAACAAAGCCTTCATAAATCTTTCCTAGAGCCTTGAAATTTGCAGCCATATCCAGCTTGGCAAATATAGCCTCAAAAAGCCACGCTCCAAACAAATGGAGTACACTGTCCCCTGAAGGTTTATGAGTGTCGGATAATGGGGACTTGGGAAACAGAAATGAAGCTGATTGTGCGCTGGACAGTTCTTCACGGAAAGTTTCCAACTGTGGTATTCCAGTTGATGATGTACCACTACTAGGTCTGGAAGGAAGAGTTTGGGATCTAAATATTAGTCCTGTAGCATCACTTAAACCCAAAGCTAAACCAATGCTCAACGCTTTCTGATCACGTTTCTTAGCTGTTGGAGGGCTCGCAGTTTTAGTTGGTGCTGGGATTGGTATGTGTTTCACTGGTTCATCTGCGGTTGTCGTAACAGTGAGGAAGGCGTTTACCAGAACTGCAACACCTTTCATTGCTTGCGAGAAGTTTTGAGGCAGTGTCTTCAAGCAGGGATGAGCTGATGGTGAGATCACATCTTCACTTGACAATGCAAACTCCTTGAATTTTGGTGTGTCGCTAATGATCTCTTTCTTGCACAGGTCCACAGGGTTCCCAATGATATGAAGAATTCGGAACCAGCAATGAATGAGACAATCATCACCTAAATTGGCTGGCAGTCGGACATCGCTTTTTCTGGCTGGCAGAAGAGGAAGAGGAAAGCTGGGGCCATACATATACTGCATTACTCTTCTGGTGAGGGCAAGTGAGGTTCTACTCCAGTAGTCAATCATTGAATTGTGATGTCGCCATGATACACAAAGCTCATGCAAAGTCTTCCACATCGACGGTGAAGGAAAATTATGACAGCTGGCATGCAACCACACCTCAAGCAAAACACTGATCAATTTCTCACACAAGTGTTCCGCCAGACCTCCTGACATGTTTGGTGGCGAAAGGAGCATGTCGTTTATAATCATCAAAAACTTCAGCAACGCCTCCCAGGTCAAGGGTGACATTTTAGCCTCAGATGCGGTAGCTTGAATCACTTGCAGAACCCTGATACACAACGAAGTTTGCAACGCAAGATTCCCCTCCTCCCGCCGCACGAAAAGGTTACGAAAGTGTTGAAAGATCTCCTTTGCGTATTTCTCTGGCGACTTTAGGAGCGGTTCGGGAATCCCTTTCTTAGGATTTGCCAAGATCGAGATCCAGTCTACGTATATGCTGACACAACCTTTCACGATCTCACCATCGCTTTCTGTCATTTGAAGTGTCAAACCGTAACACAACACATCCATAACCCAATCAATCTCCCTCTCTGTGCGAAGCGACATGTGTTCTTGAGTTCCCGGTTGAACGAGAGTCTTGACCACTGTATGTGCAACATCTCTTCCCACTGAAGGAGGAAAGTTGTGCAGAACGCTTCTGTTATTACGGTCACGCTGTAGCGTGTTTCTCAGAGAAACCCACTCAGAGTACATGACATGTAAGCTTAACTGGAAGAGAAGTTCAAAAACGTAAATTTAATCTCTTGGGGTCTCGTCGATTAAAACTCGTTGATCACGATCAAGGACCCATAGCTTGGATGTGATTGTCGCTACAAATAAAATAATTTTCAAAATATGTCAGTTATTCACTTACCAGTAGCAGAAACTAATATTGAAGTTCAAGATAAAAGGACGTTGTGCATTGCATGTCCAAACAAGAAACTGAGACGCAAATATAACCTGGCCAACGCCAGCCTGTTCATCGCCATTTTGTTTTCTTTGAGGGAATGCCCGCTGGACAACATGATTCGGCTCCAGCCAATGGTGTTTTGTCACGCAATGATGAGTTGCATCACGCCAGGCAGTGTTATTTTGTCTGAAGAAGCGTCCCAAGTCGACTTAAGATTCGTGCTCTGGGTACTCGACTTGTAGGTCAGTATGCGTCTCAAACTAATCCAAAAGAGAGCTGTGTGATTTACTTTTAATTGTGACCTTTATACAACTTTACAAGAGTGACCAATGTTGTGTGACAGCACGACCAAATTGAGGCAATCAAGATTAATGGAAAAATAAATTTTCCTGTGCTGCGTGGCACTTTAAAAATACAAAAAAGGTAAAAAAGGTTCTCACTAAATGAGTGTTAAGTGCCTTGGAAAACGTTTATAGGTCCATACGTTTCGGGCTTGGGGTTGAAGGGTGGTAAGGGGCCCTGGTGGAGTGCACTGGGGCCACCAGGTGCACTTCGTAAATGCCGGGAAATGCCCACCGTGTCATAGGCTCTGCCACCAAGTCGACTGTCGCATGTCCTCGTCATAACCCTGGTAATGCAGTTGTACTGCAGCTGAGCGACAACGGCAAAAGGCGGGTATCCGGCGCCTTTCAAATAACGGGATATTGTGGCTAAGGGAAGGACACCCTGACAGAAAACCCTGGCCCTCCAGGATGGGGGTTGGGCATGGGGCCAATCACCCCATCCCGTAAAAATCAAGATGATTACGGAAACCGGAAATTGATGTCAAGGCCACTCTTTTGAGTGTACCAATAACTACCAAGGAGCGAGTTCAGCCTTCTGCTGTCTTACGGGAGACCACTCCATCATCCTGATCGACAGCAGTATGAGGAATGCAGGTGAAAGCCGAAAGGAAACTTGCATGCGGAGGAGGGCGTTGACTCACCCTAAGAAGACAGTGAGAGTGGGATGTTGGAACGTGCGTACTATGTACAGCACCGGAAAGACTGCTCAGGTTTGCAGAGAGATGGCAAAGTACAAGGTGGAGATCCTAGGGATCAGTGAGTGTCGATGGACAGGGTCTGGGCAGGTTAGGACACAAACAGGAGAGAATATAATATTCACCGGCAGAAACGACAACCAACACCAAAGTGGTGTGGCCATTCTGATGAGCAAGGAGGCATTTAGGGCCCTGGAGAGCTGGAACCCTGTGAGCGATAGAATAATAACAGCTAGGTTCAACTCCAAGCACATAAAAACAACTATTATTGAAGTCTATGCACCGACCAATGACGCTGACACCGACGAAAAAGACAGGTTCTATGAACTACTGCAACAGGTGTATGACAGGATACCTCGACATGACATCATAATTACTCTGGGCGACTGGAATGCAAAGATAGGGCACCAAATGGAGGGCGAAAATGGAGTGGTTGGTAAGCACGGTTTAGGAAGCGACAGATCTGATAATGGTGAGAGGTTCATAGAGTTCTGTGCGGCCAACAACATGGCCATCACAACGACCATGTTCCCCCACAAAGACATCCATAAGTACACTTGGACCTCTCCAGATGGAAGAACACGGAATCAAATCGACCATATAGCAGTTAATGGAATATTTAAGAGATCGGTACAGGACACCAGGGCTTTCAGAGGAGCTGACTTAGGAAGTGATCACAACTTGGTCATTGGAACTATTCGGTTAAAGCTAAGTGGGGTGGTTAGAAAGCAAGGCGAAATTACTGCACGGAAATATGAGCTGAGCAAGCTAAAGGTGCCTGAGATTAAACAAAGGTTTGTCTTAGAGCTTAAGAACAGATTTAGCTGCTTGGCTGAAACTGAGCCAGATGAAACAGGAAATGATGACACCCAGAGTGCTGAAAGTGTCGAGGAGAAATGGGCGAACATCAAGAAGGCCTACAGCTATACGGCAAAGTCGGTTCTTGGTCATAGACAAAGAAAGGGCAAGACTTGGATAAGTGCAACAAGTTGGAGCAACATTGACGAAAGAAGGAAACTGAAGAAGAAGATGGAAGAAACAAGATCAGAAAGGATAAGAGAAAGAAGGAGAATAGAATACAATGAGAAGAACAAGGTAGTAAAGAGAAGCTTGAGAGCAGACAAGAGGGAATGGGCAAATGCGCTTGCAAGGGAAGCCGAGGAGGCTGCAAGGAGTGGCAACCTAAAAGAGGTGTATGAGGTAACGAAGACGTTATGCCACGACAGACCACGAAGAATGAATATGGTGAAAGACCAGGATGGAAAGCTATTAACAACAGAAGAGGAGATCAAACAGAGGTGGCAAGAACATTTCGACAATGTCCTGAACAGGCCTGAGCCGGTAGCCCCCGCAGATGTCGACGATAGGCAACTAAATGAAATAGATGTCAGCGACGAATGTATCACCCGACAGGAAATAAAGCAGGCTCTGAAGAACATGAAGAATGGCAAGGCAGCTGGAATGGATTCAATCACAACAGAGCTACTGAAGGCTGACATGGAGACAACTGCGTGCGTGCTAGAAGACCTATTTCGCACGGTGTGGGAGTCAGAAGAAATCCCGGATAGGAGGCAGCGTGGCCTAGTGGTTAGGGCGCTGAACTTGTAATCCAGAGGTCCGGGGTTCAAATCCTCCTCCCTGCCACTAGATGGATTTGTCTTCGGTGGTCCCGAATTCAACTCCTCCACGCTTTGTATATAGCCAACTGGTCAGCCTCCTGCCAGTTGGGATTTTTAACAAGTTTCTGTTTGATTTATAATATTTGTTTCACTATTTACAGTGTCCTCAATTAGTACAGCTGTACTAAATACATTGACACTTAAATAAAGTGATTTATTTATTTTTTTTATTTCCCGGAGGACTGGAATTGTGGTCTGATCGTTAAGCTTCCCAAAAAGGGGGATCTTACTGACTGTGGCAACTGGCGTGGAATAACGTTGTTATCTGTACCAGCGAAAGTTATGGGAAGAGTAATGATCACCAGACTGCACGATGCAGTGGATGGAATGCTAAGAGAAGAACAGGCAGGTTTCAGAAGTGGGCGAAGCACGACTGAACACATCTTTGTGCTCCGGAATGTCATCGAACAATCGTTGGAATGGAATGCAAGTCTGTATACCTGTTTTGTAGACTACGACAAAGCATTTGATAGTGTCCACCGCGAAACACTGTGGAGGATAATGCAGTCCTATGGAATACCATCAAAATTCATAAGAATGGTCAAATTGTTTTACAGCAACACCAAGTGCTCAGTGATCGATGGGGCGGGCCAGTCTAATTGGTTTGACGTGAAAGCAGGTGTGAAGCAGGGTTGTGTGATGTCGGGATTTCTTTTCCTGTTGGTGGTGTTGGTCCTGTTGGCCCCATTATAGTCAGTCCTGTCGTGAAAATGCGACCCCATCCAGCGGCACATCCCCATTAGCCCATTTATAGGAAGTGCCCCCCCTCCCCCCCGGGCGCTTACTGCTTTACAATATTGTTTAAAAACGCTGTTTACAACTCTGCAAAAATCAAGTCTGAAAAGATGTCTTCAAAAGCTTCTGAGAGGTGTCAACATTTTGTGACTACTAGATGAATATGTTCAGGCAGTCCATTCCAAACGGATAGGGTCCAACATATGCCATATGTAAAAGATGTCTCCATAAATTAATCAAAAGTTAAAACGTTAGCGTAACGGCAGATGTTAAATTCGTTCTTACTGTTTCGTGTTATCCTCAAACGAAATAACGAATTTACCTCCAGGCAGCCAGCAAAAGGTAGGAATAAAGGCTATTGAACGAACCCATAAGCACCCCAATTATTTTTGAAATTCTTTTAATTATAGGGGGGGGGGGGGGGAATCTCAAAGATCAGCTGTAGCATGTTCATGTTTTTAACATGCTTCAAAGTTGTTTCAAGCACAGCATAGAAATCGCGTTCTGAAGTTTGACTCGAAACTTTCTATGAATACTGAAACAAGTTACATTTGGGCTCCGTTTTTCGCTGTGTAAACATTTTTAAATGATGCGAATGTGATCTTAGCTTTTGATCTTAGCTTAAGCTTATAATATAGGATATGTTACAAAGTTGGAAGCTGTATCGAAGATCAGACAGTACAATATCGATCATTGTTTTGATAGTCTATGATGGAGGATTAAATGGGCTTTGTCACGGATTTTAACAGATATTTGAAAAGCCAAAATTTATATAATTTGTGTCGAAGAAAACCAAAAAATAATAGTCCATTTTTATCAACAATTGCTATTTTAGAGCACCAAAACTGTTAACAAGCATCTTAAGCTGCAGATGGCTACGATGGAAATGGATTACAACTTGAAAAGTTTAGCTAAACTTTTCAAGTTGTTTCCGCATGTCTACAAAAAAATCGATATTTTAGCCGTAGTTAGATTTCTATCCACATATTAAGGTTATATCTTCCTTTAGATGTTCAAAGGTAATGATTTTCATGGATTAAGTTGCCTACCACTAATTTCAGAACAGTTTAGACCAAAAAATCTGCGAAATCCCCGTGACAGAGCTCCTTTAACATCGGGTCAAGGGAGGCAATCCCTTTATAGGGTCACAACCAATCCTTATTATTTATCAAATAATCTGAGGCAGAAATGTAATCACTAATACAAGTATGTAATTTTTGTATGTAAGTACTTTTTATTGGGTACAATGACAAATGTATATGTTGTGGTTTAAAGTTTTTCCATGGTTTCAAACCAGTTTGATTTTTATTTTTCTTTGTTTCAGATTATGATAATCAATACAAGGCAATGAAAAGTAAAAATCAAACTGGTTTGAAAAATTTTAAACCAAAAAAAAAATTCAAACCAAGAACAGTCCTAGACCTTAAACCTGTAAATAAACTTTACAATCCTTTATTCTGATGATATTTAAGTGTTACACGAAATATCTCAAGAGTAGTTCCTTGCATCATAAAAGAAGGTACAACCAACTTAAACAAACATTTCCTAAGTCCGAATGGTACCTTCTGAAAATGTTCAGTAAGAGTCTAATCGAGTCTTGGAGGGCAACATCAAAACTCCTGACCCTCAACTTCTCCTTTGTTATCAACTGCGTTATACTTGACCCAGTCTCTTGCAATTGGGGCATTGAGCATTTCATCAGTGATACCAAAAGCATCACAGAGTGCAAGCGCCTGCGGTGCCACTTCCCTACACAGGTCAGCGGCTACCTTCCCTACTTCAGCACCAGTCCCTATGGGCATCAGCCCCGAGGTAGTTAAGTAGCCAAGATCCTTTTTGATGACTGTCATCTGATAGAGATGGTGAAGTTTCTTCAGAACTGGCTGAAGACCAGGTTCAGCCTTGTCGATGGCTTTGCTGAAACATTCACTGATAAGCCTCTCACCGTATGCATGTGCAGCTGCCTGGACAAGATCTTGTTCCTGGTACATCCACGTGTCAAACCTTCCTTCTTTTCCCGCCTTTTTCATTTTCATCCCTAGAGATGTAAACAGTTTGTTCTCACGTGACTCCAACAGGCTGTGCAGGTATGTCTGGTTGTTAAGGTCTGCCTCGTGGCTTCCTGCTTGCTCAGTCGGCTTGAAGACCATCAGCCTTTCTGTAGCGACCTTCTGCATGAGGACTGAGTTGTCACCTTCAGCTGTCATACATGCATGCGACAGGGCAACATCGACACCAAACTTGTTGCATGACAGATAACCTTGTCCGCCACACCTCTCGCGGCAAATGGCAGCTGTCTCAGCCACATGCCAGCCAGCAATGGCCTTGATAACACAACACATGGTCACCACATCTGCATGCTCAGACCCATCTGCTGCCTACAAGGAAATTTCAAAGGCTTTCAGCTTCGAGTGGGAAACTGCTTGATCAATCTAATTTTTTACCTTTTCTATCTTATTCTATAGCCACAAAAAAAATAGGCCCCAGCTGTCCTTGGACCAAAATGAGTGGCTATACTCTACATGTACACTTTCCTTTCTGCTGAGCTAAGGCCAAGACTTTGTATCCTTTAAGATTTGAGAAGCCCAAATGCTCCACACTTGCTCATTTCCATTTAATGGGTTATACAGCGATACTACCTACATTACCTGAAAAGCCCAGCGATCTTTGGCATACTGCATTGCAAAGTCGATGGCATACGTAGTTGCCAGTAGTGGCATCAGTGCATTTTGTTGGAGCTGATACTTGAGAATCGGGGTGTCAGATTTTCCATCAGGCCCTACAGTGAGACGAGTAGCAGAGTAGCGGAGCGCAATGGCCAGACAAGCTTTGGATGCACCTGTTGATAAATACAGTGAAAACAATTTTTTACAAAATAAAAGGCAATGTCATATGCCATGTATCAAGAGGTCCTGGATCAAATTTGGCAATGGTCATTGGGTTCTTTGGTAGAGCACTGCTGATACCACATTACAATTATTGGACAATGAAAGTATCTGCGTAGGGTAGGGTAGGGTAGCACAGGGAAGGATAGGGTAGGGTGGGGTAGGGTAGGGTAGGGTAGGGTAGCATAAGGTAGGATAGGGAAGGGAAGGGTAGGGTAGGGTAGGGTAGGGTAGGGTAGGGTACATTTTCTGCTGATCTTTCCCAAGACAGTGTTGGTGCCAAAAGTCTAATTAACAGCAGAATGTGCCAGTTGGCACTCTCAGGGGTTCAAGGGTTAAAGAAAAGCTTTAATAATGTTTGGGGTGCACTTAAGCATTTCAAAACCAGTTCCATCCTACACGAGGAAAACCTAGTTCTGTTCTGGTAGGAATCACATTGAACAGTACCTTGTGCCATGCTGGCTATACACAGACGACCAGAGAGAAGTTGATCAGCCACTGCAAGGAAACGATTTCTAATACCACCTTCAATTTTTGTAGTGTAGGTTCCATCCTCGGCAACATCAGAATACTGGTTTATCAGGTTTTCTCTAGGCACACGGACATTATCAAAGAAAAACTTGGCATTGTCAACCCCATTGAGACCCATTTTGTGGCCCATGTCATGAATCTGGACTCCTGGTATCACATTGAGGTTCTTGTCTCGAATGGGAACCAGAATGCCATGGATACCTAGAATGAAAAGCTTGCATGTTTCATTTTATAAATGTCATGAACATTTTCAGTGTATGAACAGTGTATTTTGAAGGGAAGGAGGGAGAGAAGGAAGTGATGGGAAGAGGGGGGCAGGGATGGAAAGAAGTATGAAAGAAAGAAAGGCGTCCAGGCAGGCAGGGAAGAAGGAAGGGAGGATGGACAGATAGACGGACGGATGGATGGACGTGCAGGCAGGCAGGAAGGAAGAAAGGGATGGACGGAGTGAAAGAGAGAGAGGAATGAAACAAGAAAGAAAATGAATGGTATAAAAACATAGCATCTGTCAGTAAAATGGGAACTTTACCTTGATTAACACCATCAATGTAAAGCTGAGAAAACACAACAATGTGGTGGGCATGACAAGCGCCATTTGTGATCCAGTATTTCTGTGCCAGAGGGGTTGGGGTATTGACAATGAATTCCTTGGTTTCCTTGTCGTATGTGACTGTTGTTTCCATCTGGACAGCATTATTACCATAGCCAAGTTCAGTCAGACCAAAGCACCCCACATCCTCAAGTGTGTCAATACCCTACATGTACATTTGGTTCACAAAGACAAAGTTATGTTATATCAGTTCAGCAACTCAAATGCTCTAATATGGTGGAAAAATCTGTGGTGTCAAATATAATTTGCTTCAGCTTCTAGTCTGCCAGTAGAGTTTTCATATCCACCTGCTTACAAGGTCACTAAACATTTTTAGTCTAAGAAGATAGAAACAAACTGCCAACATGCACATGTAACATCTGAGATAGGAATAAGGAAATGGCAGCACTATGATTTTTACTCGTTACCTATAGAGCAAAGGTCCAGTGATTGCCCCTTTAAACCCCTGAGAAAATGTTCAGAGATCAAAAGATGGAAACAT
The DNA here is from genome assembly GCA_963693305.1 of Meandrina meandrites. NCBI lineage: Eukaryota > Metazoa > Cnidaria > Anthozoa > Scleractinia > Meandrinidae > Meandrina > Meandrina meandrites. Next base: position 2,432,870 of record OY855909.1, read on the forward strand.
ACTGACCTTATCGGAGTGGTGGTGGGGGGGCAATGGCCCTAACTTAAAGTGCTACTATGATCAAATTTTCACCCCTTGGAATTTTAGGAGTTTCAAAGAGTACTCAACGAGACATTCAAAATGCCGTTTTCCGTTTTCGAATATCTATTTTAGTTCCGGAGATATTTTAGCTTAAAAAAAAATCATAAAATATGCAAATTAGGGGACTGGTGACATCATCTACTCAACCCAATTTTTTGTCAAGTACAAAAATTAAGTTATCTCGGTCATTTTTCTGCAGAGACCAATGAAACTTGGCAGACTAATAGTTCCACAGATGCCACACCTACAGTTGTAATAAAAAATATGTTACCATGGCAACTCACTCTTTTCCAGTCCCCATCAATTTGTTTTTAATATTTTAAAATTTTTCTCTTCAGAAAAATTAAACCCAGGCAAGACTTCTGCCAAACCATTGATATGCCTGCCAGATCTCATGTGTAAATCATTTTTTACAAATATTAAAAAAGAATGTCAAAATTGGCCAGAAAAGCCTTTAGCATTGAGGGGATCTGGAACCCAGTATGTTGCCATGGTAACCAAGTTGTAAAGTTCATATTGTGAAACACAACTAGCAGAGTGTTACTGCAAAAAATCAGAGACTTTCAATACAAATTGGCTGAGATATTACTTTCTTCGTATTTAATCAGAATTCGGTTGAGTATATGACGTCATTACTTTGCTAATTTGCATATTTTAAAAACTTGAATATCTCTGGAAATAAGAGATATTGAAAAACACTGAACGGCATTTTGCTTCTCATAAAGAGTACTTGTTAATATTTTAAACCGGCTACAAAAGAAAATATGCGAATTTGATCATAGTAGCACTTTAATGGCTGGAGCTGGTTGATGTAAATGTGTACCAATGAATTGGTTGTATAATTTAGAGCAGCCTAACAAAATGTGGCTTGGAAGAAGGGGGTGGGGGAAGAAGAACCCATAACTTTACTGTACATGTAGCATCCCATTCAGGGAGCACAATATTTTTATGTCGCTTCATGCCTCAGAAACCAGGATTACCAGTAAGCACTAGCATTGCTGAGCCATCTGGCTTGTCTGATCACTATGACTGGAATGGACTGGACCGGACCATAACGTGCCTAATGGCACCTTACCACTGTATGCAACTATCAATGTGAAGCTGCAGGGGAGGGGGGTGGGGAGGGGGAGGGAGTGGCCAGACATAGGAGGACATATTTTAACTTAGCTGACATTTTCTGGTTAAATGCCCCACCACAGGGCATTAATTTTTTTGTGGACAGTCAAATAAGTCACTAAACTTTAATAAAATGCTATTAGAAAGTCCACTAAAATTAAAAAATGGTCAATGGGCATCCTCTCTTGGCATGGTCAAAATATAAGTAAACTCTGGATGCAAAAGTGAATCAATATTTAGTATGGAAAGATATAGGAAACCAAAAGAATGGGTTACCTTCAACAGCTTGTCGTGGTGTCTCTCGGTGCCCAATTTCAAGACAGTGCCACCAAACAAGTTGAACTGGACTGTCATCTTTGTAGCCATTGCAGCATCCACTACAGCTGCCAGCTCATGAGCAGCGAAGATCCACAGAGGGTTGTTCCTGAAATCCAACACCGAAATAAATCCTTGATCGCAAAGTTTCTTCAATCTCTTTAGAGCCAAGTCTCTCTCTTCATCCACAGAAATGTTGTATTTCGGGGTCATAAAAGGATCCTCTGAGAAAACTTTGCGAAATTTCGCTCTCTTTTCGTGGTTGTCATGATCGAGCAAGTGTGTCATTTGTGCCACGTCGAAGGACGGTTTTCCCCACTCATCCCTCAGTTTCTGTGGATCTAACTGCCATAAGACCGCAGACCTTGAAATGCCACGTCGAGCAAGCTTGTTTTCCAAGCGTTGATATCGTGACTGATTCTTCAAAACCTCACAGCTCGCACGAACGCCCTGAGAGTGAAAACCTTTCCCAACGACAACTTTAGAAAGAGCTCGCTGAAATCCCCTCGCTGCGAAAATACTTGTCGAAAGCATCGTTAAAACGGACAAAATGCAAGCTGACTATAACAAATCCAACCAAATTCCGTCGTCCTTCAATGGTCGTCCATATTCAACATTACCGCAGACAACAGTTTTTGTCAGCGGATGCAGAGAGGTAAACATTTTATGCGCAGTGCGCAGTGAGGATAGCGCTGACGCTAAATGGCGCTAAATGCCCCGACGCTTCGGCAATACTTCAGGGTGGCACGAAGAATTATAAAGGCAGTATTGCCGAAACGTCGGTGCATTTTATACCGCCATTTAGCGTCATTTAGAAACATTAACAATTATTTTTAGCGCATTGTTGTACCCAGTCTTCCTTCATGTGATCATGTTATTTAGGGCGGACCAGCGAGCGTACCACAACACAAGAGACTTATTAGCCTACTGTTTGCGATAAGTGTGTGGGTTCTAACGTTCCCTGCTAACCATAATAGTGAAGATGCAGGAGAAGATCCGAGAAGACTAGAGCATCTTATCAGTACCCTTAGGAAACAAATCTAGACGTGGCTCAAGCTTTGTGTGATCCCTTAGTTACCAAAATCCTAAAAGCAGAATTTATTTTTCTCTTCTCGTGCAACCCCAAACGAGTCTTTGCCGGCAAAGAATATTGGCATATTTCCCAGAACATCCCAAGTGCGACCAAACTCCGAAATTTACACCCCTAAGCGGGACGAGTATCCTCCACACCCCAGGCCCGTAGCCAGGATTTTTGCTGGGGGGAGGGGGTGCGTATGAGCGCTTCCGGCGCAAAATGTTGAGCACTACAGACGCGAGCCCGAAGGGGGGTCTGGGGGTATTATCCCCCAGAAAATTTTGAATAAATGGGTTATCTGAGGCCGCATTTCGTGCGTTTTGAAGACACTTTGTTAGGAAACAAGCCACATAAAGGTGAAGGTTGCAAGGACAATGATTCTGGTACATTTTTAAATTCAAAACGTAGTTTTAGAAACAGAACCTTGTAAACATAATTTACAATTTATTTAACTAACAATGACGGCAGTTCTTTTAAAGGAAGACTGGAAAAAGATAGATATCTTTATTTCGGTGTCAAATGGTAATTACATAAATCAGCCAGAGTCGGTTTGCTGACTATGAACGGCATTAGTTAGAATGTATCGTTAAAATTAACCTAGATTCACACAATTTGGTCAAAAATATCCCACACGAATCTTCAAATGGTGGACCCATTAAATGTAAATAAATGAAGTACAGAAATACCATTTCCCTTTTTTATTTATTTATTTCTTTTTATACTTTTTTCACAAGGAGTGGACTTCCAAGGCTCGTGGGGGGGGGGGGGGGGTGCGGACGCACCCGTCGCACCCCCCCCCTGGCTACGGGCCTGCACCCCCACCCCGATCTTCCGTAAAAATAACGGCCGATGCACTAAGGGACGGACCATTATTTTCCTGGAGGGGGGAGGGGGGTATGAAAATTGTCCTCTACTTTATTTTTTAATTTATGCCCCTCTGCAAACAGTTTTTTTTTCGAAATGCAAACTAATTTTTTTTACACATACCGTGTTTGCAAGGAATTTATTTTGTCTTTTTAGGCCCTGCAAACAATTTTTTTTTCAATATTTTTCGTACCTCACCTCCAGAAAACGATGTGAGCAGCTCAGGAAGTCGAACCAGATGCGGTTCGGCTGCTAACTTCGAGTTGCAAATATGATCATATCACGCCTGGTTTACAAGAATTACACTGGCTGCCAGTTAGACAAAGAATTCATTTTAAAATTTTACTTTGAAATTTTAAGGCTCTCAATGGCATGGCGCCAGCTAATTATATTAGTGATTTAATTAATGTAAGAAAGCACGCATGTTATTCACTGCGCTCGCTTCTATTGCACCCAGCAGGGAAAATGAAGAAGTCTTTTGGTGACAGGTCCTTCAGTGTATCTGCGCCTACACTTTGGAATGCGCTCCCAGCTTGCCTGCGAAATATTAGTTCTATTTTTATTTTTAAATCTCGTCTTAAATTAGCCTTTAGATCTTGTTATTAATATGTATATATTCAATATATGTAATGCGCTTTTTAGTATTTTAATGTTTTAATATTGTATATGTAATGCGCTTTTGATCATTTCCATGCTAAAAGGTGCACTATAAATTATTAAATTATTATTAATTATTATTATAACTCTCAATATACTCTGATGGCACTTGCTGTAATTGGACAGAACAAGGGCGCTTTACGAAATAGGCTTGCTGGTACAGGGCCGGTTATTAATTAGAGGGGCGCTGACAATGCGAGTGCGTATTGGAAGGAGGGCGCTAAACCGAAACATCACAGTTCATCGCCCGATGCAAACTGGAGATACAGTTAGTTTGTGAGAAACCGGCTCAAACCAGAAAAAATTTGAAGGCGCAACTCTGAAAAAAGTTTATTTGTTTTCAAGTCTCTTGAGAGATCGACATCAAAATTTTTCCTCATAATATTAATAAATAATTACATATATAATTAAGTCTTGCGAATTAAAGAAATGATCAATAAGCAAGACTCCACGAAGATAAGAACGCTTTTTCTGTATCTCTTTGGTCACAGAATAATACAAAGAAAATGCAGTTTTAGAACCTTTCAATCACAACCATATTTCACCAGCTAATGAATAAGTGTACCAAACAATTAATCTGTTATTTTGCATGTTAGCTTAATGAACGATTCCCCAGTTCTTCTGACCTGACTTCACGTCAGGCCGTGACTGTGCTCGTGCTATCCTTTGATTGGACAATAAAAATCTGCGAGTGCTTCACCCGAAAAAGGTTTGCCGAAAATGCCTCTTGTGGGTTGGAGAATAACGTTTGTTTGTTTGTTTGCTTGCTTTTGTTGTTGTTGATGTCTTCAAATTGATTCTCAGCAAAAACAGTTATCGTGAAACTGATAAACCTGCATGTCTTACTCACATAGAGTAACTTTTAAGTTATGAACAGTAACATGGGTAAATGGACAGGGGGCGTATTCTTTGGGGCTGATTCTGAAACTAAGCATTATATCTCATCTACACTGGCCATTTTTGTCGCGCAACTCAGTGCATTTTTTTGTAGCACTGAAGTTGCATCAAGTTTCGAACAGGATCGAAACTCCTGCGATATCGCGGCGATTTCATCGCCGCTAGGTTACACGCGTGCAAACTCGCGACGAGTTCATGGCGATTTTATCACTGCGATATCATGCAACTTCGACGCGACAAAAAATTGCATTGAGTTGCGCGACAAAAATCGCCCGTGTAAACGGCCCTTTAGGCGAACCCGGCTAACGTTTTGAGCTTTCACCCTTCGATGAGATTAAATACTTGGCCTGTTAGATAATACCGGCTCTGCAGCTTGTGAGCAAATCAAGGCTAAGAAATAAATCCTGCAGTAAATCCTGTGTTGTCAACACTCTGATAACCTAAACATTTGAGTCCCAAAAGAACATGAATTCACGAACAATCTCAGAATTACACATTGAAACGAGTCTGTTCCCAAATTTTCTTCGTTCTTATTATTGTGTGGAAACGAGATTTACAACTTCTTTTATCCTGACGATTAAAACATATCGTTTCCTTTAAATGGGCTAGCCGTTCCTTGTTCGGCACGGGCACTGATCACAACTTTGCACCCTCAACCTCTCCTTTGTTATCAACTGCGTTATACTTGACCCAGTCTCTTGCAATTGGAGCATTGAGCATTTCCTCAGTGAATCCAAAAGCATCACAGAGTGCAAGCGCCTGCGGTGCCACCTCCCTACACAGGTCAGCGGTCACCTTCCCTACGTTAGCACCAGTCCACGTGGACATCAGCCCCGAGGTAGTAAAGTAGCCAAGATCGTTTTTGATGACTGTCATCTGATAGAGGTGATGAAGTTTCTTCAGAACTGGCTGAAGACCAGGTTCAGCCTTGTCTAGGGCTTTGCCGAAGGACTCACTGATGAGCCTCTCACCATATGCACGTGCAGCTGCCTGGACAAGACCTTGTTCCTGGTACATCCACGTATCAAACCTTCCTTTCTTCCCTGCCCTCATCATCTTCATCCCCAGGGTCATAAAAAGCTCTTTCTCACGTGACTCCAACAGGCTGTGCAGGTACTTCTGGTTGTTCAGGTCTGCCCAGCTGAATGCCCGGTACACAATACTTGGTACATAGCGTGCTGCGACTTGAAGCATCGATGGCTTGAGGGTCATCAACCGTTCTGAAGCGACCTTCTGCATGAGGACTGAGTTGTCGCCTTCGGCTGTCATTGAGGAATGTGAGCCAGCAATGCCACTGCCAAACTTGTTGCATGACAGATAACCTTGTCCGCCACACCTCTCACGGCAGATGGCAGCTGTCTCAGCCACATGCCAGCCAGAAATAGCCTTGATAACACAACACATTGTCACCACATCTGCATGTTCAGACCCATCTGCTGCCTACAAAGAAATTTAAAAGTTGTGAGCTTTGAAATTAAACAACCAAAAATGCCTCACTTGACTCAAATAATCAACCTATGTTTGAATAAGGAACCCCTCCAAAGCAGCATCCCTACCTTTTTGTTGTTTCATTAATTACACAGCAAAATTTTCAACATATAATTACCTGAAAAGCCCAGCGATCTTTGACATAATGCAGTGCAAAGTCAATGGCATAAGTGGCTGCCAGAAGTGGCATGAGCGCATTTTGCTGGAGCTGATACTTGAGAATCGGTGTGTCGGATTTCCCGTCAGGCCCTACAGTCAGGCGAGTGGCTGAGTAGCGGATGGCAATGGCAAGACAGCCCTTAGCTGCACCTGCAAGCAAACAAGGAAACATGTATTCTTAGATTTTTGCTTCTTAGTTAAGATGATGGTAGAAAGTCAATCGTATTGATATTATTTTATTCATTTATGTTATTTGAATATTCAGACTTATGAAAGCTGTTAAGTAGTATCTTCACAAAGCACTGGTATCTTTTCAACATTATGCCAAATTAAATTCAAACCTGGCTTCAGCTGTTTGCTGTTAGTGGTCTGCCCACTCATAGTTAATAGAGGGAAATGGTTAGGAAGCCCGGCACACATCAAAGAAGCAAACAAAGAGGCAAAGATTTAGGTTGGAAGGTCCATGACTGTGCACATCTTTTGTTTTGCGCTCATACACTATGCATGAGTTACGTAATCGCAATGTTTCTTTATCGGTTAGTTGCATGAACACACCTAACCACCTATTGTATTTTGTCAGGTTTTGTGCACGGTCAACCCCCAAAATAGCAAACAAAAACCTATAACAAAGAACTTTGCCGGGCTTCATAACCATTTCCCTTTATTAACTATGGCCCACTCTATAACATTACAAAATCAGCAATTTACTAGGAACCTAACTCATGGTACCTTGAGACATGCTGGCTATACACAGACGGCCAGAGAGAAGTTGATCAGCCACCGTGAGGAAACGCTTCCTAATACTGCCCTGGACATTTGTTGTGTAGGTTCCATCCTCAGCAACATCTGAATACACGTTCAGCAGGTTTTCTCTGGGCACACGGACATTGTCAAAGAAAAACTTGGCATTGTCAACTCCGTTGAGACCCATTTTGTGTCCCATGTCATGAATCTGGACTCCAGGAACTACATTAAGATTCTTGTCTCGAATGGGAACCAGAACACCATGAATACCTGGAATTAAATACAATCCTTTTAATGTGGCTAAATATTATTTAGGCAAACTTAGTCGCAAGACAATGCTGGGCAGCAGTCAGTCGGCTCAGACAACCTGCAGTCGCCGTGTTTCATCTTAAGGGGCATCTTGTAACTTTAAGTGCAGTTGTTTGTTTGCATTCATTTGCAATGGGTCATTTGCTTGCTGTTTGCCTACCTGCAGTGCTTTCAAGAAGCTGGGGTCAAAAACATATTGGCTGGTAAGTATTCCATAGATTCATTCAGTGTGATGGTGGCAACTTGCATGGTTGTCATGGTTACCCCTTTTCTGTCCAAGCAATTGCCCGGCTCCACCAGTCCTAACCTACCTGCTCCCAAGCTAGTCTATTGGCAACGAGTTCAATTTTGGATCTTGGGGAGGAGGAGTGAAGGGACAAGGTCTCCTTTATCCTGAAAATTATCACGGAAAAGGGGTAAAAAGGTTATAATGCCGCCCACTCTTATTAGAGCAAGCACATTCACATCCCTTCACAAGTCTAAACCATCAGTTATTAATGTTCAAGCATTATGTGTACCATACCCCTGTACCCCCTCTCAAGTTACAAAAACCTATTAAAAAGACATTGATTGTACCTTGATTGACACCATCAATGTAAAGCTGAGAGAACACAATGATATGATGCGCATGACAAGCGCCATTTGTAATCCAGTATTTCTGTGCTAGAGGGTTCGGAGTATTGACAATGAACTCCTTGGTTTCCTTGTCGTATGTGGCTGTTGTTTCCATCTGGACGGCATTATTACCATAGCCAAGTTCAGTCAGACCAAAGCACCCCACATCCTCAAGTGTGTCAATACCCTAAGTTTGTGAACACATACAAAAAGAGAATTTTACAATCTACGCAGAGCAATTATGTTTCACTGTACATTTTGTCTTATGTTCCCCGGAGATATTGCACCAAATTTGTTTTCTTCATTTTAAGACAATTATATATCACAAACATGACATTAAATTACTCAACTTTTTTCTTTTATACAATTTTGCGTTCATGCACACATTTTAACGAGCACTTGCACTTGAATCTAGGTGTCGTGTGGTTAAATAAAGTATTGTCTTGTCTTGTCATGGTTACTTTTAATGGTGCCACACTAAAGGGGAATCTTTGTTTACAACATTTGCCTCATTAGCATTATAAGCACCTCAGTTTCTGATCAAGCTACAAAATTATCAATTATGAATATTGAAAGAATACCACACAATTAACTTTCACTATAAATTTGAGCCTGATGTATTAAATACTTTTTCTGTGATGCGAGTTTGAAAAATCTAAGTTTTTAAAAAATGTATGGGCTCATTAGTGCTTGTGCCAGCCAGAACTGATTTTGAAGTATTTGAATCACGGTCCGAAATTGTGCCTTCCTGGTCACCAATACAACTAAATATTGAGAGCAAAACCAGAATTTTACAACTGTTTACCAGCAGGCGACTTGTAATTGCACTGCTATTTGCTTTGTTAAATGCATTGAGGGAGACATCGATTGGGATTAAAATTCAGCGCCGTTCTACAACAATTGACTAATTTTCTGTTCTGGTGAAATAAAACTAAAGTAAATTTCCCCTTAGTGTACCTCCCAAACAGCTGCGATCAACAAAAGGTTTATTTGAATATTTTGTAATGTGATGATGCTACCATTCTGAGTTTGGGCTACCTGTGCTCCTTAAAAACATTTTTTGCTGCTTTCAAATAGTTGTAAAGCAGTTGTTTTGTTAGATTTTCGTGCTTTTCACTAAACATTTTTTTCCTATCTTGGTTGAATAAATTTTTTTATCTCGTGTTTGTAAAATTATAGCTCTGCACTACTAAATTAATGAAAGCCAACAGCACTTATGCAACAGACCATAATTATATACATCTAAATAATGGTTTTGATACAGGGGTCAGAAAGATTTCTGTACATCTCCATACCCTTCACACATGAATGATAGTCTTGAAAAACTAAGGACCGAGTTCTGCTTACATGTAAATCTTGCCTAATTAGATATGCAAAAAATAACAATTTGTGATGTATATGAAAATTTGCGGCTAAAGGCTCCAGAATTGCGAACCATGCATGGTCCCATGACCATTCCATTGACTTTAACAACGCCTGAGCCGTAATCGACAAAGGCAGCTTCCGAATAAGAAAAACACTAGAATCGTGGCATTCCATGGTCACTCCAAATGCTGACAACAATTCCTGCCCACTCCCTGGGCAATACAACATTCTTTTTACACACATTCATAATTTACATAGTCCATTCTTTTTTATTCTTACTCATTTATATTCATATTTCGTCATTCTTTTTTACCTGTTGAAGACTGTAGATCAAACAGTCGAAAGCTCGTACTTTTTAAATATTTTTAGCCAGAGATCGTCTTTAAAATTTTTAATATGAAAATTTGTCTTGCCAAACACAACTGTACATGTACAGTGGTAATTTTGCCAGTACATAATCAAATATTTGGGCTTAAATTGCTGAGTTCAAAACGATTCCAATATCACAATATCCCAACTCCTTGTTACGGGCCAACAAGAAAATCACATATTGTTTACCTTTAATAGTTTGTCGTGGTGTCTTTGTGTCCCCAGTTTCAAGACAGTGCCACCAAACAAGTTGAACTGGACTGTCATCTTTGTAGCCATTGCAGCATCCACTATAGCTGCGAGCTCGTGGGCAGCGAAGATCCACAGAGGGTTGTTCCTGAAATCCAACACTGAAATAAATCCTTGATCGCAAAGTTTCTTTAATCTCTTCAGAGCCAAGTCTCTTTCTTCATCCAAAGTGATGTTGTACTTCGGCGTCATGAGAGGATCCTCTGATAAAATCTTCCGAAACTTCGCTCTCTTCTCCTGGTTGTCATGATCGAGCAAGTGTATCATTTGCGCCACGTCGAAGGAAGGTTTTCCCCACTCATCTCGAAGTCTTTGTGGATCTAATCGAGCTGCGGAACACGAAAATGGACGAATTGACTGACCCTTCAACACCTCACTGCTCGACCGAATGCTCCGAGAGTTTAAGGTTTTTCCAACAGCAACTTTAGAAAATGCTCGTGGCAATCCCCTCACTGCGTTAATTCTTGTATAAAACATGTTTTAAACGGACAAAATATAAGCTTTTACCTAGAAAGACGGAGAGTCCATAGTCCAATCGAGGATTCCCTCCGTCATTGCAGTCTCCAGTTTTTGTCAGCGGATTTCCTACTTCGTCTTCAGTCTCTCTCGTACCGGACCCCGTACCGTCGCAAACTGCAAAACATCGTGAAGGGACAAAGTTTGAGTATTTTGCCATGTTTGGGCTTCCGATGGAGATTCAGTCCTATAGCCTTGATCACATAATGTCTCCGCCCTCTCACAAAGAGAGAGAGAGAGAAAAAAATTTTTTTCTCATTATGCACCAGTCAATTGAAACCCCACCCCTTGAGTCCTGGGGAAGGGTAGGGGATTTGACATTGACCCTGGTCAAAGGGCATCAATATCCCTACCCCCTGAGGCTGAAGTTCAGATCAAACGCCCCAACGTCTGGGGTAAGAAAGGTAAGAAATTTTAGTGCCAGGTATATTTTTGGGTAAAAAATTTCAGGCTTGTGTAATTTTTTTGGGTTTGCAATTAAATGAAGCGCTCTGTCGGACCCCCCATTATGTATACCTCGAGTACCCCCCTGGGATTATCCCCTACCCTCCCCGGGACCCAAAGGGTGGGGGTTTCAATTGACTAGTGCATTAGCCTGACCCTCAAATCAACCATTTTAAAATCCTTTGTTAAAAGATAGTTTACAATGATTAATTCACGCTAGATTTAAATTTCCATTGGTAAGATCTAGCCAATCAAATTATGACTGTCCCCAGCAAGAGCCACCTATTCCTCATGCAAAGACCCTGCTGGCTAAGGGGTCACCCACTACCTCTCGGAACGAGTTACTTCACTGGTTCTTAAAACAAATAGATAACAGGTCATAACAATGCTCCTATCCCTGAATAACAATAGAGGTGGTGTTTACAGCGGGCGAATGAAAATAGAGACCTGTTCCAGAGAGATAGTGTCTTACTGTGGCTAAGAGGAACAGGTGACTCTTGGGATGAGAATGATACTTTCTCTGCACAAGAATTAAGCCCACAGCTCACTCTGTATTATGCAGTCTGCTCATGCATGTTTCAATGTTTTGTGTATTCACACATTATAATTCAAGTTTTGTTAAAATATATTTATTTGTGTTTTGGGGATGCGCTACTATGGCATAACAAACATACATACAAACATACTTTATTCAAGATACAATAGTACAATAATAAGAAAATAAGAAAGACTTAAAAATATGAAAAGGCATCTTGAAAAGGAAGTGCGGAGGTTAGCCCTATATAAAACTCCCTTAAAAAAATTAAAAGGAAAAAAAATAAAAATAAACCATAATTAAATATTCATATGTGATTTAAGCTTAGATTTAAAAAGCTGAAGGCTTTCAGCCTCTACAATGTCCCTAGGTAATGAATTCCAGTGTTTGACTATCCTAATAAAAAAGGAATTTTTATAACAGTTAAGTCTGGCTGGCTTGACATAAAGATACTTTTGTACTGTCACACATAACCTTGCTCACCGCCAGTCATCCATAGTGGTGAGAGCGTCCAATCAGTATCTGGAACGTCATGGGTTGAACTCCTGTTGGGAGCTCAGAAATTCATTTTCTAAGTAATTTCGAGTTGAGAACGCTTTTTCATTAATTTCATGCAAGTGCCATATAATTCCACATTTATCATTCAGACATGTCAGACATATGGCATGTGTCACACATAAGAACCTAACTGGAAGGCCACGAGTTTGATTCCTGTTGGAGGCTCAGAAATTTTATTTTCCGAGTAATTTGGATTTGAGAACTCTTCATTTCTATATGTCATCCACTCGTCAATAATTTTTATCTGTCACACAATCACAAATTATTCACATCTCGGCCGTTGGAGAATCCTACAATTAAAAATGGTTGTTGCAGGGAAAATTAAATAAGAGCGAACAAGTATGGATCAAGATAGCTCACTAGGAAGTCAAGATGGCATCAAAATCAATTACAAGCTTAAATAATGGACAGAATTTACTGAAGCAAATTTGTCACGTATTGTGAAATAGTTTGAGTTTTGAAATACTTGAGTTGGAACATTATTTTATTTTAAGTAAAACTTGCGTCACATATCTTTTATCTTCACTACGTTAACTTTTGAAGATTTTTTGCTGTAGACTTTCTAAAGGAAAGTCTATTTTTGTTGCTACGGGATTGCGTGAAAAAAGTTCAATTCGGCATATTTATAAATTGTAGATTTCGCACAAGGCAAAATTACAATTTTTTGTTCTGTGCACAACTTTACCCTATTCTGAAGTCTTTAGCCACATTTAGCCTACATTTTATTCGTGGTCTGTAAAATAATCTACATTTTGAAGTGATCGTTACAGATGGCATCAAGGCAGGTAGGGGGTTGCGTTACGGGTAATTCCGTTCAAGCAGGTGCAGAACACAAGCGTTCATTCTTCGCATAAAACTTTGAGTGATAAATTTGCGTTTTACGATTGACTTCCACAAACACGATGGCATCTAGTGGGATTGAGCGGCGGACAACTAATTTTATATACTGGGGCAAACTCATAAATTATAAACATGTACAGTGAAAACGACAAGAAATGTCTGTGAAATTCTACGAAAATGAAACGGACGCCCTAAATACATCACATTTTTGTCGAATTTACAGGTTAAAGGGCAGGTCACAGTATTTTTACTGTTAGTCGTCACTCGTGTCGAAGTCGGAAAAGGTGGTAAAATCCCGTTAGAATATATACAGAGGTCATTCAAAAGACCCCGGGCAAAATTACGGACAAAACGTTCGGCATTTATTCGATCTTTCCATCACTGCCATGAAATTTTTATACTGCTCTACAGCTAAGCCTCCCTGAGCTTACCTGTCTTTTCCGAAAATACTCCCCTCTTGACTGTCGAAGCCCCAACCACCTCATCCTTCTTGAGTTCCGCCATTTTAGGCAATGTAAAAATCAAACCACTTCGATGTACAAAATACAATCACGCGTTTCCTTGCGCAATCTTTCTCCCACCTGGAGATCGCGTGACGGATATACAACAGATGATCATATATGTACGCATGCAATGCGTGCAGACGGCTTATCATCGATGGGCCAATTCGCACTGGCGGACAAATTTTGTAACAATTGGTAGATTTCATCACTTGTGTGTCACTTGTTACAGAAAACAAGTGCGAATACGTTTTTTGAGACCTAGAACTTGTCAAACAATTCAGGAAAACAAAGAAGCAGTTGTCTTATGATTGGTCTGCGTTGCACGCGCGATACATTTTGTCAAACAATCGCAAAAACAAGTGCGAACGACTTGTCGGACAAGTGCAAATTTTGTCAAAACGGACAAATCTTCAAAGGGGCCGATGTCTTGCCTCAAGGCAGGACAAGTCATGACAAGTCGCATTCCAACACCCCTCATAATACCAGATAACAATACGTTGTTGATTGCCTATTGTGTCTGGCCTGGATTGTACTAAAAAACAACACGCGAAATTTTTCCGCGATAGGCGGCAAAACATGTTTACGTGCTGAGGTGAGGTCGTGGAAGGATGGTAATACCGGGGTTGGAACAAATGAATGCGGAGGGAACCAGTTTGTGCCGATAAATGGAGGGGAAAAGAAATAGTTTACTTGCCACATTTTCCCCGCAGGTCAGCACAAAAACATCACTACACGCGCACTTAAAATACAAATCGTTTTAAAATCTTTCACCACGTGGACCTGCCTGATTATTTGATTTTTGCACAAGACGACCGTGCCGAGAAATGTACCAGGACGCCAGAAGCACGTGCAGAGCTATTGTAATAATAATTACACCTTTTGTTTTCTTCAAAATGTCTCTGAGGGCCAATTCGCACTAGTGGACAAATTTTGTAACAATTGGTAGATTGCATCATTAATGTGTCACTTGTTACAGGAAACAAGTGCGAATACGTTTTTTGAGACCTAGAACTTGCCAAACAACTCAGGAAAACTGTAAAAAACGTATTCAAACGACACTTTCGTAGATAAAGACTCTATTCAAAGACAAAACTCCAGAATACAATTCAAGAACAACGACTTCGCATCAGTTTTGCATTCGTTCCTTTCAGTTCAGTGTTCGAGGGAGGTCAAATCGTGTAAGTCACGTGACAAGCTCGGTCCCAGTTTTCAACAAAAACAAAGAAGCAGTTGTCTTATGATTGGTCCGCGTTGCACGCGCGATACATTTTGTCAAACAATCGCAAAAACAAGTGCGAACGATTTGTTGGACAAAAGCAAATTTTGTCAAAACGGACAAATCTTCAAAGGGGCCGATGTCCTGCCTCAAGGCAGGACAAGTCATGACAAGTCGCATTCCAACGCCCCTCGTAATGCCAGATAACAAAACGTTGTTGATTGGCTATTGTGTTTGGTCTGGATTGTACTAAAAAACAACACGCGAAATTTTTCCACGATAGGCGGCAAAACACGTTTGTGTGCCGAGGTGAGGTCTTGAAGGATGGTAATACCGGGGTTGGAACAAAGGAATGCGAAGGGAACCTGTTTGTGCCGATAAATAGAGCGGAAAAGAAATAGTTTTCTGGCAACATTTTCCCTGCACGAGCACAAAAAACTTCAGTACACGCGCACTTCAAATGTAAATTGTTTTAAAATTTTTCACCACGTGGATCTGCCTGATTATTTGATGTTTGCACAAGACGACCGTGCCGAGAAATGGACAAGGATGCCAGAAGCACGTGCAGAGCTATTGTAATAATAATTACACCTTTTGATTTCTTCAAAATGTCTCTGACTTGTCGCGACAATTTTGTTTTTGTCAAAAATGTTATGACATTTAAAACTTGTCCGCTAGTGCGAATCGGCCCAATAGGCCATTTCCGAGTTGCCCTTTGCCTCGTTTTCAAAAAGAGTCTACGTGCAAAACAAATCAAATGAAAATGAGTTTGATTTGCATGAAAATGGACGTGCAGGGGAAACTCATTTTCATATGAATGGTTTCGCACGTAGACTCGTTTTGACGCAGAGGCAAAAGGTAAATCGGAAATGGCCCATTGAAACGAAATATTTGAAATTGACGACCGGTTAAAATTATTTAAAATTGGTCATTGAAAGTTCTAGCACGTCGGAATCTGGATAAACCATGCCAAAACTAGCCTGAATCGCAGACGTCTTCTCTGCACGAATTCTGTTAACATTGTATGAGTTTATAATCCCAACGACAATTCTCCAATTCACAGCATGGCACAGCAGCAAAAATAGATGCAAAAATATTGCAGAATCTTAGAGGGAGTTTCACAAAAAATGGCTGTATTATATATTCAAAAAGTTCTGCGAAGCACAACTTTGGAAGTTTGAGAAGGCTTTCTAGCATTTTATTGTGTTCACAAAACTACCAGATACTTTTTAACGGTTCGCACGATGGAACGTCGGCTAGGCACTCTGATTCAGCAAGCATTGGTGAAGCTTCCCACAGAAATTTGGGTTCGTGGCTTGTTTCGTCTTCGAACGTCAAGTATAGAAACTTTCAGTATCTAATGTTAGAGTTGAAATTAGATGATTTTAATATTTCCGCTCTTCTGCTCCAACGGTTTTCATGAAACTTGGTTATGGTATGTATTAAGTCAATATAAGCTGATTACACAAATTTAACGAAAAACTATCAGCAAAATTTTTACTGGATGCGATTTTGTTTAAAAAGTGGGTTCCAATTAAACGCCAATATCATTAAAAATATTTTTCTTCTGTAAAATCGACTCTCGTATTATTATTACCGAATGATAGGTGCGCATTTTCCCAAAGTTTCATAGCCATCGCGTCAAAGCCTAAAAAGTTATAACCCAAAGCTTGTCATCGCCAAGTGCGCCCGCAATAACTACGGAGTCACCTAACAATCTTTAACTCCGTTTTATTATTCCACTATTGCGCCATTTTACCATATTAGGCCAAAAGAACGCGCAAAATATGCCACGTTATTACACTGAGCGACAAAATGGCCGAACCAAACTTTATTTCATAAGTGGAGTAATAAATCCCTTATTCGATGGTTTGACATGTGCGAGCGGATATTTCACTCACTGCTTGTATTTTTAGTCAACTCGAAAAATATCCTCGCGTGTTATCGAGTGCATTTACCTATCCATTTACTTTGACTTTTTGCAGATAGATGAGATCACTTTCAATTTTTATGTGCTCCTATGAATCATTTAGGTATAATTACCAGTATTACGATATCTTCCGAATTATTGACTTTCTTTTCCTATATATTATCGAATCAATTTAGTAACCCAAGTGTGGAGTCAATACGGGCTAACTACTAAATGAATTTTCGATTATTGCTCATTGTTTTAATTCAAAACCAATCCGAATGGGTAATTAGCTTTAAACCGGACCGCTTAAAAAAAGTCCTAAGCATTCGTTCCAAAGGGACCGATCGTATAAGAGAGGTGATTAGTTTACAATTTAAAATAAACTCAAATTAACATGGAGAGTTTGTTCCATTTTAATGTCAGTATTCTCGTCTTCCGCTTCTTTCTCGCCGTCATTTTCATTCGGTGCACTAGTTTTTATTTTCTTCAAATTAAAATCCGTGTGGAGCAAACGCGATCGAAAACCGCGAGTGGACTGGAATGGTATGAGGTTCCCTTCGAGACCAAACTTCTCGCGGCTAGTACGGCCACTCGCTCTACGCGGATTTGAGAGACTGGAAAACAGAGACTGCTACCACTCTACAACCAACCTCTCTTATTTCTTTAAACTGAATTATTGTATTTTTCATGGGAAATTACTACTTAGTTTCAATCACTCAGTGGAGGTTTTAATTACTTTTTTTTTTACCAACACAAATTTGACACAAATTAAAGTTTGTCTAACACAAATTAACAACTTAAACACTCTTGTTCTTTGGCCATTTCAATTTAACGAGAAATAAAATGCAAACAGCGGCAACAAACATAACACATGAACTATGCATGGTTTGAAAAAATAATCTAAAATTTTGACGTTTCGCATGCGTGCTGTAGCATGCGAAACGTCAAGTAAAGTCTAGATTATTTTTTCAAACCATGCATAGTTCATGTTTTATGTTTGTTGCCGCTGTTTGCATTCTATCTCTCGACAAATTAATAAATTAAAAGTTAACTATGGTCATAGTATACGTAATATAATTATAAGAGAGTTTTTGAGCAAACAACGCAATTTAACAAAAAGGGGGGGGGGGGGGGGGGTTAGTCGCAGCTTCTCTTCACCATTTAACTATGAAACTATAGCTTCCCAGTAGTAGCAGGGATACAGCTAGACGTGGAGAAGCTTGTAAGTTCTTTTAGTGGCAATAGCTCTTTTGGTGTACGGCTTAAGAATAAGTTTGCAGATTGAGTAGAAGACAGCACTCTATGATTTTATCAATAATAAATCATTCGAAACCTCTAGTGTGTCATGACAGACGCGGATTTTTTGAATTTAAACTTTGCCGGCGAGTAAAAGTCTTTTAAATGTGCAAATTTGAATTAACGCCTTCTATCTTTTTGTTAAAGCACTCTTTTAGAATTCCGCTTTCAGTTTGTCATGACACGCTGCAGTATTCCTAGTTTACCTCTGCAGTGCCAGCTCATGAAGTTCTTAATCTGTGCTGAATTCTTGGACACAAAATTGTAGGATAAGTCCAAACTTAGATGCTTCCGAAGGTGTTCCGATTAAAACACGAGCGCCAAGGGAGGTAATTATAGTAATTACGTATACATTCCACGCTTTAATGTTGAGATCAGAAAAGAACATAGCCTGCGAACGCAGACGTATTTCCGGCTGTCGCTTGTCTCCGCCGAAAACTTAGTTTTCGGCGGAGACAAGCGGCAGCCGGAAATACGTCTGCGTTCGCAGGCTAAAAAGAACAATGCTGAGCAGAATGCTCTCGGTTTTACAAAGAAAAAACTATAACCAAAATGCACTGTAAAATAAACTGATTTCGTAAACGAGACAAAACCTGTTACAGCAGATTTTGAAATGCAAAGAAATGTTTAGTGTCTACGACTTGAATCTGTTGCTGTTCTGTTGAATGGGGCCACTGCACTGACATTTTTCTTGGCGTCACAGGGTCAGTGCTACACGTGAATACTTCAAATAACGCGCAAATTTTATTCAGTCATGAATATTCCGTACACTTGTCGATTTCAGTCGTTTCGCTTCGTGCATAGGCTTTGAATAAATGCATAATGACTTAACTCCGTTTTATATTTCCACTTTTAAATTGTGCCATTTTATACCATATCAGGTCAAAAGAACGCGCAAAATACGCCACGTTATTACACTGTAGAACAGGGCAAAAATACGGACTGAAAGCTGAGCGACAAAATGGCGGAACCAAACTTTATTTTATTAGTGGAATAATAAATCCCCTTATTCGATGATTTTACATATAAAACGAGCGGACATTTCGCTCATTGCTCGTATTTTTCGTCGCCCGTTCGGCGCGGGGCTCGGAAACATATAATGCAACTCGCAAAATATCCGCGCGTATTATATGTTAAACCATCAAATAAGGTGTATTTACCTACCCATTTACTTTTCCTTTTTGCAGATAAATGAGATCACTTTCAATTTTGTTGTGCTCCTATGAATCATTTAGGTATAATTACCAGTATTACGGTATCTTCCGAATTATTGACTTTCTTTTCCTATATATTATCGAATCAATTTAGTAGCCCAAGTGTGGAGTCAATACGGGCTAACTACTAAATGAATTTTCGATTATTGCTCATTGTTTCAATTCAAAATAATCCGAATAGGTAATTAGTTTTAAACCAAACTAATAAAAATGTCCTTATTATTCGTTCCGAAAGGACCGATCATATATTAAAGAGAGGTGATTAGTTTACAAATTAAAACAAACTCAAATTAGCATGGACAGTTTGTTTCATTTTAATGTCAGTGTCCTCGTCTCAGTCCACTTTGAAGGTCCGCTTTTTTCTCGCCGTCATCTTCATTCGGTGCACTAGTCTCTATTTTCTTCAAATTAAAATCCGTGTGGAGCGAACGCGATCGAAAACCGCGAGTGGACTCGAGTGGTATGAGGTTCCCTTGGAGACCGAACTTCTCTCGGCTCGTACGGCCGTTCGCTCTACGCGGATTTGAGGGACTGGAAAACAGAGACTGCCCCGCACTCTTCAACCTATCTCTCTTATTTTCTTTGAAACTGAATTGTTGTATTTTTCATGAGAAATTACTACTTAGTTTCAATCACTCATGCCAAATTTGACACAAATTAAAGATTCTCTAACACAAATTAACAAATTAAAAGTTCACTATCATAGGGTCATAGTGTACCTAATATATTATAAGAGAGTTTTGCGCAAACAACTCCTTCGTTTCAATCACTCAGTGGAAGTTTTGATTACTTAATCATGTTTTATTTTTACCAAATTTGTCAAACACAAATTTGACACAAATTAAAGTTTGTCTAACACAAATTAACAAATTAAAAGTTTACTTTGGTCATAGTATACCCAATATAATTATAAGAGAATTTTTGAGCAAACAACGCAATTTAATATAACTTGTGTTAGTCGTAGCTTCTCTTCATCATTTAGCTATAGCTTCTCAGTAGTAGCACTGATACAGCTAGACGTGGAGAAGCTTGTAAGTTCTTTTGTGGCAAAAGTTCCTTTCGAGCACAACTTAACGTGAACATAAGTTTTCAGAAAGCAACAGGCACGCTTTCTATTTTCCTGCAACCTACCGCGTTTACACCGTTTGTTTTTAGTAGTTTTAACCTCCGCTCGTTACGAAACATCTGGGTCTCCAACGTTCTAGCCTAGGACTAGATTTTTCTTTGCAAATTTTCTTGAAATTCAAACAATTTTTGTGTTTGGTCTGCGAGTAGCAAGGAGCATTTTTTAGTCGAATTTGCCGAAACCCCTTGTAGTATACTCCCTATTTAGCTTATTCTTTCAAATGCAACGTTTTTGTTAAGATGAGAGAACTACGTGAGCATTGAATAACTCGTAGCTGTTCACTTTCTCTACAGGTATTGGCTAAACATGGGATACCTGATCGTTTTCAGCATCGTATTGACCAGCACACTGTGCTATACGACCGCTTACAACCCGGCCGAATGTGACTTCGGTGAAACATACTACAACGTATTTAAAATTGGTCAGCACAAGTGCGATTGTCATGCGAAAAGCGCAGGCCAATTAAAGTTCGCTGAAGGGAAAGTTCTAGTGTGTGATGGTCACGAGTGGAAAGCTCTACAGTATGAAGGGGAATACGGTTCGAGAAATAACCCTGGTATTTCATGCGAGGACATCATGGCTAAGACAAAACAAGCGACTAACGGTGTTTACTGGATCACGTTGGGCGGTAAGTTTTGTACCAGCTGACGATTTTTTAGATACAGCCTTTCTTTATTTTTTTTTCCAGTTTGGAGTAAGCTCACTAGAAATATTGCAGTTATCATTCTTTACTAAATACTAACTCGTTTTTCTTCTCTAAAATATGCAGCCTGCTCCAGGCGTTCGGTTAGCTGAAGAGCAGTGCGATAAACGGCGAGTGAAATGCCCTACTCGCCATTTCTTCCACTCGCCTTTCGTCGCGCTTATCCAGCCGCTACCAAACTGACCGAACGCCCGGAACAAGCTATAAAATATGAGAGAAGAAAAATTAAAGCTACCAAAATCCATTTCTGAAGGCGTGGCACAAGTTTAGTTTTTTCGTTAAACAGAACTAATGTAGACTAATGCCCTATTCACACCAAAGCTTAAACGTGTTTAAATGTTGTTTAGTTAAACACAGTTTAAAAATTGTTTTCTTCATGGAAGTTGCTGACTGATGTTTATCGACTTCAAATTTGGCTCAATGAAAGCACAAGTTAGAGCATACTTGAACCCTATGTAAAATTTAGTCCGTCAGTTGTCTGTTGCTGATTTTCATTTTCTTAAACCTGGTTTAACTAAACATGTTTTGTTGGTGTGAATCAGGTATAAGATTCCAGATTTTACTGATGTAATAAGCGACAACCCGGCTATAAAGAGCCACGTTCCAAATAATACAATTTCTTGATCATAACTAGCTAGCAAATTAACAATCAGCTGTGAAAATTTTTAATGGAGCCCCCCTACACCCTAATGGACAGCAGAATACTATTCTTGGTTCCACAAGAACTGGCACGGATATCTGGGGATATCTTCCGTTTGTTGAGCCATAAGATTCGCGGAAGCACTTAAAAATATATGCAGGTAGCGAGAAGTAGAATTTTGACCAGCAGCTTGAAACATTGTATTGAAATGATACCTGGTTTGTTCTTTTTCCTTTCTTTTTCAACAGACAGCAGAAAAACCTTTCAGGTTTATTGTGACATGGGTGCCGGAGGTTTGTATCAGATGCAGGTTTATAAACAAAATCAGATGCAGATCTCTAAGCTTTTACGCAAACTATTGAAACCTTGAATAGCCTGGCGATACTATATTTATGAGAGGCGCCATCCTAACTCAATCCTTTACAATATACATGTGAAAATGTTTTGAGATTTTAAAGTACAACGGACTAGTTTTCCTGTATTTAGTCACGGGCTAAAAGGAACCCAATAAACTGCATTGGAACGCTAATTTACGGGATTTATGGGATGCTACAAACCAATTGCTTTCAATAATATTGTTATTGATATGATTAAGAAACCAATTAAATGACTTTGCAATGTAAACTAGTCGTAGCCTTATTTAAGAAAAAGATCTCTCAGTTTATTAATCTGCCCGTAGGTTTTAACACTCTAAAAAACTGAGTAAATTTTTGTTAGGACCATTTTGGGTGCCCAGTTGTTTATTGTTCTTCCTTTCTGTTAAACCTTGTAGCCGTCAATGTTCCAGATCCAGTTGCGTTCTATCCTTTGAACAGCGAGTTTGGAACACGGGAAATAAAGAATCGACAACCACAGGGTACCCCTGTTGGTGTCAGTCTAGCAGCGGGTCCCGATGGTAAGGCCGGTGGCT
This sequence comes from Meandrina meandrites, assembly GCA_963693305.1. NCBI lineage: Eukaryota > Metazoa > Cnidaria > Anthozoa > Scleractinia > Meandrinidae > Meandrina > Meandrina meandrites. The sequence goes on from OY855909.1 coordinate 2,455,586, forward strand.
CGTACCAGTTCGCAGGAAATGCCAACAGTTACATCGAGTTCCCGAACAATGGCGGCTTGGACACGCAACACTCCATCACACTGCTATGTTGGATCTATCTTCAGAATTCAGCCGGTCCTTTGTTCAATTACAAAGCAAATGGCTGGGGCGTTCATATGTGGATAGTGGCACCAGAAAAGCTGTACATCCGTTTTAGGCGCAGAGATTACCACATGCCACCACATTTGCTTACTGCTCAGCGTCTACCGCTAAACCAGTGGTATCACGTTGGTGCGTCCTATGATTACACGACTGGTATTGCAAGCCTATGGTTGAACGGGCAACTAGTCGTGCAGCAGAATCTTGGAGCCGGCATGACACTTGCTACCCAAGAAAACGTCAGAATGGGTGTAAAAGGTGGTGATGCCCGGTATTTTAAGGGACGAATTTCCGCCATGCAGGTTTATAACGTCGCTTTGACTGCGGAGCAAATAAGTGCAGTGTTAAACGCTGGCAAAGGTAAATAGTCTGAACCTTTTCCAAAGCGTGAAATCTGACATCATTCAGTATTTCTTTAAATTCACCAGCCAGTGTTTCCCTTTCGCCATTTTATTTTGGCAATTTAATCAAATTGCACAGAAAGTGTTATAAACCATAAAGTCAAAATGTGATCAGTGACACGCTCGTAAAAACAAAATGTTAGAATGACAAGCGTGAAAAACTTTGAAACGTTTGGTATTAAAGGGAGGGAAACTTGAAAATGATTGCGGGTAAGCGTGGGAAACTGAATATGAAGCAGTTAGCAAGCGCGGGAAAACATGCATTAGAATGGCAAGCGCGGGAAACTGAATATGAAGCGGTTAGCAAGGGTGGGAAAATATGAAATAGGTGTAGAACCGCCAGAGTTCAATAAATGAAAAACGTATTTAATCTTTTTTGTCCGTTATAACACATGTCTGGCACTCGCACTAGAATACATTATCTATTCTTTTATACACGCGAAACAATAGCTCTTGGCTAAGGACTACATTCCCTCTGCGATAATTCGTAACTACATTCTCTCGCTCGACACTACAATAGGTTGCAAGCGCGGAAAAACATGTAACTCAGATGCGGAGCGAGGAAAATAACACAGTGTCAGGCTTTTTATTTTATTGATAGGAAAGACACAATCCTTGTTGTGACTAAGTAGATGACTGCTGCAAGTATTTTGTACTTTTAAAGAACATGTTATTCATTTTAAGATATTTTTTTTTTTTTTTTTATTAATGCAGTTCGATTACAGACAACAATACAATACATTACTACCTTAATGACGACACAAATAAATAATTTGTACAATACTACGATAATAATCCACAAGGGTCCTTAAGTCTAACAATAACACTTTTACATTACTTACATTACAATATACACTACATTACGATTACATTACATTTCATTAGAATTTAGAATTTATACGGCTACAATAATAATCCACTAGAATCCCAAAGTCTAACAATAACACTCTTACATTACTTACATTACAATAAAACACTACACTACGATTACATTACATTTCATTTGAATTCTAATTTAGCATACCATACAAAATACGATCTAATATTTATAATTATGAAATATTTTTCCACTTATCAAAAAAAGTGACTAGTTTTCCTCTTTTTTTGGCTATTTGGTACTCCAACGACTTAAGGTGATCAATTTTGGCAAGAAAAAGAGCGAATGATGGCTTAATAAGTTTTTTGCGACATTGATAGATAGTCTGTTTACCTACTAAAATAATAGTGTTGAGAATACAATAATTACTCTTTATTTGCCTAGTTGATGGAATGCCAAATAATATTGCACTATCGTCAAGGTTATCAAAATTATTCCTACAAATAGAGTTCCAATTTAGAATTTGATTCCAAAATGTTGATACAAAAGAACAATGAACAAACAAATGCCGGAGGGATTCGTCATTATTGTCACAGAAACTGCATACTGGAGAAGGTACGAGAGACATCTTGTATAAACTATAATTTGTGGTTAGAATTCTGTGCAGAATTTTGAATTGAACTTCTCTTAGTTTAGTATCCAGTGTACATTGATATGGTATAACGTAGAGATCTTTCCAAATCAAGGTACGATCAAAAAATATTTGGTTCCATTTTGATTGAGCTGAAGGTGATAAAGTGACACGTTCTTTTGTCAGCTGATATATTGCTTTCGAGCTTAGATTTATCAGTTTGTCAAAGTGTTCAAAAACCAAGCGTTTTTTTCTTACCGAGGTATTTAGGGCGTTAGTAGTATTTGTTATCATACGTTTCCATTCAGATGGCAGCGAGTAAAAGATGCTTATTAGTTGAAAGTAATCCGTGCCCGACATGTTAGGAAATGTTTCCTTCATCTTATCATAAGTTAATAATTTACCTTCCTCGGAAATTATATCGACTAAGCGAACTAAGCCAAGATTGTATAGTTTTTGGTCGAAAATGGATTTGCCGTTCTTTAAGATATTTACATTGTTCCAAATAGGCTGCAGTAACACTTCTTCGATCGTACTGGGAGAAAACTTCTGTACCGAGGCAAAATCTGAGAGACATTGATTATAGAAAGGCGGGATGGATTTTGTACACAAAAGTTTAGGATCGAAGTTACAGCACAGTACAAAGACACCACCAACTTTTTTCAAGAAGAATTTCAAAATGTGTTTCCACGAGCTGTGGTATTCTTCCGAAAATTTTTTTAGACATTAGATGCGCTGTGTCATGAAGATAGATTCCAGGTGAGGCATTTTTAAACCACCGTTTTCGATCTCGTTTTTTATAGCCATTCTTTTCACCTTGTCGCGACCGTTCCAAACAAAATCATACAGAATTTTTTTACATTGCTTTAAAGTATCTTTGGAATAGTGAATAATTGAAGCACGATAGGTCAATTTCGGGATAATAAAAGTTTTGAGAATTTGGATTTTGCCAATAATTGTTAGATGTCTCCATTTCCAAAATGTCAGCTGTTTTTTGATCGACTCCAATAAATTATAGAAGTTTAATTTATCCCTTTGCTGTTGATTGTAGGTCCAATGAATACCGAGGATTTTAATAGGAGTTTCGATTTTTGAGATTCCTAATTCGGCTATCGAATTTTTTGGGTCATGTACACCGAGAGAAAGTGCTTCTGTTTTCTCGCTGTTTACCTTTAAACCAGAGCATTGTTCGAATCGATTAAGCGAAACAACCAGGTGTTTGTAGGAGCTCACATCTCGAAGAAAGGTGGTGAGATCGTCCGCAAAGGCACATAATTTTATCTCCTCGTTCTCCACTGCAATACCTTTAATACAGTTATTTTCACGGACGTGAATAGCAAAGATCTCTAAAACCATTAGGAACAGGTATGGTGAAAGTGGGTCACCCTGACGCACACCTCGAGAAATTGGAAAGTACTCCGTCGAGAAACCATCATTCATAATACAGCTCATTAGATTGCAATTAAAACTGGAAGCCCACCTGATAAAAGATGGACCAAAATTAAAGGCTTCTAATGTTTTGGTGAGAAAAGTATGGTTGACTGAGTCGATCATTTTAAGATATTGCGTTTGTGTCTTTTGGTCACTAGGCTGGACCATGGTATTCAAGGCCGTGACTGGTGTCGATAGACGGGTCTTTGACACTTACAACTCACCTCATACTTCTGCTGAGAACGTACTGGCCGCTCTTGACGTCACTAACAAGCACTTAGATCACTACAAGAACAGAATCGTTTTGAACTGGGGTGAATTTGGCCCGTCTGAGGTAATAAAAAATGCATGTTTTAAAGGGTTGTACGGAGATTCAGTGGCTGCTCCGTGCTCTAAAAGTTGTCGAAATTTTTCGGGAAGTATCTCGAACAGAATACCGGCGTCGAGGGCCTTATTACCGGAATATCTTCTGACGAAGCAGATGCGACTATAACGAGGAGTCGGGCTTATAAGCGGGAGGGCTTATAACAAAGATTTTACGTTAGCTCACGGGAAAATTGATGAAGAGTGCTGTAAAGCGTATAGGTTTTCCTCTGTAGTAGAAAGTATAGTCAAGGCTGATATCACAGCCTAAGCAAAGTATTGAGTTTTATTTCAGGGCAAAGCAGTCTTTAGGTTAATCCGAACGTTGTGATTTTTTTTCTTGCTCGGGATTTTGTCATACGGACCGTTTCCTTGGAAACACTCATAAGTCGTGTATTCATTTTTGCTTTGGAGAGCCGGCAAATTTAAAATTTGCAGCTAAAATGAGTGCCATGTAATAGACTACTTACTAACCTAGTTTGCTCGAGTCGTACGGGGGAATATTGGCCTTCGGTCGTTTTTGCATGGACCTCGCTTCGCTCTGTCCATATAACGTGCTGCCACGACGTCGCTCAAATTTTCAACAGTACGGCCCTCACGCTCGGTGGGTAAGAGGCTACAATTGACAACATGCGTTTGACATATACATTACGCGCAAATATTTTTGTTATTTTAACAGGCAAGGGTCGCTCTCTACACAGGAGGAAAGCTGGTGAAGGAGCTGAAATTCAGCGCCCATGGATCAGACAAGCTGAACTGGTTCTCGGTTTCCAGACTGTATTACAGCTCGTGGTATAACATTAAATCCCAGCCAGTGAATGTCTTCTCCATCGCAGGATTGAGTGAGCGTCACTTCTTCATCAACAGGAATTACGGTGGCTGCCATGCTGATGCCGGGTGGTTGGCGGTCACCGGATGGCACTGTAACTGGGAGAAGAAGTACCTTCCTCGCAAAAATGTCGTAATATACAGCAAAAAGTCCGGTTACACCAACTGGAACGTTTACAGTAAGTAAAACAACACGCACGATTTATCCCTGCATTTTAGGGATGGACCATTTCTTCACTTTAGCTTGTGCAGATTCACCTTTGGCTAGCTGTTCATGAATTTCTTTCTGCTTTAGCTGTGCAGGATTTTTTGGGTAATTGTCCAACTGCCCCCTCCCAAAAAAAGTAAAAAATAATTGAAATGGTCAACCCTTAAGGGCTATTTACACGGTACGAATTTCTTGCATGCGGCAAGCTTACGTCATGACTACAACACGAATCGCGTAACTTACCACATCCTTACGACAGACGCGCGCGCGTTTAAATCGTCCTAAGTCATGTCGTTGGTCTGTCGTAATATAAGCTTGAGCGTCGGAAGATCTAATCCGGAGGTCGTGGGTTCAAATCCCACCGGGGTCAAGATTTTCCTGATCCATTGGGAACCCTCCCAAAACTCCTTTTAAAGGGTGTATACCCAGGGGGCTTTGGCGTATCGGCTGTATTGCCTACTACCGGCATATGGCGCGTTTATACTGTCAAAATCCAACATCACAAATCGAGAGTAATCATTCCAAAATGACCACCATAGCTCCAATTCAATCAACGAACCTTTTCTAAATCGAATGCCATTTTCTCGTAACAGATGGGTTAATTCGATCAGCTATTTTTCAAATTGACTAGTTTCCTTCTAAATCGAGCAAATTACATCGTTCACATTAAATCGATTAGGTTAATTCGATCAGACACTCTTCAAATTGATTCGATACCTTCCAAATCGACCAGTTTCCTTCTAAATCGATCACCATACCCAAGATGCTTTGCTGGTATACTGTATCCGCCGACAAAACACTACCGCGGGCTCTTCAGTTTACACGTGGAGCGACCGTCAAAGGACAAAGCAGAGGTAAAGTCTGAGTGTAATTATACTTTAATATATTTACCTAGAATATGATTTATTCATGAAAGTGGCGAATAAAGAATAGTGACAGGCCTGCACTGACTCCCTACGTGATGTGGCGTAACTGTACATTACCTTCATATTTTAGCTCTAACGAGCATGTCTTTAAGAGATTTACCTCTTTTGTAAGATATAATGGGAGGATCTTTGAAGATGGAGTTCAGCAAAGGCTGATTTCGTTTTTTCTGAAAATCCAACCGCTAGAGGGGTTGAAAATATAAAAGGGCGCAACGCAAATAATAGACGCAAACAGCGTAGAACAAACTTGGCTTTTAAACGAATTGCAACTAAAAGACAAAATAACGAAAAATTCATCAAGAAAAAAAAATTCTCCAACTTACTGACAACCAAGTCAGCGTGATTTCTAAGGGGCTCAAATTTGTACCGACACCGGTGACAAACATTAACAACATCAAACGCCAACTCTTGCAAGACTTTGAAAAATTCGCAAGACGAATTCGTCTCAAATACATTTTCCACGCAGAAAATAAAGAACCACATCCTTTCCACGTCAAATCTGACTGGGAACCGCCGGTTCAAAACTCAGTTGCCCTAGAAAGCTACTTAGAGAGTGTCAAAATCCAGCTTGCTTAGATCATGCCATCCGGAACTAAAAATAATCTGTCACGCAACGAACATAAAGCTCTTAAAGAGCTTAAAAACAACACTAAAATCGTTATAAAAAAGGCAGATAAAGGTACAGCTACTGTCATCATGAACAAATGTGATAAAATAAACGAAGCTCAGACCCAACTCAACAATAGAGAGCATTACAAACCTCTCGAAGATCCCATGGTAATGGGAACATCACAAAGAGTTAACGAGCTTGTCACACAAATGCATAAAAACAACTTTATTGATGACATGACTAGAAAATGGTTTTCTCAGACAATGACCAATCCGCCAAGAATCCCAATATTCTACACCCTTACAAAGATCCACAAACCAAATCCAGTCGGAAGACCGATAATCTCGGGCTGTGAAGGCCCCACAGAAAGATTATCGTTTTTTGTGGACAAATTACTTCAGCCTATCGCGCAACAACAGAGGTCGTATCTAAAAGATACAACGGACTTCATAAACTTTATAGAGAAGACAAAGGTCTCTCAAAATACTATTCTAGTATCTCTGGATGTAACAAGCTTGTACACAAATATACCGCAAGAGGAGGGTATCAAAACAGCATGCAAAGCATACGAGAAATTTCACAACTATAAACCTCCAATACCGTCCCATTTTTTCTAAAGATATGCTTGGCCTTATCCTTAAGGAAAACTCTTTCCAATTTGTGGAAGGCAATTTCCTCCAGACCCATGGAAACGCAATGGGTACAAAAATGGCAGTTGCATTTGCCAACATCTTCATGGCGGAAATTGAAACTAAAATGATTAGCCAAAGCAAAATAAAGCCGAGAGAATGGAAACGTTACATGGACGACATTTTCTCTCTTTGGGACTCCGATAAACAGGAAATTACCCTGTTCATCGAGCAAGCTAACAATTTCCATGATACAATCAAATTTACGGCTGAGATTTCAGAAAACGAAACAACATTCCTCGACACAGTTATATTTAAAGGGGAGCGATTCAAAAACGAGTCGATCCTTGATACACTCTTATTTTTTTATAAGAACGCGGATTTGGCTGAGCCTGAGGATGTTCTTATTTTGGCCCAAACATTTTCTTAAATTTTGAGGCAAATCTCAGCCTCAACGTTCTTATAAAAATGGTTCTTATAAAAGAAAAAGAGTGTATCCGTACACATTACAAGCCGACTGAAACTTTTCAGTTCACCCATTTTACCTCAAGCCACCCACCGGGCGTGAAAAGAGGTTTTATTAAAGGCGAAGCTCTTAGACTTCTGAGAACAAACTCTTCTAAAGCAGCGTTTGAAGATAGTATCTCAAACTTCAAATCACGCCTCATATCGCGTGGATATCCGGAAAAAATGATGCAGAAAACGCTGTCGGAAGTCAACTTCGACAACAGACAGTCGGCTCTACAACAAAAAACAAAATCAAATAAACAGATCTTGCCTTTTGTCACAACATACCACCCATCGGTGCGTAGTTAAAAATATACTCATGCTTAACTGGGATTTAATACGAAATCAGCCTTTGCTGAACTCCATCTTCAAAGATCCTGATCCTGCCATTATATCTTACAAAAGAGGTAAATCTCTTAAAGACATGCTTGTTAGAGCTAAAATATGAAGGTAATGTACAGTTACACCACATCACGTAGGGAGTCAGTGCAGGCCTGTCACTATTCTTTATTCACGGTCGCTCCACGTGTAAACTGAAGAGCCCGCGGTAGTGTTTTGTCAGCGGATACAGTATACCAGCAAAGCATCTTGGGTATGGTGATCGATTTAGAAGGAAACTGATCGATTTGGAAGGTATCGAATCAATTTGAAGAGTGTCAGATCGAATTAACCTAATCGATTTAATGTGAACGATGTAATTTGCTCGATTTAGAAGGAAACTAGTCAATTTGAAAAATAGCTGATCGAATTAACCCATCTGTTACGAGAAAATGGCATTCGATTTAGAAAAGGTTTGTTGATTGAATTGGAGCTATGGTGGTCATTTTGGAATGATTACTCTCGATTTGTGATGTTGGATTTTGACAGTATAAACGCGCCATACCGGCACACCATAATACTCATAAATATCAATTAATTGCTTAAGAATATGCAGTTGAAGACTTGAATTGCGTCTTTGTTCGGCACAATTTGTACGAGTGTTTTCTCCTAAATTTCTTCACGCATATGCTTTCGCGCTTTTGACGTCTGAACAACTGAATCATTTTAATGTCCCATGCCTCACTTGTTAACGTCTTATTTTTTTCTTGCAGACGATGTCGGAGTCGCGGATGTGCTGGTGGTTTACTTGCGTTGAGGTAACCGAATAGTGTATTGGGAAAGATGTTATGTGTGATAGACATCATGATTAAATACAATAGGCGGAAATACTAGCCAAGCCCAACAGATACATACACCGCGGAGACCATAAGTAACTGGCATATTGCAACAGACGATAGCGTGGGAGCGTAGTTAGCAACTGGAATTTTTATTTTGGAATTCGCGCTTTGGTCATTGGAAGGCCGGAGACCCTCAGTTAGTTGTTGTTTATTTAGCGACAAGGAAAAGCGGACATAAGGATCTGTTATTATATGGCATTCTGGTCCAAGAGGAAAAGTGTTCTGATTGGTTCCTAACTAATCCCAATTTTGCAATACTGACAGCTATGCCGGGTCTAAAAGACTATGCCTGTCTGTCTGTCTGTCTGACTGACTGACTGACTGACAAAGTAACTGCCGTTACTAACTGACTGACTGACTGACCGACTAACTGACTGACAGACTTACTAACTGTCTGTCTGACTGACTAACTGACTGTCTGACTGACTAACTGACTGACTGTATGACTAACTAACTGACTGACTGACTGACTGACTGACTAACTGACTGTCTGACTGACTAACTGACTGTATGACTAACTAACTGTTTGACTGACTAACTGACTGACTGACTGTCTGACTAACTGGCTGTTTGACTGACTGTATGAATGACTAACCGACTGTATGACTGACTAACTGAATGACTGTCTGATTGACTAACTGACTGACTGTATGACTAACTGACTGACTGACTGACTAAATGACTGTATGACTGACTGTATGTATGATTAACTGACTGTCTGACCGACTAACTAACTGTCTGACCGTCTGACTGACTGGCTGACTGAAGAGAAAATTTGCAATTCAAAATGAAGAGACGCTTAAAATTGTGAGGATAATTGTACTAAAGATGATTGAAAAGGACCAGAATAATGATTTTGTTTTCCCTGAGCTAAATTGACAACTAATGCAGTCAGTTGAGGTGGCTTGGCCTGAGGTTTCATTAAGACCGCCTCACAAGAGAAGTCGAAATTAATGAAACACTAGCTGAATTTCCTTCTTATTTAATTTCAGAAACATAACCACAGCTCATTTCCACACCTGACCAGCGGCCAGAGTGAAGAAACCTGATGAGGCAGTAGATTTGATTTTGCTTGCTGTAGTCACAGGGTTGTAGTTGCGGGATTCGGTATCGCTTATACAACGAGAGAAGATTGGTTTACAGTTATTCTTTCTCGTGCTTACTAATCATGTTGTGCCTCATTGACAGAGAGTAAATAAAGCATTTGAAAAACCGGTTTTGAAATTGTAATTATTGACAACATTTAACCATTTAACTCCCCTTATCGCAAACAGAAAAATAATTTTTAAGATGGCTAAAGACTGTTCAGCTCTCTTAACACTGTAACTGAGAAAGAAAACTCGACAGAAGTAATATCAATGCAAAAATGAACAAGGAAAATTAATAATAAAATTATCAGAATTGTGAGCGACAGATTTGAAACATTTAGTTTGCATATTCATGTGTACATTTTGAATAATATGCCCGATTCCCGTAGTGGTTATTAGCTTTTTTGATATACAAGTCATTCAAACTCGGTAGAAAATAAAAAGGTAAATGAAAGATAGTAAAATGTACAAAAAGAAATAATTACATGTAGTAAACTGAATAAAATATTCAAGATGCCGTGAAGTGTCAGTGCAGCGCGCATGTCTTTCAACTTGAAAGAGGTCTGGCGAGCACACTAAAGGCACAATTCTAAATTCTATGATCGGACATTTAATTTCTCTCTAGAGAAATTAAGAAATATTTGTCTTCGTTCTATTTCGAGCTCTAATAAGGTTTTAGTCAGTTTTTTCAAATATAACATCAACTCTTCTTGTAGATCGGTGCTGACCTAAAAGCTGGCACAAAATGAGTTATTTTCAACTATTGGTAACTGTGATCTCACACGAAAATATTTAAAGCTAATGCGGCTCTTGGTTAAGACTGTAGGGGTTACACATCTCCCGCATCGCTTATAAATTAGTTATTTATTTGCTGCAAGAGATGAGGAAACAGTTCAAGGAGAACCATGGAAGCAGTGACCTTGGAGTTTAAAATGTTGTGCAACAAGACGACTTCGGCACCACAATATAATAACTAGGCCGAGAACAAGATGGAATTAAAATGTAGCTGCCATATACAGCACCAACTTACAGTTCAATTTTTACTAAAGTGTCTGAATGTTTGGAAAATTAACTTTCTTCCACAAGTAAGCTTTTAAAACGTAAAACTTCTCCCTATTGTTTGAAACAGAAAAACAAGAAAAAGCAAAACATGGGACTCCTGGAAAGAACGATGTCATAAGAAAAGAATTCAAAACTAATTATAAATGTGGTACGTGTAATTTGTCCATATCCCCCACATTGATGTATTTTGAGGTGATATGCTTCTGTTTTGATGTAATTGGTTACTTATTAGCAGAGACATAAAACAGTTTGAGAACAGAGTAAAAATCCCTGGTCTACGAATTGAAGATAACTAGCTGGGTCTGTCTCCTGCCAGTTGATATTTTTAAATGTTATTTTTCTTCAATCATTGCGGGTTTCCACTGCAAGAGCGTGAAAACTAGCGTTAAATGCGCATGTCCGCTGATGATAAATGAGACGTTTTCTTTTAATTACAACACATAAAGATAATAAGCCGATTTTTATTTTTATACACCAAAATGTGGCTTTTGGACTGATTTGTTACAATATTGTGACAAAATCCTTCTAAAGCTCATCAGGATTCCCAAACCCATAATTAAATAATATTTCAGGTAGGGAGCGTACTTCAGTAATTATTACTTTGCTTCAGTGTGACATGACAAATAAACATAAAACTTAATGTAATGAGAACAACGGCACTACAATTTGGAGTATATTACGGTATAAACCTGCAAATGAACAAATTTTAGCCTCTTCTTATGACAATTAAAAGTGTTCTTTCCATAATTGAATTTGGATAGTTGTCAAGAACTTGTTTGCAGTCAGACTAACTGGTTTTGTGCTCAAGGCATCCTTCCTGTTGTTAACATTTTTTGGTGAAACTGCCTTGTATCTTGGCAGCTAAAAGCTGACAGATGATAAATTTAAATGACAATCTATAGATTCTTGTTTCAATAAACGTCCCACAGCATGGTGAAAACCTTTCATTCAACCATCCTTGTCGAAGACTTCGGTGTCAAAAAGAGAGCTCGCGGTAAGTTTTAGTTCCTCATATAGTCTCGATGAATCTTCGGCTACAGAGACAAAACGTTCACGTTTAGACGCCAAATACACGCAGAAATTTTTTTATTTTCAAGATCTATTTCCGCTGATTTTCTCTTTTGAAACATAATAATCTTTACTGCCTGATGAATTCACAAAGGAAGGGTTTTTGGTGATAAAATCCGGATACACTCAGTCATTGCCACACCTTCATATTTCTACATCAGCCAACTTTCACTCGTCCAAAATTGTACGCTGCATTCTGACAGGCTTAGACTAGGCTTCTACACTTGGCCAAGACTCGTTCCACTTTTCAGGCACACTGCTAGATTTCTACACTTTTAAATTTGTATTTAACGCTACAATTTGTACACTGATAAACTGGCCTACGAAAATCGTGTAAAATTGGCCGGTTAAATTTTTCGGTAAAACTTTTCCGATGCTGTTTACGAATCGCTTACTAAACAAAGAAATTAACGAAATTATCAATTCCAAAAATGAGAGTTTTATAAGAGTTTTATTTTTGCGGGTTTAACAGTCTGTGTGAGCTTTAATCGGTGCGAAAAGACGAAAGTAACGAAAAATAACATAAGTGAATGTTTATAAAACACACGATGAAAAAACAAACTAAAAGTGTGTGGCATTAGTCTTTATTAAGAGACTGTCAGATCCTACGTCTTGTAGTCATGAATGATCGAAGTTTTGGGCTCAATGCGAGTGCAAATTTCGTCGCTTTGGCTAATTTTAATAATATCAATTACCGTTCTTTCTTTCCTGTTTTTTTTTTCAATTTGGTTTAACCAAAACTTATTCGTGATCACTGTTGCTCACTGTTAAATTTGAGTGGCTCTGATGGTTTATTTGGACGAGTTTTTGGTCGTCCGTTTTCAGTATCGGAGAAACACTTAGCTCCGGCGAGCGTCAATTTGCCGGTTTCAACAGTTATTTTGCAGACGGGTGTATAATTCTGAAACTATCTATAGCATTGATCATTTACCCAAAACAGTCCGGTTTCGATTGTGTTCGACGAAGTCAATATCACTGAAATAATTGTCCAGTTTTATTGCGAATTGACGCTTGTCGTACAGATCAGACACACCCAAATTTTGATGCGAATCTGTGATAGGCGACTATAACTGTTGAGTTATTTGTAACGAGCAATGTAACAGTCAGGCTTTATAAAATAATAAAATATCAAAAAGGTAATAATGACCCGGAAAGGAACGAAGATGCATGCTTAAGACCGGGATGAATTGGGGCAGTGAATGACGAACTCGAGAAATTTAGCCGGTTCGCATTTTATGGTGCGCCCGATCCGTGATGTAGCGTTTACGTAGGTGTCGCATTCACAACAAACTGATAAGACATTGAGATTATATTTAATGCCTGGAATTAAAGAATTAGAGCTACTCATAAAATTGAAATAAATACAAGACAACTTTCCGGAACGCCAGTCCTGTGTACCCTGTTTCAAGGCCTCTTTCATGTCACTAGCTGGATTTCTTTACGTGCACAATTTCCGAAAGTCAATCCCTCATTTGCGCATAAACTAATCTATCTCGTTTAAACTAGCCCTCGACATGTTTATTTATAATATTGGTTTCTACCATTAGAGAGTGGTATGCACACCTGAAAACTGGCGTTTAATGTGCATGCTTACTGCAGTAAAACGTTTATTCATCCGAATCGTTCCATTGTAAAGTGTATCACGATTTCCTGTCGGCCATACCAATATTCGAGACAGCGATAATGAAATAATTTTCGGCAGGGAACGCACTTCAGTAATTGGTTCAATTTGTTTCAGTGGCTCCTGTAAACAACATTTTGCCCCCAAAGTGGTAAACGATCAAAAACAGCTTTCAACAAACAGCTAATGGAATTCCATAGCTTAGAGAGTGCATTAAAATTTAAAATACAAATTTTAGCCTGTGTCGTTTCCATACTTTGGAGAGTTGTCGAATTGAACATGTTTTCCCCATAATAACAGCTTTTATTAAACTTAAGGTATCCTGTAGTTAAAATTTTTTGTCGGACTGTATCGTATCTTAGAGATATATCAAAACAACTACTAGGGTAGCTCGCGGTTGGTAAATATCATTGGCAGTCTATTGATTTTACTTTTAATAAAACCCAAACAATAAGGCATTAACATTTCCGCCATTCAACCAATCTTCTCTGATCAGAGACTTCAGTTTCAAAAACGAGCTCAATAAGTCTGATAAATTATCTTCACTGCTTGCCGATCGATTCGCAAAGGAGGTTTAAGGAGTTAAAGAAATTCTTCCATATTTTTTTGCACCGACAAACCCTTTCAGACTTCTTGCTGGCAAGATGCGATAGTGTCACATTTGCTTACTATCAGCCTTTTACACTTCCAAAGTTGAGGACTGGCAGACTTCTACATTTCCACATACTTGTACACCTTAATATGCCATTATCCATATCAATAGAAACTTTCCTTTTTAAATAACCTAATTTGTTTTATTTTCGCAACACTTAGAATATGTAGATTAATTTTCGCTGGTATAATTATCGCGAAAGTGTAGCGCTACGCGAAAATAACGAAACTGCAGTCCATGGCCACGTGAAAATAAAAATCATCTGGAAAACATGAAGTGCGTGTTTTTAGTACTACAGTTTTTTATTCACAGACTGTACGATCGCTCACCATCTAACACTGTTGAGAAGGAATTCGAGTGCGCGTTTTCGACGCTTTCGTTAATGTAGTAACTGTAATTTATTAGCTTTCTTTAATTTTGTTTAATTTTCAAAAACCTGTAACTACATTGTCCTTATTTTTCTCTGACAAACCAACTTAACGCATTGAATATGAACTCGTACCGCTCCACGTTTCTTGGCAGATATTGGTTAACCATGAGATATCTGGCGATATTGTGCATTATCATGACCGGCACGGTGTGCTTTACAATCGCTGGTAATAGCAACCAATGTGCTCCCAAAGTTCGTGAACACAAGTGCGACTGCACTTCCAAGAATGCCGGTGTGTTAAAGCAGGCTGACGGAAAATTGCTCATGTGTGATGGCCAGGAGTATAAAACTCTGCAGTTTGAAGTGCCACTCGGCTCAAAGAGCAACCCAGGTTTTTCGTGTAAAGACATCCTGGACAACGGAGGACAAACGGCTGATGGAGTTTACTATATCACGTTGACTGGTGAGGTTTCTTATCTCCGATCATTTTTCGTGGATGTTTTTCAAGTTATGAGAGAGAGAGAAAATATCATAAAAATGGCTTGTGAGTTTCCTTTCTTTAAGCAGTCAGGTGGTGTTAATTAAAAAAGATCGCCAGTTGCAACTTGAAGTGCTACCAAATTCACAAAGCAAACAAATGAATCGCAGGACAGTCAGTTAAGCTTGTCCATAAACGATTTCAGTAATATTCAACTGTTTTAAGTAACGTTTTTTGTAAATTAGCTTGCACCAGAGTACAATAAACTTATCAGCTTTATCTTTTTGCAAACAGACAGGAGGGATGCATTTCAAGTGTACTGTGACATGGCTGGCGGAGGTTAGCATTAGAACTCAGTACTGATAATGGTATTGCTGTTATCTTAGCTTCAATCATAATCGAGGGAAGTACGAGAAAATTATAACCCAGGGTACGAAGAATAATAGGGAGTTTAAGAAAACCACAACGGCAACGGCAACGGGAACGTCGCTAAACAAAAGGTTTAATGAATAGAACAATGGCTGTGCACGTGCGTTTTAATTCCTGGTACATTTCTTTGCCGTCCTCTGCAAAATGACAACGTGAAATGACCGAATTCTGCGTTGCCTGGAGAACGTGAACCACGACAGCTAACTTTTTAAATTTCTATTTCGAATTTATCGCTGTGTTCCAGATTTAGTTTTGAGATAGTTTTGACAGAGAGAAACAAACTAAATGACTTTCGAGTATCGTGATATTCGTAGCTAAAATATAATTCATTTTTTAATCGACGTTGTCCTCGCCGTCGCCGTCGTGGTTTCTTAAACTCCCTAATGTCCACCAGATCACAACTAATCCGTGAACAAAATAGCAAACAGTAAACGCGTTCCTTCAGGGCCGTCGTAGGCGAACCGAGGCACTTACCTCGGTCAAAATCCTGGAATAATTTTTCATGTTGCTGTAAGAAGTTAATATGAAAGAAGTGTTTTGTTTTCTGATATCACCTAAAAATGGCATTTCCGGGGTCTAGACTTCGAAATTTGACCCCCTTTCTTTAGGGCTTCTCAATTGCCTCGGTTATCAGAAACGTCTGGCTGTGGGCGTGTCCTTAGAAATTGTTGAAAATTGACCGTACTCCGTTTTTAATGCTCTTCACTTAAATTTATATTTGCTAGAATATCTATTTTACAGCATTGTAGCAACTTTCGTAAACTTGTAACTGTACTGGTCCTCTAGTGTAGAAGTTACCATTGTTTTGGGTCTAGTGGCATTGTTCCTGTTGTTTGTTCTATTGTTCTCTAGAAGGGTAGCGAGCAATTCCCGTGAGACCTAGCGAGCGCTACTACTCAGCCCTTATTGTAGAAAACGTTTGATATTCTAACGGTCTGCTTTGCTCCTCTGTTCACTAGGCTGGACCTTGGTTTTCAAGGCAGTTAGCGGAGCAGATAAGAGGGCTTTCGACGCTTACAACTCAGGTGATACATATGCTGAGGGCGAAATGTCCGCTCTTGGTGTTACCAATGAGTACCCGAACGACTACAAAAACAGGATCGTTTTGAAGTGGGGTGACTTCAAAAAGTCTGAGGTAATAAGAATACAATAAAATAATGGCTAAAGTACTTTAGGAGATGCATACTAGTCAGGACTGGGCAAACATAAGTTGAGCCAGTTACTATTGCTTTAGTCTTTGCATCTATAATACGCTGTTGGTCTAACAAAGAGGTCTTTTCCAGTGCTTACCTTGAGTTTGTTTCATAGGGACAATGTCTCGGCTGATTATTGAAAGTTTTCTTTCCTAACTCCCATGTTACACTGCCAAATGCCGCCAAATATACAAATAAGTTTGAGGAAAAGGTTCTACAGAGCAATATAGAAAAAGTATTTCGAAGAAGAAGTGCAGGATTACAAGAATGGAAGTGGATTACAGTTCATCAAATTTGATTTTGTGACAGGATGTCCCGGGGGGGGGGGGGGGGGGGGGCGGGGGGGACTCCTATATGAAATGGACGGGGATGCTCGTCGTCTCGGTTAGGGGTGTAAATTTCGGATTTTGGTCTCGCTTAGGGTGCTCTGGGCAAAATGTCATTATTTTTAGCCGTCAAGGTCTCGTTTAGGGTTGCAAGCGAAGAAATAACAAAAAAGAAAGAATTTTGATTCGTTATAGTTACTCTTTTAGGGGTCTGCATAACGTTCGGCCACACCCAGATTGGTCTCTTTTAGGGGTTAAATTCAAAATTTCCGACGAGCATCCCCGTCCATTTCATATGGGAGTCCCCCCCGGGCAGGATGTCAAGAAATCAAAATTGATATTCTGGTGAAACTATGAATCTTTTAATTATATATTTGTTTACTCCACTTTTGATGTTTTCTTCATTCTATTGCAAGATAATAAAGCAAATTTATAGCAAACTCTGGCCCTACTTAACGGCGACAATTTTAGGGCTCCCGGGCTCCAGTCAACGTCTCCACCATATGGGTCCCCGAGTAATATCTGGAATTTCATTTACTCTGTTTACTACAAGCGAGCGAAATGAATGTTTGATTTTGACAGGCAAGGGTTGTCCTTTATGAAGGAACGACTGCGGTCAAGGAGCTGCAATTCAACGCCCAGGGATCAGACAAGCTGAATTGGTTCTTAGTCGACAAGCTGACTAAAAGTCCCTGGGATAACGTGAAATCCGAGCCACGGAACGCCTTTTCGATCGCAGGATTGAGCGATCGCAACTTCTTCATCAACAGAAACTACGGAGGCTGTCCTGCCGATGCCGGCTGGATGGGGATCACTGGACCACACTGTGACTGGGAGAAGCGGTTCCTGCCTGATCGACCAAACGGTAACGTCGTGTTGTACAGCAAGCTGTCCACTTACACCAAGTGGAGCGAGTACGGTGAGTAGAACAATACTAATGAGAATCGTTCAGCAAGTTACAGACCCGGGGGAGGGATACTCCCCATAAAGGCTCCGCCCAAAGGGGGAACCTTTTTTTTTTAAGCTGCAGGTATACGTCGTGTCTTTCGTGCGTGCACGTGGGTGCGACCCGCTTACGCAATTAGAATTAGCAATCAAACAAGTTTGCGTGCACGTGACATTCTGTTTGGAACAAGTTTTTTGATTTTATGATGAGTTTGTAAGTTAGTTCGCGAAGTTCGCGAAGAAAGTGTCGAATTTTCAGAGAATTTCTAAGCGAAACGTAGAACGAAACATAGAGTGGGCTTAGAGGCGCATGGCTTATAGATGTACGTTAACTAAGAAACTCTGATGTGAGAAAACCACGAACTGGGTTAGTTGCGAAATTTACAGTATATCAAAGGTATTTTTCCATTCACGAGTTGACAATGAATTATAGGAAAGGGCAAAGGGAAATGATATTTTAAGAAGTTTATTCATGTAAAGAGATGCGGCATTTCTTCTGTAGGCTTTGGAAAGGGGGTACCTTTTATTTACGCACCGTATACGAAAGTTTTGTTTCATTTTACGGCGTTTTTCTTGAGATAGTTCTTTGCACTGTACAAACATCATTTCTCGTTTTACTGTTTGGTAATAATATCCTACACTTGTAAAAAGTCCTTTTCCTTTTACACCATAGACAACGTCGGAGTTGCAGATGTGCTGGCTGTTTACTTGCGTTGAGGTGAGAAATAGATTCAAAATTTTATAATTAATCGGAGAAAAAAAGCAGCACCCTGATGATAGACGGTGGTAGGGAGTGTTGTTGGTGGGGTGGGAGGGGATATTGTATCTTTTATTTCAAAGTGTTCCTATGAGATTTGGCGTTCTTTATTAAGTTATTGCCGATCACGTTTGAAGGTAATAGGCTAGTAAAACCTCCTTGAAACTTCCCAATTTAGAAAAACCAAAACCAAACTGCTGCTACTAAAAATTGTTACATATTGAGCGGTTTTACTGTAGATTAGTGAAAGTAGAGGTGCCTTCTTAAGTGATGAGCTAGTAATAAGAAATTTTAATTTGCTGTGAGATCAGTTAACTGTTGAATCAGTGATGAAGTTTCAGGGCCAAATCACTTTAAGGTCACATTAATTAGAAAAAACATTTGACACATAAAGAAATTCCCTTCTTATTTAATTCCAGAAACAGAACCACAGCTGGTATGCGCACCTGACCAGTGGCCAGAGTGAAGAAACCTGATGAGGCAGTAGATTTAATTTTGCTTGCTGTAGTTGCGGGATTCGGTATCGCTTATAAACCAAGATAAGAAGAGGATAGTCGTCTTTTGTCCTCGCTTATGCTTAGTAATTATTTTGTGCCTCACAATCAGTGACATAAAAATAAAGCATTGGAAAAAATGTGGTGCAATCAGTCCTTTATATATCGGTTTGGTCTCAACAATAAGGTACATACATATCATTTTTGTCTAAAGCCTTCAGAACGCCGGTCAGAAACCTGACGTATTACTCTAGACCCCAGGCTTTTCCTCCTCTCTTGGGCGAGCTCGAGGCTCACATAAGGGCCTGGGAACGGGTTGGCCTCATTCGTTGACGTCACAAAATTTCTCGCCAAATCGGTAAGCGGGAAGGGAACGCCTGGGTACTAGGCTGCTGACGTACAGTTTGTCCCACCCGGCAAAAAAAAAAAAAAAAATCGGTTCTCGGTGTCGGAGCCTCAAAATCGCCCCCGATTATGTGCCTGACAATCAGCCGTATAAAGAAAATGAAGCATTGAAAACAAATTTTGTGATATTTTTTGTATATATTTTGACTCGACTATCAAGCCGTTCGTGTTACATGTAAGTTTTACGTGAAACGTTAATTTGAAGACAAAGGTGCAAATATGTACAGGAATGTCAGTTATGACCTCCCTCGCAATGCCGTTGCATTGAGTGTGATGTCACAGTACAAAACGGCCTTTTACCATTTTGTTTTGTGATGAGTCTTCTTTGTACAGAATGATAATTGATTTTATATATCAGGTAAAATTTTTTATTTTGGAAGTTATTTCATGCGTTTATGTATAAACCTTCCCGGCCGATTAGTAACCCTTACAGTTGTGGCGTATTCTCGTAGTTTTTTCTCGTCAATATAGCTTAATTACAGAAACATTTTAACGTTCACGTTTTGACGGGTTACACCGTAAATCACAGGCAGCTTGAGGTTTGAAGCTGGTAGACTCTCGGTCCCTTCTTAAGTAAAAACCCTTGATTGTTCAGCGAGTAAACAAAGTCGTCAAAGCTACGAATCTGCAGTCGTAGGTCCTATAAAGAGAGCAAAACAAAGGATTACTTCTTACACTGTTAGACTGTAGATGAAATCCTAATGTGTGACCATTCAAATGAAAGCTATTGCGCAGTACTTTCATGTGGTACTGTTAATTATGCTTTACAAAGTGATTTTAACTTTTAAGTCTGTGGATAAAACCCTAGTGTGTGACCATTCAAATGAAAGCTATTGAGCAGTACTTTCATGTGGTAATGTTTATTATGCTTTACAAGGTGGTTCTAACTTTTAAGTCTGTGGATAAAACCCTAGTGTGTGACCATTCAAATGAAAGCTATTGAGCAGTACTTTTATGTGGTACTGTTTATTATGCTGTATAAGATGGTTCTAACTTTTAAGTCTGTAGATGAAACCCCAGTGCGTGACCATTCAAATGAAAGCTATTGAGCAGTACTTTCATGTGGTACTGTTAATTATGCTTTACAACGTGATTTTAACTTTTAAGTCTGTGGATTAAAGGGACAGTTTCACGGTTCGGCGCATGTCCATATTATATATTCGCCTGTGCACGCTTTATTGCAAGGCCCGCTTTTTCATTGTTTATGAACCAGTCGGAAGCGAGTTGCCTAATTTCGCATGCAAATAGCCATGAAATCATCAACCGTGGAATAAATCCTACGGGCCAAAACTAAATTCAACGGTCCACTAAGCTTGTAAAATCCACTAAAATCTTCTCACAATTTTGGTCATCCGTCATTTTGGTACGTCTAATCATAGTATGTGATTACTGAACTACATGTGAGTGGGGTTTACTAAGCGATAACATTGATAAAAAGCGAAAAAAGTATTTTGATTTATGGACATGCGCCGAACCGTGAAACTGTCCCTTTAACCCAAACCCTAGTGTGTGTGACCATTCGAATGAAAGCTGTTGAGCAGTAGGTTCACGTGGTACTGTGTATTATGCTATAGTAAGATTCTTAAAATTTGTTTTTGTTTCCAACACATTGACGTCAAGAGATGGAATTTTCGCCGCAAACTCAACCCATTTCCTTGACAAGTTTTGAGGGCAAAATAGCAAAACTTTATTCGTTCGTAAGGCTTTTTAAACTTTGGAACCGTGCATTTCAAACGGTAAATGTTGTAAACTTCCGAAATTTTTCAAATTTTGCTCAATATGAACTTTAAGCCTCGAAACCAGCTAAAGGACAATACCAATTCTGTATTTGCCCTCAATTCGTTCCGTACACATCACTGCAAAACGTTTTGTTTTATAATGCTCATAAGCACCTACTCCCCCCCCCCACACACACACCCTGTCCACGGATAAAAACCCCTCCCCCCAGTTATAAGTCCATACTTAATAGTGCGTATTTCTGAAGTACTTCACAGACCGAAATTTGGGTAATGAGCATTGGCAAACTTTGGGAATTAAGGACAAGTGCTTATTTACCTTCGCTATTCTCCTCATTTGTTCAATAGTGAAAAGCGAATTGTATTCCCTTTCTGATACGCGACTCAGCTCAGCAACAAAGCGTTTGGACTGAAACAAAAAAAAAGAAGGTAAAATCATTTTACTTGCATTGCAACACACCTTGCTTTTTTGTGATAATATCAAGACTTACTTGCGCTCTGGAACTCATTCCGGAGCCATGCTGCGACCGCTGGAAATCCAGGTTACCAAAATCGTCACTGAAGGTATCCAGCAAACTGTATTTCATAATCTCCACCACGTCCTGAGCATCTTGTTGGCTGGCCTTCTCGCGCATCTCCAACCGTGCTCGAGCCTACAAGAACAAATAAAACAACCACATGAAATGATATATTGCTTCAGGAATATTCTACCTCTTTTATGAAGAATTTCCCTGAAAATCTTCCCAATATTTTTAATATAACTGGACCGCTGGTAACAGACTCTCCAATCAGGGCTTGCTTAAAACGAAGGCGCAAGTCGAACTTGCGTAAAGACTTGCGTTCGGTGGGCAAACGGGCTCGCAAGTTTACTTGCAAGTGCACGAAATGCAATTTGCTTGTTCAAGTGCCGTTTTGGGGTGTCTATTCTGATATCAACAATTCTCAACCAACTATCGAAACTGAACCCAAGTGGCCGAGAAGTTAAACTCGTGACTGCCCCCCCCCACCTTCACTAACGAATGTAAATTTTGGTTTCACTTAGGCTAAGGGTGCTCAAGACACAGTGGCAAATATTTTTAGCCGTCAAGGTCTTGTTTATTTTACGAAGAAATAAAGAAATACTGTTATACTGAGTTGGCAGTCTACAGCGATCAAGTATGAAATATGGTATCTTTTAGGGGTAAAAAAAAAAAACTGTAAATACAATTTTAATGTCCATACGTGGGACGAGGTTACCCTCAATGTCCGAGCCCGAGGCTCATGTATAAGACGTAGGACAGTTTCAGATCGAATTGGAATTTAGCAGTGTTGATTTTTGCGGAGGGAGGAAGACCCGAGAACCCGGAGAAAAACCCTCGGAGCGAGGACGAGAACCAACAACAAACTCAACACACATATGACGCCGGGTCCGGGAATCGAACCCGGGCCACATTGGTGGGAGGCGAGTGCTCTCACCACTGCGCCATCCCCGCTCCCCAAAAAGAGAACAACTCAGGGGTTTAATTCGAATTTTCCAACGAGCATCCCCGCCCCTTTCATATGAAAGTTCCCTCGGGGGAAGTCTGTGTTACAAACACAGCTAGCGGTCAGAATGAAGGGTCGTCCTGATTTTGTGTCATCATTATCGGGCTAACAGAGCTGTCGAGCTAGGTTTTATACCTGAGTGAGTCTTATGAGCGACTCAAGCTGTCTGGTGGTGATGGGAGTACTATCTGCACTGTGGTGCTGGCGTCTCAAATCCAGGTAAAAATTCTGTTATCAAAAACCAACAGCTCGATCAGAAATAGTCACCAATGTAAACGGCTACACAGATACACTACAAAGGTCCTTAGAATTTTAAGCTATGGGCTTGTGGGGTCGTGGGTAAATGAAAAAGGGTCACATACAGAACTCGACATTCTACCCCTAATACCAAGTCAATAAGCACGAATATTTAATGAATGAATACTTCACCTGCAGTACTTCTGCTGCTGCCGGTGTAAGTTTAGGGTTGACGTAAGTTCTAGCGTAACCAACGTACTGCAAAACAATTAGCCATCAAACTGATTTATACGTTTGGACAATCAATTCCACCAGTAGCTTGATACCCTGCGTTGCAGACAAACTAAACACCGGGCTACTGGGGTTTAGTTCGTCTGCAACGCAGCCTAGCGGCTTTAGAGAGGCTTGGAAATAAAACTAGGTGTTCAGTTTGTCCCTTACAACTTACGAGTAGATTCGATCAAACGAATTAAAAAATATCTGTCACATGCACTTGCTCATCTTCAGCAAATAACAGGTGGGAAAATAGGACACAATGTAACATAGTGTAATAAATAATGAAGATAGTATGTTTTTGGTAAAAAAATTAACCATCTTCATTATTTATTAGACATACGTTGCTATCTACACTGCCGATCCCAGCAGTCACATATGAACTTAGTAAATGGTCCGGTTCACCAAGAGTCTCTCGTAGCTCAGTAGTTAGCGCGCCCAACCAGTATCTGGGAGGTTTCTTTGTCCCACTCTCGTGACAAAATGAACATTTCATCTTTATGAATATAACATAGTATTGGCAAGAATTTGCAGAAATTTCCTTGACTAAGGATTGTTTTAGAAAATATAGAAGAGGTTTCCTCTCTGAAACACTGTCTAGGCAAGTTTGAAGATCATAATAAAAAGCAAAACAAACAAAACAAACAAATAAAAAAAAAACAAACAAGCAAGCGAGCAAACAAACAACCCGCAAACAAACACTTTTCTTACAGAAATCTCTCTGGTAGTAGAAACACTAACCTTCCGTAGCAGTGGGCCTGGAATAGCATCAAACTCTTCATTTCGACCAATCTATCAACAAGGAGAACCTAGTTTCTGCACTCACAGTGTCTCTCATGTAATGCATTAAATCATTTAGCGCATTTCGTGTGATATTTGCACAGCAAAATCAACCCCATGCAAATACTTATTTCTATAGTTTCTTGGCCGTTTTAATTTAATTACGCTGAGAATTGAGGATATCGGATCAAAGTAGGATTTTAAAGTCAAAACGCTAAAAGAATATACGCTACACAGAGAATGTTGCCATTTTTCTCAGACAGTCAAATACTAGGCTGTTTCTATGCTCAAGGCATACCGAGGTTAAAACAATCAGCAATATAATATATTATGTAAATTTCTTTTGGAGAAAAGTATTCAACAAACCACAGCAACCCATTTGCAGGTAAGGATGACCTACAGTCAAGACGCGACGATGGAAATACAATATGATTTAGAAATTGACTAGAATTGCTTTAAATTTTCAAAGACTGTTGCTGCAGCATAGATCCTGTCGAGAAACTACTCCTGATCACAGCATCATTTGGTCAAGTTTACGATGTTTTGACTTCATTTATTCAGTACACTTTTCACCAAGTACTCCATGACAGTAAAAGCAAATGTTAGCTTTACAGTTTTCCTTCACAGTGTCTAAACTCTTCATACACACGAAGCCACAGCTTGGCTTTGCATGTCTGATCTATCTGTATAAGAATAGAACTTTACCTTTAGGCGCTCAGAGAGCGGTTTGTCCGCCTCCCACTGTCTTCTCGTCTCGTCCTCGTCACTGCCGCTGTCCTGTACCGGTTATGAAAAGAACGGTTATTGGTGACTGAAGTTTCGACTTCCTGAGCGGTAGTCATCTTCACAGCTAAGTGGAAAGTTTTTTTTCCAGTCGATAATTGTTATAAGTCTCGCCCATGAAATAGATTGATTAGTTTTACTGTGTTGTTATTGACTTTAAAGGAGCTACGTCACTGGAAATTCGCGGATTTTTGGTCTATACTGTTCTGAAATGAGTGGTAGGCAAGTTAACCCAAGAGAAACTGATCTAAATAAAGATATAACCTTAATTTGCAGAGAAAAATCAAACCACGGCTACAAATATCAATTTTTTTGAAGACGCACAGAAGACTTGAAAAGTTTAGCCTCAATATTTCAAGTTGCAATCCATTTCCATCTTACACATCAGCGACCAAAGACGCTTGTTAACTGTTCTTCAGTGCTCTAATGTAGCAATTTTTAATAAAACTAGACTGAATTAGAACTGGAATTTTTAATAAACTAGACCATTGTTTCTAGGTTTCCTCCGACACAAATATATATTTGGGCTGTTCAAAAATCTGTTAAAATACGCGACAAAGCCCCTTTAAGGCTCGTGTAAAGTTCGTCAACAGTAATTGGTTGGTTGTTGTTAGCTGTGATCCGCACTGTCTGAGTCCAGCGAAGTTCTCCAGCCTGGCGACAATTAGCTACTTTACACTGGATTCACCGGTGGAGTTTAATAAACAGTCTCTTATAACTTGGTTTGTGATGTACAATTTACAGCGATGTTGCGCCGCGATACTAATTTGACGGGAAAAACGAACATGGTTTATAACAAACCAAACTTCCGGAACCGAGCAAGTTCGTTTCACTGGTGTGACACTATACGTGGCACACATTTCTTGTTATTCCTGTTTTTAAATTCGGCGGTACATTTTAACACCCTGTCGAAGCCACGTCTCACCGCTTTTGGGAGATTGGACAGTGTAGTTGTGGATTGTTTGCATCTAGTTTTATATCTCCGTACCTCTCTTGAACGCCGTCTTGCAGTCGCTATTCCAAATGCACTGCAAAAAATAAATCAAAAACAAGCAGCGCGTCACTGACTTTGGATACTAATAACAAAAAATAATAATAATAAACAGATATAGGATAAAAGAGGTGGTCCTTTTTACCGGTATACGTCGCAACAGAAGTCGTGGGAACGAAATCAGGAATGGGGAGGGAGAGGGGAAACGGGAGATAAGCGCGAAGCGCTTCTCTTTCGTCTGAAATGTCAGCCGTCTTCTCGTCCTAACCCCCCTTCTCTAACCAAGAGAAGACGGCTGACACTTCAGACTAGCTGCTTTCTCGTTTTCGCACGCAGGCCAACTTTTTTTTTTTACATTACAGACCAACTTGGTATCACACAACGACGCTGAAATTCGAGTGCAAAAATCCCACACTATTTCGGTTAGCGTGAATTTTTCGGCAACAAATAAAACAGCGTTTTTCTAACAGAGTCGAACCTTTATTTGATTCTCTGACCACCGGGCAAACGCTGTAACCGCGTAACTACAAGAGACTAGTGGGAGCCGAGAGCCAGGGCCATACAGTGACGCCAAAATGAGATAAACTTCTCGCACGATGCTGCGATTAATTTTTTTACCGACTTCAATCATCCTACCCATAGTCCAATTACCTCTTTTTCCCAGCGTGTAGGGCCATAACATGTTCAGACAACATAGAATCCATTTCCTGCAGTAAAAAGAAGAATATCTCAAAATTATGACAAAAGCAAGAACTGGCAAGTGAGCGGCATATTTTGCCTTGAAACACACTTTCAAAACTAACCTCGTCTGGCTTGTCCAACAAAATAAAAACCTAAAAATGAAACAAAACATCTCTAAGGTTTGTGTCTAAGTAAAAATTAATCTCAGTCCGATCAGATTATTTGACATTTAGTTGCAAATTCCACAAAAGTAAAATCAAACGGTGTCAAAGTTATTTGATAGATCCAGCTTGCGAAGTCTTAAAGAGTTGGTGGAACTTACAAGGTCAAAGCGTGACAACAAAGCACTTCCCATCCTGCGGAGAGAAAAGCAGTCAAACGTAACCAGAGTTATAAGTTGTTTTCTAACCATAGCAGTTATTTTCTAACCATCTCAACTAGCAGATAGCACACCAACTGCTACAAAATTGGCTGCCATTCACGTGGAACTTCCACATGTGTTGTACGGTGTCCAGGCATGTCATAGATAGTTAATGCAGCAGGATCTTTCTGCGGCAGATGGAAAATCTACCACATGAACCACCGACTTACTTGAGGTTCTCAGACACAGTCTTTGCTTTGTTGTAATGACCACCCACAGGGTTTGCAGCGGCAAGGATGGATGTCCTCGCCGGTAAGCTGAAATAGACAGGTTGATATGAGTCACAAAGCTTCATTAGCACGTCCCCAACTGGTGAAAAGGACAACAGTACAATCATTTTGGGATGCACTTCCACTCACCTGCAAACAACGCCAGCTTTTGCGATGCTTATGCTTTGCTGTTCCTAGAAAAAATGGCAAATTTATTGAAAGGATTAAAAACTCTTCAAAATTAAGGACATCTAAGAAACTCTTTCAGTACGTCCTAAGATCTTTAGCCTTGAGAACCTTTTGGCAGTTTTTGAAATAATTCTCAACTGATAGATTTCAAGATGTCAATCTTACCATTGCTTCCAGTAAAGCTTGATGCTGACTTCCCATTTTGTCAAATTCATCAATGCAACAACACCCTAGGCACAAGAAAAATCAGTGTTCCAGAACTTCAATCTGTTCTCCCAGTGGAAATAGGAAATAATATCATTACCATGTAGTAAAGCGTTCATGTAGGACCATAGATGAGCAATTGATGTGTGAAGAGACCTTAATATTATTTAGTATCAAAGGTCCGCAATGCGTGCAGAAGTAAAGGTAAAATCTGTGCCGAAGACTAGAGGCCAATCCAGCCGGAGCTTATCCCAGTTTCAGTAGCATGAAGCAACTAGGATTATCTCTACTCCTCCCTGGATGGGATGCTAGTCCATCACAACATAATTACTAGAATATAATTACCAGAGGTCATAGGTCCGCAGTACGTGGAGAGAGCAAGATATTTTTTAAAAGTGCATACCTTGGTCCCCTAGAACAAGTGCTCCTGCCTCTAATGAATAATCTCCTGAGGAACCCTCTTTAGACAGTGTCACCTAGAAAGCAAAAAGGGAGGTACATCCACGATACATGGACCCAGTTACTTCACATTAATTTTTTATGACCTCTCTGTACATGGTACCTAATTGATTACCTTAATTATGTTAATGTACAGTCTCTATCCATGGAGTATAAATTAATTCTCCCCTTAATGATTATTACCGTGAGTCCAGAAGTTGACGTTGCATTTCCACAGACGTACACCCCTCTAGGGGCAATGTTTGATACTGCCTGAAGCATCTACATCCAAAACAAATGAAACAGTTTAGCTCTGAGGTTTGAGCGTTGATAACTATAATATGTATAATAAATATAAATATAATAAATATAATATTAATTATTATATGGCTACAATAGTACGCGCGCTCTGATTGGCTGATGGGCGGGCAAGATTTTCTTGTAATGACCGGGCATTATGAAAATTTTTCTTGCCTTAGCTTTTTATAACTTTTTAAGGGTCAAACACTTGTAAACACAGGTCAGTTTGTTTTGTGAAAATTAAAGTGGTTAAATTTGCCCTAGATCTTGGCGTAATGAAGACAAAAATTGCCTTATTGGCAAAGAAACCGTTTCTTCTGGTTTGGATCGCATGACCTCGAATGATCTCTTGCGTGCGCTAACGGATATTGAAAAACGTTTCCCTTTTTTCAGCGCTAAAAAGGCCATATAATAAATAACTTATTAACCTCGTCCGTACGGTCATTACAGGGAAATCTCAGACCTCGGCCTTGTTGTCTTGACCTCGCTATCGCTCAGTCAATACATCAAGGCCTCGGTCTGAGATTTCCCTGTAATGACCTCACTCTCGGTTAATAAGTAGTATATAATAAATATAATATTAATAATAAGTAAAATTACCTGACTTTTTCCTAATCCTGGATCACCAACCACCAGGATGTGTGGATTGCCCCTGATTGGAATACGATTCTATTGAAACACAGGGATGAGGTAATTATTTAGACAAGGTGAAAATTTACAATGTCAAAGTACATCAAATCCTGTTAAAAAATCACCTCCAAAAATTGATCAAGCCCACACATTGTGGTACTTTCAAGACACAAATGACCAACCAACTTATCAACCAACTGACCACAGACCAGCCAAGTGACCAACTGACTGACTGGCCAACTAGCCAACTAACTGACCGACCGACTGACTGACCTACAGACAGACTGACCAACCAACCATCTAAGTGACCGACTCACTGACAACCACCTGACCAACTGACTGACTGACCAACCGGCTGACCAACTGACTGGCCAACCAACCAACTAACTGACCAACTCACTGGCTGACCTACTGACCAACCAACTGGTGACCATTAAGAATTTCAAGTTAACACAATTAAATTTTATACAATGTTAATCAAACCAGGTAACTAGCACACTAGAACTGCACCTTATCATTGAGGTATCTCTGTGTTCCTCCAAACAGTCCCAACACCAGACCTGCTTTCACCATCTACATGTGAAGATGAGTGACACAAGTTTTGAAAGAAAAAGAAAACTATGAAAGATGAAATATTCATCTAGTTGTTGAATGATAAGAGTCATTACAAACGATTAGAATTTTACAAACAAGAATTACCTCATGTCCATAGATGGAAGGACAGAGAGATCTATAAAATAATGCCCAAAGTAGTTAATAAACTGTATCTAATATTAAATAAATCAAGTGCACTAAAATCTATACTGATTTTTTGCCAATTTTGTGAATGACCATCTACAGGTGTAGCTACATCCATGTAATTATGTGCTAAACAAACAATATATATGTAACTTTATTTCAACACGGTAAAAACATCAGGACTTAAAATACATACTTATTTAAAATTACTTAATAATTATTTTACATAATAAATTTAAGTTGCAATTAAGAAAGGATGCGATAATTAATTATAATAAAATGCCTGCTTTCCATGAATGCCGTGTTGTTAATATTTACATTGATTCTAGTCAAAGACGAAACTGCTGCAGCCGGATTTAAAGCTAGTGAGAGTTTGTGCTTGCCGCAGGTTGACAGGTAAACTGTTCCACACCACCGCACCTCTATAGCTAAAACTGTTTTTAAGAAAATTAGTGCGGGGGAGCGGAACAGTTAGTTTACCCGCGGACCCTCTCAGTGAATAGGCACACGTATCGCTTCTACTAGAAAACATTGTCCTAAGGTAGTCAGGTGCAAGACCATTGAGTGATTTATAGACCATGACGGCTGTTTGAAATTTAAATTGGACAGCGAGTTTATTCCAGCCAAGTCTTGCAATAAGATCATCAGCATTGGCATCGTAGGAAGAAGAGGTCAAGACACACGCAGCACGGTTTTGCAGTTTTTGTAGTTTACTTGCCAGAGTTTTATTGCAATTCCCCCAAACGACACTACAATAATCAAAATGGGGTTGTACTAAAGAGTTATAGATAAATAGTAATGTCTTAAATGGAACAAAAGACCTGCTACGCTTTAGGATGCCAATGCCAGATGCAATCTTTTTAGAAATATTTGTAATATGTAGATTCCAAGTTAGGTTCTTATCTATATATACACCGAGGGATTTTGCAAATTCAACTTGCTTTATAGAGTCACCATTTATAGAAAAGGACAAAGGACCACTCAAAGTACTTAACCTTTGCCTTGATCCTAGCAACATAAACTCAGTCTTAGACCTATTAAGAGTGAGTTTATTTGCAATTAACCATTCAGAAACTTTAGTTAACTCGTTATTCATATTTTCTTCTAATAGGGTAACATCGTTACTGGCAAAGGTTAAGTGCGTGTCATCTGCGTACATCCTAGGTTGTGAAATAGAGAGACAGTTGGGCAAGTCGTTTATATAGAGTAAAAAGAGAATATTTCGGAACAAGACTTGAAGTTTCTACCCATTACACTCTATTATCAACAGACCGTTCAAAAACGGCTAGCCGTAAGGCACATTTTCGCGAGAGAGGAAATTGCACAAGGGTAAGGTGCTAATATGAGGAATGTATGCCCTTTTTATTGCTTTAATGCATGATACTTGTATTAAAAATGCAAAAAAAAACTTTTTGTCTCTATAATTGCAGGTACTTTGACTCTTACCCAACTATTAAACGGAACAAGTTGCTTTGTGCCTGAATTTCTTGAATGGCGTACAGTTCCTGTAAAACATAAAGCACGGATCACAAGGAAAACAGACGATAAGTGCCAGATCCAAAAGCCAGAGCCAAGTCACATCCAAAAGCTCTGACTACATTGTCTTAGTTCAAAACAACTGGTAGAAAATATTTTCTTGTCATGGTTTATAACTGAAATAAGTAAAAGTAATAAGAATTTGAATGATGTTACCTTGATTGAGAACTCCATGGCCAGTCCACTTGTTTGTTGATCTCCACTGCTGGATCCACCCTTGTTATTATTTACAGCATTAGCATGAAGGTACAGCAGGAACATACACTTGTCTTTGTTGTACTTGTTGCGACCTAAACAATGTTACAGATCAAAATTTAAATTCAGGTTAATTTTTTTTTAAACCCAGGCTATTTTGTACAACCAAGGTAAAATTTAGGTTTATTATTAGGGTTAGGGTTTGGATTGGAGTCATTAAATTTTTTACAAAATAGTGGTTCACCCAACGTTTCCTATGTGGCAAAGTGAATAAGGGGTTGGACAGCAAATCTGGAGGTTGCTTAATGGTGGGGGGGGGGGGGGGGGATAGTAGCAGATGGTAAGTAGAGGATGGTGGAGGGGGTTCAGAGACAGTGAGGGAGGAGAGGTGTAGTAATTTAATTTTCTACTTATTAAGTAAACCCTAGTATAAAAAAATAAACCAGGAAGAACAAAATGAACCTAAAGCTGCCCTGTAACATACACAATCACATACAGTTGTATGCCCACTTTTCAAATCATGCCTAGAAGCCTGCATACACTGCATAGTTTGAATGCCGGATAATCAGAAGCCACTCTTGATAGCACATACAACATATTGATAGACTTAGATCATATTCTCCAGCAGTTTGATGGCAGATTATACTCACGCTCCTCTGTGCCTGTAATCTTGACAATGCCAGTAATGGTGACCATGTCGCCAGGCACACAACTGTCCACTAAACAAATACAACAACATTAACATAACTTTAATAGACACAGTATACAAGTGCACAGACACAAGTATTGTGTGCTATGACGAGACATTTAAGGCAATTTGACACTGAATTTACACCTGTCAATCTTACCTAGATCAGCTGTCAGTTCACACTCCACAGTTCTTGGAATTCTTCCAGACTCTCTTTGATCATCATCCATGATTTCCTGAACTCTATTGGCAGAACAAACTAAAAATTAACTGACACACTGAGTAAACATCATTTAAGTTTGTATGCTGCATTGTACATGTAACTGATGCTGATATGATAGAATCTTCATTTCTCAAAACCTTAATTTCTCAAACCTCTTGATAACACAAACCAAAAGCCATAGCACTCTCAAATTTGGATGGATTTTAATCTCCCTTAGAGGTTTAATTTGAGAACTGTATTGCATTAGCTTCTGGTAGTTATTCAGTGTAATAAATTAAAGCATCCTACATTAATTCCAGCCTCTCTTAAGTAAACCAACCTAACTGTTTGCCAATCAATGGTCTCTGTCATTGGCGAGCTTCTCTCAGGAGTGAAGGACCTGCCACGGCAATCCACAGAGGAACACTATAATTAAAATTATAGTAAGAAGGTAAATAGAAGGGCAGTTAATACATTAATAAAAGTCAAACATTACAAAACCAAAATAGAGTGACAAAATGCAAGCTTGGAAAACACAGAAGGCACATGAACCAGACATGGTGAAATACAAACCTTGGAGACCTGATCAAGGTTTTTATCAAGTAAACTTACCTTAGTTGGCATTGAGTATTTTCCATCTGCAAGCTGAATTACCTATTGATAAGAAACAAAATGTTTACTGTAAAATAATACAAACAGAGGACTTCATATATTGCATAGCATACACTGGGAGGGGGAAGGTAAGGAGGGAGAGAAACAGGAAAAGAGGGAGAGACAAAAGGAGTGAGAACGGGGGAAAGACAGAAGAGTGCAGAAGAGAGGGAGAGAGGGGGAGTAGGGAGGAAAGGAAGGAGAAGAAAAAGGGGAGAGAGAAGAAGGGAGGGAGGGAGAGGGAGGTAGCCAGAGGAAAGGAGGAAAGGAAGGAGAAAGGAAAGGGGAAGAGAGGGAAGAAAGGAGAGAGGGAGGGAAGGAGGAATAAGGCAGAAGGTGGGAGGAAGAAAGGGATGGGGAAAGAGGTTCAAGGAAGGAAGGGGGGAAGGAATGAGGGGAGGAAGTATGTATGCAGACCTGTAGGGAGGGAGGGAGTATCTTGGGAAAGAGTGAGTGAGGAAGGAAGGAAGGAGGGAGAGAGGAAAGGGGGAAAAGAGGAAAGCAAGAAGGGAAGGAAGAAGGAATACGGCAAGAAGGAGGGAGGAAGGAAAGGGTAGGGAAAGAGGTTCAAGGAAGAATGGAGGGAAGGGGTGAGGTGAGGTGAGGAAGTAGGTACTAGGTAGGTACAAGGTAGGTAGGGAGGAATGGAGGGAGGGAGAGAAGGAAGGAGGGAGGGAGGGAGGGAGGAAGGGAGGGAGGGAGGGAGGGAGGGAACTCTTCACAAAGTACCATAAACTTTACATTCTTGGCTCTCATGTGTCAAGAATGATATTAAACAAATTGTGTGCTTGGCATTCAGTCTTGCTTTACAAGGAATAAAA
Organism: Meandrina meandrites; assembly: GCA_963693305.1. Classification (NCBI taxonomy): domain Eukaryota; kingdom Metazoa; phylum Cnidaria; class Anthozoa; order Scleractinia; family Meandrinidae; genus Meandrina; species Meandrina meandrites. The sequence goes on from OY855909.1 coordinate 2,489,407, forward strand.
TACTGTCTGGAGGAGTATCTTGCTTTATCGACATAGGCTAGACATACACTTGAATGGACAAGGCACATAAACCACACATACCTGTGTTTCACTGCACAGGTTGCAGGAAAAAGCCATCTTTTTCACCAGAGGTTTCACATTGCTCACTCTAATCACTGTCCCATGGATTGCCACAAATTTACCTGCAACCATAACAACATTATCAATAAAACTATTTTTTTTTTAAGTTATGAAACAATTAGCTGATCAAACAAGAGTATAGAGGAACTTCTCATGTATAACAGCTTGAAGCTCAAGGGGTGGTTGCCTATGGGATCGCGATGCTTGACTGTAGCGGATGTGAATGCTGCATGCACTCTGATTTTTAAGCATGAGCGTTTTGCCGTGTTTTTTTTGTCTCTTGTAATGTAGACATATCATATAGCTTAATATATTTGTTGCAGTTATTTTTTTTCTTCAGTTAATTTTTATTCTTCCTTTGTTTTAAACTCATTATCATACATTACCATACCCAAAAACAAAGGAAGAATGAAATTTAACTGAAGAAAAAATAACTGCAACATAGACATAACTGTTAGGAACACCTCCCATGGGTACTTGTGTCCTGTTATCTTATATATTATTGTTATGTTTCCCAATATTAGCCATTAAAAAAGATTGCTCAGTTAAGCAGCTATAAACTACTGTTAAATCACACTCAAGAGACTTGAGGGTAGGGTGGGTGGGTTTTCTTGCTGTATAATGTGTGCTGCCATATTGCTATAACACACACAGCTTTGACAAAGCTAGCAAACTGACAAGTTACTGACAGAGTTAAATATTATTTTTGATCCGAGTATCAAATTCCTAGACTGAAATCATGCAAAACCTGGTATGTACATGTACAGCATATTTTTTTTTCAAAAATGAGTCTACTTTCTAAAATGACTACTTTCATGCACTCACCAAAATAGTTGGATTTGAGGCTTTTCAGTGGAGTGATGGGCTCAAAGTTTGTTATTCTGGTGACAAAGTATTACAGTTGTAATCAGTATCCTGCAGATAAAACTGACAGAGATCATGTGGGGAGAGATGCATTGCATAGTATTTGCTGTACTATACATGTGTACTGTCGTAATGTCATACTGTCGCACAAAACTGCCTAAGAGATCATGCATGTAGCTGTACAGCATGTACATGTAGTTACATTAAAGGTTAAGTCCAATTGACTCCCTACAGAACCAAAATGTACAATTCCATGATAACAGCTCTTTGTGAATAGTAAGAGTTATTTTCATTAGCAACACAATATTCCTTTTCCTTTGGGTTTCTCAAAGCATGTTACAAATTCAATACTACAGTCAGGTACTGACTGGTAATTTAAGTTCTTTGTACTGCCTGGGTTTGACCATTGCTATGTAACTCTGACTGCCCTATACAGATTTATTGATTTGCTCTCCCAACTAGCCAAATAAAATGACCTACCTTGCTTGTATGTATGGCAAGTCAGTCACAGGTGCACCCTGCTGGCTTTCTCCCGTCTCTACAGTCAACAGAACCTACAAAATGTACATGTATCACACATCATGCTATAACACGTTACTTTGTGTCACTGAAGTCAGATTCTCGCAAGATCTCTGAACTTACTTCCAAAATAATCAAGCACCAAAATGTGGGCTACTATTTACCAAAGCAACTTAAAACAGTTCATTTCAAATGCCCTCTTAGAACTAAGTTCAAACTGCAAAATTCTCCTTTAGTCACTAACTGCCAGACATGTTAGTTTCGAGATGCATCAAACAAAATCTCTTAGATGGCAATTTTGGCAGACACAATTTTCAAACATTTGACTGTGCAAATTATCTGTCAGACCATCAGAAGATATTCTTCAATATTTTCATCATTTGACAGTTTGTGCAAAGTCAAATGGGCAGGATGAAAGCTAGTCTTAACAAAATTATTATATTTTATAATATAAAATACCTGGGATACTGCCAGGCCAATACTCTGTAGAATTACTGTTGGTTGATCTCTCAGATCTCCAGCAAGGGATGGAAAATCCTCGGCAAGCTCTACAGTTCAAACAACAGCCATTGGCATTACAAATTTCTATGGGAAATAATTATTGTACAATCTCTGTGTAAGTAGTTTGCTGTTCAGTACCCTAAATTAAACAAGTTACAACAGCAGGTACCTTGATCAGCAGTGAGATCCGTGTAGTCAAACACCACAGCTCCTTTGTTTTCAATCTCATCCTGGAATTATAGTTACATATTTGATAGAAAATTTTCCTCTGTCTATTTGTTTCTATTTTCTTCTGTCTATTGGGATGGTGGGAGGCGCGGTGGCCTAATGGTTAGTGCGCTGGACTCCGGATCGGGCGGTCCGGGTTCGAGCCCTGGCAGGGGCACTGCGTTGTGTTCTTGGGCAAGATACTTTACTCTCATAGTGCCTCTCTCCACCCAGGTGTATAAATGGGTACCGACAAATTTACTGCTGGGGGTAACCCTGCGATGGAGTAGCATCCCATCCAGGGGGGAGTAGCAATACTCCTAGTCGCTTCATGCTATGGAAACCGGGATAAGCTCTGGCCTGATGGATCCCTAGGCTCGTAATACAGACTTTACCTACCTACCTATTGGGATGGTACTGGATGCAGTTAAAAGGGTTGTTATAGGACTTGTCTTGCAAACACTTCATGCATACCTTAGAAAGTTGAGCTGCACGTGATTCCACAAACTTTGCTATGGCTTGAACTTTAGTTCCAAGAGATGATTCTGGGTTATAAACTACAAATGAATCAAAACAAAATAAAGAAAAAACAAACGCATTCAATTATTATTACCAAAATAATTATTTCTACAAACTTGGATGTTTTGTGTTGGGAGTTTAATGTTGGAGATGTCAACTGAATGAATTTACAACAATTTTTAAAAACAACACTGGGGGAAAGGGGGTATTATTTTTTCAAACATAATAGTTTGTGTCCATGGCTGTAGAGCTCTACAAGTGCTGTAACCTGCACGTCCATATACAATGACTTCAGAGCACCTGAAAGTCATGTTTCCAATTATGAAAATCTTGTCTTTGATTATTCAGAGTTACACATACACATATGTTTCGGGTCAAAATAAACTTTAGGTCATTTTTTTTTTCAACCTAGATTATTTTTTTAACCTTGTTTATTTTTTTTATACTAGGTTAATAAGTAGAGAACGTAATCAAAAAACCTCCCCTCCCTCTTTGATGGTGGACCATCCTTACATGTACTTACCATCCCCTACCATCTGCTATTATCCCCCCTAAGTAGTGTCATCTATTTTTTACTTTTTAACTAACATGCACTTCTAGGATTTGAACTCTCAACCTCCAGGTTTGTTGTTCAACCACTTATCCAGTTTGCCACATTCGAAATGTTGGGTGAACCACTATTTTTTAGAAATATAATGACTCCAATCCAAACACTAACCCTAATAATAACCCTAAATCTTACCTAGGTTGAAAAAAATTTAACCCGAATGTAACATAATTATACATGTATACTAAAGCATAGCTGTTACAGCAGTTACACAAAGTTACCTTACCACTGTCAGGAAAGTACAAATTCCATTTCTTGAAAGGACAGGCTGTCAAGCTTGTCTGCACCTGCCGAGGTCTCTGACGTTGTGTTTGAGGTCTTGAACTGCTTTGACCTGATCCCCTTTGACCTAAAATACATTTATGTTATTGAGTGCAAGAATATTGTCCCTACGTCTTCACAGCTTGACTAATAGCATTACTAACAAAACTTTACAACCAAGTGGGAAGGACTTTTAGAAAACCCTCACAGACCTGGTCAGTCCAGAACTTAGAAATTATAATACCAGCAATAAAGTGGAGGGGGACAAGAGTAGGAACCTGGGAGTGGTAGGAGGGGAGAAAGTGGGAGAAGAGAAGGTGGGCAGTGGGATTCCCAAGGAGGGGTCATGAATGGTCCCTCAAAATTTTGCAGTGCTTGCAAAATTAAGTTTCTGCTTGAAATGCTTGCAAAATTTTAGTGTGTGCTTGTTTGCTTGTGCTTGCTTATTCTTACAAGTGCTGGCACGCTCGGTTTTTAGTGCAAGTAGTTTTTTGAATATGCTCGTTGCTCGCAAGGCTAACCCTGCTCCCCCCTCCACAACAAAGCATTATAATTGGTTGATTGTATTTAATAGGTGTCATGGCTGTCTTAGTCATGTGATCAATTTAAATATAACAGTATCTTGTGAAAACTCATTGAGAGCTTGGCCTGATATTGTTCTGGTCAGAATTCTGGTACCAATGATTGAATGGTGATATGTTGGCCTTACGTCCTTATACACCCCGAGGATAAGAGAGTTGTTTCTCACCAGAATGTTGTGAATTCGAAGCATTTCCTCCTTGACCTAGATTAGGGAATAAAAATAGTTAGAGTATGTAGTTTATAGATCAAATTATTTTCAAGTAAAACTCTTTAGGGCAAGATTTCCGCACAGCCCCATATATTAATTGAGGCCCTGCCAGGGTAAATTCCGACAAGCGACATGGGCCAAAAAGTAGCGACAACGCTCAAACAAAATTGCGACAAACGACTGACAAAGCCAAATGTATGTCGCTAAATTTCCGACAGCGTTGTGTAGCCTTGACAAAACGCCGACACGAGACATTTTAAAATTCCGACAAGCGACCTGGGACACCCCCCTGGCAGGGTCTCTTAATTATGTATGCAATTTTCTGACTGACTCGTTCTTTTCATGATTGCTGTTTGTGTATAGTGATAGTATGAAGTAGCTGCATACATAATTAATGTATAGGGCTGTGTGGAAATCTTACCATAATTTCTTGTTTTAGTTAAGTTTAAAATGCGTAATTAAAGTTTGAATTATATGTTTACCTCTTCCAGCCTGCTGCTGGCTGTTGCCTCTCCGCTGTCCGCGGAATCTTTGCCCTCTCCCTCTCCAAAAATTACCTCTTGCTCTCCCAGAACTCATCTTGTACCAAGATGACACAATTTCTCATGCATCTGTGCAATACAAGGATTTTCACAATGATAATAATGTGTGAATTATCGAAATTATTTTGCTAGAAAAAAAACTTTAAATCTGCCGCCATTTTATCTTCAAGGTCACCTAAACCTCAATTCTAAGGCTACGTTTGATTGGTTCATTTTGCGGACGAACCGCAAGACGCAGAGCCAATCAATATCGTTGATCTAACTCGTCACTTGCTTCTCAAAATGGCGGCCGTCGGGAAGCCGCGTGGTGAAAAACGTTCTCGAACACAAGCTAACGAAAGTAATTTTCCCAAAAGGCAAATAGATGAGAACTCTCCAATCGTAAAATCATTTAGGAAACACCAACAAGAGCTCGACTCGAGGCACGACAAGCACGAGCGCTTGGTCAAATGTAGCAGAGATGTGACCATAGCGAGCAAGAGAATTATTTTTCTTCTACAAAGAGTTTCTGGTGCTGATAATCGCGAACAAATCTTAAAAGAAGCAGATGAGAAGTTTCTAGAAGTCAAAGAACTTTTGAAGACGATAGCTTCAGAGTTGGAAGGAGAAGATCCATTCTTGTTCGCCCGAGCTTACTCTCCTGGTTTGCAAGAGTACATCGAAGCATTGTCTTTTTGTCATTTCTTGAAGAACAAGACTTTAGTTTCGTACGAGCAAGTTAAAGCGACGTTGGAATTTTCGAAGGAGGGAGGAAAAGATCTTAATTTAAATCCGTTTGATTATATTCTTGGGATCGCGGATTTGACCGGCGAGTTGATGCGTTTGTGCATAAACAGCGCCGCAAATGGCGACAAGAACACTCCTTTTGAAGTATGTCGTTTTCTTCGCGAGGTTCACGATGCTTTCTTGTCATTTGGGAACGTTTCCAGGGACGTCACATCAAAACTACGGACGCTTAAAGCAAGCATGAACAAAGTAGAAGTTGCCTGTTACACGTTGAAAGTTCGAGGCTCAGAAATTCCCCAGTTTGCGCTAGCTGAAGCATTAGATTCAAATATTACCGAAGACAGAGATAACTGACCCGTTAGCCTGTGGACACCCGTCCCGCTCCCCTCTACACAGGCTATTGAACTGTGTGAATGAAGCATGACAATGCTCGGCAAGTTTGGTGAAGTGATTAATGATATATTTATTGAAAGCAATTGTTCAGAATAAGATAAAAGATAAAAAATTAAAATTATACCGTTTTGTTATTTCTTGTTTTAAGTGTGATCGCTTCTTTTATGGTGATTATGAAATAAAAAGTGAACAATTATTGTGCCCATTTACACCTCACTGAAACTCACAATTTCGAGGTAAAAAACGTCACTCGATTATGGCGAGTGAATAAATTGGAATGCTCCACCTTCAGTTGTGTAAATCAGACAAAAAGAGAAAGTGCTGCATCGCATTTCCAAAGTGAAACACCGAGAAAAGAGAGCTACAACCATGGACACAAGTGTTAGAACATTTTCGTCTCTTTCCCCCTGTCTAATGTCGTTAAAAATATTTTGGTCGATCGATTCAGTTTTCATCTGATCTCCAACATTGAACGGGGCGCGAGGAAAAATTCCCAGACAAAATGTCGGACGGTGTAGCTAGAATTGAAAATGCGACATGCAGCGGAGCATTTCTGTCAAAGGTGTTGGAGGAGTTTGGAAATATAATGCGATTGAACACTATCTCGAGTATTTCACATTTTAATCTTTTCAATCGAAACTAAGGCCATCCCCTTTTTTTCGTTTATTGTCGAACGCGTTTTCTGATTTTGGGTCGGTCGGTCGGAAAAGAAAAAAAAAATTAAAAGGAATCTCGAACCAGGAGGCCCGGTATCTCAGCGTAATATCCGTGGAGCCTGGAAACACACGTGGTTATAAAGTCAACATGGCGGCAATGGAGGAAGGAAAACTCGACGTCGTGGTTAAACTCAAACGAGAACAGCGAAAAAAGCATGAACCACCAAAACTGTATGGCAGAAAATTGCCTATGTTTTGGATTAAAGTGACATTTCTTTGAAATAATGTTTCGTTGCGTTCTGCATAACTTTTTTTTTTGAAAACGCGAAAATCTGGGTCAGTCGGACGACTCTAAACAGAGAAAAAAAAAGGGGATGGCCTAAACTGAGTTAAGTGTAAAGGGAGAAACTGAAAAAAAAAAGAGAAAATCAAAGGCCCATTTTCTCGAACAGCGAAAGCTTGTTATCGGGCCTTAAATTCTCCGTGAAATGTGATTTTGTCACCCCCAGCATTAAATTCCCCGGTTGCCATTTTTACCCCTGCATGATGACACTCATAAGAGTTAAGTCTCTAGCCTAAGGACACAAAGCAGCCGGGCCCCGGCAAGGGTTTGAACCTGGATCGCTTGATCCGCGGGAGTACAGCGCGCTAGCTAAATTAGATCCACCGCACCCCGGGTGAGTAATCCCTACAGTGGACTACACTGGGAGGATCCTCCAGAAAGGAGAACCTTATTCAGGCTTTGGGTATATTATATTCAAAAGGATAGTGATTTCACGAGTTGGAGTATACAAGTGGGTTGGAAAAAACTGTCATTTCGGTATTTAAGATGTAGAAATTCTTCTCTAGGTATGTGAAAAGGGTACCATTTTGTATCGAAAGCATAAGAAAGGTATTTTTCTGGCAAAATGGTTTACAAAAAGGTCATGGTTTGGGTTTCGGGGCGAAGTCTCTCCGTATGAAAAATGTTTTATTACACCCTCCCTCCCCCCCCCCTCCCCCACCCTCGGGCACCGTGTCTCCTTAACACCGTTATATAAATAGAACGATACCTCTTACAATTCACACGAAGAATTTTGTAGGTTAAAAACAATCACGACAGATTTTGACCCCATGTGTGAGCAGTAATAGACGTTTTTCGCTTGGGCGGTTTGTTTTCCCATTACAGACCACGTGAAATTCTCTAGAGAATTTTTCTTTTATCCACATAAAATTTATTCATTCATATACACGCGACTATTTGGAAATTGGAAAGCAAGAATTCTCAAGAGTATCATCACATGGTCTGTAATGGGGCAACAAAACGCCCAAGCGAAAAAGGTCTATTTATCTACAGAGCTGCGTTTTCATATGACGTCACGGCAGTGTTCCAAAACAAAGAAACGGCGGCCATATTGGTGTACCAAGCCATTACTTTGGGAATTAAACTGTGTTTTATGCAAAAACTCATCTTTTGTTTTAGTTAACCAATATGGCTGTTGGTCACGTGAGCGAAAACGCTCTATCAATTATTCGTAGCCTTCTTCCCCAGCGTACGCGCACAAGGAGCCTCATGTCCAAGAAGTCAAACCGCAAATTTTCTGAATTCCGCATGTTTTCAATTTTATTCGCGGTTTTGTTAACTTTATTATGACATTGTTATCTTAAGGCTGCTGTTTGCTTTGCCACTTGTCTTAATTCTGAAATTGAAAAGAAAAAAGATCCAGCTTAATAGAGAGTAAAAAAAAGAGAAGAATAAAGGAATGAAAAAAGACACCGTAGGCTCCATGCATTACCTTACATCTGTTATATCACGAAAACTGCAAGCACATCTGCAACTGCAACATTGGCTGTTAATTATGAAAATATAAAAAAAAGAAAAGATAAGCTTATGCATGTCCTTACTAAAACGCCTGCAACAGGGGGATTTCCCTTGAGTTATTTGATTTACTGTATTTATTTACTGTATTTATTTATTTATTTATTTAATTATTTATTTATTTATTTATTTATTTATGGATTCGTACAAGTACAGGTGCTCAACAATAGGACATAAGTCTCCTACTTGGTTAATACACCCACCATGCCCACAGCCAGCCCCCTAAAAAATATCCCGAAAAAACCCTTCCCTGACCCGACTAAACTAAATTTGACTGTCTAATGTTTTATGATTTCTCTGCAGCACAATATTGGAAGAAAACACAGTTTGGTCGTTTAGCCAGGCGTTTTTTTCAACACTTTTCATCCATATTTCGTTCTTCTCTTTTACCCGTCGAAGACTGTAGATCTAGCAGTCGAAATCTCGTACTTTTAAATATTTTTAGCCAGAGATCGTTTTTAAATTTTTTAATATGTTTAACCCTGGCTACGGTCCTTCAATATTTTTACTTTTCATTCAAAACTGTTATTCATCCTTACTTCGCTTTTTAAATCGTTTAATAAATTCCTCAAAAGCCACGGCGCAATAATTGGGAAATACGACGCTACTTTAAGAGAGTTAAGATCGGCGGTTCATGGTTGAAAACCACCGACGTATCCTTTGCTTGTTTGTTGTCTTTGTGTCGTCTAAATAATCCTAGTTCCTCAGTTCACACCTGCTTCCTTTTACTTTGATAAAGGTGCGCGCGCTTGTCTCGTTATATCCACGCGCTTTGCTTAATTCATTTGACGTGTGCGCTTAGTTCGTAATTTAACGGTTTAGTTTATTTTGCGTTATTTTCCTTATTATTATTTTTTGTAGTAACTGTGCTCACATCGTGGGTGGCTCCTCCTAAAATGTTCTGCAATTGGTATAGGATTTAATGGAGCCGAAACCAATTGTAGAAATACACGCATTTTAGGTATCCTACTGATGAACGGTTACAACAATTAGGTATTTACAGGAGCTACTATTGTGTTCGTGGTCTGTCCCCTTAGAATGCCCGATTCCCTCTATGGCGCGCGCCTGCAGGGAATCATGGTAGATGTATTCATCAAACCATGCACGAGACTATATAGCAACGAAGAATACAACTACCGTGAATCCCTGCAGGCGTGCGCCATAGAGGGAATCGGGCATTGTGAAATTCTGAAACTTTAAGCTATGACGTCGTATGTGATGTCATTGTTATCTTCTGCAGAAGAGAAGCGCTTAAGCACTTATAAATGTTTATAAATAAGTTGTCTTTCGAATGAACAAGAACTGACCAGAACTGGATACCCTAAACTGGTTAGTTTCCTGGTGTTCCTTTTATATATTTCCAATTTCATGCCCAGCTAAAAAAAAAATGACACCCTCGGAGCACCTCAAGAGTACTGATCGAGAAGAATGAATGCTTGCAAAATTGAAAACCAAGGAAAATAATATCATGAAAGATTGTTAGCGAGCCCCACCGTCTACGTTCCAGTTGGTATAGGTGGATCCCTTGCTGTACAAGAATCCGTTGCTCCGAGAAGAGCTAGTTTCCCAAGAGCAGGCTGCAGCAACGGCTATAAGCCATCCGGAATCATTACCACATCCGCCATAGTTCCTGTTAATGAAAAAACTGCGGCATTTTCCACCACCGCACCAGCCCTGGATAGAGAAGTAGTTCTTCGGCTCGGTTTTTAGATCACTCCACGGATAGTTGACCACTTTGTCCACTGTAAACCAGTTTAACTTGTCTGTCCCTGATGCGTCAAAGGTCAGCTCCTTTTTAGCATCGGCTCCTTCGTATAAGACCACTTTCGCCTGTTGCCAACAGATAAAAACAATCAACAAGTAGCTACATGTACTCTAATAATGATAGTGCTTCTGTTAAGACCTTGTGGGAGACACGATGGCCTAATGGTTAGTGCGCTGGACTTTGGATCATACATAATATATAAAGCATTTAGTAACTCAGTTTGTCATCAGTATTGAAGGAGGAAAATTAATTATGAGTTTAGGACTGATATGAGAGGCGCGGTGGCCTAATGGTAGTGCGCTCGACCCCGGATCAGACGGCCCGGGTTCGAGCCCTGGCCGGGGCATTACGTTGCGTTCTTGGGCAATACACTTTACACTTGGGCAATACACTTTACTCTCATAGTGCCTATCTCCATCCAGGTGTATAGATGGGTACCGGCGAATTTACCGCTGGGGATAACCCTGTGATGGTCTAGCTTCCTATCCAGGGGGGAGTAGAAATACTCCTAGTCGCATCATGCTACTGAAACCAAAAATGACATTAAAACGGGTATGGCTCACAAGAGAGGATTCATTCCATGTCAGTTATAGCCAGGGTTTTAGGGTGTGTGTATAGACTTAGCAAAATCTATTAAATATTTTAACCTGAGATGGATTAAAGTTCTGCCAGTTCATCACCACTCGGTTCTTATAATGATCATGATGCTGGTTTGTGACGTCAAGGGCTGCCGTTACGAACTCGTTGGAAGTCTGGTCCGAGTTATACACGTCCCACACTTTCTTGTCCACACCACCGACCCCTTTGAATACCATGGTCCAACCTGGTGATGATGATGATAATAATAATTATAAAAACAATATATAATTATAATAAAAACCTTCCCAAAATCCTTTGCAACTGAAAAATCGTCAATGCCAAATAACTTGGTTAGTTTGAAGCCAGCAGGAGTACAACGTCGTATAGAAATAACTCTTAACAATAACCACTTCTTGTATAAGACGTAAGGCGATGACGTCATTAGTCACGTGACATTGCTCTGAAGTTCGTTTTTGCTCACTGTGACGAAGATATTTTGTTACTGAAAAAGCAGTCATTGCAGTTTGAAGCACATTGGTGTGAGGCATTTCAGACTGCCCGGGTACCGAACAAAATATAAATATTAAGGGAGCTATGTACAATTTTCTAAAAGTGGGAGTCTGGGTACAAGTGCGTATCTGGCGTTGCAGTAAATGTGAGGAAACAACAAATTACATGTTGGTAGATATTTATATGTTAAGTACATTTTTGTCACTTTTATTGTTATGACGTCATCGGTCACGTGACCAGAACGGACCGCATTTTTAAATTCGCTTGAAAACTTTACTGGGATCTCCCTCTTAGGATTTTTTTAAGCGAAGTTGTAGATTTTTGAATAATGTTTTTAAAAATGCCCATTATTACTTTTTCCTAAAGACGTACGGCAGTAAAAAATACAACTGAAAAGTTTGTTGGCTTCCTACTCAGCGACCATTTGCTTTAGGAATAAAAGAAAATTTTGCCAAAGGAAGGAGTGCATGCTCTTTATGATAGCGTTGTCAGTTTTTTCTTATTTTAATTGCCTTTCGCGAGGATGGATTTAATTTCTTTCAGACGAAAGGAGTGGGACTGGGGAGATGTTAAGTAGCTGCCCCTCCCCTCCCCCCTACTGTGGGTCTCCCCAGGGGATTCCCCGTGGTCCGAATTGCGGGCTCATGACAAGAACATTTTCAAAATGGCGACAGATGGCGACTAGAAAAGGGAATCTAATGGAGTGAATTTGAGATATAGAGGACAGTTTTTTCGATGTTTTTCCTTCTTGACGCGATCAAAACGAGTCCCCAAACGTAGGGTATACCTCCTTTATTTGTATTCCCGATAAAGAAGAATATGGAATGAGTAGAAACGTGCGAAAACGTGGTTAACAGAAACTTACAGGGACCTGAGGTAAGCGTTTCTCATTGTACAATGATTTTTTTTAGACTGGTTAAAGCTTATGTCTTCGACGTTTATCATGTTTATCAACTTAGCTTACTGGAATTAAAGCCGAGCTCGGCGTAAAAAAAAATAGATAGTGAGAACGAGGCGATAATATTAAATGGCAGTCATTTCGTCGAGGCGAATTTTAAGCTACTGTACATCAAATTAATAAGAATCGCATCCTTTCATTGTTTATACGTGAGGAAATGTTCCTCAAAATATTGACCAAGTGGCCATTTCAGGCCGCAAAGAAAAATTACGTCAGGGAAATTTGAAATTACTGTAACACCTTTGATGTGATACCTTTCAAATTGGAAGAAACATTTCAGCTCAGTGTGATCTCTTTTTTTAAGTTAGACTAGAGACTACTTTCAGTCAACCTGGTAGCTAATCTAGACTTCAATTATTTAAACACTAGTGCTACTCACATTTTGGAATGCCTCATTGGGCATGTTTAATAAATGAGACCATTTCTTAACTTAAAATTTGTTCTTCCCATGATGTTTTATTGCATTGGTAAACATGGATTTACGTTTCTTTTGCATTTTGTGGTCTACAGGTAATTTTTGGGACTAATAGAATGCCTAATGTTTTGACAGGATTTACAGTATTCAGAACTGAGGATATTCTGGATTACTGTTGAGTTAAACTATGGATTATAACAAGTTCAGGTAGTTGTTGATCTCTTAGTTTTGCACATAGTTATGTGACAGTAAATTCTAGCAATTCCCATCCTTCTCTCTACACACATTCATTACCTGAGGCATTTAAGATCTGCTTTTGGACCAGACATTTGTCTACTTTATAAAAAAAATATGTTTGACATTTTTTAATGCCTGTATTTTCAGTTGTTGAATGACCTTCAGTAGCATTTTGAAGTAGCAAATATGAAAATTCATGAGGCCTTAAACTTAAGCAAGCCAGAAAACCCTAATCCCAATACAAAGCTAACTGCAAGCAACATGATGTACCATTTGGCTAACCGGTGTACTATGTACATGTAGGCTAACCGGAATCTTATGTAGGCTAACTGGAATGGCTTGCATGGCTTGCATGTTTCATGACACATAAGTGCCATACAAGCCAGAAATATCTAACTCCAATAATAAGCATAACCTCAAGCTACCTCAGCTAACTATACTCAGGCTAACTGGAGTACTGCTTAGGCTAACCAGGGAGCTTTTTAGGCTAACCAATGTGCTATTTGTATAGTGGAATGGCTCTCATGACTTGTTGGCTCACACTTTGTCAAGACCCAAGGTTTTTTTTTAAACTCGTATGGGAATTAGCCAAGTAGTAGCTGTAAATTTGATTTAAATAAACTCCAGCTTAGTTTTGGTTGGCAACTTGCTCTACAAGAAAACCAAACATAGATTTTTTTCTGTGATGTAATGTTTTGAAATGAACAGATTACAAAAATTCAGCTTTAGGGTCCAAAACATTTTTAAACATTATTAAAATAATCTGACATTTTTCTGCAATAATTAATGAAAGGAGGGGTGCAACGAAAATTAATTTCTTCCTTGCCTGACCCAGGTAGACTGGGCAAGGTTAAACCATTATAACCTTACCCAAAGTCCCATGTTTCTTTTGAAACAACTACAACAAAAAATAAAAATCCATAAATGTCACTTGGCTATCTAGCAAGTGGAAAACATTATTGGATCCACTAGCCCAACATAAAAGCAGCCATTTTTTTTTCACACACTGAAAAAGGCCATTTAATTTTAATATACTGAGTCTGCATGCTGGAAAATAGCAATTTTATCAAGATAAATAGTTTTTGTTTGCTTTGTTTCTTTTTACAGGTGAGGGCATTCCTGTTAGTCAAAATGAACTCAAAAATACACCTTGTGTCAATGTAATAAAATTGCCACATGATTGACTCCCACATGTTGCCAGTTTAAACCCGAATATACTTTAGTGATATTTATAGCTATTTATATGATATAAATTCCCAGAACCCAATATGGCTCCATTCTGGGGTTCATGACAAAAAAATTTGTTTCAATAAAAACATGTAACAATAATGAAATAACAGAGAATTAACATCATTAATTATTATCGCAGACCATAAATTTTAATCCAGGTTAAGTTAATGTGTCAAGTTTTTTTTGCAGCACAGGCTTGGTTCCACAAGGTGTGATTCCAAAAAATATCCATACCTCCCCTGAGGATGGTTCTTTGATTTGGACCCTCCCACCCCCTGGGATTTCCAGTGTAGCTTCATACTTTCTTTTAAAAATTTGTGTTATTGAGACCCCATCCCCCTCAGAATTTCTAATGACCATCCTTGGGGTGGGTATGGATATTTTCTGGAACTGCGCAATGTAGGCATTTGCTTATGAAAGTAAGCTGCAGATTGATCTGATTGATACACACTAAACTATTTTCACATTTACCTGTTTTCTATGGGATATATAATTATATATTGTTTTTACCGGTTTCACTTGTAATAATAATAATAATAATAATAATAATAATAATAATAATAATAATAATAATAATAATAATAATAATAATAATAATAATAATAATAAATATTGTTATACCGTTTACAAATTATATATGGGGGAAATTTCACAACGATCCGAGTCCGGGAAGTCTGGTAAACGGCCCAATGGGAATGTTTGTTATGGTTCAGAAAAAACTGAATTGGGAAGAAACTCAGTCGTGTTCTATTTGAAATCCGCGAATCTGATTGGTTCTCCTAAACTACGAGCCCGAGTTTTCTTTGAGCGATAATCAACTCGATAGTGCTTCGTTAAATATTCGCTCAAAGAAAAGTCGGGCTTGTAGTCTAACGATCTGTAGTCTAACAGTCTAATTGTTTTATTAGAAACTCTAGGGTTGCAGTCCAAAACTTAACAATTTTAAGCCAAAAATCAAGAATATTTGTCTTTTTTAAAGAGAAACGCGCGCGATGTCATTCTTTCAAACTGATAAATTAATTCTGAATTAGATACGTCTCCAGATTAACTTTTAAAAACTGTCAAGTAAGCCTTGCAATATCTACGGCCTCGTTTAGTTTTGACAGAATTTTTCTTATTTTTTTTTCCAAGTTGAACAGTGTATAATTATCACTAAAGATTACGCCAAGGATACCCCGAAAATATTAAGTTTAACCAATATTCAACTGCCGGCCAGAAAGCAATGTAACTGAACGCCTCGGAGTTGCTATATGGGTTTCCACAGTTGCATTTGCTTAAATCGTCGGCTATTTTTCACAGGTTTTATTGCCAAAAAGAAATTAGCTTTGTTAAGAGTAAGTGTATTTACAAACCTCCTGACGCCATGTCACAATAAACAGGAAAAGCATCACGACTCCCTATTAAAGAAGAATTAAACGGTAATATTCAGTATTTAGAAACGATGGAACCTTCGATTCTCTGTCAAATGCGAGCAATTTCTATTACTCTTACGTATGTATACGACACGATTAAAGTCGCTACAAAAGTCAGATGCAGCAATTAAATTTACAACCACCTAATTCGATGGTTGTCCAATATACACGACCTGATACGAGTCGTTAATGGTATAATCTAACGGCCATTACCTGCTGAGTCGACTTTCTATATTCTGAAGTTTTAGCCTGACTTCACGTCATCGTATTTCCTAATTTAAAGTGGCCTTGGCACGAATTTTTGAACAGCCAAAAATATATTTGTGTCGCAGGAAACCTTAAAATAATCATAATGGTACATTTTTGTTAACAATTGCTATATGAGTACTGGAACTGCTAACGAGCAAGCGTCTTTAACTGTGGATGGCATGCATGGATGGAAATGGATTACAACTTGAAAAATCAAGGCTAAACCTTTCAAGTTGTTTCCGCGGGTCTTAAAAATTAATGATCGATATTTGCAGCTGTGGTTTGATTTCTTTACGCAAATTAAGGTTATATCTTCCTTTAGATATTTGGACCAAAAAATACGCGAAATCCCCGAGACATTGCTTTTTTAATTTCTCTATTCCACTGAGACAAATCATAAATAAATTTATACTCCCCGTTGAGACTCGCTGCAAGAGTTCAACAGTTCAACCAGCGACCCTCTGGCCAGGGCTTAAAATCCAACTTCTTGATCAACGGTCCAACGCTCTAAAGCTTCGTGTGCTAGATGCCGAAAAGATGTTAAAATATAATTTTAATTAGCGGCTAGGAAACAAATGTGAACATCTATTTACCTAGAAGATGAATCCAGAAAATTCCATTGCTGAGCTGTTTTCCGGATTTAGTTAGGATGTCTTTACAGGAAAGTCCTGGATTATTCTCCGCGCCGTAATCTTCAAACCCAAGGACCTTCCATTCGTTACCCACACAAACATACACCCTGCCATTAGCATACTTCAACGCCCCAGCATGTGCCGCACTGTTGCATTCGCAGGATTGATCCCCCAGCTTATAAATCGTTGGAACAGGCTGGTTACAATTTAGGGTTTCTGGCACGCAGTTTTGGCTGCTTACTCGCGCCACGAAAAAGGCAACGCTCAGAATTCGCACAAAACCATTCATTGCGATGTAACTCGGTGTAACCTTGTGATTTATAAATTGCTTAGCCGATAGAAAGTGAATTCTAATTACGTAGAGCGGACTTATTATTGAGAAATTTGGACAGCTGTTGGTTTTTGTGTCATCAGGTGCAGTGTGGATATAACATGGAATTTATTGTCAGGTGAATTAATCACTTTTATTTACCACACAACGAAACATTTGCACGAAAGTTTCTATCAGTTTAGCAATAGCCCTGTAACTTAATATTTGTATGTTAACCTTAAATTGATGACCTGATTACTACGTAGTTTATTTCTGCCATTCCTTTTGACAAATTGCTGCTTATGATTATTATTATTAAAATTTTTAATTAAGATTTAAGAATCTTTATTTGCATGAGGAATAGAGGCATAGTTTGAAAGTCAATTTTCAGTGGAAAAGGAAATTGTTTCATTTTCTCTACAGAAGTCAAACGTGAAATAATGTTTTAATCATGTTTTTGCCTCAATTGTTTTAAACGCAGCGGCAATTAGGTTCATTCACAACACCATTGATATTTTGACCAGAAAATTAAACTAGAGGCACTAATTTATAATTAATTAACTCAGCAAGCTCAAGACATGTTTACTTCGAATTTAGATCCCTATAAATGAACTTTTGTCATGGAAACGAGCGAGTCCGCTTTTCCCGCCAAAAGTTATTCTTTGATGATAGACATAACACATAGGCGGTTGTACACACGACAGAAGCGAGGTCTGAGAGCTACATTCGGCTGACTACGCCTTGGCGGATTGTGCTAGCATAAATTTTGACATAATTGGAGCAAAAAGGCATAATTTTTTAAACGAGCGTTGCCAAAGCATAATTAGCATAATTAGCATTTTAGCATTTTTTGGACCATAAATTAATAAAATTTAGTAAATGTGTTGTATTTTCTACAGAAATAGATTACATTTAGGTAGTATGTTCTTGTAATGCGTGTTTTAGCTACACTAATAGTAGTATTGACTTTGTTCAGAGATGTGAGCAGCTAATTTGGACAGCTGACGGCCGAGACAAACCGCCATAAAACACAAATAAATTTACAACAACAGTTTATTTGAAAAACGTCATAATTTGGTGTCGTTATTGCGCGCCTCTATGTACAGAATCTACGTCATTTTGTGAGCATAATTTCGGAAATCAGGAGCATAATTTGGGAATTCTGGCATAATTTTGGCATAATTTGGCAAAATTTCAAGCACTGCTAGTAGCTTTTAGGAGCACAATCCGCCAAGGCCTACAGCTGAATAATCCCCTGATTTACAGTCAAAGAAGACGATGAACAGGAAGAGTTTAGTTTGAAGAAGACTGCAGAAGGAAAGCAGAAGCGAACATGGAAAATGCCGTCCTGGGAAGCACAACACAAGGCATAAAGAATTCTTAGACAAGTGTAAAAATCTTTGGCAGTCTAAATACATGTTGAACGCTGTATTATAGGAAATGGAGTGTCTCCAAATTAAGGTGGGGGTAAACGTGAATTTGTGTGAAGCTTTAAGAGGTTTAAAGGGATAGAAGAAATAAAATAATTTTTGGGACACCACCAGACAGTTGAACCCCACTTTGATTTATCAGAAGACCAACAGTCTAGTGTTCGAAGAAAACGTGCTTTTAAAAAGGTTTTTTTATTGCTTAATTTCATCCATCCTCGGAGACCCAGGGGCCAGGCAGTCGAGAGGAAACGAAGTAATTGCACCCGACAAAAATAGGAGCGAGGAATTCTTGAAAACTTTCATCGCTCCGATTTTTGCCGGGCTTACTTCGTTTCGCCCCGACTAACTCAGGCCCCTAGGTCTCCGAGGATGTATTTCGTCGAACACATTGTTGCATTCCCAAACGTTTCAGCCAATCAAATTGGAGACAATCGCACGATACAAAGAAATCGCTGCTTTTCTGAACGTACTAGCTTTTTTTGCTTTTCTATCGTTCACCTTTTCGCTTTTTTCCCCACTTACTGCTGTGCTGAATTTATTTGCTCCGATCAAGTACTTTAAATTTACACTTTCTTTAACAAACTTTCCAATAATATCAGGCGTGGACCAACCCCTTATATGGCTTGCCAAAACTAAGAGGACAAAAATTTTCAAGATAAAAGCTCATTGCACTGATTGGATATAGAGGAGAATCGCATAGGTCAAAGAATTCTCGCGCTCTGATTGGCTAGAGATGCGAGGGTATTCAGCGCGGTATTGCGACTTGAAAGTGAGGCTGCGCTTAAATTCGCAACATTTACCACATTTTCATTTTTAAAAGATTATGCGATTCAAGGAAAATCAATTACCTGACACGTGAATTCCACGTTAAATTTCACTTGAAAAACCGATATCGCACTCATCGCTTCGCGATTCGTGCGATATCGGTTTTTCGCGTGAAATTTAACGTGGAATTCCCTCGTCAGGTAGTGGATTTTCCTATAGAATACGAAATATTTATTACCACTCAAACCGCTATTCACTTGGACACATTCACTTTGTAGAGTTCTTGTCCAAAGAGAAGGACCTGTTCCTAACATAACATACGCCGCAATTTTGATCGGTTCTCCTCCAATGTTTTCGAAATCTACTCTTTGCAATGCTGCTGATGTTCCTTTACAATGTATAGATATTTATATTTTTTGACAATTTTGTCGAGTGTCCCTATTGTCGGCAATTTGTTTAGATTCCCCGCGAAAATTTTCTGCCCTTTCAAAACAGCGTTTACCAGCTAGCCGTTCTCAAACCTGTCCCTCCCCCGAATGCTTCTAGCGATGTTATTCAACTGGTGTGAGGTCTGTACAGGGGAACATGATATTGGTCTATTAATATTATATTAGCCAGGCCTGATCTGGCTCATTTTGAATAGGAACTCGTAGTTTAATAAGAGAAAGCGCTAGTTTTGTTGAATTATGCTTGTCTTAATATTTTATTTCCAGTTTTAACCTTTTCTTTGGCTATTTTTTCTAATGCAAATAAAGCTGAGAAATAGATCCGCAGTTTTCCTTGTTACTCGTCTCAGTTCTGAAATTTAAATAAGAAAGAAAGATCAAGTTTAAAAATAATGCACCAAAATGGACAAAAACTTCAGAAAATAAACATAAAAAAAAAAGACTCGGAAAGCTCCACGTGTTACCTTATATCAAGAAAACTGCGAGCACATCTGCAACTCCAACATCGCCTGTTAAAAAGGTAAAGATAAAAATAAAGAATAAACGTTAGTGACGCGCGATCAAATTGTTCAACGTACCTTCTCAAACTCATTAATAATTAATCTAGTTAAAAAAAATGAAATCAGAACCGTGACGTAGTTTGGAAATCTGATCTTACTAGCATAGATTTTACGATCCTATTTCTCCGTTTTCTCCGTAGTTTTAGTTTCGATTGAGAAGACATATCAAACACTCGAGAGAGTGTTTCATCATATTTCCAAACACCTCGAAGTTCGTCAATAATACTCCGTCGTATTTTCAACTCTCTTCTCGGTGTTTGAAAATGTGATGATAAATTAACGCTAATATAACGTTTGCGATAAATTTAGAAAGCTAATGTTCCTGGTGATTTTGCAGCACAATGTTGGAAGAAGATACCGTTTGATTCCTTAGCCGGGATTTTTCTAACGTTTTTCATTCAAAGCTGTCACTCAACAAGTCTGTGACTTCGTGAGTTGTGATGTCATTATTGTATAGTGGAAAGATAAAGCCTAAGTGCATAGTTGTCGACTCAAGAACAATAACTTTTGGTGAGTTGGTGTCTTGTGCCCAGAGCACTCAGTCTCCTCGAAGCTCTAAAAATCTGGGCACGAGATTACCTTACTCAAAAAACGTTCATCAAGAAGAAGAAAGGCTAGGAAAAATGAGAACTAACGAAAACAGTATTAAAATTATTAGCGAGCCCTACTGTCTGTGTTCCAGTTGGTATAGGTGGACAGCTTGCTGTACAAGACTTTTTTATTGTGAGAAGCGTTGGTTTCCCACGAACACCATACACCTGCAGTTACCAGCCACCCGGCATCAACATCACAGCCACCGTAGTTTCTGTTAATGAAGAAACTGCGACAATTTCCTCCATCGCACCCGCCCTGTATGGAGAAGAAGTTCCTCGGTTCGGTGTTTACATCAGTCCAGGGAGAAGTGGTCAGTTTCTCCACACTAAACCAGTTCAACTTGTCTGTTCCCGATGCGTCAAAGACCAGCTCCTTTTTAGCAACAGCTCCTTCGTATAAGACCACTTTAGCCTGTTGACACAGAAACAAAGCGTAGGAGGCGTCTGAGTTCATTAGCATAAACATGTGGTTGACCATTGCCAAACTCGCAATCTTATTGGCTACACAAACACCTAATATTTATTATTAGCAAAACCCAGTTAGTGACTATCAGCAAAACTCTCATTCTGATTTGCTGTGAAAGCGAATCCTTGCCTCATTAGCATGACATAACAATTTGCACAGATCAGAAGGAATCATGCTAAATGAGAATTTACTGCAGACTTTTAAAGAGCTCATTCAGGCGGTGTTGGACATGACTCGCAAAGCATGCCGGAAGAAATTTTCGATTGCACTCATTATTGTCTGATCGTCGGACTGTAAACATATCCTCGAGGTGAGAAGATATTCCTATCAGTATGCTGAAAGAAATATCGGAGGAAATCCATACCAAATCTTTGTGGGCCAAGTAACAACTATAGATGTGTATTGCTGGATTCGTAAAGGATCCATTTTATGTGCGGAACAACTCATATTTGGAGTCGAAACATCGCGGTACATCGACTATTGGAAATTACATTCGATTCTCGCATGTTTGTGATCGATCTTAACGGGCTGAAATCGAACTTAACTACGGCGCTTTCTTTTTGAGATATGTCGAGTTGTGTATGAAGTACGTCGATGTACTGCTGGCCAACGCAGTTTGCCCTATCGTGGTTTTGATGGATTTTCGCTGGGTTGTTAATTAGGAGTTTTCCCACTCGGAGGGCCCAAAGGCCGTTTTGATGACTGTCAAATATCGGCCAAACAGAAGGATGATATAAACACTACAAAAACAAAAATAGCAAGAAAACATTAAAATATAAAATTATACAACAAACAGAAGTACAAATTTAGGCTCTGTTCGTGATAAATCAAGGAAGAAACCCGAATTCGACCATTAAAACGGCGAGGCCCGCCCTGGCCCACTGTACTTTTCTTTAAGTTCAACTATCGAACCTAAGTTCTATGCAAAAATAATCTACAGTACTGATCCTTGTTTGTAAAGGAATGAGCAAATGTTCATGCATGTCTAACGAGTGCGCCAACCAAACATTTACCATATAGCATTATTTCAGTCAACTAGTTTTGGTAGCAAAATCGCTTCCCTTAATTCAGAACTTGACGAATGACTGGCATAGATATTATTCTTCAAGCTCTAAGAAAACAGTCCGTTAAAATCTTAAAATTTCGCCGAAATCGCACGAAGAAGATGAGACCTTCTTATAATCCCACGACAAAATTGTCCGCCATTGCTTCTACTGACGTGACATATGATTGGTCGAAAAATGTCACGTGAACCGTGTCCACTGAACACCGCCTGGAGCTCATTTAAATTAATAATCGGCGAAATTTTCAGCACTTTGCATTTAAAAGTAATGAGTCACATTTTGAATTTTCATACCCTCATAACAGAGAAAGTGTATAATTATAATATTAATAATAGTAATGATAATAATAGTAATAATAATAACAATAATAATAATAATAATAATAATAATAATAATAATGAGTTACGTCTTAGAGATATATTTTGTGATAAAAATGAACACTAGAAAGTCACGACGTTTCAATCTCTTAAAAACAGTTTAAAAAAACCGTTAAAAACTGACAGAATGTCACGGACTCTAAAACTGTTAAGAAGAAGAAGTTATAAAAAGGCATTTTATCGTATCATTGTTTTAAAAAACAATGATACGATAAAGCAGTAAAAAATCTGAACAAGTAATTTTGCATTTTATCCTGAGAGGATTCATTCGGTGTCAGATATAGGTACATGTATAGGCTTGGCTAAGTCTATTGAATATTTTAACCTGAGATGGATTAAAATTCTGCCAGTTCATCACCACTCGGTTCTTATAATGATCATTATGTTGGTTTGTGACGTCAAGGGCTGCCGTTACGAACTCGGCGGAAGCCTGGTCCGAGTTATACAAGTCCCACACCTTGCTGTCAACACCACTGACCACTTTGAATACCAAGGTCCAACCTGGTGATGAATTATATGAAGTAGAGCATGATAATATGACCTTGTTTTTGGCGAACAAATGTCGCTGGTAAATAGTCTCCAGAGGGGAGGGGAGGGGAGGGGAGGGGAGGGGAGGGGAGGGGAAAGAAACTGCCTTTGCAAAAGGACTTACAAGTGAAACGAAGCCGTGCCGATCAATCGAGTGGTTGATACAAAAATATCTCTAGAAGTGACAGACTTTGCGCTATTTGTGGCCTTAATGTTGAAGATAAAACTCATTTTCTATTTCATTGTCCAAGATTAATTCATCAATCAGTAAAAATCGTCATCAATTCAGTAAAATAGATCATATTATCCCGTATCCCAAGCAGTTACCAATTTCAACCTTGATTGTGCAATTAATCAACTCCACTGATTATTATATTAAGTAATGTTTAATAAATGAGCAGCAGTGTTTTATTAAGTTTAGAACACGTGGTGCAGCCGAGTATTTTTTACTTGATAAAACGCGAACTGCGAATTTATTGAACGGCTTCAAAATCTTCTGAAGAAGAGCAACTCATTCTTGCACTGATATTTAGATTTGGGGTTATTTTGGCCGAGAAAATTGGACGCCGGTAAAGTTTAGCCGTGTCTTTATCAGATATAAAGACACTCATTAAACATTGATTTCTTTTGTATTTTCTTTATGAATTGGCCATGTTCTAAAACGAACAGGGGACTGGGTATGAACATATTTTTTCTTGGTACGAACATTCAGTATCGATTAAATTGAAAATGGGCCACGTCATCTGAAAGAGCATCCAAAAGTTAGTAAATGTACCAAATTTGATAGTTATTGGTTTAAACGCAAGGGCATGGTACACTTTTAAAATAAGAGAGCTTAGTATGGATTGGAGGACGCTTTTCCCTCCAATCCATACTAAGTGTACCATGCCTTTGGGTTTAAGCCAATAATCGTCAAATTTGGTGAATTTACTAATGTTTGGATGCTCTTTCAGATGACTTGCCCCATTTTTCAATTCAATCGATATTGAATGTTTGTACCGAGGAGAAAATATGTTCGTACCCAGTCCCCTGCTCGTTTAGAACACGGCTAATTGCTAATGAGTTTTTGAATATGCAATAAGAGACAAATATTGTCAAATTCTTGATTACTGTTTGTTTGTTTTGTTCCCTTTCATTCTTTTGTATTATAATTATTGTTATTATTATTATTATTATTATTTTAATAGAATTTTTCTTCGAAATTACTTCAGTATTCTTTTGCAATACTGTAATGTTTTATGGTCATGCAAATAAGGCTCAAGTGTTGTTGTTGTTTGTTGCTGAGGGCATAGTTGTTTATTTGTGTCAAAGCAAGTAACCAATAGAAACGTCTTTGTTACGTAATTCGTGCATAGTGTTTAAGACGGAATCCGCCAGGACTTCGAGTAGTTGTTGGACAAAATTATGTACCAAAATTATTTACACCTTATTGCAAACTTTTGTGTTACTGCTTCAAATATCTTATCAAAAGAAATCTTTTCTAACAACACCAAACATCGAAAACCAATCTCGAAGTTCCGCTGAATTCCACTAAATCGCTTTAAAGACGCGAGCTTTTGCCTATAGCTTGTGAACATTAAATTTCATTTTCTCAGGCTCTGATAAGAAATTGTTGTACCAAAATTATTTACACCTTATTGCAAACTTTTGTGTTACTGCTTCAAATATTTTATCAAAAGAAATCTTTTCTAACAACACCAAACACCGAAAACAAATTTTGAAATTTCACTGAATTCCACTGAATCGCTTAAAGACGATTTTACAAAATGGCTGCACGTGAGAATTTCCCTATAGCTTGTGAACTTTGAAATTCATTTTCTAAGACTCTGATAAGAAACTGTTGTTGGTGTTATCAGTGATAATTACTTACATCTTTACATTTTATTTAGGGTAGAAAATAACGCAATAGGATTTAAATTATTCTGGTACTCGATTTTTGTCCAACTTAAATAAATATTACTCGACTTCCTGGTGGATTCCGTCTTAAACGCAAAACAAAAGATCGTGCACGCGCTACGGTCGTGGACATTCCAGCATTATCTTATTTGAAATCACCCTGCGAGCAGAGCCCTTTCTTTTCGCCTCTTAGACGTAACTTTTTCGCTGCAGACGCTACCTTTTCGCTGCTTTTTTCTTTTTCTTCCCAATTCTCAGCCGCAGGGAAGTTAAAAGAGGCTCTGCTCGCAGGGTGATTTGAAATGAATGAAGTGGTCTTCGCATTGTTTAAGCAATTTTAGTAATTGAATTTTTTAGCCTGAAAAAAAATTTCAAGGCTACAACGTTGGAAGCAAGTCAACTGTATGTTCTAATATTCCGGAGATGGAGTAGAAGACGTAATGAATACATAAGAGACATATATGAACTTATTTGCCACATAAAAACTGGCGCGCCAGTTTTTCAGTTTTGAAGTCGACGAAAGATTTTCCAAATGGGAAATAATTGAATTTAAAAACGTCCTCGCGGAATGCCGAATTAGTCTCGGCATTACAACATCGAGAAGGCGATTTTACACATTTTAAGAATTTCACTGTTATCATTACTTCCTTTTCCGACTTTAACAGTCACGAGAATTGTTTATTCAATTATTTTCAAGTTGGACAGCATGTATAGTCCAATTACGTTGAGTCTACAACAATGAAATAAAAACGCGAGAGATCTGGGGACTAGTAGACGCGTGTTTATGCCCAGATTTCGCGCGGCATTTCCACCACAAGCCCTTCATTACGATTCAGGCTTTATGGTGTAAGAATAAAAAAAAAATGGATTTGTCGTAATGTACATTATGTATACTAATCACGGCAAACCACGAGAAAGCAGCGCGATACGACTTTATGATCTTTTATTCCCATGTTGAGTTTTTGGAGAAAAACAAATTACTGAAAGTCTCAAGGCCGCGCCTTTTGTTTTCACAGGTGTATTTGCTTTTATCCATCGGTGGAAAGTAATTATCTTTCGCAGAATTTACTGTTAAGAAGAAATTAGTTTTCTTAGTTTTCTTATGATTTATTCACTTAACTTGTTTAATTCGAGTACTTTTGTTAATCACATTTTACTTCCTTTATTCTATTGTTTTTATTAATTAATGTGTCTTGTCTTTTTTTTCTTTTTTAACGTGTCAGTGACCAACACGATAGCATATGCTTCTTTGGTCACTGAGCACATTTTGTTTTGGCTTTACTATTATTATATTTTCCTTATTCTAATTAATGAATTTTCTGTAAATAGTGTGTGATAGTAAAATATGTCTGTAAATAGTGTGAAATAATAAAAAAAATCTGAAAAAAAATCTGAAAAAATCTGAAATCTTAAAATCTACCAACAAACCTCCTGACGCCATGTCACAATAAACTGGAAAAGCATCCCGACTACCTGTTGAAGAAGAAAACAATATTCAATGACTATATAGCTAGTAGCAGAGGCCTGCTGTAGTAACTGTGAGTAAGGCGCCGCGGAGTTTGGAAGTTTTTGATTCGATTTAAAGGCCCGTTTACACAAACGATTTTTGATGCGATCTTTGTCGATTATAATAGCTTATAATCCCGACAACAATTCTACAATTTACAGCACGGTACAGTAGCAAAAATCGATGCAAAAATATTGCAGTACCTTGGAATTCATGTGGACGGAGTTTCACACAAAACGGCTACATAATAATCGAAAAATTCTGGGAAACACAACTTTGGAGGTTTGAGAAGGTTTTCGAGCATTTTATTATGCTCACAGAATAGCGGATACTTTTTAACGGTTAGTACGATCGACAATCGGCTAGGTACTGTGATTTAGCAAGCATTGTAGAGGCTTTTCACAAAAATTTGGGTTCGTAGCTTTTTTCGTCTTCGAGCGTCAAGTATAGAAACTTTCAGCAGAATGTTAGAGTTGAATTTAGATGACCTCAATATTTCCGCACTTTTTAGGGGCACCCAACGAGAAAATTTTACCATAGGCGTCGGAACACCGTTATTGTGTTAGTAATGTCTTTTTTGTGCGATTAAAAGCCTTATTTTTAAACGCTAAGAAAAGTGTATCTTTTCGGATACGCTAGCTGGACATTCAAACTTCAGAAAATTTTAGGGAACGAAATATTTCAACCTAATTTACGAACCGCCGTTGCCTTCTCGAAAATCGTAGCTGGCCTTTTTTCGTACCCAAAACGACATTTTTCTCTCTCCGAAAACAAGAGGCATTGCTTTCCCCATGTCACGAAAGTTTAAGCTAAAGAAATCTCTTCTTTTTCATCACTCTTTAATCCGAAAATCGTAGGCGATTATAGGTCTTCCGAACAGATATTTACCGAAACGGTCTGTTGGGTGCCCCTGACTTTTGCTCAGATATAAGCTGAATCTACAAATTTAGCAAAAAATCTATCAGCAAATGTTTTACTGGCTGCGATTTTGTTCAAAAAGTAGGGTCCAGTTAAACGCCAATATCATTAAAAATATTTGTCTCCAGTTAAATCAATTTTCATATTATTTTTACCGAATGATAGGTGAACATTTTCCCAAAGTTTCACAGCCATCGCGCCAATGCCTAAAAAGTTATAATGCAAAGTTTGTCATGGATGAGTGCGCCCGGAATAACTACGGAGTCACCTTAATGCATGAGTCGAAACAAGCGCGCTACTTAACAATTAGACCCGTAGCCCGCAAGGGCTAAGGGGTCAATAGCCCATGAGGCGAAGCCGAATGGGCTATTGACCCGTGGCCCTTGAGGGCGAAGGGTCTAATTGTTTTAGTATCACCCAACTAGTCGGACAGAAAAAGCAATAATAAAGTTAGCAAATGCAAGTTGAAAAAAGATTTATTTGGGAATAAAACGAAAGTAAGCGTCACGAATTTCTCTACTCGATGACTATTACTAATAGTCCTCTAGTAGCGTAGCCAATCAAAATGTAGGATTTGCATTAGTCCACTAGTTGGGTGATACTAAAGATGAATATGCCATGATCTTTAATCCTTGAACCGCAACAAACGCGCTACTCATAGATGTACCGAGTTTTTCCGTTTGTGTGGGATGAAAAGAAAAAGATGGCTTGCATATTTCTCGTTCTTTAAGCCAACCTCGCGAACTAAGCAATAACATACAGTAACCAGAAACCACACTATACGTTATTTTATAGGCAAGCTATCTATTTCTACCGTTTTTACAACATTTTTATAAATAAAACGTTGACATGTAAAATGATATTTACTCGATTACAACTTTTGTATACTGTCTATAGAACATTAAAAAACTCATCACTGGTAGCCACGTAGCCCAAATTGGATAAACACTATGTCTATTTCTCGTTCTTAAAGGAGCTACGTCACAGGGATTTCGCAGATTTTTGGTCTAAATTGTTCTGAAATCAAACTCTTGATTTTTTGAAGACTCTCGGAAACAACTTGAAAAGTTTAACTTTAATTTTTCAGTTGCAATCTATTTCCATCCAAGCACTGTGCAGTCAAAGACGCTTATTAACAGTTTCAGTGCTCTAATATAGCAATTGTTAGTAAAAAAAAGGCCTGTTATTTTTAGGTTTCCAACGCCACAAATATATTATGTAGTTTCTCCCATGTTCGAAACCCTTGCGATATCGCGGCGACAAAATCGCCACTAACTTACACTTGTGGTTTTCATTGCGAGCTCGACACTCTATAAAGCCCGAGAAAAATCGCATCAAATATCGCCTGTGTAATCGGGAATTTATTGCACTGATATTTTTGTCGTGCCAGGTTTCAATATCCAGATCATGCTTGTAAGCCAGCTCCAGTGTAATTTATGAAGGTGATATGTGATCTTCGCAGTGAATTTCCAATTTAAGCAATTGGAATAAAGAAGCCTGAAAAAAATTCAGGGCTTCAACGGGATTCGAACCCGTGACCTCCGCGATACCGGTGCGATGCTCTACCAACTGAGCTATGAAGCCATGTTGATTTCAGCGAGATATCGACAAAACCTCTGACATGGTAGGTAGGAGAGGTTTTTTAGATACTTTTCATCTTGGCAGTAAAAACTGTGAAGAAAAGCCGACGATTTAAACAAATACAACTGTCAAAACAAAGCAGCAACCTTAAGGCTTTCAGCAGTATTGCTTTCTCGTCGAAATTCAATACATGTATGGGTTAAAAGGCCATAAATTAAATATTTTTGCGGTAATTTGTTGTAGTCTTTCGTGATCAGTGTGCGCTGTCCAATTAAAAAAAACAAAATAAAGAAAAAATTCTGTCTAAATTGAACGAGGCCGTAGATCTCCGTCCAGTCTAACTTAACTGTTTTTCGGTAATTTGAAGACATATCCAATTAAAAATTAATTTACACAGTTTAAAAAATTAACAAATAATTATGCGCCAATCTTTTATGGGATTTTGTGCTGACGATGTCTAATTATCTATATCTAACTCCTGAGATGAAACAGTTATTTTCAAGTTGGACAGCATGTAGTCCTATTACGTATATTCCACGAAAATAAAATGAAGTAAAAAAACAACAAAACGAACAAAAACAACAAACGTGGGTGATAGAATTACCGCTCAAAATTAGGGGATACCCTGAGAGGCGTGTCTATCCCCAGATTTCGCGCGGCATTTTCCACCACAAGCACTTTATTTCGCTTCACACTCGACGAACCAAGAATCGAAAAAAAAAATGGATTTTTCGTAATTTATATTGCGTATACTAATCACAGCAAACCACTAGAAAGCAGCGCGAAACGACTTTATGATCTTTTATTTCCATGTTGAGTTTTGAAGACAAACAAATTACTGAAAGTCTCAAGGCCGCGTCTTTGTTTTCACAGTTGTATTTGCTTTTATCCATCGGTGGAAAGTAATTATTTTTCATAGAATTTTAAAATGCCAAGGAGAAATTAGTTTTGTTAACTGACGCCATTTCACAATAAACTGGAAAAGCATCCTGACTTCTTGTTAACGAAGAAAACAATACTCAATGACAATATAGCTAGTAACAGAAAACTGCTCATTAAAGGATTATTCCGTCACTAAGGCTGCCAGTTTTTATGAAATTTCAGATGCGAATTACACTGCGATATTTGTCTAGATCGTGCTTGTAAACAAGCTACACTGCTCCGGCCGTGATTTCAGCGTGATATCACCGGGGTACGAAACTTATAACACAGGAAACGCCTAGCATGAATTTCAGACGTCTTCCCCTGGTCACCGCGCACTCCCGAAAAAGACGCCTGAGACCTCGAGACCTCTAGGGGAGGGAATGGGGAAGGTGAGCCAGATTCGAAATGGTGAAAACCCCGAAGAAAATAATGTTATATTGTCCACATTCTCACTTGTAGTAACGAACATGTTCTTTTCAATTGTCACGCATTCTTATCCAAATGCTTCATCGTTTCTGCTTATACTGCTGATCATACTTCATGCAACATAGTCGTAGTCTCAAAGACACCTTTGATTTTAATTAAAGTTACATTCAACTCCCGATAACTCGAACCTTCAAGGGAAATTGAAAGAGGTTGAGTTATCAGGAGTTTGAGAACAGATACCGCAAAAAAGGAAAAAAAAACGGTTTTTAATGTTTTTCTATTCATGCAGTATGCATTTTAATCAAATTTAAATACAGAAAAGAGAAGTCTAATGCACGTGCCGTGCACACTGCACTTCAAGAGCCAAGAGATTTGTTAAGTTTCATGTTTTGGACTACAGTATACTGTTCGTTTTGACTTATCACTTATTGACAGACATGGTTCGAGTTATCGTGTGGAAAATTATATAGAAAATGACCTGAAGGGAAACGGAAATCGCTTAATTCGAGTTAGCGGGAGGTTCGAGTTGTCGAGGGTGCGAGTTACCGAGGGTAAAAGTACAGTAAATGTATGACGGAAATCCAGGGGATATCGATTTTGGTTCGAGTTAGCGCAAGGTTCAAATTTGCGAGGGTTCGAGTTATCGGGAGTCGACTGTACTTCATGAAAATAATGAGCTTTAATTTCCGCGCCCTTAAATCAGTGGAGTGTTTTTAGCATTGTTTTATCAGGGTAGAGATCCACCGGTTTCGTTGGCGCTGAAAAGAACACTCGAATTAGTGAGATTCATTTGGGTTTTGGATTTTGTAAACTTGTCTACTTGTAAACAGCGTGTTACAATAAATTTGTTCCTGTTATCTCTACAAGTTCCGTTTCTTCGTGTGGTCGCCTTAAGCACCTCTTTCGCGTTAATTTCCTCTATTAGAAAGTAATTTCTACTTCACTTCGCGTTGATTTAAGTCGAGTTATTTCTAATACCTTTATTAACACGAGCGTTAATAAGGTAGTTGCCACATTCTTTATTGAAAGTTCTAACCTGACCTGGCGCGCTCAAAAGCCTTTCAATTTTAGGGTTAAATTAAGCATTTATTTACCTTGAAGATGTTGAAGATGAATCCAGAAAACTCCATTACTGAGCTGTTGTCCCGTTTTGTTAAGGATATCTTTACAGGAATATCCAGGGTTAAACTCCGTGCCGTAGTCGCCTTCAAGCCGAACGGTCTTCCATGTGTTGCCCAGGCAAACATACACGTTTCCATTATCGTACTTCAACGCCCCGGCATGTGCCGCGCTATTGCAGGCACAGGACGCATCTCCCAGTTTGAAGATCGTAGGAACAGGCTGGTTACAATCAAGGGTTTCTTCGATGCAGATTTGACAGCTTATTCGCGCCACGAAGAAGGCAACACTCAGAATTTGTACAAAACCATTCATTGCTATATTGCTCCGTGTAAGCTCGTGAGTTGTAAATTGCTTGGTTAACAGAAAGTGAATCCTAAATACGTAGACATAGAATATTAATCAAGAAATACGACAGCTATAGGCTTTTGTGTGATCAGGTGAGGTGAGGTAATAAGAATTTATTGTCAGGTAAATTAATCACTTTGATTTACCATACGACGAAAAATTTTGCACGAAAGTTTCTATCAGTTTAGTAGCAGCCCCGTAAACTTAATATTTGTATTTTAACCTTTAAGTGTTTATCTAATTACTACTTAGTTTATTTTATTTTTGCCATTTCGTTCGACAAATTGCTTCTTCTTCTTCTCCTTACTATTATTATTATTATTATTATTATTATTATTATTATTATTATTATTATTATTACTATTATTACTGCATTTTTGTGTCGTAATTGAGTACACGATAGCTGCAAGCAAGTTTTCGGCTTGATTTGTGTCACACTTGCACCGTCTACAAATCGATCCTAAGAGATATCAATTACGCATTTATACATACGTAAGAGTATAGAAATTACTTGCATTTGACAGAGAAGGCTCCATCGTTTCTAAATACTGAATATTACCGCTTTGATTCTTCTTTACAGGAAGTCGGGATGGTTTTCCTGTTTATACACGTATTCTTAACAAACCTAATTTCTTCTCAGCAGTAAAAGCTGTGAAAAAAAAGCCGACGATTTAAACAAATACAACTGTCAAAACAAAGCAGCGACTTTTTTTAAGGCTTTCAGTAATAATGCTCTCTCGTCGAAATTCAATGTAGGTGAAAAGGCCATAAATTAAATATTTTCGCGGTACTTTGTTGTTTTGAATAAAAAAAAATGGAGAAAAAAATTCTGTTCAAAATTGAACGAGGCCGTAGATTTCCGTCCAGTCTAACTTACTATCCACCTCCACTTCGGCGAATAATTGTTAACTATCAGTGCCCGTATTAATTGTTATTTATTATAAATTTGCCTAAGTGGGACTTAATCAAAAACTAAGTCG
Source organism: Meandrina meandrites (assembly GCA_963693305.1). Taxonomy (NCBI): domain Eukaryota; kingdom Metazoa; phylum Cnidaria; class Anthozoa; order Scleractinia; family Meandrinidae; genus Meandrina; species Meandrina meandrites. The sequence goes on from OY855909.1 coordinate 2,522,195, forward strand.
CTAATATTTTATCAGACCAAGGACTGGTCTATCGATAACGATATATAATAGTATATACTTCATTCTTTATGTTTTCTTGTTTTCTCTTGAAACAACGCAGCTACCGGACGAAAGCAGCTTTCGCCACAAGCCTCTTCGTGTACCTCCTCTCGCCGAGAACATCAAATATAATTTCTCGACGATGCTCACATAGAAACACAAAATATGCCGTTTAAATCCTCCACAAACTGACCGGATAGTCCTTCGATACCGTTATTATAACTTTTACAAGCCTCAAATGGTCTTCAAAGAAATCAATTCTGAAAAGTGTTCCGTCGGATTAGAAATCAAATTGCCGCACATGGAAAGAATTGTGTCAAAGGCCCTGTCACGGATCCATGTTAAAATTGCGAGATAAAGTCCTCCACAGATTTACATATACTTGGCAACGATCGGTACTATTGACGTTTGGAGCAACTCTTTTCGCAATTTTCTACGACAAAAGCTTCTTTTAAGGAATTTGGATTTTGTCGGACACAAATGACAGCATACATTATTAATTGCGACTACTTTGACTAAGCCATGTTAACGAGGATTCCACAGAGCCAAGCACCCGCGCGGTCAGTTGTTATAATAGCCTGGCTCACCGACCAAGATTCTCTCTGTTGCTCAGTAGTTAGGGCGTTTAAGGGGTATCTGGGAGGTCACGGGTTCGATTCCCGCCGGGGATCTGCGACTCAGACTTTTTCTTTTTTCCACGCTCGTGACAAATGGTCATTTCATCTTTATCAAATTTTTCGATTTTCGAGCAACTTTTAAGCAACGTTTGAGCATTTATGAATCAAATTTCAACATTTTCATAACAGAAGGAGTAATTACGATCTGAGGGGTGTACATATCTTGTTCCTACCTGAGGTGAATAGTATTATATTTATAGTAGTTCAGTTCGGCGGATAACCAGAACTGGATATCTGGTGACGTCACGGAAAATGGCAATATGGCCGCCGATGCTAGGCACACTATACATACTCTTTTCTGAGCTCTTTTTGTGGCCAAAAAGCGGCCTTTTCCCACAAGGCTTTGCACATGATACAATAGAGCATTAGAGATTTGTAAAGTGGAGAAGAAAATGGCGTTTTGCGACGCGTCCGCGAGTTGCGAGCCCAAAACCGTACCATTTTGTGTTATTTTTGCTCTGTTTTCGACACGACACGACGCCACATAGATGGAGAAATCAGGTACGTAGCATTTTTTGTCCTCTGTGAAAAAAATATGTCGTTAATGTGTATGAAATTTGCTTTTACATGGTGTTATTTTTGTGTTGTTCCATTACTGCGTCACTTGTTCCAAGGCTTTTTAAGATGCAATAATGTAGTTCGCCAGATGTGTTTCTCCTTAACCGATCACACAGTCACATGAAATACTGGTAAATTTGTAGACAAATTGATCAAGCCTCAACAAGAGCTTATAAAATTTGTTTACAAAGAGGATTCGGGGATTTGAGTGAAGTAGATGAATGTTGTCAGCCAAGAGTTGTTGCAAACTGAATTTTTTATTGACCCTTACTTCCATGTCTTGACACATGTAAATTAAAAGAATATTAGGGGTTTGAAAGAATAATGAAGCATTCCTCTTTCAACAATACAAGGATTGGAGCCATATTTGTTACATCAAAATATCATTTATTTTAATTATGTCTGGTCTACTATAGCTATGCCAGGGTAATAATGTGATCTTGTATTGAATTAATTGCAGTTGTGAAAAAAACCCACAGCATCAGCAAAACCCAGTACCACACAAAAATGGTCGAGAAACAAACAAGCAGGAGGTGGACCAGTCCAACGTTGCATAAAGCATAAAGCTATCAGGAAGGGTGCAACAACTCTTGGCTGACAATGTTTATCTACTTCACTCAAATCCCTGAATCCTCTTTGTAAACAAATTTTATAAGCTCTTGTTGAGGCTTGATCATTTTGTCTACAAATTTACCAGTGTGTTTGGTTCTTGACATTCTGTTTATATCTTTCATATCCTTCAGTTATGTCGTCAACTTATCTCAAACACCATATATATATTTTTAGTATAATATTACCACACAAGTGAACAGTGCTTTACATCCATGCTGATTGGTTAACTTGGAGGTGATTAGCAAAGTGCTATTCACCTCCAAGCAGCCAAAGAGAAACAAACTGCATTTGCGTGTCACTTTGTTTACCAAAAGTGTTGTTTTGGTCTGCTAGTTATTCAACATGGCATATATATATATACTATATTACTAAAGCAATTATTTACCTCAGTCAGTGTCAGTGAACATGGTGGATATTTACCTTGCCGCTTCGCGGCTTGGTAAATATCCACCACTATTCAACTCCACTTTGGCAAATAATTGTTAAATATATTTTCATGGATACATAAGCAATTTTGAAAAAATCTAAAAATATATCTAAGAGATGCACCATCAAACAACTGTTAATCCTGGTCTAGTGTTGATTCCGCTTTCTTAAAAAAACACAGCCCTGGTCAGCCATATTATTTAGTATTTTTGAAGGATGCAATTGCTTAATATGTAATTTGCTTATGAACATATCTTGCTTGTTAAATAATGTGATGTGACTGTTAAAATAATTTGTCTGTAAAGATAATAATTTTTTTAAGGACACAATTCAATTCCCAAAAAAATATTCCCAAAGAGGTGTGAATGTTATAGCTCATATTGGTTTTCATGTTATATCTGTTTCAACCTACATGTACATTTATGATGTCACAAAACAATATGAATACATTCAAAAGAAATCCAAATAAATTTAAATTATTTCTTGTCAGTTTTCTCATCAGATTGTTGCCAACCTAGCTTGGAAAAGAATTTAACCTGAAAATCAATTTGGCATACAACAGATACACTGTAGACATGGTTGGGTGGTAATGCCAAATGTTTTTACAAGATCAATGTATCTTCCCCTAGACATGTCAATGAACCTCTTTTCACTGGACTTCACAATCTATAGCTGCCCACTGGAATACATGGATAAATTCTGACTGAATTTCACTGTTTAATGGCCATGGAGTGTTAAAGGATAATAGTAACTTCACAATTATTTTTGTTTCTGTAGGTAATGAGAAGAAAGCATTAATAGAGGAGCAAGGACAAAGAGTTCTTACATTATCAATTGCAAATACCGTAATAAATGGAGGGGTGTATTGGACATGAGTGAATAAATGACTACTGAATGAGCAATGCTACATGTATGTCCTTTAACGAACTTACACTGTACTATAAATACCAGACCTTCAGCCTGTTCAGCTTGTACTCAAAATATAAACACTTTATAGAAGCAAAGAAATATTCTCCCCACTGCACATGTTGAAACATATTTTAATACATTACTGCTGATAAAAGTTCCCAATACTGTGGATTTATTGTGACACCCGAGCAAACAATCAATCACTCCGATTCGAGCAAACGAAAGTGAATTTAATATGTAGATCTCATTTTCACACGAAATTGTCACGAAATTGGGAGGAATGTCTATTATTCTTATTATTAGTCATTCCACAAACACGTGAAACAATGTCTTCTGGTCCTTCTTCTAAATAACCCGGTGCTCGTGATAGTGATGTTGGTAAGCGTATTCTGGCGAGATGTGATGTGATATCGCAAAAGCTTTAACAGCGCAATCAAAGCCGGAGCGCCAACGTTTACGGTATGACATGCATACCGGCTCTAAGTGAGCGTTCACGATGCTTCGGCTGCCCTAAGTCGAGGGACGAACCTCGTGTGACAACAAACGTCGACAGGCTTTTTTATGTCCACATTATCCCGATTTCACGAACCGATGCAGACGGTCTATGTCCCCTCCAGAAAATATTTTCCCGACGCGGACGGCTGTATACAGGCTACCGAAAAATAGGGTTATTAAAAGCGATCGACAAATCGAGGACAAAATTGCAGTGTTTGAATGAATAAAGCAGGAGCAAATCCTAGAGAGGCTCCAGAGATCGATAGATTGGGATTCCTCCTACATGCGACATATAAGACTTCACTTCGCTCGATCGCGCGATTTTCACACTCGCCATTTCATTAGAGCTTAGTCCTTTCGCGGTCTAGGCAATGTTTTGGTTTTGTGTGAGCCAATCAGATAACAGGAAATCATATACCCAGTTCTGGTTATCCGCCGAACTGTAGTTAACATTTTTATATTTTAATTAATTTAGATTTTAGGTTTTAACTCGTGGAATATCTGTAAACTAGCTGTGTAGCTAAGTATATTTCACGTTTATAAAGTATTTTATCTTATCTGGATATTCCTGTAGAGATATCCTAAACAAAGCGGGATAACAGCTAGCTCAGCCGAATGGAGTTTCTGGATTCATCATCAAGGTAAATAAATGGATTTTTAATTAAACACTTTGATGGAAAGGCTTTTCTCAGAATTATTGATATATCTGTAATAAGTTTCACGTGAGCGCGCCAGGTCAGGTTAGAACTTTCAATAAAGAATGTGGAAACTATTAAAATCAAAGAGTCTTTTGACAATAAATTCCTTGTAATACCCACACTGCACCTGATAACACAAAAGCCTACAGCTGTCTAAATTTCCGCTTAACGCTCTACGTATTTAGAATTCACTTTCTATCGGCTAAGCAATTTATAACTCAGCAGGTCACATCGAGTTACATCGCAATGAATGGTTTTGTGCGAATTCTGAGCTTTGCCCTCTTCGTCCCGCGAGTAAGCGGCCAAAATTGCATGCTAGACAACCTTGATTGTAACCAGCCTGTTCCAACGATTTACAAGCTGGGGGATCAATCCTGTGAATGCAACAGCGCGGCACAGGCCGGGGCGTTGAAGTACGATAATGGAAACGTGTATGTCTGTGTGGGTAACGAATGGAAGGTCCTTCGGTTTGAAGATTACGTAGTCCTGTAGAGACATTCTGACTTAATCCGGAAAACAGCTCAGTAATGGAGTTTTCTGAATTCATCTTCAAGGCAAATAGATTTTTAATTAAACACTTCGATGGAAAGGCTTTTCTCAGAACTATAGATATATACGCAATAAGTTTCACGTGAGCGCGCCTCGGGTCAGGTTAGAACTTTCAGTAAAGAATGTGCGCAACTATCTTTAATTAAAATCAAGGATGACTTTGAGACTACGGCTATGTTGCATGAAGTACATGAGCAGCAGTATAAAGCAGAAAAGATGAAGCATTTAGATAAGAATGCGTGACAATTGAACTGAACGTGTTCGTTACTACAAGTGAGGATGTGGACAAAATAACGTTCTGTTCTTCAGGTTTTTCACCATTTTGAATCTGGCTCACAATTACCTATTCCCACGCCCAGAGGTCTCAGGCGTCTTTTCGGGAGTGCGCGGCGACCAGAGGACGACGTGCGAGATTCAGGCTAGGTGTTTTCTGTGTTAAAAGTTTGGTAACTCCGGTGATATCACGCAGAAATCAAGGCAAATAGCACTGTAGCTTGTTTACAAGCACAATCTAGAGTTTTATTCCTGGCGCGACAAAAATCGCAGTGTAAATCGCATCTGAAATCCATAAAAAAAAACTGGGAACCTTAGTGACGGAATAATCCTTGGAAGAGCAGTTTTCTGTTACTAGCTATATAGTCATTGAACATTGCTTTCTTCTTTAACAAGAAGTCAGGATGCTTTTCTAGTTTATTATGACATGGTGTCAGTTAACAAAACTAATTTCTCCTTTGCATTTCAAAATTCAGTGAAAGATAATTACTATCCACCGATGGAGAAAAGCAAATACAGCTGTGAAAACAAAGGCGCGGCCTCGAGACTTTCACTAATTTTTGCTTGATCTCCAAAAACTCAACATGGCTAAAAGACCATAAAGTCGTTTCGCGCTGCTTTCTCGTGGTTTGCCGTGATTAGTATATGTAATATAGATTACCAGAGGTCCAATTTTTTCTGTTCTTAGTGCAGAAAGCGTGGAGTGAAAGAAAGCGCTTGTCGTGGAAAATGCCGCGCGAAACCTGGGGATAGACTCGTGCTCACGCCCCAGTTTTTGCGCGGCAGTTTTTTTTTTACAGTTAAGCTTGTTCTTTTTTAACTTCATTCTCGTGGACTATACGTAATAGGACTACATGCTGTCAAAATTGGAAATGATTGCTTGATATCCACTGATAGAACAAAATCGTGCACGCGTTGCTCTTAAAAAAAGAATTATTTCACCGTAGACCTGATTTTGCAATGTAAAACATCTAAACTTTGGGCAAATCTGTATACTGTAAAAATTCATCTCAGGAGTTAGATATAGATTAGATCAGCCCAAACTCCTAAAAAAGATTCGGGCATAATTATTTGTTATTTTTTAAACTGTGTAAATTAATTCTTAATTAGATACGTCTCCAAATTACCGAAAAACTGTCAAGTTAGACAGGATGAAGATCTACGGCCTCGTTCAATTTTGAACACAATTCTTTTTTCTTCATTTTTCTTTTCAATAGGACACCGTATACAAATCACGAAAGACTACAACAAAGTACCGCGAAAATATTTAATTTATGGCCTTTTAACCCAAATTGAATTTCGACGAGAAAGCAATATTATTGAAGCCTTAAAGTTGCTGCTTTGTTTTCACAGTTGTATTTGTTAAAATCGTCGGCTATTTTTCACAGTTTTAACTGCCAAGAAGAAATTAGGTTTGTTAAGAATACGTGTATAAACAGGAAAACCATCCCGACTTCCTGTAAAGAAGAATCAAAGCGGTAATATTCAGTATTTAGAAACGATGGAGCCTTCTCTGTCAAATCACGGCGAGCAATTAAATTCTATACTCTTAAGTATGTATAAATGCATAATTGATATCTCTTAGGACCGATTTGTAGACGGTGCAAGTGCGACACAAATCAAGCCAAAACTTTGCTTGCAGCTATCGTGTACTCAATTACGACACAAAAATGCCGTAGACGTTTGATCCGCCATGAAGAAGGCAACGCTCAGAATTCTTACAAAACCTTTCTTTCATTCATTGGCAGTGAGTTTCAGATTGCTGATGCAAAGTTACCGAGTTCTCGATGGGTCGACAAACATCGTGATTAAACAGAGATTTAGAAAGTGTATTCAGGTGGAGTGAAGCACTGCTGACCTCATTTGAGGCTTAATTAAAAAAATTAATTTAATAATAATAATAATAGTAAGGAGAAGAAGAAGAAGCAATTTGTCAAACGAAATGGCAAAAATAAAATAAACTAAGTAGTAATCAGATAAACACTTACAGGGCTGCTGCTAAACTGATAGAAACTTTCGTGCAAAATCTCTCGTGGTATGGTAAATCAAAGTGATTAATTCACCTGACAATAAATTTCTTGTGATCACACAAAAGCCTATAGCTGTCGTATTTCTTGATTAACATTGTCTCCTACGTATTTATAATTCACTTTCTGTGGGCCAAGCAATTTATAACTCACGAGCTTACACGGAGCAATATCGCAATGAATGGTTTTGTACAAATTCTGAGTGTTGCCTTCTTCGTGGCGCGAATAAGCTGTCAAGATTGCGTTGATGAAACCCTTGATTGCAATGAACCTGTTCCAACGATCTTCAAACTGGGAGATGCGTCCTGTGCCTGCAATAGCGCAGCACATGCCGGGGCGTTGAAGTACGATAATGGAAACGTGTATGTTTGCCTGGGCAACACATGGAAGACCGTTTTGCTTGAAGGCGACTACGGCACGGAGTTTAACCCTGGATATTCCTGTGAAGATATCCTTAACAAAACGGGACAACAGCTCAGTAATGGAGTTTTCTGGATTCATCTTCAAGGTAAATAAATGCTTAATTTAACACTAAAATGGAAAGGCTATTCTCAGTGTGGATATATCCGTATGTTTCGCGTGTGCGCGCGCTAAGTTAGGAGAATGAGTATGTGGCAACTATTGTCAATTAAAAATATTATGCATGATACATACACGATAAGAACGTGGGTAGTTTAGTGACCCATTTACACAGACAATTTTTGGTGCAATGCATTTTCGTAATTTCACTGCGATTGTTGACGCATTCGCGCAGTGTAAGGGCGGGCTTCGGTGCGACAAAAAAAAAAAACTCTATAAAGCCCTACAATAGTCGCACCAAATATCGCCTGTGTATTACACAGCAATTTTTGTCGCACCAGGTTTGAATATCCATATCTTGCTCGTTAACCAGCTACAGTGTAATTTGCCGTGATTTCAGCGAGATATCGCCAGAGGTATCAAACTTACAGTGCATAGAAAACCATCAATATACGTTCCGCTCTGATAACCTCCTGATACAAAACCTCTGTTATTTTCGATACCACATTTCATAAAAATTATAGCGCTATCATGCTCAAATAGCAATGAAATCGCAAGTGTAAGCTAAAGCTTATGGCGATTTTGTCGATGCGATATTGCAATGGTTTCGAACATGGGAGAAACTGCATAATACCCTGCCATTCTGAAGCTGTCCCGCTAAAGGGGCTTTGTCACGAACTTAAGGACGTTCGCGCTAATTGTTTATGCGCATCCTTACTGCGCACGTAATTCCTGTTGCAACGCTACGCCACGTCATGCATCGAGCGCGCGCGCTGAGGAAACTTTCCAACCACATATAGGGTGAGTAGCCGTTGCGATAACTTCGCTTGCAGTTTGCTCGCTTAAATGGTCGGTGACCCCTACTTTTTTCTTAACAGATCACTTTTGTTAACGATTATCTACGTTTTGTGAGAAAATGAAAAAAATCTAACGATTAAAAGGTTGATTTTTTTGCCCCACGCACGTTCGAATTGCGCTTTTGATCTTTCCGTTTTGCCGTACGACGGGTTCAAATGCCTCTTCCAGGGCTAAGTTTTGCATAAAAAATGGCAACACTTCAAATTATTTTCGCAACAGACGCACTTCTTCAAAATATCACCAAGATCGTTTGCCTTCGTTTTCTCATCATCGATAATTTAAACTACAAACCTTGAAAGCCTTTTCGAAATTACGTGCGCCAATTTTTCAAAATCAGGGTAGTTTTCTACAGACTTTATCTCTGAAACGAAGTCGGTGACCCCCATTTTTTTTGTATTTCTGACACAAGTAACTCATTATCCGTCATCGGTAAAAATTTTAGAAAAATCTATCGACTAGAAAATTTTCGAGCGAACGTCCTTAAGGTGGGGGTATATGTGAATTTGAGTGAAATCTTATTAAGAGGTTTAAAGAAGGGATAGAAGAAAGAAAATTATTTTTGAAACACCACCAGAGAGTTGACCCCAACGCAAGAGCACCCCAGATTGTCAGGGGACTGTTTGGGTTTCCATCTACTAATTTTTAACTTCAAACTCTAATTTTAAAATCACACTAAAAATCTAATATTTCTTATTTCTCCAAATTTTACTAATCCTTTGAGAAAAACTATCTCTTCCCAAACATCCCCAAAAATCACCCAAAAAATTTACAAAACACCGCTAAACATAGCTTTGTGAGATGAGCACAGGGGTTTGGAAATGCTTGTAACGGGGGCGAGACATTCGCATTAAACCCAAGTTAAGCGGTGGAAAAACGGGCTTCAGGTTTACCCCCGCCTTAAACAGATTTTTTATCAGCCAAAACCTATATTTGTGGCGTAGGAAAACTAAAAATAACGAGCCATTTTTTTTAACAACAATTGCTATATTAGAGCAGTGAAACTTTTAACAAGCTTCTTTGGCTGCGGATGGTTTGGATAGAAATGGATCGCAACTTGAAAAATTAAGGTTAAACTTTTCAAGTTGTGTCCGAGCGTCTTCAAAATATCAATCGATTTATAGCCTTAGTTTGATTTTAGAACAGTTTAGACAAAAATCTGCGAAATCCACGCAACATAGCTCCTTGAAGAACGAGAAATAGACATAGTGTTTATCCAATTTGGGCTACGTGGCTACCTGTGATGTGTTTTTTAATGTTCTATAGACAGTATACAAAAGTTGTAATCGAGTAAATGTCATTTTACATGTCAATGTTTTATTTATAAAAATGTTCTAAAAACGGTAGAAATAAATAGCTTGCCTATAAAATAACGTAGTTTGGTTTCTGGTTACTATGTGTTATTGCTTAGTTCGTGAGGTTGCATTAAAGAACGAGGCATGATATGCAAGACATTTTCTTTTATTGGCGTTTAACTGGACCCTACTTTTTGAACAAAATCGCATCCAGTAAAACATTTTGCTGACAGTTTTTGCTAAATTTGTGATTCAGCTTATATTGAGAATTGTCGGAGCAGAAGTGCGGAATATCGAGGTCATCTAAATTCAACTCTACTGCTGAAAGGTTCTAAAATCGACGCTCGAAAACGAAAAAAGTTACGAAGCCAAATTTCTGTGAAAAGCCTCTCCAATGCTTACTAAATCACAATGCCTAGCCGATTGCCGATAGCACGAACCGTTAAAATTAAAAGCATCCGCTAGTTCTGTGAACATAATAAAATGCTCGAAAACCTTCTCAAACCTCCAAAGTTGTGTTTCCCAGAATTTTTCGATTATCATGCAGCCGTTTTGTGTAAAACTCCGTCCACGTGAATTTCAAAGTACTGCAATATTTTTGCATCGATTTTTGCTGCTGTACCGTGCTGTAAATTTCAGAATTGTCGTCGAGATTATAAGCTATTATAATCGACAAAAATCGCATCAAAAGTTGCTTGTGTAAACGGTCCTTAAATCGCATCAAAAACTTCCAAACTCCGCGGGGTCCTTACTCACAGTTAATAGAGTAGGCTTCTGCTACTAGCTATATAGTAGTCATTGAATATTGTTTTCTTCTTCAACAGGGAGTCGGGATGCTTTTCCAGTTTATTGTGACATGGAGTCAGGAGGTTTGTTGGTAGATTTTAAGAAAAAAACTAATTTCTTCTTTACATTAAATTCTATGAAAAATAATTACTTTCCACCGATGGATAAAAGCAAATACAATTGTGAAAATAAAGGCGCGGCCTCGCTCGAGACTTTCAGTAATTTGTTTTTCTCCAAAAACTCAACACGGAAATGAAAGACCATAAAGTCGTTTCGCGCTGCTTTCTCGTGCTTTGCCGTGATAAGTATACATAATGTACATTACGAGAAATCCATTTTTTTGATTCTTAGACCATAAAGCGTCAATCGTAATAAGGTAATTGTGGTAGAAAATGCCGAGCGAAATCTGGGGATAGACACGCGTCTACTAGTCCCCAGATCGCTCGCGCTTTTTTAATTCATTATATTAGGCTATACGTAATAGGACTTTAATAGGACTATACACGCTGTCCAACTTGAAAATAATTTAATAAAAAATTCCTATGACTGTTAAAATCGGACAAGGAAGTAATAATAACACTGAAATTCTTAAAATGCATAAAATCGCCCTCTCTCGCCCTAATTTCTATTAAGTTTTTCTACTAATTGCTATATTTTGGTATTTCTGCTATTTTTCCTTTTTTTTTTTTTTTTTTTTTTTCCTACTAATTGCTATATTTTGGTATTTCTGCTATTTTTCCTTTTTTTTTTCTACTGTTATCTTTTTTTATTGTACTTAAATGCTTTAGAATTATTTGTTCTGTAATCTACTTCCTTAATTAAGTATGTAAAATATAAAATGCCTCTTTTCTGACCTAATATTTACTTTAAATTAATAAATGTGGTCACCCAACTAGTTTAGCTCTTTAGTTATTTTGGGTGACCAGCAACTGAATGTATTTTTAATTTATTTATTGTTTAAGTTCTTACTAGTAATTTGCAGTTCAAATAAACCTTGTTGTTGTTGTTGTTGTTGTTGTTATGCCGAGACTAATTCGGCATTCCGGAAAATCATGCGCCGACGTCACAGAGACGTTATCACAAATGCATTTGCTGAAAAACTGGCGCGCCAGTTTTTATGTGGCAAATAAGTTCATATATGTCTCTCATATATTCATTACGTCTTCTACTCCATCGGCGGGATATTAGAACATACAGTTGACCTGCTTCCAACGTATCAAGGATTCATGGCTCATTGAGAGAGCAACGCACCGGTATCACGAAGGTCATGGGTTCAAATCCCGTTGTAGCCCTGAAATGTTTTTCAGGCAAAAAATGCATTAGCTAAAATTGCTTACACATTGCGAGGATCATTCCATTCACTTCGAGACGTTTCTATAAAGCGTTTTCACTCAGGTGACCAGCGGCCATGTTGGCTTGCTAAAACAAAAGACGATATTTGCATAAAAATAGAATTTGATTCCCGGAGGAATGGTTTGGTACACCAATATGGCCGCCATTTCTTTGTTTTCGAACACCAATATGGCCGCCATGGCGTCATATGAAAACGCTCTATTGGTTAGTTGCTCAGACTGAAAAAAAAAACTCATTTTGTTTTGTACGCGGCCAGCGCCGAAAATGTGAACTAAACAAAGTCAAGCTTCATAACCAGTCTTCTCTAGTCACTATGCCCTCAGCAACCAACAACAACAACACTTGCGCTTTATTTGCATGACTATAAGACACTACAGTACTGCAAAAGCATAAAGTAGTTTCGAAGAAAAATTCAATTAAAAAATATAACAGTAATTATAACAAAAAATAATAAAATGAAACAAAATAAACAAATAGTGATAAAAAAATTGACAATAATTTGTCTCTCATTTCAATACGGAACGATATAAATAAACTGTACTCACTGCATATCAATATAATAATAAGTGGAGTTTATTAATTACACAATTAAGGTTGAAATTGGTAATTGCTTGGGACACGGGACTATATGGTCTATTTTACTGAAAAAGTTGTCTCTGATTGATGAATATCTTGGACAATGAAATAGAAAATAAGTTTCATCTTCAACATCAAGGCCACAAATAGTGCAAATTATTATCCACCACTGCTTCGTAGAGTACAAATAACGCCCAAAACGAGTACAAATATCACACGATATTTGTACTCCAGAGAACTGGTTAGACAGGTTTTTGACGTGTTCTCGTGCTCTTGACCAATCAGTTAGCTGGATATACTGCTGTCACGCATTCGCGGCAAATAAATATCCGCGAAATTCGCCCGCTTTGACTAGTTTGACATAACATTTTGGCTTGTTGGATAATAAATCTCTTATTAGACGTTTTGTTGTGTAGTATCGCCGAGAATTTTTACTCGTTGTTTGTATTTTGACTCGCCCTACGGGCTCGTCAAAATACGGCACAACTCGTAAAAATACTCGGCGATACTACACAACAAAACGTCTAATAAGATATATGTCTTTCACTTCTAGAGATATTTTTGTATCAACCACTCGTTTGTTTCAGCGCACACTCGGTTGCTCGGGAAAGCTTTGCCGCACTTACAAGTCCTTTCGCAAAGGCAGTTTCTTCCCGTTTCCTCCCCTCTAGAGACTATTTACCAGCAACATTTGTTCGCTAAAAACAAGATCGTATCATCATGCTGTACTTTATATAATTCATCACCAGGTTGGACCTTGGTATTCAAAGTGGTCAGTGGTGTTGACAGCAAGGTGTGGGACTTGTATAACTCGGACCAGGCTTCCGCCGAGTTCGTAACGGCAGCCCTTGACGTCACAAACCAACATAATGATCATTATAAGAACCGAGTGGTGATGAACTGGCAGAATTTTAATCCATCTCAGGTTAAAATATTCAATAAATTTAGCCAAGGCTATATATCTGACACGGAATGAATCCTCTCAAGTTAAAATGCAAAATTATTTGTTTAGATTTGTTGCTGTTTGATCGTTTCATTGTTTTATGTCCTTTTTAAATTCTAAATATATTTATTTTATCGCTTATCTTGGAGAAAGTTTATCAGTTTTAGCGTTCGTGACATCTTTTCAGTTTTTTAATAATTTTTTTCAACTGTTTGTAATATATTTATGCTTATTTTGTATTTTCACTCGCATTTGAAAATGACTTCGGAGAGATTGAAATGTCGTGAACTTTCCAGCGTTCATTTTTATCACAAAATCTATCTCTAATACATTAATAACTATTATTAAACACTTTTTCTGCTTTGAGGGTATGAAAATTCAAAATGTATGGGCTCATTGGCTTGCCAGCCAGAAATTTTGAAATTTTTAAAAGCTAATTTCTTTTTCAATTGTAAACGCAAAGAGCTGAAAATTTCGCCGATTATTGATTTAAATGAGCTCTTTAAATTTCTGCAACTGGGGTTTGCTAATAATAAATATTAGGTGCTTGTGTAGCCAATAAGATTGCGAGTTTGGCAATGGTCAACCACGTGTTTATGCTAATGAACTCAGACGCCTCCTACGCTTTGTTTCTGTGTCAACAGGCTAAAGTGGTCTTATACGAAGGAGCTGTTGCTAAAAAGGAGCTGGTCTTTGACGCATCTGGATCAGACAAGTTGAACTGGTTTACATTTGAGAAACTGACCATCTCTTCGTGGACTGATGTAAACACCGAACCGAAGAACTTCTTCTCCATACAGGGCAATTGCAACGGAGCAAATTGTCGCAGTTTCTACATTAGCAGAAGCCACAATGGCTGTGATGCTGATGACGGGTGGCTGGTATACGCAGATAGTACATGGTGTTCGTGGGAAACCGACGCTTCTCGCAATAAAAATGTCTTGTACAGCAAGCTGTCCACCTATACCAACTGGAACACAAACAGTAGGGCTCGCTAATAATTTTAACACAGTTTTCGTTAGTTCGCATTTTCCAAGCCTTTATTCTTCTTGATGAAAGTTTTTTAAAATGCGGGACTCATGGGCATTCTCATCCCCATAGCCCTTTTCACTTCTCTTAACCGGCAGTGCCTTGGCACGAGAAACGAAGGGCTCTGGGGACATGAAATTTTTGAATTAATTCGAATTTTTGCAATTGGCCGTTTGAAACAAAGAAATCTTGAGCGGAAGTAAAAGACGCAATGCCTCTCCCATACAGTATATAGAAAAATCATGACTGCATACATGAAGACCGGAAGTCCTAGAATCTAGGACAGGAAATCCTTTGTCTTCAGAGCCCTTCGTTTCTCGTGCCAAGTCCCTTCCTGCTAAGAGAAGCGAAAAGGGCTATGGGGACGAGAATGGACTCTGCGCGAAAGATATTCTCGTGCCCAGATTTTTAGCGCTTCGAGGAGACTGAGTGGTCTGGGCACAAGAAACCAACTCGGCAAAAAGTTATTGTTCTTAAGTCGACAACTATGTACTTAGGCTTTCCACTATACAATAATGACATCACAACTCACGAAGTCACAAACTTTAAGTCAGGACCTTTGCAATGTTGAGTGACAGCTTTGAATTAAAAACGTTAGAAAAAGCCCGGCTAAGCGATCAAAAGGTATCTTCTTCCAACATTGTGATGCAAAATCACCAGGAACATTAGCTGTTCAAATTTATCGCAAAAGTTTTATTGGGTAAGTTGAGAAATTTGATTGCGCGTCACTAACGTTTACTCTTTATTTTTATCTTTATCTTTTTAATAGGCAACGTTGGAGTTGCAGATGTGCTCGCAGTTTTCTTGAAATAAGGTAACACATGGAGCTTACCGAGTCTTTTTTATGTTTATTTTCCATTTTGGTGCATTTTTTAAACTTGATCTTTCTTTCTTATTTTAATTTCAGAACTGAGACGAGTAACAAGGAAATCAGCGGGTCTATTTATCAGCTTTATTTGCAATAGAAAAGCTTTAGCCAAAGAAAGGATAAAACTGCAAATAAAATATGAAGACATGCATAATTCAAGAAAATTTGCGCTTTCTCTTATTAAACTAAAAGTTCTATTCAAAATGAGCGGGATCTGGCCTGGCTATTGTCATATCAATAGACCAATATTTGTCCCCTGTACAGACCTCACACCAGTTGAATAACATCGCTAGAATCATTCGGGGATGGAGCGGTTTGAGAACGGCTAGCTAGTAAACGCTGTTTTGGAAGAGCAGACAATTTTCGCGGGGAATCTAAAGAAATTGCCAACCATAGGAACACTCGACAAATTGTCAAAAAATATAAATATCTATACATTGTAAAGAAATGTCGGCAGCATCGCAAAGAGTAGATTTCGAAAACATTGGGGGAAAATTCCTTCTCTTTGGACAAGAACTCTACCAAGTGAATGTGTCCAAGTTAATAGCGGTTTGAGTGCTAATAAATGTTTCGTATTCTCCTCTATATCCAATCAGTGCAATGAGCTTTCACCTTGAAAATTTTTGTCCTCTTAGTTTTGGCAAGCTACATAAGGGGTTGGTTCACGGCTGATATTATTGGAAAGTTTGCGCTTAAAGGAGTGTACATTGAAAGAACTCGATCGGAGAAAATAAATTCAGCACAGCAGTAAGTGAAAAAAAACGCGAAAAGGTGAACGAGAGAAAAGAAAAAAAGGCTAGTACGTTCAGAAAAGCACGCGATTTCTTCAGTTAAACTCGATTAAGAGTTCAATTATGGATTTTTCACAACTTGGTAGCCATCTTTTTCATATTTGAATGTTTTCCGTATTCAGTGTATTACAAATCTGAAGGAATTGCATCGTGCGATTGTCTTCAATTTAATTGGCTGAAAAATTTGGGAATACAACAATGAGTTCGACGAAATACATCCTCGGAGACCCAGGGGCCTGAGTTAGTCGGGGCGAAACGAAGTAATACCAAGTAAGCCCAGCAAAAATCGGAGCGATGAAAGTTTCCAAGAATTCCTCGCTTCTATTTTTGCCGGGTGCAATTACTTCGTTTCGTCTCGACTACCTGGCCCCTTGGTCTCCGAGGATGGATGAAATTAACTGAATAAAAACCCTTTTTAAAAGCACGTTTTCTTCGAACCCTGGACTATTCGTCTTCTGATTAATCAAAGTCACATGTTAGTTAACCTTTTCCAATAGTTTTAATTGATCATTTATCAATTTGGAAACAATCCATTTCCTATAATACAGCGTTCAACATGTATTTAGACTTCCAAAGTTTTTTTACACCTTGTCTAGGAATTCTTTATGCCTTGTGTTGTACTTCCCAGGACGGCATTTTCCATTTTCGCTTCTGCTTTCCTTCTGCAGCCTTCTTCAAACTAAACTCTGTCTGTTCATCGTCTTCTTTGACTGTTTCGTACCCAGTCTTCATGCTTGATGCAAAATCTCTCTTCTTTTTGCAACTGGTACTGCAGGCATCGAAAAATTCACTGCATTTCACGCAATTTTCAAAACCCACACATCCCGTATTACACTGTCTGAATTTACCTAGGCAGTCACAGTCAGCATTTCCGGCATAAGGATTCTTGATCATGCAGCCCAGGAGAGTAACTATGAGAAGTAGTGGAACCGAGCGCATCTGAAATATGAAAGTATGACGGTGTTTACTTTAGGGCTTTAAATCGAGGATCAAAAATATTCGGTTAGCCTTGTACATTGCAAAACTGTAAATCAGGGGATTAGTCAGCCGTAGGCCTTGGCGGACTGTGCTCCTAAAAGTGTCATATTATGCTACTAGCAATGCTCGAAATTTTGCCAAATATGCCAAAATTATGCCGGAATTCCCAAATTATGCTCCTGGTTTCCGAAATTATGCTCACAAAATGACGTAGATTCTGTACATAGAGGCCCGCACTAACGACGCCAGATTATGATGTTTTTCAAATAAACTGTTGTTGTAAATTTATTTGTGTTTTATGGCAGTTTGTCTCGGCCGTCAGCTGTCCAATTAGCTAGTCGCATCTCTGAACAAAGTCAATACTACTATTAGTGTAGCTAAAACACGCATTGCAAGAGCATGCTACCTAAATTTAATTTATTTCTGTAAAAAATACACCACATTTACTAAATTTTATGAATTTATGCTCTAAAAAGTACTAAAATTTGCTAATTATCCCGTGGCAGTGCTCGTTTTAAAAAATTATGCCTTTTTGTTCCAATTATGCCAAAAAAAAATATGCTCACACAACCCGCCAAGGCCAAGTCAGCCCAATGAAGTTCTCAGACGTCGCTTCTGTCATGTATACAACCGCCTCAGTGCTCTCTTAAATAAAAATCGGAGAGAGAGAGCTCTCCTTCTTTCTCGAGGAGAGTGGGGACGGCTGTACAACAAGTTCTTTTCCCGCTAACCCATGACGTCATGATTGTGTTATGTCTATCATCAAAGAATAACTTTTGGCGGGAAAAGCGGACTTGCTCGTTTCCAGGATCTTGTCCACGCTTTGTGCTTACAAAAGAGAGATGAGGATGATGCCTGGGTACCAGGTGGGAGGCCATATGTGTAGAGAAAGGGAAATTGGATAAAAGACCCCTTGGCATGTCTAGAGGTTTAGAATTGTTCATATGCTGCTAACTACCTTAAAAACCAAGGTCTAACCTTTTGAGCAGGGCTCGGTGTCGCTGCGTTGTGTTCTTGGGCACGACACTTTACTCCCAAAGTGCCTCTCTCCACCCAGGTGTATAAATGGGTACCAGCGAAATAATGCTAGGGGTAACCCTGTGATGGACTAGCATCCCATCCAGGGAGGAGTAGAAATACTCCTAGTCGCTTAATGCTACGGAAACCGGGATAAGCTCGGCGGTATGGCTCGACGCAGACTTTACCATATGCAATGAAACAAAAACTCAATTTCTAGAGCAGTTTTTAAACTAGAATTCTAATTCGATCGATATATCAATATTTGCAAAAAATAATAAGCAAGGCTGACACTACGTGGAACGAAACGACGGATCCTACTTATGCAGCATCTTTGTTCGCGGTCCATTGACACATTAGAGTCACATATCAATATTTGGTTGATCTTTCGTTTAAACAGCCGTTCAGATTCAGAAGAGTTAGCATTTCTCCATTCTTGGGGCAGATTTTCCCGTAAGAGGGTCTTATTATAGCCCAAACTTCGTTTGAAATATTTTGTGCGCTGCTTAGATAAGATGAGGTTGCCTTCTATATTTCTCCGCAAGACTGTATTCTGCGTGTCGGGGAGTGAAAAGTTGTTGTTAATACGCAGGGGCAACTTTATGTTGCCCGAACTACGGGTTGGTTAGTGCTAAGTTCGCAGAATTACTTGTGAATAAAATTTTAGTTTTAGGGGGCGGGTTCGATTTTAGTACGAAGTTGAAATATATTGTGCATGGAATGCCACAGATAAGCTTCTCTTCCGGTTAAAAATCCGTGTAAACGATAACAATGTTTCTGTCAATTAACTTTGTTAACAAACAAATGTTTCTTGCTGTTTCATAGTGCAAAACCAATTTAAATTCTTTTAGACAACAAGAAAATTAATTTTATCTATTATAAATTATTCCAACTATTCGAGTTGTTGATAGAGTACGAGTTGTTGATAGAATCCTTTTATTACGGTCAATCATTAATTGAAGTACGGCTATGGATCACGTTGAGAATTGCTTGTTTGTTGTATTTATTGAGTTGGTATAAAATAATTGAATAGAATTCGAAAAATGCCCCCCAAA
The DNA here is from genome assembly GCA_963693305.1 of Meandrina meandrites. Taxonomy (NCBI): domain Eukaryota; kingdom Metazoa; phylum Cnidaria; class Anthozoa; order Scleractinia; family Meandrinidae; genus Meandrina; species Meandrina meandrites. The sequence continues at coordinate 2,541,523 of OY855909.1, forward strand.
ACGTTTGAAATCTTCTTCAGAGTTCGCCATTCTGTCGTGAGATTCATCGCCGAATTTTCGAAAAATTCCGAAGCTATTGAGTTGGTATAAAATAATTCAATAGAATTCGAAAAATGCCCCCCAAAACGTTTGAAATCTTCTTCAGAGTTCGCCATTCTGTCGTGAGATTCATCGCCGAATTTTCGAAAAATTCCGAAGCTATTGAGTTGGTATAAAATAATTCAATAGAATTCGAAAAATGCCCCCAAAAACGTTTGAAATCTTCTTCAGAGTTCGCCATTCTGTCGTGACATTCATCGCCGAATTTTCGAAAAATTCCGAAGCTATTGAGTTGGTATAAAATAATTCAATAGAATTCGAAAAATGCCCCCAAAAACGTTTGAAATCTTCTTCAGAGTTCGCCATTCTGTCGTGACATTCATCGCCGAATTTTCGAAAAATTCCGAAGCTATTGAGTTGGTATAAAATAATTCAATAGAATTCGAAAAATGCCCCCAAAAACGTTTGAAATCTTCTTCAGAGTTCGCCATTCTGTCGTGACATTCATCGCCGAATTTTCGAAAAATTCCGAAGCTGCCTGGAACACTACGATCATCTTCGAAAATTACCATTAAAAGTTTCCTTGCTTTTTAATTGAATTAGGGAGATTTTCGTGAATTACTCCTGCCGAATCTCCACGCGTTTCGTCGCAAGCACTTCGTCCATGGGTGTCCTGTTGTTTATTGAACGGGTTTCTAATATATAACATTGGCCACGAGTAATATATTATATAAATAGAAAGAAAATATTCTCTTTTGATCACAATGAAAAACTGCAAGGAGCATTTCTATAAAATGGTTCGAGTAGTTTTGTAAGTGGGCAATTGCGTGTTTCACTCAGCGTATACTTGAATTGACGCTGTAAAGTGTTAATCAACCAAGCGCAAAGTTTCCTTTTTAAAAGGAAACGCATTGTCATAATGATCCATCTGCCACGTGTTTATTTATAATGTTTACAGAGCTAGCGCATACTTTTTTTTACGGTTTGGACGATTGACGCTTGGCACTTTGATTTAGCAAGCACTGGGGAGGCTTGGCGATTGGACTGACAATCGGCTTGGCACTTTGATTTCGCAAGCAGTGGTGACTACTCACAGAAACTTTGGTTCGTGGCTTCTATCGTCAAAGAGCGTCAAGTACAGAAAATTTCAATAGAATGTTAGAATTGAATTTAGATGACCTTGGCTATGATATATAATAACTCAATATTAGCTGTTTCAAGAAATTTAGGGAAAATGTATCAGCAAAATTCTTTGCTGGATGCGATTTTATTAAAAAAAGGTTGGTCCAGTTAAACGCCAATAACATTAAAAATATTTTTCTCCGGTCAAATCGAGTTAAAGCCATCGTGACAAAGCCGCAAAAGTTATGGCGCAAAGTTTGGTTACTACGGAGTCACCTTAACTCTAGAAGTTGACACTTTATATATTTAACAGATCGTGCTTAAAAGAGAACAGCATGGGCCTTAGCACGCAGAACCGCTCTCGCACGGTTGTGAAAAAAGTGTAAAATCAACAGGAAAAATGTTGCTTTATTTCCATATTTAATATGCCGGCGTATCCTGTTCCAAGTGAAAACAAAGAGATTAAAAACAAGAAAGTCAATTAATTCACAGCCGGCCCGTGTTCAAGTGTCAACATTTGACTTTTTCCCGGCACTTAGTTCATATTGTTTATTATCAGCACGCTTCAAGCAATGAACTTGAGACAAACCACAGTTGACAACTGTCAACGGATATCAGCATTTTGATGGCTTCCTTTTCCGTCTGTCTTGCTTAAAATAATTCCAAGATTTTACAGCTTTTAATATCATATCTTTTCTTCTGAGGTTTTCGCCTAACAGGTTTAGTTAGCGCGATCTATTTTAAAACTGACGAAAACAAAAAAAAGAAACATATCCGATATGATTTATTGGATGAGTAAGGTTTCTTTTGTCTCAGCATTGCACTTTTCGACGGTTTCAATGTTTCGCTTCATTTCGCTAGAAATTTTGTATCGTTTGTCCTTTTTGCTTGCCACAAAATAAAACAATCAGATAGTTCGGCGACAAAATATATATACTCAACGAAACTGAGTTCGACTCGGACTACTTTTGACTTGAAAAAATCATTAAGATCGTTTACCGAGAGTCTTTTGTTCAAGAATTAATAAACATTTTAGCGGAGCTCCAATTGGTTTTCTAAGACAATATTGTTTTTGAAGAAATATGAAAATCGGTCCGAAGTCGTCAATCTTAAGGCATTTTAAGACATTTTGAGCAAAGGGTTGCGCGATTCTTAGTATTTCAAAATTAGCGAGTATGATTTTGCAATATTTTTTTCTAGCCCATCTTTGACCGGCATAGCTGGGGGGTTTTATTGATCGTAGTTAAGACTCTTTCAACAGGCTTTACTTGTAGCTAGGTTTTGAGATAAGTTTTGCTGCAAATGCTATACAAACTATAATTAAACCTGTTCTTCAGGGGTGTCCGATGGTCCTTTCTATATTTCAGTTTAATGCTTTATTGCGTCGAACCAGTTTCTCTTGTAGATTTTTCAAGTATTTACAACGGAAATAGCGAAGTGGAGTAATTACAAAATAGTTTCCAGCTCAATTTTTGTTCCCTTGGTCAATTGTTGCAATTTGTATACATGAGTTCTAAACCCATCATCGCATAGTATTTATTTCAACCAGGTTTAAATCGAATTTGTTCGAAACCTGTAGCACTTAGACGATCTTCAGTTCAGGCGGTTACTCGAAAGGAGTCAATCATTAGAATGGCTTTCCGAAATCTTAAGGTTATTAAAATGTTCTGACAAAAGAAAAGTTATTTTAGCCTAAAGCGGCAATGGATCCGTAAATTAACTGAATTCTTGTAGTAGAGATTAAATTTGAAAAACCTAAAGGATTCGTAATATATGAACCTACCATGGTCGTGGAATGAAAATCGCCCCAAATGGTTGTGTTGGCTGTGCTTAGGTGCCGTGAGTTGTATGAAACAGTTGAGGCCTCCGTGGCTGTTTTATAGGCACGCCAAACGAATTTTATCGCTATTATTGTTGTCAGTGTACCATTCACACAACAGAAAATAACAAAAGTAGAGCAATTAATTACGCGAGTTGTTCGGTCGCTGTATGTGTGTAATCAATGCTTTGTTGGTCATGTTATTTTTACAATAGCTTTGGCATAGGAAATTGATTTTGAGCTATTGTGCGCAATAAAATAATAGTTTGAGTAATTTTGCAAATTTGCGTCAAAACCAGCTACAATATACCGATTTCCCTTTTTCTGAAGCAGGACAAAGGCTTTTTCTTCTACTCACGTATCCCCTTTCGGTGAATATTTAAAAATGAATTCTGCACAACGCGGAAAACCGGCAAAATGCCGCTACCTTTTTCACTGGGAGTTGCCCGTACTTAATTCGAATTGAACATTATGGAGCTATTTTACACTTGAATCCTCCATTCATGGTGGGCAATTTAGATTTTTATTTGCACATGTAATAAAGAAGAACAGTACCCCGACTAATTATTTCCTCAGCGTGGTTTAAAGATAAAAAATACGAAACAATTATGAGGAAACCCACTAAAGTTACAACCTGTTAACAGCGACGCACGTCGAATCGATCTTCGATACCGGACACCAATGAAAGCGCTTTTCGATAAGCGAACGTAAAAGAACACCGTTAACATCTTTTCACAATTCATCACCTGCTCTTGGACTTTGTCAAGTGCTGTTGCAAAAACGACGCAGAATGGTTTTCATTTCTGCTTGCATACTTCCTCTAATTTTATTTCATGCACGGTTTTCAAAAAACCGATTCAAATTTATAAAGGGTTCCTCTGGTCAATTGGAAGGAAGTATTTTCGAGAAGCCGATCACCATGTTCTTTTTTTTGTGAAATTACCGGCCGTTGCTTCTCGTGAAAGATGTGGTAGTCGGACAATGCTCTTCTTTCCCAGTTTGAATGGGCGATTAAACGGCAATTTAAAAGGGTAAGCGGAGATTTTAGTGATCTCGCGTTACGTTATCACCGGGAGAAAAGTGATTTGCAACGAAATAAATATCTGATAAAAAGTGCGCTCTCCAGTGCCGGAAAAACTTTCAATGTATATTGAGATAACTCAAGTTCATTTTCAAAGTAAACTGAATAAATTGCAATTTTAAGAACAATTTTAAGCCAGCTTACAGGCTTTTAAAATGCCTTCGAAAAAACCTCGCCATGCAAGTAACCAGAACAATTTGTTGTTTTAACAGAATGCTCATAGTGAAACAACAAAAGAAAAAAAATTCATTCTTTTCAGTCTTCATATATATTTTGTCATTAGCTTATCATAATTAAACGATTTAAGTCCATATAATTCTACTCCTAAAGTACTTCTGTCATTCTTTATTCATTCTCGACCGACTGACAGTCGCTCGGAGAAGTATCAAAATTTTGAGGGTTTCCTAAAATCAGCAATTTCGTAATCCTGAATGGTTACTCGTTGGCGGTCGTTTGACGAGCATATTTTTATCTCTTCCCGTGATTCAATCTTAGTACTTAGGTAAGGTCAAGTAGAGATCAAGGAAACCAGATAAATGAACTCCCAAACGTCAGAAAACGTTTTCCTCCAAAAAGGGACTTTGCACGCAACCGGATTAAAAGAATAGACCTCTTTAGCTTCGTTTGTTTGTTGTCCCATTTCAGACCACGTGATGTTACCCTTGAGAATTATCTCTTTTAAATTCAAGCAAATTAACGTGGAAATGAATGAATAATTTCCAGATAGACAAAGGAACAATTCCCCGGAGAACATCACATGATCTGAAATGGGCAATTTACATACGTAGCTAAAGAGGTCTATTATGCCCCACTCATACCAACAAAACATGTTTAGTTAAACCACTTTAAACAAAATAAAAATCAGCAACAGACAACTGAAAGACTAAGTTTTGCACAAGGGTAAGAGCGCTAACTTCAGCAGCTTCAATGAAGAAAATAATTTTAAAGCGTGTTAATTTATACAGCCTGTTAATGTGTTTAAGCATTGGTGTGAATGGGGTATTAGAGTAGTGAAATAAATTCAGATCAAGAGCCCGGGGGAGGGAGGGGTACTCCCTCCAGTATATAAACTATGTTAGTATGTGCGGTCCCAAACGGTAAAATTTTCAAGCCCTTTAGGTCTGAAATAGATGCAGATTTGAAATGGGGTAGGGTTTGTGGACTCTTGTCAGCAATTAGCAATAATCTTTTATTGAAAAGAAACTATTATAATGATTGTTTTATTCATCCTTTGAGCAGTGTGATTCAAAAATTGTTTAAATGCTTCTGTGACACAAACTAAAACAGATTCTACATAGGGTGGGTAGTGTTTCGATTTTTGGGTTAGTTCTGAAATAGGGTACGAGATATCAGGGTACATACCCCCCCCGGGGGGGGGGTAAAGGAGTAAGAAATAAACCGACGTTCGAGACGAGCAAGAGCAGCCCCAGTCGGTATCAATAATTCAAGAAAGGTTAAGTTGTTAAGTTATTCTTTTAAGCCAATTTCAAAATATCACTGATTGCTTCACTTTTAAACCTAATGCGAGTTCTAAAAATTGGGTGCAAATCAATAGAGTATCCCTAGTTAATGATTTCCTTCATTTTCGCCACTTGTTGTCGAGGAAAATACTTGATAGTCTGATATTAACGGCTCCGAGAATTAAAGAGCTTAAAAGTCCCCTTAGCTTTGTCACTTGCGTTATGGATTTTTGTGCCAAGGTTGTGGCCAACTTGCAAAGTTTGAATTCGATTACCACACAGTGCAACAGCTCCATTGTAGCTTACTCACCTCCATAAAAGGGTCTTATATCTGGCAGCGCCTTTCGTTGATCTTAAAAAAATTTAAGGATGACGTCTTTTTGTTTTGAAAACAGGTTTCGACAGCGTCTGTCATCGCCAGTTACAATATCTGCGTTAAATTTGAATATTTTGAATTTTTGTCATGATAATTAAGATTTTTAATATTCAAATTTCACGTAGTTGTATTGCATTGTAACTGGTGATGACAGACGTTGCTGTCGAAACATGTTTTACAAACTGAAAAACTTTGTCCTTTGTTTTTCTTAAGATCATCGGAAGCCTGCTGCCAGCGCATCGCTTCTGTCATTTGTAACACTATTGGCTGCAATGCAAGTGCATGGGCATTGGTAGATGTTTTTGTCGGAGAGAAGACTAAGCACTACTAAAACGTACTCCTAAATCGGCGATTCAATCAAGGGTGCAATTTGCACAAAGAGGTTTGCAAGGAGGGTTTCCTGTGTGTGTTAATTATGTGAAACTGATCATTGAGTCATAACGTATTTTTTTAATGCTTTATTTACTTTCAGTTGATTACACTGATTGTGAGGCACAACATGATTACTAAGCGTAAGCGAGCTTAACTCTCCCCCTGATTGTCTCCCGTAATCTTGGTATTCATGTATAAGCGATACCGAACCCCGCAACTACAACCCTGTGACTACAGCAAGCAAAATCAAATCTACTGCCTCATCAGGTTTCTTCACCTCTGGCCACTGGTCAGGTGTGCAGATAAGCTGCGGTGGTGTTTCTGAAATATGATAAGAAGGAAGGTAAGCTAAGTTAAGTGTGATTAACTGACTTTCTCTAGCAACTGTCAGTCTAAGTCAACTGTGGAGAGAAGTGCAATTAATTGCGTTAGAGTACCATTAACTCTTCTTTCCGAATTTAATACGATGTCGTCCAAAGATTTCCGAAGTTGACCGAAGGTCTTTCCAAAGGCTCCCAAAGATGTCCAAAGCTGATCTCTTCCTGGCGGAGCCTTGCGAATACTTCCGAAACGAACCCGAAGACTTACGGAGATTTACAAAAAACCGAGGAGTTATGAAACTTGTTGTAAGATGAAATATGCTTTGTGTGAATTGGTTGAAAATGCTATAATAAGAAATCGCACGACTTTCTCATAAAACTCCTGAAAAATTGGTACTCATGTTGTTTTGAAAGAACTCAATTGCACTTGCCTAGAGGCTGGTGCAATCTTGAGGGCATTCAATGCATCAGGAGTTTTACTCGAGTCGTGTGGCTGCATGGGTTCCTACATTAAGAGAGCACCACGCCGAAAGTAGTAGTAGTTTTACAAAACACAACACGTTTCAAGAGGATTTTACCAGGGTTAATTTTGGCTTTCAACCTAAATCAATACCGTAATTGTTAAACAGATCTGCATGTTTTTTTAACTGAGGTTTCTTGTTTCTCTTCTCAACGTATTTCATTCTGCTTCGTAATCCGAAATACTTTGTTGTCTTCAGTCGAAACTGGAAATGAGATAGATTTTTTCGTTGAGGTGCTTGATCAAACAAACCTCATAACATTACATTAGACGTTTACAAAAATACTTATTTGTTACCTTAACGCAAGAAAACAACCAGCGTATCTGCAACCCCTACATTGTCTGTAATGCAAAACGAAATAGTGTTAATGAGTCAAGCACGATAAAACAATACACTTTACTGATAAATACAGGGTATTTGATGTGGGTCGCCAAACAAATATTTCAAAAAAACTGGCCAGTGGGTTACTTACAAAGCACGGAGGAGTTCAGTAATTGCCAACTTTGAATATTATAAGGCCATGGAGGTTTATTTGGGAGTGCTATCTAAGGTTTCTCGTTGAATTTTTTGTAACGTTTTTCTCACTACCGTTTTGTACATTGCAAAATTCAAATAAATGGATACTGGAAAAATTAACTTTAAACTTTACATTTAAATGCATGTGGCTGGGTAAGGTACATATTTTACAACGTTTAAACCTAGAAATCCAGCGCTTCTTCCGGTTCCGTTGTTATTGAAATTGTGTAAGAGTTTGAGCAAGACGTTTTAAGAAAACGCTTTTGCTCGGTTTTTCCAGGCGTCTTTCTTAACTTCGTGGACGTTGTTCACGGACAGTGGTGCTTTACTTACTGTATTGGTTCCAGTTAGTGCGAACAGGCTGATTGCTGTAGATCACAGCGTTTTGGGTGTGGTGGTTGTCCCAATCACAGTCTGGTCCAGTAATCACCATCCAGCCAACATCACCAGGACAGCCAGCATATACGCTGTTGATGAAGAAGCTGCGTCCGGCTGATCCGTCGATAGTAAAGATGTTCCGTGGCGCGGTAGCAAGGTCATTCCAGAGACTATCGGTGTTGGTCAGTTTATCGAATCGGAACCAGTTCAGCTTGTCTGATCCCTAGGCGTTGAATGTCAGTTCCTTGACCGCATTACCTCCTTTATAAAGGATAACCCTTGCCTATTAAAATAAATTATATATAAATTCGGTATTATACCATGCGTTTTTAATAAAATAATTCCCATTACCATGCAGGTAGTCGCAAAAAGTAGAAGCAAGAGCGCTTTAAGTTCTACTGAGTTTCAAAATCGGGTTAAAAATTCTCGAATGCACTAACCATTAGACCAATGCATTTTCTAGTACTTTAACCCGGCATAAATTAATTATATTTTGCTTACCTCAGACGCGCCGAAGGCACCCCAGTTCAAAACGATTCTGTTTTTGTAGTCATTGGGGTACTGGTTAGTGACATCAAGAGCGGACATTTCGCTCTCGGCGTATGTTTCGCTCGACTTGTAAGCGTCTTGCGCACGCTGGTTGGCTCCGGTTACCGCCTTAAATACCATGGTCCAGCCTAGAATGGCAAACAAATTAGATAGTTAGAATCAGAATAAAAAATATTTCCAGTGAAAAGATTAAAAAAGAAAAAAGATCTAGAAGGAAAAAGAGTTCTCATGTAATGCTAACCTCCGCCAGCCATGTCACAGTACACTGGAAATGCTTCCCTCCTGTCTGTTTGAAAAAAGACTGATAAGTACCAAGCCTTACTTAAAGCAATCAAGCTCAACTGACTGCCCTGTGATTGATCGTTTGGTTTATCCTGTGAATTTGGCAGCACTTCAAGTCTCAGTTGATGATCTGTTTTCTTTCTCGCCTCTTGACTGCTCCTTGACAATGTACTAAGTTTCGATTACCTCAATAACAAAGAAAACTAACAAGCGATTTTTGCGTTTTTTATTTGTTCTCTCTCTAAACTTGAAAACATGCAACAGAGAATGATCAGAGATCAGTGAGAAAAGTTACCAGTCAAGGTGATATAGTTAACTCCATCAGTTGTTTGTCCTCCGTTGTCCAGGATGTCTTTACACGAAAAACCTGGATTGCCCTCTGAGCCGCGTGGTTCTTCAAATTGCAGAGTTTTATACTCATTTCCATCACACAGGAGCAATTTTCCGTCAGCCAGCTTTAACACACCGGCATTCTTGGGAGTGCAGTCGCAGTTGTGTTCACGAACTTTGGGACTACATTTTTTGCGCTTACCAGCGACTGTGAAGCACACCGTGCTGGTCAAGATAATGCACAATATCGCCAGATATCTCATGGTTAACTAACCAATATCTGCGGGAAGAAAAAACGATGACACCAGTAACGGTTAACGGCGTTAGAGTTGCGCTGCGGAATCAGGGGAACCCGACGGTGAATATCTACAATAAGCACCTGTTGTTTTCGGATATGTAAAAATATTGTTTTAGGTACGATAAAACGCCAGCTACGATTTTTAGACAGGTAACAGCAGCTCGCAAATTTGGCTAATGAGATTTGTCGCCTAAAACGTTCTGTAATTTTATTATTCGCCTAGAAAATCCGATAAAATTTAGCTGTGTTAGTTTATATAAATTTCCCTTTAAAAGGCCGTAAACGATTCAGAAAAATAGTACAACGACATTGCAAGACGGCTTCTGACTGAATTTCTTCGTTGGGTGCTCCTGCGAAATTTAAATTCTTTGTAGAAGTTAAGTCTGGTTACCTACCTTGAGTGTCAGTAATGTCTGTTTCGGTTCCTTCTCCACCAGCTCCCGTTTGCAGGATAACTGCTAAGTGTAATTCGCGTTATCTAGTTTCAATGTAGGCAATTAAGGACACGATTAATCATAAATTAGTCAAAGTCATTTACTGGCTGTCTTTGTCGTCTTGTTTTCCAGGTGTTGCCGTGACTATCAAGCAAATGAAGAAGAATTTCCATCCTGTTTGTGTTTTCAGAACGTGTTTTCCCTCGGGCTCTTCAAATCGAGCCAATTGAAAAGCTAGAATTCACATCCTGTTTACGCTTCCAGCACGAACATTTTTTCACTGCACTGTTGGTATCTTAGAAATATTTTGCCTTCCTGTATATCGATAAACTATTATTTTTCCAACTGTAATAATTGGACGATTGACGTTAATACTAATCATAATATTGATAAGCGAGAGAATGGCTCCTCGGTTTAAAAATTACGTCGTGACAAATAAAAAAAAGCTACGAAGGGAAGTTATCCAGAATCCAGCAATGAATGAATGAATTTTTTGTTTTTAGAACTCTGAAAATATCTTGAATGAATAATAAAACAACTATAAGCTAGTATTTAATTCGGCTTTCGCATGATCGTGAAGAATTATACACTCGGGTCGCGGAGTGTGTTATCCGCCTACCCATGACCACAGCCTTCGGCTTTGGCTGATAACACCCTCCTCAATCCGCATAATTCTTCGCATCATACTCAGCCTCATCCAATAATTGCTAGACAGGAAAAGCGGGTTATTTCAATGTATTGATTACTCTTGTATATCGAAGGAAAATATCCGCGCGTATTCTATAATATGTTAAACCATCGAACAAGGTGTATTTATTTTTTTCTTGGCTTGTGAGCGGGCGGAATTCTCCAAATCCTGCAATCTGATTGGTTCCGGGAACGGGCGGAAATTTTCGATCTTGCCCGCTCACGGGGGCTCGTTTCTCGAAAGACCCGGTAAATACCGGGTCCGGTAACTTACCGGGCACGTTATCGGAAGATTTTATCGGGACCGAAGTTGCGTTTCTCGAAGCACCCGTTACCGTTCCCGGTAATATACCGGGCGCGATAAATGGCAGGCCGTTACCAATCTCTTACGCGTGCTACACGCTCGTCCGTGAGAGAAGGAGAAAGACTTGGTACTAAAGGTTCGTTCGATTCATTCGAGACTTCTTTTGACAAATTTGACTTCGCTACGGATTGAATTCGAAAAGCACGACTGGATTTTTATGCAGTTTGAAGGACAGCACTATAGTTCTAAGTTAAGCTTTGGGGTTGCCGTTGTGTTAAAGGAGAGCAAACGAGGAAGATCATTATTTTGCATGATCATGTCAGTTGCCTCAGCTTGTAGCTCGATTCGACAATCATGCACTTTGGCCTACTATGATTTCTTGACTGTCTGTGAAGTACTGGTATTCTCATACCTCACGTCATATTGATAACCGAATTGGAGGTGACATGTTTACAGTATTTTAGAACGAACGCACCAGTGCAACAGGTAGGTTTATGGAGATCCCAGGTAAGTTCTATTTGATGTTCTTTTTGAGTTCATGGCGGCATAGCCCGTTTCACGGATACTGGACGCCATATTGAATAAATTAGTTTCGCAAAGGACTATGGGTCGATAAGGGGGCAAAATTTCCAAGATGGCGTCGCGCGACGCTCTTAAACAGCGTGGTGTGAACTAGTGGAGATTGCGAGCTTTCATTTCAAGTTTATTATTGCCGAGTCTGACAATTTCACTTTATCTATGGGTGGAGGTGATCACTGTGCCGTATTTGGCTGTTCAAATGACCGGAGAAAGCGAGAAAAGTATGTGAGTTCCAAGGACTAATGTAACATTTCTAAACATAATATAAGCTTATTAAATTTTAATCAATCGCCCACACTTACAAAATTGCAGTTGCAACACATGCCATGATTTTAATGTAGAAGTTCTTCTTTTTAAATAAATATTCGGTTATGTCACAGAAGTTTTATGAAATTATCTATCAGCTTACCATGATAGCGCACTAAAATACTGCTGAGGAGAAGTTGGGGACTAGCTAGCTGGCAATTAGTCTCGCCTTTAGAAAAATAGAAACTTTTGATGGGTGATGCAAATGCTCTTTGTTATCGCAGGTGTATTATAAAACCCCATGTCCAATATATTAAGTGGCATCAGCCCCAGAAAAAGCACTTTAAATTATGGGAGCGACTTATCAACCGCAAAAGCTTTAAAGTGACAGCAAATACAACGGTGTGCAGTAATCATTTTGTTCATGGTAGGCCACTAGGATAACACCCACATCCTGAGCTCTGGCTAAGAGGATATGAAACAGATAAGGAGACCAATAATCATGAGGTTCGAAGAATTATCGAGTCCTGGAATGATACTAAAGAACAAAGTGATGTGTTTTTGACCACTCGAACAGGAGCCGTTAAAAGAAAAGCAATGCACACCCAAACAAGTAGTATGAAATCTAAAAAACTTGAAGTTCTGCCTAAAGGGTTAGACAATGAAAAGAAAGCAGCTGTTTCTCAATCATCTATAGCACAAGCCGCGGAAAGTGATCACACATACTGCAATCTCAAGGATTGCACTTTTCAAATAACTGAAGGTGATGAATGCAGCTGTCAATTGGGGCTTTGTGTAAAATGTAAAAGAAAGGTGATGCAAACAGTTGAAGAAAATGAAAACCTAAGAAATGAAAATGCCAGACTTAAGGAAAGCCTTGGCAGTGTCAGGCAAAACAACTCGAGTGACAACTTTTCCATAGACAAAATCAAAGATTCTGACTATCTGGTCAAGCTTCACACGAGTCTTGATAACTTCAAAGTTTTTGAGTGGATCTACAACCAGGTGAAGGACAAGATACCATATATGCAATACAGTTGAATCCCGATAACTCGAACCCTCAATAACTCGAACCTCCCGCTAACTCGAACCTTTTTCGATTCCCCTCCGGGCAGTTTTCTTACTAATTTTACCCTCGATAACTCGAACTCCCGATAACTCGAACCTTTTTCGATTTCCCTTGAAGGTTCGAGTTATCGGGATTCAACTGTATTATAAGGGTCTGGAGTCTAATAATGTTAAAAGATATCAGGTAACAAAGTGTAAAAAGCCTGGCCCAGAGCGAATTTTGTCACCCGAAAAATCATATCTACATGGCTCCCTCTCCTTTCCCTGGAGTTGAAACCATTGATCCACTGGCCAACACGCGAGGAAGCAGAAAGATACTACCCGGATTGTTTAAAAAAATACAAAAACGTTATTGCTATAATTGACTGCACTGAAGTGCCTATACAACGACCATCATTAGCTCTTGCTAATGGGCAAATTTATTCTTTCTACAAAGGTAGGCCGACATGCAAACTGCTTGTTGCTTGTACCCCCGTTGGAACTGTCTCTTTTATTTCAAACAGTGCAGGAGGTGCTATGAGTGACAAGAGGCTTGTAAAGGAAAGTGGCATTATATCAAAGTTTGAGCCGGGAGATACAGTCCTAGCAGATAGGGGTTTCAACATTCAAGAGCTTCTTCTCCCTCGTCAAGTAAAGCTTGTTATCCCCCCTTCCTGAAGAAAAAGAAACAGTTCACTATTGAGGATGACACCCGCACTAAGCAAGTAGCTAACGCAAGAATTCACATAGAACGTGTGATTGGTCGTCTGAAAGATTATGACATTCTTAAATGTGAACAACCTTTGGACATGGTGGATCTTTTTGATCACATCGCAACGGTTGTATGTGCACTTATCAACCTGCAAGAGCCAATAATACCCCTAAACTGTCAGTGACGGTAGCACAGTAAACAAATTGTGTAACCAAGTGAATGGATCTGTTATTTTTATATGTGAGACCTCTGCCCCCTAAAATATCTCAAGTGGCAGAGGTGTTGTTAAGTACGGCATTTTAACTTATATATGATTTAAGAGATTACCATTTGCCTGTTCAAAGTATAGGTAATGCTATAGAGTAAATAGATCACTGGCCAGTGGTTTAGGATGCTGACTATCTACTGGTAAGTGAGCTGTCCAGTGTGAAGCATTACCCATCCTTTGAACAACAAGGCAAAGGACTGAATGTACTGAAAGTCAATCAGTTTATTATCATAACTTTAAACTTGGGGATCACATTGTTATCACTTGGGAGAGCAGGCATCACACATCCAAATCAAATTTTGGTCTTCAACAATGGCTTCTTCTCCAGTTAAGTCAACACATTTCCAGTTTTCTAAATTTGAATGTTTGTTTATTTAGTAAGAAGAATATATTCTCCAGGGGTACAAAGTTAACACAAAACAAACTGGAGATACATCAAAGTTGTATTTATTTGAAATGTACTGGATACTTGCACGTTACAAAGTACACTGTATCCTTGGTTCAGGCCTGCCTTGGGTTAACTACAACTTTGACAGGGAATTCTATTCTTAATAAATATATATTTTGTAATACTGTTTTAATCCTTATATTAGATGGTTGAAATGTAGCTTTACAGAAGCACATATTTATATAATTTTAACAGTCTTAAATGTCCTAAATATTAAGCTCTAAGTTTACTCACTTTCAACCCAATATTTTTCCATGTCGATTTGACACAGCTCTGGGTAGCTCTGCGGGCCTTCCTCCCAGCCTACACCTAAACTGTCTGGGTCAGGAAGAATTATTCTCCCACCTTCAAGTTTTAACTTGCCTATTCTTTCTCGATCTACCTCCTCTAAACTTTCTTGAACATTTTTTACGACTCTGAGCCCTAATCTTTTCGCAAACACACAAAGGTTAATTAAACCTTCCTTATTAGTATTCCCCACCGGAACTTCTCTTTCCAATAAGTAATTCTTCAACTTTGGAACGTCCCAACTTCTGAAGAAGGCTTCATCCGTTTCATCACTTGTAACTCGCGACGCCATGTTGGATTTTATGCCCCCTTTTTGACCCATACTGCTTTGCGCAATCAAATTATTCAAAATGGCGCTCGCATCCGTGAAACGGACTATGGTGTTAAGTTTGCGCGGGAAAAATATTGTCACCGCGTAGAGGTGTACGACCATCAGGCAGCGGACTGTGGTTTTACAGCAAGGACTAAAGGTGTGTACATACATTTTTTCATTTATAGTTATGACTTGAGCTGTCATAATCTGACAATTTTTTTCGCAGCAAGAATCAGCAATCAAATGATAAACGCTTATTATAAACCATTTAATAGACCCTTCCACGGTTTCGGACGCCATCTTGGTTGGGGGGCAAACGCGGCAAAATTTACAGTAAATGTATGGGAAAAATCGGGAGTTTGGCGCTCGATAATTCGAGAAAGGTTGACATTCTGTAATTTCTATGAATTACAAACTTAAAATACTAGCTAAAAGAGTTAACCGATCAAATTTGAGAATTTTACCCTCACTAAGAAAGCCGCAAATTAAAATTTTCATTTTTCATATATTTGTCTGTAAAATGAAGCCGCCGTTCGCGGGAAAATTTAGAAGCATTTGTACGAAAAACTAAAAGTAAGATTTCTCGTTTCAAAGTAAACCGATCCCCTTCAAATTTAATCGGTTAACTCTTTTAGCTAGTATCTTTAGTTTGCAATTCACAAAAGTTTCAGAATGTCAACGGTCCTCGAATTGTCGAGCATCAAACTCCCGATTTTTCCCATACATTCACTGTAAATTTTGCCGTGTTTGCCCCCCACCCAAGATGGCGTCAGAAACCGTGGAAGGGTCTATTCACTCGCACTTCATAATAGAATACGATAGATGGGGTAAATATGGTTGATGAGGTTTAAACTGAAAATAGAATAAACACTTCTTTGAAATATACAATTTGATAGAAAGCGGTGTAAAACAAGTGAAATCTACAGCCTTACATTGTTTTGGTGCTGTGGCCACGAAAGAGTTAACGGTGAACGAGATTCTAATATTTAAATATAACAACAAAAATACAAATGATGTCTAACACAGAAGATTGCTTGGGGACCTAATTAACCAAAAACGAAATAGTCATAAAAATGAGAAATACAAAAAAAAATATGCAACATTCATGGAAGTGAGCGTAATATATACATGTATAGAACTTTTAAAATGTTTTAGGTATTATCACATGATAATTTATTTATTCTCTATCAATTATGTAAATTAACACAATGTAGATGTCTGCTGAGAAGAAATCAAGAAGTACGCGGTTTACTACGGCCATGAGTGAGGCACTGATTCAGGCCTATGGAAATTACCAAGTAAGCTAACTTCTATTATAGAAATATCTGGACAGAGACTGGGACGACGCGTAAGATGGCGGTCACGTTTTCTTGTACTCCGCCATTCCCAATGTAATTTTAGGATGTCTGCAAAGGCAGATGACGTATCCAACCAACCAATGACCGCAGAATCAAAACAAGAAGTACGAGAGAGTCGAAGAAGAAAAAGAATTCGAGAGTGCGGCTCTCAAACGGATGAAGAAGGTGCTGGTGAAGAAGAAAGCCATCATGGCTGCACCATGTGCAACAAGAAGCTCGACGGCATCCAAGACAAACTAGACAAAGTTTTATCGCTGCTACCAGAAATCAAAAAACTGCAAACCCAAGTAGTAAAGCTCGAAGAAGAAAAGAACGCCTTGAAAGAAAGTTTAGAATTGTCACAAGCCGAAATAGTAGACTTGAAGAAAGAAGCCGCTTTGACCGCTACTAAGCTGGCCGCTGCAAGCGACAAACTGTCCAAAGTGGATGAACTCGAAAGGCGAATAATCAAACAAGAATGCCACAACCGACGAAATAACATCAAATTCTTCGGAATAAAAGATGACGATTATGAATCGCCAAAAGAGACAGAAGGAGTTCTAAGGCAATTTTTGCATAAAGAAATGAAGATACCAACTGACGAACTAGGAGAAATCGAGTTCGAAAGAGTTCATAGGATTCCAACGCGACCCAAAGAAAACAAGAAACAACCGAGGCCAATAATAGCCAAAGTGTCCTTCTTTCAAGACAAGGAGTTTATTAAATCACGTATAAAGAACTTACCCAAAGGTAAAAAATATGGCGTATCAGATGACTTCCCGAGGGAAGTGGATGAAATTAGAAAAACGCTTCAGCCGGTGCTTAAGAGAGCAAAGGGAGAAAAGAAAATGGCTTTCTTCAATGTCGAAAAGTTAATTATTGAGAATGCTGTTTACCGCGGACCCGAGACCAAAGACTTCCCGCTATACGGTCGAATAATGGAGAGTGGATTAGCAAGAGATTGAGATTTTGCTGCCTTTGTGGAACTCTAAGGGGTGCTTACACTCGTCTCGGACAAGGTAACCTGCTGCATGTACACTGGGTTTTTGTGTTTCGATTTTGTTCTTGTGCAAAAATATATTTATTTAGTTGTCTTTCCACTTAATGTTCTTCAGCGTTTGTTTATATTGCAGTATTTATGTGCCGTGCATATTTATTGTTATGATTTTTCTAACTCGAATCGGCAAACTGAATTACGAAAAAATGTTTCATCTCATAATTTCTGGATAATTATACATGGATCTTAAGATCTTATCTTTAAATGTTAGAGGGCTGAACAGGACTATCAAGCGGCGTCAAGTGTTTCGATGGCTGCATCAACAGAAATCAGATGTCATATTTTTACAAGAAACATACTCATCCCCTCAAACAATCAAAACATGGAAAGCGGAATGGGGAGGGAAAATAATTGAAAGCCACGGTTCAAATCATAGTAGAGGCGTAATGATTCTCTTTAAGCCTAGACTCGATGCGAAGCATTATTAGACAGTGAAAAATTTGTGTTTTTGAATATTTATTCCCCAAATGACCAAACCCAACAAGTACAATTCCTCAGAGGCTTGTCAAACTCCTTGCTCAATACATATGCAAATGAACAAGTGGTGATTGGTGGAGACTTTAATTGTGCGATAAGCGAAAAAGATAAATGTGGAGGACGATCGGTTGTTCATAAAAAAGGTGTGATTCAAGAGATAAAGACTTTAATGAGCACTCAAGATCTTGTTGACGCGTGGAATCATAAACATCCTAACGTGCAAGGCTTTACGTGGAATAATCCATCGATGAAAATTCAATGCAGATTAGATTATTTTTTCATATCAAAAGATATGCAATCTTCAATTATAGATGTCAAAATATTACCAAACATTATTTCAGACCACTCTGCCTTAACAATTTCTTTGTCGTCTAATAATACAGAAACAACACGCGGTCCTGGATTTTGGAAATTCAATAACTCTTTGTTAACAGATGAAAATTATATCGCAATGATAACAAAACAAATACCAGAAATTGTTTCAAAATATCAAGTAGTCCCAGACAAAGGATTATTTTGGGAAATGATTAAAATGGAAATTAGAGCGTCAACAATAATCTTCGCTAAAAGAAAAGCCAAACAAAAACGGGATGAAGAAAATGACTTATTGATAGAATTTACTCGCTTACAGGAAAAGATAAGATCTAACTTCAGCGAAGCTACTAAAATTGAAATGGATCGGGTTAAGAAAAAGCTAGCGAAAGTAGTTGCCAATAAAACTCGAGGCACAATGGTCCGCAGTAAAGCTCAATGGTATGAATTCGGTGAAAAGAACAGTAAATATTTTTACAACCTAGAGAAAAGAAATCATAAACGAAAGCATATAATATCGTTGAAAAAAGAAGATGGATCTCTCCTTCACAATCCCGGACAAATATTAGAAGAAGAAGAAACTTTTTTTAAAGAAATTTACAGGTCAAGAGATGTATCTCCAGAATCAGAAATCTTTAATCACTTTTTTCATTCAGATGGTTTGAATACCCTTAACATCGAAGAAGCAGACAATTGCGAAGGACTGTTAACACTTCAAGAGTGTGCAAATTCTCTTGGTCAGTTTAAAAATAATAAAACTCCTGGTTCAGACGGTTTTACAATCGAATTCTACAGATCATTCTGGAATGTTATCGGACAATTCATGGTTGATAGTTTCAATTACGCATTTAAAAATGGGTCTTTATCAATTACTCAAAAACTTGGAGTGATATCATTGATACCGAAAAAAGACAAAGATAAAAATTATCTGAAAAACTGGAGACCAATATCGCGACTTAATAATGACTACAAAATTGCCACAAAAGCTATAGCTCTACGCTTAGAAAAGGTTTTGCCAACTATCATCAGTTCAAGCCAAACTGGATACGTGAAGGGAAGATATATAGGTGAAAATATCAGAATCATATCAGATATGATGTCTTTTACTAAAGCTAAAAATATTCCAGGCCTTGCCGTTTTTCTTGACTTCGAGAAAGCCTTCGATTCCATCGAATGGAAATACTTGCAAAAATGCCTAGAGGTATTTAACTTTGGTCCACAATTACGACAGTGGGTTTCAGTCTTGTATAAGGACATCACAAGTTGCGTCTTGAATAACGGTTTCGCAACTAAGCACTTCAACTTAAGTAGAGGAGTCAGACAAGGTTGCCCTCTTTCGGGTATCCTATTTGTAATTGGCGTGGAAATTTTAAACAATGCTATTACACGTTCAAACGAGATAAGAGGAATCCAGATTGACAAAGAACAAACGGTCAAGGTCTCCCAATATGCAGACGATACAACAGTCTTCGTAAGGGATGTCCAGTCAATTCATAATCTTTTTTATCTATTAAGCCAATTTGAAAGTTGCTCAGGTCTAAAAATAAACCAATCCAAATCAGAAATATTATGGTTGGGACGTTGGCGCCATAGAAAAGACCGTGTGCTAGACTTAAAACTAAGTGATGAGCCTATTTACGCCCTAGGGGTATATTTTTCATATAACGAAGAGCTTGCAACTGAAAAGAATTTCTTTGATAAGCTTAATCCCCTTAAAAAACTATTAAACATTTGGTCTTCCAGGGACTTATCGATATATGGAAGAATTAACATCGTTAAAACCCTTGCGATTTCTAAACTAACTTTCATTTGCAGTGTGCTAGACACTCCAAACGGATTTACCGATGAAGTCAATAACATAATATTCAGATATATATGGAAAAACAAAAATCCAAAACTTAAAAAAACAACTATCACAAGAAGCAAGAATGACGGAGGACTTGGCATGATTGACTTTTCACTATTCGATAAAGCGCTGAAAATATCATGGGTAAAACGTTTGTGCTCCAAGGAAACTGAACCATGGAAATCTATCCCATTATCATTACTTTCAAACGTTGGAGGCAAGCTTCTCTTCGAATGCAACTATGACATTAAATCTTTGTGTATTAATGAGCACCTACCCAAATTCTACCGTGATATAATATTGCACTGGCAAGACTTAAACAGAACTACTCCTGAAAAGAAAGAAGATTTCTTAAACCAAACAATTTGGAACAACCGATTCATAAGAATAGGCAAATCATCAGTTTATTATCGTAATTGGTATCAAGTCGGCCTACAAAACCTTGCTGATATTGTTAACGATGAAGGAACTGGCTTCATGTCATTTAATACTTTCTTGGAAAAATTCAAAATCAAATGCAATTTTTTACAATACTTAAGTTTGTTGTCGGCTATACCAATTCATTGGAAGAAGAGTCTGAAAAGAGACGAGCATCATCGTGTCCCGACAGACCCGCATCCCGCAATCGACAAGCTCACGTGTAAAACAGTTTATAACACTCTGGTCAACCGACAGCAATGTCCTCCTACCGCAGATAAAAGATTAATAGAATGCGGTTTTGATGCGCAAACGCGACAAGGTGTTTATTCGCTTCCATTTTGCGTAACGAAAGAAGTAAAACTATCTGTTTTCCAGTACAAGGTAATTCACAACATACTATATACAAATAACATTCTGTATAAAATGAAGAAAAAACCAAACCCTTATTGTCCCTACTGTACCAATGTCGAACAAACGATTGCTCATTTATTCTTCACATGTTCAGCAGCCACATCTTTCTGGTCCGAGTTCACTACTTGGTATAATTCGCTATCAAAAACAAAGAAGACTTCTCTTTCTAAAACAGAAATAATATACGGCGTAACAGAAAACTGGTCGTCCTGTTCAACCCTTAACCACTTGATTATAATTGGAAAATACTTTTTGTATACTAATGCCCTAACAGACCAAAGATTTCAGTTCGCCGATTATATCACTCTCGTTCGAGATAAAATTGAAACGGAAAAATACATCGCAATCATGACCAATAATCGCACTGCCTTTAATAAAAAGTGGTCAAATTTTCTTATTTAGCACATTTATTAGTAAATTTGTTATGCTTTTTGTGTGTGTGTGTTAATTGTAATTGTAGTTGTTTTCCTTTTAACGAGTAATTTCTATTTAAATGTTTCATTGTACTTTATTATTAGTAATCTTATTGTGAGAAGTGTAAATATTCGGATTGTTAGTAATGTGAGTAATGTCTGTAATTATAATTTGTATCCTTATCAATGTAAGCAATTTTAAAATTTGCCACTAAAAAAAAAAAAAAAAAAAAAAAAAAAAAATTATTATATTAAGTTTTATGATGTGGAAAAAACATTTGGTGAAAGTCATGTTGACCAGGACCTACATGTAGTAAATAAAAAGGTAGAACAACTAACTGTGGCTGAACCAGGGGTTTCAATAAAATTTGAAGTAGGCAGCTGGTTAGAATGGAGTAGCCGACTGCATCAACAAGGTTTGAAAGGGTCTTTCTCTAGGTTACTTCAATTTAGGGGAAAAAGTAGCCGTCTTCTCTGAGCGATATAGCCAACACTTTTCGTCAGCTGTTGGTGCTTGCCTATTAGTGCATGCATAGTTGGTCAAAAAGTTGAGATTGAATGCATTATATGTGTTGTGGTTTAAATTTTACCTTGGTTTAAAATTTTCAAACCAGTTTGATTTTTATTTTCCTTTGTTTCAGATTATGATAATCAATACAAGACAATGAAAACTAAAAATCAAACTGGTTTGAAAAATTTTAAACCAAAGAAAAATTTAAACCACAACATATGCATTCTTGGGTAGCTAAACATCTATCTGTTAAAATATCATTAGAATTGTGTTAACATACAAGCATCGTTACAAGTTTGTTCCAGGTAAATGATGCAGAAAATCTGACAAATAAATTTTCTGCAAATATATAAAACCCAGTTTTAAAGGCATGTTTATATTAAGACATGTTTCCATAGTAACAGCATCGTGTCAACTAAGACATTAAAATATGGAAGTCTATCCTTAAACTAAGCCTTGCCAATTTTGGATACCCATGGATCAGGTTAAGAAAAATTGCAAATGTGGCCCATGTATTGAAAACTGTGTTCTTAAAAAAAAGTGGGCAACGATTTAACCAGTGAAAAATGTTAAACTAATAGTGCTAAATTCAAAATGAAAATATAACCCAAACATTTTGAATTTGCCATTCATCAGTGGGTTAGAGTTCCAATTTGATTTTCCCACTATTAGTTTAACATTTCTTTCACCAGTTACTACAACAAACAAGTGTTACGTACGTAGCATACCTAGGGCCTATTTTTTTTACCTTCAAATAACAATTTCACCATGCTATTATAAAATCACAAATTTTATGTTTATATATGCCAAGTGAATGTATTAAAAAACCTTGAATATGAATTATATTTTATTTTATTTTTCCCTAGTCTATCCTTCAGGCTAAATTTTCGGATACTGTGTCACTTGATAAAAAGAAAACAGCATGGGCCTGTGTTGTGGATTGTGTTAATGCGGTAAATCCTGGTGAAAAAAAAAAGTGTTGAACAGGTAATGTCAAGTAGAAAAATAGGATACGCATTATCATGGTGGTGTATCTTATTTTTTTTTAACTTAAATTGTTTTCTTTTATCAGTAGAAAAAATTTCTTTTTTTGAAAATGAAATTTGTTTTCAGGAAATTATATTGTTTTAAAAGTAATTTTTTTATAAATCAAATATTGTCAGGTGAAGGCGATGGGAAGATATGACAGGAACTGTCAAGAAGAAAGAGAGGGAGGCAAGAAACAAGGAGCTGAAAAGGTTGAGAGTGACAGGAAATGGGAATTCAGAAGATGAGGTAGGCAAGCTTCCTAACGTGTGCTACACTTGGATTATTCCCCATGTTTCAGAGTTATTTAACAAAGATTGAAATTTTTTTTAAAGGATGATGAAAATACATGCAAGCTCTCTGAACCGCGCACAGAGAATCTCAGTACTTCTGAGAAGGAGATTGCTCTAATTTTAGGGCCTCAAACATTCACTGGGATTCCTGGTGGGCACGATTCCATGGGGATGTCTGGTAAGGATTATATTTGTGTCTATGTAATTCCAGTGAGTCACATTGGCCGTAATGGTTAGTGTGCTGTATTCCTGATCCAACAGTCCAGGCTCAAGCACTGAGTGGGGTGACTGCGTTGTGTCCTTGCACAAGACACCTTACTCCCGTAGTGCCTCTCTCCGCCCAGTTGAATAAATTGGTAAGGGCAAATTTACTGCTGAGGTGTAATTTTGTGATGGTCTAGCATTCCATCCAGGGGGAGTAGAAATACTCCTAAGTTGTTTATTGCTACAGAAACTGAAATAAGCTATGGCAGTATGGGCTCCTTGGCTTGCTGTAACCTTTTTAACATTCTCCTACAAAAATTTGTGGTCAGGTTAGACCAAGAAAATATCCCCATTTTCTGTGAAAGGTTATTGGAATCCCGAGAGGATGGACATTCAGAAGCCTTTCAAGTGATTGACAAAAGACAAGTATGAAGCTACATTGTGCAGTTCCAAAAAGTATCCATAACTACTCCATGGAAGCTCAATAGAAATTCAAGCCAAAAAACCTTCCATTGTGGGGTATGGAAGTTTTGCAGAAAAACACATTAGAATTAGCTGAGGGGAATAAGGCTGGGAACAGTGATCAATAGGAGGTAAAGGTAGAGGTGTGACCTTGTTTGTCCACTTCACATGCTTTCTTTTGCTTTTAATAAAGAGCAGACAAGCACAGGAAAAAGGCATGTGGAAAAGGTGGAAGCTGATGTAGAGGTATACTTTCTAAGTAGTTTGTAACATTATTAGAACATGGAACATAATTTTTCATGTTTGGTCAAAAACTGCAATATCAAGAGTATTTATAACATGTATTTTGTCTCTGCATGGCGTTTAATTTTTTACCATACTTCAAATTGAGAGATGATAGAAAGCAAAGTTACATTCCCGCCCTAGTAATCACCATGATGTATAAGTTGTGGTTCAAATTTTTGTCTTGGTTTAAGATTTTTCAAGTGAGTCTCTTTTTTCTTTGCCCTGCACTCATACAGTGATATAATTTGATACAGGAAGTCAGTCTGCCAGCTGATACCAACGTCACTGCTTCAGTTACTATAAAGGTAATATATTTGTGGATAACACTTTGAGCTGAAATCACCCACAAGAAAATACCAATACAGTTTTATATACTATCATCAACATCATTCCAAACCCTATGGGGAAGGGGCAAAGGGCAGGTGAGGAGGATGGTAGCGTAAATAAAAGCAGCAAATTATCACCATCAGTGGAACTTCTGCTTGACCAGGATCAACCAATGGTACTGGATGACAGTTGCCAACTGTGGTGATGATCACCGAAAGTACTATATACTAAAACAGCTAATATGATTCAACCTTCTAGGATTCTAAAACCTGTGTACAGGCAAAGCACCAACTGGGCCATATAAGGAAAAGGCCTGCATCAAAAACACTTGCACAAGCCCAGCAGGAAGTAAGATACCTTTAACCATGCAATTTCTATTTAAAAAGTGATCTTATCACCAGTGTGGGATTAATTTTTAGTTATTGGAGTCTGTGAATAATAATAATCAAACAGAATTTAAGTGACTTAATAGATAGGTAGGTAATTATGTAGGGACAGTTCTCAATGACATATACACTGCAACTAATTTTTTAATTTCAACTGTTGCAGAACAAATATTACTACATATACATTATTGGGATGTTGTTTAAAATGTATTATCTTCATTATCATTCACTTGTTGGCTGCTTAGCAGTATGTCGCAAGCAGCATGATGAGCATCCCTTCAATATCTCCCACTACATGCTGAGTGATTGGAGATTAGGAAGTATAATTCATTGAATTCTAAAGAAAACAACCATTTTTCCTTTAGTACTTTGAAACTGTGACTGCCTACTACCAGAAAAAGATCCAAAAGGTTGACTTGGAAATTGACCTCCTCAAAGAACGGAAAAGAGAAGGTACCTATCCTCTGCACTGTTAAGACCTCTCAAGATGAACTTTACCTTTGACAATTTTAGACTTCTATGTCTGCATTAGAAAGAGCTGTTTTAGGGGTAACAAGAAATTTCTTTATGGAAAAAACCACCAATTTATGCAAACACAAACCAAGTGACAAAAAAATTTAAGTTTAAATATAAACTGTACATGTATGTTTATTGGATCTGTGACTGTGTTCCACATTGAATATTGTTGTCATTTAACTCAAAAATGTAACTGCACTACAATACAAAAGTATACATTGTTGCTCAGATTTATTCTTAGTTTAAAATTTTTCCAAGCAGTATAAGTTTCATTTTACTATGTCTTGTATTCATTGCCACAATATGAAACAAAGGAAAATAAAAAACAAAGTGGTTTGATATACCACCATAATAATTCAATATCCAATTTGAATACAATAGCCAAAATGAGTAATGTTCTTGCTAGGCGTATTTTACATCAATCAAAGTTAATACATTTAAATGAAACAATATTGTTTTACTAACACCTTGTACTTCTCTTTTACCATTGATTTTGCAGGGTTGAAAATCCCATTTATTGGTGACAGCCAAGAGTGCTACTTAACAGGAGACATATAAATATAAATTTGGGTGGAGGGACACTATTTGTTGAGTGCCCTTTCTGGGAGCACCATTGTTTTTTAATTGTATTAAGGAGAGGGCTGTCATTTTTTAATACTAAAACTCTACGAAATGTCTCAAATGATTTTTATATTTAGTTTTTCTTCATTTTGAAACTGATGTCTGTCTGTCTGTCTTTTTTGGTGATGTTAGAACGATTAATTTTTTTGCCTCTTTTAAGACAAGACAAGACAAGACAAGATACCCATGTTCTCTAATAACTCAATGAAAGGCTCTTGTCAAGAACATCCAAATTCAATATTTACAAACAATGTAACAAATAGGTGCATGGAGAACTTATCTTATTTAAGCATTTTTTTAAAGTGCCACTCCGACCAAAATTTGCGAACTCGATGTTTTTGCATTTTCTTAATCTATCAGTGGTTCTTACTCACCTTTCCAAACCGTTCTGCTGTCCGAGTGCGGGAAGGCCGTTTTTTTCGACTGTTTTTGTCGAGATTTTTTGGCCGCCATTACTCAAACACGTTCCCGAGGATCACGAGTATTGGTCGCGAATTCACCGGATGTGACGTCAAACAAGTAGCCCGTGAAATGCACGTTGCTCTGCAAAATTTCGCTTCGCTAATTCAACCTTTTGAGATTTCAAATGCAGTTCTGCAACAACAATGAGCTTCATTTTGCTGGGAATTTGATGTGTAGTACAACAACGTTGTGAGCAGTCAAACCTTCGAGCAGCTGTGACCAGCTGTGATCTCAAATATTGACAGAATAAATGGCCGAGATTTGCTCGCACACGCCGAGCGAACTTCCGTTGCCTGAGTAAGTTTGGTATTCCATTTTTGAACGGAGTTTCCAGAGTTTGATTTTAGAACAATTTAGGAGAAACAGAGGCCATCTTTCTGTCCACACAAGATAAGCATTGAATTGCAGTGTCTTATGTGGTATACTTTCTAAACTCTGTTTTTGTTTTGGTGCAGGTCGATCACCTTTGACAATGTGATATTTTATTTATCTTCTCAACCTGATGATCAATTTTTTGTCAGGCTTTACAGAGTTAACTAGGCCTAGGATACTGTGGTTGTTCAGCACATCATTTTCTCTGAATGGCTGATGAATATGATATCTGAGAGTCAGAGTGATGTAACTGAAACTATTTATAGCATACAGTAAAGTTTGAAATACATATTTGTGCATGTGTGCTACCTTTATCTTTTATTGCCTACCTGAGATTCTGGAGCTTGGGAGCAAACAATGTTCAATTTGGCAGCCTCAGTTTACTTTAGTTTCAGTTAGGGCCACCTTTCAAACTGCATACTAATTTTAACAGCCATTTTAATGTTTTATTTTTTTGATCATAAGCTCCCAATCTATTTTCTAGTAAAAGAGAATGTCTACATTATAAATTGGTTCTCATCTTTTATCCCATACAGTGATAAATACAACCAATCCAAAGACTAACAAGCCATATTTGTAGGTTTGATACCAAGGTTATCTCACAGTATCTAATAAGAAAGTGTTAGGCTGAAAAGTAAGGTAATGTAAATAAAATTTAATGTTCACATACAATGCTTCTTTGGATATTTGTCTTTTCAAATTAAGGTTAATGCATCAGTTCTTTCAATAAGATTTTAAGGTGGCTGCTCTTGCATTGTGCAGCACCCACAAGAGCTATATTGGCTTTGAACACCTCACCTTTATGTGGAACTGCATTATTGAACTATTGATTGCAGTCAGTGATTTACCTCAAAATACCTGCCAGAGCTCCTGAAGGTGCCAGATCTAAGTGAAAGCACTGATACATTTATAAGAAGTTAATTTTGTCTTGATCATTTCCTTTGGGCAAATTACTACCTTTTTTGCTGGACAGCTGGTAATTGGCATTGCCTCAAAAAAGAAATTGGCCCAAACTATTAGCCAATTATTGTCTATGCCATGCAAGAGTGATTTATTTAACCCATGAAACAACAGCTGCAATTTGCACTTTTAATAGTCAAAACAAGACAAAAGACATGGAGTAGTAACTATATAATATTTTTTTATTATCATCAAATTTCAGCACTGTCTGCAGTCTGTGAGTTTAAATATTAATGATCATCACATAGCTAGCAGAATAGCACAATCAAATTCAGCATACCCAAACGTGCAACATGTGGGAAATGCGATGGCCTAATATTGCTTTTCCCATTGGATGCCAGATCAAATTGTCTGCGCTCAAGCCCTGACCAGGGTCATTGTGCTTTTCCTTTTTTTTTATCATGCAGGTTTTAATGTACATTTACACCAGCACTGTTATAAAACAGTTGGTTCATGCTTTTAGCTGTGCACCATCAAGTCATGGTGCAAGCAGGAAGTTTGGAAAACACTCTAGAAGCTAGAGTTGCTCTTGGCTATCACCCTGAGCAACTCTTGCCTTTCTTTTGTGTTCTCCAAACTTTGCATGTGTACCATAACTTGCTGGTGCACATTAACGCACAAGACAATTTTTTAAAAAATTATGGCATTGAAATCAAACAATCTCAGTTAGAAAATTGAAAGTAAAGTACATTTAAGCAAATCTTATAGAAATCATTTGTTTACTACTCAAGTTGTTGAAATTGCAGTATCACTACTTGCCAACCAATAATTATGTGCCTTTGTGCACTGAAGATTATAATGATCCAATGCTTTAAGAATGAGTAATTTGGATATTCAAGCCAGTTTCTCTGTAGGTTGAAAAATATGTACCTTGCTTGCAAAATATACATGGAATGAAAATGCTGTGACAAAGTAAGAAACTGTACTGCAGCTGTAGTTATTTAAATTTATCTTTGGTTTAAAACTTGTGAAACTGCAGTTTGATTTTAAGTTTTTGTTGTCTCTTATATTCATCATCATGTGATGAAACAAATTAAAAGGGAAACAAAAAACTGGTTTGGGAAATTTTAAACCACATCATCAATGTAACAACAAGACAACAAGGTTTATTTGAACTGCAAATTACTAGTAACAACTTAAACAATAAATAAATTAAAAATACATACAGTTGCTGGTCACCCAAAATAACTAAAGAGCTAAACTAGTTGGGTGACCACATTACTGTTACACACTACTGTTTCTATTCACATAAAATAACATCACTTTTATGTAAATTTTATTATCTCAGCCCCACTGAGTCAATCATGGCATTCCATGGTTTTCAGTGATTTATTTTCATTGCTTGTGATCAGTTGGCACTCTTAAAATAAATCAGTGCTATTCCTCCAAACAAATATATATAACTTCTTTTATTATTAACATCTAGTTCTATTGACTGAGAACCTGATCATGATAATGATGGTAAGTACCCAAAGCAGACTCAATTTTCGGACACATCGCTAGTAAAAGACTCCCTCAAAATCTCGTCAAAACGATAACGATAGTAAACAGACAAATTATAATAAGACTGGAACTTCGTATGAAGCTGTATGAAGATGATCTATCAGGCACTTCAATCTTTCTGCGTAGTCATAATCCGCTCACCGCACAATGACGAATGCTTTCGAAAGCATTGGCAAAAAACAAAATAGCACAAAACCAATAAAACACACTACGTACCATTTTCTAAAATTAGTGTGCCGAAGTGGATCAAAAAGGCCGGGTATAATTGTGAAGTTGGACCATCAAAAGTATGTAGCCTGGACTGTAGCTTCTGATCGCTTCTTGTCTTCAGTAATGGGCCCAATTCGCGGCTTCTTGATAGTTCGCAATACACGATCATTGTACGATTGAAGGCCTGCATTTTCCCGGTTTGTTGGAGGAAAATTTGACTCGGAAGGCAAGAATCCCATCGCAGAATCGCCAAACATTTTCGAGCAAAATCTAGACAAAAACAAACTAAACATCGCAAAGGACAGGTCACGTGTTACTTGTTTGACGTCACAAGAGGACCTGCCGCTGTGAAATATGCGGGCTCAGCTGGAACCAGTTTCGAGTAATGGCGGACGGAAAATTGCAGTTTTTGAAGCCCAAAATTTCGATGAAGGAAGGCTTATTATTTTTTTATTTCTGGGTAAAAGCACATTACAGTCACCGGTAAGTTATTCTGTAACAAAAAAATTCCGAAAAAAAAATGTGAAATTTCGTCGGAGTGGCACTTTAAGTATACAAATAAAAGACCAATTTACTATCTTGGTCTTGTAAACAAATATCTGCCAACATACTGCAGAAACCATTATTGGTGCAAACACAGGTAGCCCAAGCTCACGAGAAGAGGATTAATTTTGATTTCTTGTCTTCATTTTTTTTTAGTTTTTGGTTTTGCCCTTGTTTCTTTTTTCAGCCAAATGTGACAGGTATGACAAGCAGATGTATGGTATTACACAACAATCCTTTACTAAATGTGCAAAACGTGACTCTCCCCTTGCAGCAAATGGTGGCAAATTGTTTGCATGAAAAAACAAAACAAAACAGATAGATACTTTGATATTTTGGCAATAAATCGACCCTTGCATTGCCTTGTTGCTTCTTGTGGTCCCCTTTTTCGTGTCTCAGACAATTTTGAAGCTGTTTTGTTGAGTTATGACATTTCAAGTTTCCACCCATAACATGGCAAAACTGCTGAAAAACTGTCCGAGACACAAAAAGATGAGATACCGGTACATTAGAACAAGGCAATGGGGTAGGTTGATTTATTGTTCAAATATCAAAGTATCTACCCATTACTTCAGATCCATTTTTTTCTATACAAATCTTTGTAAATTCAAACAGTGCCACCATGTGCTGCAAGGCGAGTCACGTTTCACGTATTCAGTAAACATTTTAATATGTAAATCCTCTTGTTGCATTTCAATCAATGTTTCATGTAGAAAAGAAAACAAAGGCCAAACAAAGCAAAAGCAGGAAGAAAAAATACAACTCCTCCTATGAGCTTAGGGTGCCTGTGGGTGCAAAAAGTAACTTGAATGTTCTGGGCTGGTTTAGTTAATGGAACACATCATTTATAAGGCGATCTCTCACCAGTACCCCAGCATTACTTTGAAGGTGAGCTGGCACCTCAATCACCACGTCTGGTTCATGAGGGGGTTGCTCCTCATAACCAGGGAGTGGTGTGTTGTCAAAAACACACATATTGTGCAGCACTGCAGTCGCTGTAATAATCAAGCAGCAACGACTTGGGTCAAACTGCAGTGCCCCGCCAGAAGCATCGAGGCAACGAAACCTTGCCTTCCATAGGCCAAAAGCCCTCTCAATGGTGTTTCGTGTTTTCGTATGTGCCTTCTGGTACCTCTTTTGCGGCTGAGTTGACACACTGTCAGGCCTGAAAGGGGTCAATAAATATGGCTGGATGCCATACCTACGATCTCCCAGCAGCCAACCATTTCTTGCCCCCTCCACCTTCCAGGTGTGCATGGAGCATGCTGGAGTTGAAAACCGCGGAATCATGGACAGAGCCCTGCCATCTGCAGAGGAAGTTGGTGAAATAGAGATGTGCATTACACACTGCCATGGTGTTGATGGCATGGAAGCCTTTATGGCACACATAGAGATGTTCGTTATTATTTGGTGCCCTGATGGGGATCAACGACCCATCCACTGCGCCTACCACTCGTGGCATTCCTGCTATTTTGTAAAAATCAGCCATTGTTTCCTGTAGGACAAGGACAAAAAAAAATCATTTGTCATAACTTTCAGGAAACATACCCTCATCTGTTTCCTTTAAATTTCCAGAATTAATAGTATGCCATTCCCTATGCTTTCAGAAAGAAATCCCCTTTTCCACTGAAATTCTGGAAAGTAACCCATGTGACTGAAAAATATGGTTTGGAAAGCTTTGCATTCAATCACATTTGCACAGAAATTTATGCCAAAATTTGCAAACCTTTCTTTCACTTTTTCATATTCCAGTCTAGCTTTAAATGGAACTTACATTTAGATCAATATTTCTGGTCGGAAACACGATCCAGTCTGGTGACATCCTCACAAGGCACCGTGAGACTGCAAGCAAAGATCTGCTGGCACTTGCCTTTGACACTCCCATCGTATCTGCGATTACTTTCAAGAAACTGCCAGTGGCATAATAGCGGAGTGCTATGAGAACCTGAAAGGCATTATAAATGTTGTCAACAAAAATCTTGCAGTGAGCATCAAACTAATCAGGATCTTCATATGATTTGGTCGTTTCAAAGTGGTCAGAGACGAACCAACAAAGATATGCGGACCGCCGAGGAAACAGTGTCGAGTTAAGAAATTTAGTATCCTATCTGAACGCCTAATTCAGCACTTTGTAATGATACGAATTTTGCTGAAATAAGTGTAGAGATTATTGGGAATAAGGATGGATCTTACAAGAGTTTCAAAAATGGAAAGCTGTATATCAACTGGTGTGATTAATTCGTTTCCTCCGGCAGACATCAAGCGCAATCTTCACCGATCCCAAATCGACTGTTCTAGGGACCGTTCTAGCATAAAACAAGCTGAGATATATTGAAATGCGGCAGAAACAATTTTGTGATTCTTTATTCTCGTTTATCTATCGTGAGTACAGAGCGCTTCTTATTCGTTTTTCCTCGAGCTAATGCCATATATAAACAAACACCATTTGTGTATTTTGAGGACCGCGCGTAATACGACTGTTTTGCGATCACTATTTTGTTTACTTTAATCTGAATAATGCCTGATTTCTAACTTCCTCCTTCACAAAGAAATCTGCAAATTTAAAAAAACACAGGGAACAGGTATGGCTTGCTGTAGGATCAGGTATGCGTGACAGGAACCCATTTTGACGTCACAAGGGAGGTATGAATTGGTTCAAAAAGGGGTAGGTAACCATGGTTAAAAGAATAAAGAAGGCCCAAAAGAGCCTTGTTTTGACCACGACCCCGCGTTCTTATTGGTTTAATTCGTGTATACATACAAGACGTAGCCTACGCGGTGGCGTCGGTCATAGCTCGCGTCGCTCGCGTCCAGGTGTGACTTTCCTCAGCTTTCCTCACTTTTCTCGACTTTCCAATCATGCCGAAGCGTTTGAAAAGAACGGATTTTAGTGTTTGCGAGGAATCGAAAAGAAGGAAGGCGGTAGTAGAGCAACAGATCGACCGTAACATAGCAGCAAGCTCTGTTGACGAGGATCTGGTACGTATAATATTTTATCTTATTTTACGGCACCAGTAGAACCTGACTTTGCTGCACTTTGTCGTTTTCACTAACAACTCTTTGAGTTGTTAGTGCGAGGTAAATTAAACAAATAACTTTAGTTTTAGCTTTTAATGTGCCCATACGAAGTGAAATATTCACATCTTAGATGGAATTGTTGGTAACCACAATATTCAAAGCTACGTGTTTCGAATTAAGATGTTAACATTTCAAGATCAAAGTGATCGAAAGTTTTATGGAAAAGGTTTGGCACTGACTCTTGATATTTTAATCAGACGTAACTTCGGCTAGTGCTGAATCCTTCATCAGTGATGTTAAAAGCGAAGTTCGTTGTCATACGCTATTGGAAGTAACAGCGTAACGTGACGCATGTATTTTCCATATATTTTCCATGTTCCATTAAAGGAACTAGGTTATTTCTCTAACGTTAAGTTCGCCAACGTATTCACTGGATGCTCACGCTTCTTTTAGCTTGCGAGCGCTTTAAAGTTTAAAACCTAAGTAAGGAAGCTTACAAAAAATACACGCTAGAGAGCCTATTGTTTTATGCCTCGTTCTAAAGCGTTCCGACACATGTAAATGAGTGGGACGGGTATTGTGGCTGAAGCAACGACAATCACGGACGGATCGAGAAACGCCGGGCTTCGAGGGGACGTATTTTACTTGGATGCAACCACAGAAGGCGTTGAAAGTTCCAATTAATGTTTGTTTATTTCTGGCCAACGTATGTTGATTCTCGTAAACTGAAAATAATGATTACATAACTAAAATAAACTAACGTGAACATGCAAAGGCAAAAACTAAAACAATGACCGAAAAAATACAGGTATAAATAAAGAAACTAAAACGATTATTAAGACTAAACTTGCATGCTGAATGCATATTTGGGGGCGGAACCCGCTCGTTGCATAATAACGATTCAAAGGAACAAATGCATGTTCCGCATGAAAGGCGAAAGAAAATCTAACAAAATAGGCAAAGTAAAAACGCTAAACAATAATTCCTAACAGCTAGGGACCGATAGACTCGAAATAATGCACAAAATCCTAGCATTTACCACGCTGAAATGTTCCTAACCTAAACACGTGGTCCCTTGAGAAACTAACTAAAAGCCTAAAATAATAGATGCAAAGCGAACCTAATGGAATATAACTTAAATAAACGAAACAATAAAACACTTACATATCTTTTCCGCACAGTATTGCCTCTAGGCGGCTAATTCATAGACCTTAAAAGACGACGATGAATCCTACAGCGATATAACATCGACGATCCTCTAACATAAATGCGAACAACTGAGCAAGAACGTGACCTGTCCCAAGAGTCATAGCGCGACGAAATAGATAAATGGAAGATAAACAAAAGAAATACCGGAAATGAAAGGAAAACTAAATACAAAACCGTAACATGGCTCCTCTGAAATAGCATATTTCACAATTCAATAATGTCCCCATTAACTAATTGCAATCACAGTTCGTAATCAAAGTTCAGTTCATGGCTTAATCAATGTTCAGTTCATGGCATAGTCAATGTTCATTTCATGGCTCCTCGTCGGGGATCTACCCCTGGTCTTCAAACAGCATCTGCATCACTAGGAAGCAGCAACACTAACTTGTTCACTGGGCGGTCCAGTTGTTTAACAGGTCCTTCTCTCTTCCCGTCAGCATGGAGAGTGGTGTCACCAAGATCAACTTGTACTGAACGGATATATCCATCTTCGGAGGGATATGTCTTAGACACACGTGCCAACTGCCAGCAGTTCCTTGGAAGGTTATCATCTTTCACTATGACAACGTCGCCAACAGACAGATTTCTCCTAGGATGGTTCCACTTAGCGCGCTGTTGGAGGCTCAAAAGGAACTCCTTTCTCCAGCGGCACCAAAATTCATTAGCAAGGTGCTGGACTCTTCTCCACCGTTTCCTTGAATAGAGGTCAGGAGACTGGAACATACCAGGTGGGGGAAGAACAACCTTTGACTTCATTGTAAGGAGATGGCTTGGCGTAAGTGGTTCCAGTGAGCTAGGGTCGCTTAAGTTGTCAACCGTCAGTGGACGGCTGTTGATGATAGCTTCACATTCACAGAGGTACGTCTGCAGGGATTCGTGATCAAGCTGAGTACTATTCTTCTCCAATATTGCTGCTAACACACCACGAACCGTGCGAATTTGGCGCTCCCAAATTCCTCCCATGCTGCTTGCAGACGGTACATTCATTTTAAAGGTGATCCAATCACAGTTGTTCTTGAGCAATTCCTCTTTAATTTGATCCTCGTCAAATTCTTCCAAGGCCTCCTTCAGCTCTCTTCTTGCACCTACAAAATTGCTTCCTTGGTCGCTCCTGAGTTGACGTACTGGTCCTCTGCGGCATACGAAACGGCGGAGCGCGTTGATGAAAGATGCCGTGTCCAGGGAATTAGAAAGTTCCAGGTGTACGGCTCTTGAAGCCATACACGTAAATAAAACACCGTATCTCTTCACATCTCTTCTTCCTTCCTTAACTATCCAGGGACCAAAATAGTCCACGGAACTAAAGGTGAAGGGCGGTGCTGGTTCTGACCGATCAAGTGGGAAGTCTGCCATCTTCTGCTCCTCAACTGTACCCCTGAGCTTTCGGCATGTCACGCAGTTGGAGATGCACTTGGCTACTGCTGCGGAACCACCAATGACCCAAAATCCCTTGGAGCGAACTTCACTAAGGGTCATACCTCTTCCTTGATGCTCCACTTGGTCGTGACAATGCTTGATGACAAGGTCAGTTATGTGGCTTTTCCTTGGTAAGACTACTGGGAACTTGACGTTATCTGGCATGCTTGCACGCTTTAAACGTCCTCCTACTCTCAAGATTCCACTGCAATCTACGAAAGGGTCAAGTTTGAAGAGAGGGCTGCAACTCTTCAGAGAAGATTTTCTTTCAGAATTTGATGGCCTGTCCTTGGGATTTTCTTCTTTCTGGGTTGAAGTAAGGACTTTGATCTCCTCCTCGAAGTAGCTAGCTTGCACTGCCTTGATAATGTGAGATTCAGCTTGCTCCATGGCTTCTACTGTGATAGAATTTGAAGTCTTTGCTGTGTTTGACGGACTCTTGTGGGATGTTCGTTCCTTGAGCTTCTGCACGTAACTGCGACAATGGGCGATGGCTCTCTTTGCCCTGTGAAAATCTGAGAAGTAATCCAACCGACTGAGCAGATTTGCGAAGGGTTCTTCAACATTGGTGGCCAAGCTGATGCTCTTCTTAATTTCAGGGTCGTCGTCTGACAACTGCAACATTTCTTGTTTCTCGCTTGACGAGGGTGTATGCCATTGAGACTCTTCCTTCCATAGAAATGCTGGCCCTGTAATCCAATTTGATTCGAGCAATCCTTGAGCGCTAAGACCTCGAGAAGCATGATCGGCTGGGTTCAACTTGGTATCCACATAATGCCATTGGTTCGGAGAGCTGCGGTCTTGAATTTGCTGTACCCGGTTTGCGACAAAGATGTGGAATCTTCTTGTTTCGTTTGCAATGTAACCAAGAACAACTTTGCTGTCAGTCCAAAAGACTTCTCTCACTTCTTCATGCTCTAACTCTCTTTGCAACTGTTCGCTTGTCTTAACTGAGACTACTGCAGCCGTGAGCTCCAGGCGAGGGATGGTTATGGGCTTCAGCGGTGTCACTCTTGCTTTACCAATGACGAATGAGCAATGGATTTGGCCTTGGTCATTTTTCAACCTCAGGTAGGAACACTGGCCATAACCTTGAGTGCTGGCATCAGAGAAGTGATGTAATTCTGCGCTTATGATGTCACCAAAGTTGGCAGGTTTGTAGCATCTTGGGATTGATAATTGCTCTAGAACATGAAGCTCTTTCCTCCATTTCTGCCA
The DNA here is from genome assembly GCA_963693305.1 of Meandrina meandrites. Lineage (NCBI taxonomy): Eukaryota > Metazoa > Cnidaria > Anthozoa > Scleractinia > Meandrinidae > Meandrina > Meandrina meandrites. The sequence goes on from OY855909.1 coordinate 2,578,127, forward strand.
CATCATTCTTATGCTCTCAGGGACTGGGTCATCCCAATCTGTCTTTCCTCTGCAAAGTTCCTGAAGAATCTTTTTTCCTTCCAAAAGGAGTGGAGCTGCAAGACCCAAGGGATCATAAATGGAGCTGACGGTAGAGAGAATTCCGCGCCTTGTGAGGGGGCGATCCTTCAGAGTGATACGGAATTGGAAAGAATCGTTCTCGACACACCACTGAACACCTAGAGCACGTTCCATTGGTAGGGCTTCATGGTCTAAGTCTATGTTCTTAATTCCTTCTGCTCTGTCTGTGACTGGAATGGACTCTATCACATCCTTACTGTTTGAAACAAACTTGTGCAAATTGAATCCGCCTCTTCTACACATCTCTTTAGCGCCTTTAATCAGAGTGACCGCTTCCTCGACTGATGCCACTGACTTTAGCCCATCGTCAACGTAGAATTCTTTCCTGATGAAATTGGCTGGTGCTGAGCCTAGTTCTGCCTCATTGTCATTTGCAGATGCCTTCAATGCATAATTAGCACATCCTGGAGAGGAGGTCGCACCAAAAAGATGGACAGTCATCCTGAATTCTGCTGGATCCTTGGATAAGTCACTATCTTCACACCAAAGGAATCTCATGAGATCTCTACACTCTTCGGTCACTCCAACTTGGTGGAACATTGACTCGATGTCACACATGAAAGCCACAGGCTCCTGTCTGAATCTGAGGAGGACACCCACTAAGTTGTTGGTCAGATCTGGACCTTGTAAAAGATGACTGTTTAAGGTCTCGCCCTTGAATTCTGAAGAGCAGTCGAAAACAACGCGAATTTTGTTCGGCTTCTTGGGGTGGTATACCCCATGGTGTGGGATGTACCATACCTTCTTGTCTTGGTGTCTGTTTCCTTGATTTTTACTATCATCACCTGGATTGAGTTGGCAGTTCTTAGTGTTTTTCCTCAACAAACATTCCTTTGACGGGACCCTCTCTGCGTAACCACTTTGAATCATACTCTCCATGAATGCAACATAATCTTCCTTGTACTTCTTGTTGGATTCAAACCTCCTCTTGAGCTGACTTAGGCGACGCAGAGCAACTTCACGGTTGTTAAGAAGAGGTGGACTTGGATTCTTTAAAGGCAAGGGCATCTCGTAATGGCCACTTTCACATTGGTGAATCCCATCTTCTACAATTGTTAGGAACTTCCTATCCTCTTGGGAGAGAGCTTGTTCTGTACTGTGCCTTTCAGAAAAGTCAGTCTCAAACATTGTCTTCACAGCATATGGATTGATCTCTTCTTTAATCTGCATCTTTGGAAAGAAATTGAGACTTCTGGGTGTGTCATTGCAGATTTCGTGTGTCATAATCCTGTTACAAGTTGCGGCCTCTGCTTCTTCTTCACCATCTCCTCCGACATCTTCTTGTGGAACGACTGGCCCAATAATTCCCCAACCAAGTAAAGTTCGGACTGCATAGGGGTCATCTCCCTTTCCTAGAATGACCTCTCTTGGCTTGATTGCTCGTGGGCAGTTGCAGCCAATTAGAATTCCCACATCTATATCCGTTTGGTAGGGATGTATTTTGTCCGCAATCTTCACAAGGTGCGGCCACTCACTCGCTACTTCAGGTCTCGGGATCTGATTCCTCCTGAAAGGTATCCTTGCTCTGGAGTACGTTTTCGGTAATTCAATCTCGACTCTCTTGTCGACTCGTTTGACTACTAGCCCAGTCAACTTCTCTACTGAGATTTCTTCCTTTCCGAGCATAGTGAATAAGTTTAATTTCACTTCAGTTCCCTTTAAACCAAGGTCACAGAGAGTTTTGGCTTTGATAAAGGTAGTGTCACTGCCATCGTCCAAGAGAGCATATACCATAACTTCCTTTTGGGGGGTGTCTTTATGATGTAGCCACACAGGTACAATCAGTGACTTTGTGACACTACTACGTTCACCAACAGAATGACAAACACTGGAACAGTTACTAATGGCCTGATTTGGATTTGTCTCGGTTTCTATCCTGCTCTCCATGGCTCCTGCTTCTGCCGGACCCTTCGGTTCTTTGGCATCCATTTTATTGTAATGAAGACTTGTTGGATGTAACTTTCCACAGGTCTTACAAGTCAGCCTCTTGTGACAGTCCTTTGAGATGTGACCCTTGCAAAGACAACCGAAACAAAGTTCCTTTGACTGTAAGAAGGCAAGGCGTTCCTCATGTTTCTTCTTCACAAATTCATCGCAGTTGTCAAGCACGTGTGACTTGGAGCACATGGGACATGTTTTTGTTTGTGGTGGAGTCTTGGTTCTAGGCTTAGGGCTGTTTCTGTCCTTTGACGGATCAGCAGTAATTGCAAAACTGCTAGAACTAGGTGGGCGTGGCTTTCGATTTGTGCCAGGTTTGTATCTATTGTAAACCTTTCCGCGTTCGGCCTTGAGGACATCAGGAGAGAAGACAGGATCTGTGGCAAGGTCAGCTTCACTTTCCACAAACTTCACTAGGTCATGAAAGGCGACCACTCGCCCACTTTTTTTCTTTGTATCAAAAGCATTACGGCACCACTTAATACCAGAGTAAGAAGGAAGTTTAGAACTGACTTGCTTCAGGACTTCTGTAGAGTTCAGGTCGTTGAGGAATTCTACACTTTTCATGGCTTCTTCACATTGGCCCAAGAAATCTGAGAATGCTTGTAGGCCAGTGCTATCCCCTTCAGTGATCTGCGGCCAGTTCCTAAGGCGTACCTTGTATGCATTTGAAACGCGATGGGGGTCTCCAAATCTTTGAGTAAGAAGCTTCTTGGCTTTCTTGTAGCTGTCGTTGGAATTCAAAGTGACAAAACCTTTAATAACCTCATTTTCCTTTCCTGAGGTGTACTTGTTCAGGAAGTACAGTCTTTCTTTGTCCGCTGAAACTCGACTTTCAATGATCGTCTCGAAGGCCCTCATAAAGATTGGGTAGTCGAAGAAGCTGCCACTGAAGGTTGGAGGTTCCTGTACTGGAAGAGAACTAATTCTCTGCTGCTCAGCAATAAGGGCACTCAACTCTGTTTGCTTGACCTGAAGCTTAACTATCTCCTGGAGGGCTACTTCACTAGGGCTTAGGGCAGGATGTTCTTGCTGAGAATGTGATGGCGAGGGCGTGAATTCAGTCTTGACTGGCACGCGAGAGGGTTCTAAAGGCAGGTAGCTGGAACGTTCTGGAGTGTAATCAATTTCAGGCTTTATCTTGACTTGTGACTCTGGTGTGAGCTCAGTATTGATTTGTGGGTGGGATGGATCTGAAGGTAAGCAGCTAAAAGGATCTTGAAGGTGATTGGCTGGAAACTCCATTTTGTCTGGTAAACCTGGGCCTGGAGTATTCATGGATGGATGCAATGGTTTATTCATGAGAGTTGAATTTTGCTGAGGGTAGACGGGTGCTTTCGGATTAAATTTGCTCTTTGATAGGGCATCCTCATCAGAGGCAGGGCTTTGGAACTTTTCTCTTTCCTCATCCTCGACAGCCTTCATTGCGTCTCTTTTGGCCTTTGCCATTTCCAATTCCTTTAGCGTTTTAAGCTTCTTAAGTTCAGCCTCCTTGTCTAGAAATTGCAACTGTGCTTCCAGTCTTGCTGCTTTTGCCACTGCTCTAATTTTCCTTGAGTGAGCAGAAGAGGTGGAGAGTCGAGAAGATTTAGTGCTTTCAGACTTGCTGGTTTTAGAACGAGACGATTTGATGGATGTGTCTTTACGGGATTCTCTTTCTACAGCATGTATTCTCTCGCAGATTCTCATCCGACATTGCTGATATTCGCGATCACGCACATCGAACCAGTGGTAAGATGCTTCTTCATCTTCAAACGATTCTAACAGTTCGTGATAGGATTGATGGGCCTCATTAAAATGTTCCCTTTGTGAATCTAGGGCATCTCTTTGGCTCTCAAGTTCTCTTAGTCCAGCTCCCTGTTCCAACAACTTGTATGTTTCGCTAATTTTCTTGGAGAGGACCGAGTACAGAGTTCCTCTTTTTCTATGGAGCATTTCTATCTGATATGCTCTTCCTTTGGTTGTCAATTTCCTTTCACGTACATTTGAAATGTCATCTTCAATTTCCTTCTGTACATTGTCTGACGAAGGCTCAATTTCGCTTTGGCTGATTATTCCTTTAAGAAATACTGATGTGGCTGTTCTTTCAATTTCGGATAGTGTAATTAAGCTCTCCTCTGACATAATAAAGTTTTAAGACGATTCATGAAGTATAAACTTGTTCAACGCAGCATGAAGCTTGAACTTGTTCGACTAGGGGCAAACGATGGAAGATATTTTACTGTGGCTGAAGCAACGACAATCACGGACGGATCGAGAAACGCCGGGCTTCGAGGGGACGTATTTTACTAGGATGCAACCACAGAAGGCGTTGAAAGTTCCAATTAATGTTTGTTTATTTCTGGCCAACGTATGTTGATTCTCGTAAACTGAAAATAATGATTACATAACTAAAATAAACTAATGTGAACATGCAAAGGCAAAAACTAAAACAATGACCGAAAAAATACAGGTATAAATAAAGAAACTAAAACGATTATTAAGACTAAACTTGCATGCTGAATTCATATTTGGGGGCGGAACCCGCTCGTTGCATAATAACGATACAAAGGAACAAATGCATGTTCCGCATGAAAGGCGAAAGAAAATCTAACAAAATAGGCAAAGTAAAAACGCTAAACAATAATTCCTAACAGCTAGGGACCGATAGACTCGAAATAATGCACAAAATCCTAGCATTTACCACGCTGAAATGTTCCTAACCTAAACACGTGGTCCCTTGAGAAACTAACTAAAAGCCTAAAATAATAGATGCAAAGCGAACCTAATGGAATATAACTTAAATAAACAAAACAATAAAACACTTACATATCTTTTCCGCACAGTATTGCCTCTAGGCGGCTAATTCATAGACCTTAAAAGACGACGATGAATCCTACAGCGATATAACATCGACGATCCTCTAACATAAATGCGAACAACTGAGCAAGAACGTGACCTGTCCCAAGAGTCATAGCGCGACGAAATAGATAAATGGAAGATAAACAAAAGAAATACCGGAAATGAAAGGAAAACTAAATACAAAACCGTAACAGGTATTCTGCAATGTTGGTAGCATTTCCGCTCAGCCCCAACATTTATTATGCATGCATGCAGTATCCATACTGTACTATAGCATTTGATTTTAACACTTGCCTAAATCATAGTTAATAGAGGAGACTGGTTATGAAAGCCGGCGAACTTCAAAGAGCTAAACAATGGAGCGGTCTCCGATGTTGAACAGACCCATCACGTGACTCTGACCATGCACAAGTTCATTCAAGATGGCGGACGGAGCACACGATCTGTTTGTTTGGGAAGACGATTTAGAGGCAATTTTTGACATTTTGGAAGGCGATGGAGTATAAGAAAAGCATTTTCGATCACAGTTAGTAACGTAAGCATAACAGGTTGCCATTTTGAGTCATAATTTCAAACTAATGAGCTTAAATGTTCGGCACATTTGCTGCTCGATTCGTGTGAATGGAATCCTACAAACGCTCACCTACAAAATAAGCTCATATATAGCTTATCTGTCGATGGTTATGTCCTCTCGGGTTCCTGCGAATCACTATATTCCTATATTAAACCTTTGAGAAAGATCTGGGATATGGTGATCTGTTTATATTGTTTTTAGTGCTAGACCTTGTAGTAGTCTAGTGGATACCTAGTAGATAATTTGTGCTTCCTAATAATAGTTCCAGTGAGTCAAAAAAGCCAGCATACAATTTGGCTGCCGCACTTTATGTTTTAACTCTTCAAATATTCTTCAGTTACCATAGACAAATACATTTTTGGGGTGTTGTTGTTGTAGGCTAAGCATTAAGAGAATGTTTGCAATTACTTGGGGAAGAAATGTAAATGTTAACACTTAGCTAAGAGCTACTGTAGTGCAGGTAGCCCACGGCTAAATATATAAATATCAAACAAGTAAACAAATGGAAAAAGTAAAAGTGAGCTGAAAATGTATATTCATATGTGAATTTTAAGTGGAAGGTTTTGAGACACAGGGATGCAAAACTTTAGAATAGGAAGGGAAGGATTCCAACAGCTAAAACAGTTACCCAGTTAAACAGTTTTTACTTTATTCCAAAATGGGCACCTACACTGCCTACATGTAACCCCCCTCCGCCAATTTGTTTTACAATTGATATGTTGCACAGTGGGTGACACTATTTGGCAGAATGACAGAACAGCAAAAGTTTATTGCCCTAACCAACAAAAGTTCACTGCAAGCAAACCGAAGTAAAAGTTAACCACAAGCAAACCGGGGTGAACCTAATGACACACAAACCGGGGTGAACCTAACCGCGAGCAAACTAGTGACATTCCGTCATTCCACCAAATAGGTCACCCTTGCACAATTGCATTTAGGGTGTCTTAGGGCGCTTTCCATTTGTCAGAACTGACCGGTCGGTTCGGACCGTGCGTAAATGGAACGCGTCAGTTCTGAGAACTGAGAGAACTGGTTCTGGCCGAACTGGCCCTGCTCTTGGAGTAGGGCCAGCCAGTTCTGTCGCTCCCCGCGCAGAACGCGGGAAGTGCGCGGGAATTTTGAGTGTTTATTTTTGGGACCCTTTGGACAAAGGAGGTGAAATTTTTAGAAAATGGCAGGGGCTGCTTCACGGACTTGTGGTAAGTATACGCAAGCTAATTATTTTATCGCCTTCTCCTGATTGATAAGGATATTGTTGCTTTCTTTTGCCTTCCTAGTGGTGCGCAAAACATATAAATATTTTTATTTCAGAACTCGAGGGGGAAGAAACAAAATTACTTACTTGGTCAACAAAAAGTACGAAATTATTAATTTCACTACGACATGAAAATGACGACCTGTTCGTAAAAGGCAAAGTCCGCAAAAACGTGGCTTGGCAAAGAATTGCCGAAAAGTTTTATTTAAATTCATCAGTGAAAGTTACGGGAGAGCAATGCTCCAATAAATGGAAAAAATTGGAAGAAAAGTTTAAAAAAGTCAAAGAGCACAACGGCAAAACTGGAAACGACCGGAAAGAGTGCGAATTCCAAGAAGAGCTGGAACAGTTTTTTGGAACTGACCCAAAAATAATTCCAGTGGCGACCGTTTCTTCTTTGACAGCAAACCCGGCCACAGGCAATACGTCAACGGATGAGGAGGAGGAATTACCTCTGGCGAGCTACCGAGAGCCAGCAAAGAAGAAGAAACGACGCTCGAAGTCGTCCGCCACTGAAATGATTGAATTTCTGACCGAGTACAAGGAAGAAAAGCGGAAAGAGGAAGAAGCAAAAATTGCCCTTGCGCAGAAAATGCACGAAGAAAAAATGGGCATAATGGAGCGATTTCTTGACATCCTGTCGAAGAAAGCAAATTGAGAACTTTGAAAACAGTTTTAATCTTTGTAGCCTAGCAACTCTGACCGGAAAAAGTTTCGTCTTTCAATCAACTCTGTCAATGGTGTCAATCAAAAAAGCAACCACCCATGTAAAATAACTTCGGCTTCATTCGTTTCTCTTTTTTTTTAAGTTCCGTGAAAAAACGTACTTCGCGAATTATTTACCACTTTTGGGAAGGTTCTACACCTTTCATCATCTGGTCAGCATCTCAGCAATCATTTTCTGGTTGAAAGTGGCATGAAGAGTCAATACACCCACGAGGTGAAGACGGAGCTCAAAATAATGTTGTGTAGTCGAACAAAATTTGCATTTAAGCTTATACGCCGAGCGTAAGGTATGCCCAAGCTTATGTTTAATGCCCTTCCTTTAAAGTTAAGCTTTCAATTTTCAATTAACTTAAGCTTAACAGATGTATAAGAGGTAAATTTTATTGTTTATAAGCTATTTGTTGTGCTTACGGTGTGTGATTTTCGACTCATTTGCTAATTTGCTTTCCTTCACAATCTGCAGACAGCGTTGTCATGTACATGTATTGCTTATAATTACGAAATAGACAAGTTTATTTTTTCAGTCACCTCCTCATTCTCCTGTTTTAGTTGAGGGGACAGAATTTTCATTGACAGTTTGTCAGGTTTGAGCACACACCAATACAACTGTGCATTTTGAATTTTCCCTTTGCAAATGTAGGTACCAATTGGTGTGAATAAACTTGATGACAGACATAAATAAACCCGTTAAAATATAAACTGTTGACTGTGTTCTGAGAGTTGTCCACAACTATCCTTCAGTCCACATTGCTTTATTGTGTTGTAATAGTGCTGTAGTTCTGTCATTCTGGCCTCCACTGTCCATTCCAAACACCAGAAAATAAAGGATTTAGTGTTATGATCTATTATGCAAAGCAAAGAACATCTGAGTAAAGAAGAATTATTCAAAACAAATATTTATGTTCTTTATTTATTGAATACTTTTTTTACATATTTCCGTCTTTCTAGATTACTGATCTAAGCAGAAAAGACGAATTTTCAGTGGTCATAAACTTCAAGAAATTAAACATGACAAAAAAAAATTGATTTCTAGATCTCACTAGCTAGAAACTGGCAGTGACCTTCAGCTTGGTCTTGGAAAGTAGCTATTAGGGACATCACCTGGTTGTGGCTATTACTATCAATAAATTATTTTAGGGTTCCTTCATGAAAAATTATGCCATTAAATGCTACAACAGACAAGCAGCAGCAATGAATAATTATTGAAAGAAATATTTTCTTTTTGGTTCATACAACTCTTGAATGGATCAAATAAAAAGGAATACTTTTTTGTTCCTTGTTGCTTGAGTTTGTCTCAATAAAAATACTATGCCTTTCAAAGGGAAGCTACTGCACTTACATGTTATTACACATAATAACTGTAAGTTGACATTGAGTGAGGAAACCAGACCCCCAACAGTTTTATCTAACTCAGCTTCTATTACTCACTCTATTTTAAAATTACATGTAACATAACTGATGACGTGATTGTTTTAATGATGATTATCTTTTCCACATGGCTTGATGGTAATTGATATATTCTTTACTAGATAATTGAAGGCACTCTAGCCTGACTTTTAAGCTATTTTCCTGTTGTTTAGATTTGCTTAATTTTTTAGGCTGACTTTCATATTTGTCTGTATTCTTTGCCCTGTTTGGCTCATAATTTTGGAGAACATTTCATAGATTTAAACACAGAACTTTAACTTTGGTTGATCAAATTGATCTAAGAATTTTATGGTACTATCTGACTTGCCTGAAAACAAAGGAAAGATGCAAGCGAATTTTAAGGATAGAACCTACCAAAAATCATGCCAATACATGCATGAGCAAAACAGAGAGTAATGTCTTAAAAAGTCAATGTAGACTGTAGGTTGTATGTATGGCCTTTGCCCTTCACTAATTTGCATGACCATTCAAGAAAAATGAATAATTAGTGGTCAAGAAAGATAACCATCTGATTTCTTTTGGCAACTGCTTCTGGCCTTGGAATTGGAAACGGAAAGTCACATTGGTCATCGTCGTCATCACTATCGACATCAAAAAAATCTTCAATTGTTCCTTCGTCAACAATGAGGCAAAAATTATGCAAAACACATGCGGCAGAAACCACTGATGGCACCTCTGAGACATTCTCCATCTCAACATACTTTAATCGTCTCCACCTGCCCTTCAGCAACCCAAAGGCTCTTTCAATAGCTTGGCGTGTTCGGGCATGCTTTCCATTGTGGTTTATTTGTGGCCCTGTTAAGTGACCGTTATCCCTGAACGGCGACAATAACCACCTGCCAGGAAAAAAATGTCACATCACATTACACTAAGAAGTAATAAAAAGGTCGGTGTGTTGACTGAATTTCAGGTTGTAACTAGTTGTGGGGATAAAAACTACAGCCTATTATAAATCACTATTATTATGCAGAAAATGTTGTGAACACCACACCATAGCCATACATACATGTATGTGTTTACAGAGAAACCAGGATGCCTGAAAAGGAGTACTTATACTTTTATCAGCAGACATAATGCACACAAAACTTTTACAGAACTATTCAGGCTAATTATGCACCTTTGAAGAGGATATGCTGAATCCCCAAGAAGATGGGTGTCACCTTGAAATAGGTTGTCAGCTGCCTGGTACAAGGGGGAATTTCTTAATACCCTAGCGTCATGAACTGACCCAGGCCAACCCACATAAATGTCCGTGAAACGGAGGGTGTGATCACAGGTCCCCTATACACATGTAAAATAAAGAGACTCGTTTTAGTACACAAAATACAGTATTTATTCACAACTGTACTATGATTAGCCTGACAAAACTGATAACATAATGTATATGTAGTGTTATCTCAAGATAAGAGTTGTACAGTCAAACAGTCAAACTCCTTGGTTAAAATGTTTATTATAATTTAACTGTAACCCATAAACAGGTTCTTATTTTTTTGTCCATAAAAATGGCAAATTTCTGCCAGCAGGTTTCCAAACCACTAGGCTCTTACATACGGTTTTTACTGTCCCGGGTTTACTGTATACAGATAACAATTGTCTTACCCTACCCGATCACTGCATTTGGTCAGAGGGCTTCCATTAATTAGTGGAAGAAAGAAAGAAAGAAAGTTTAAATCTACTCAGGGACCACAGAGACATAAAAATGATGCAAGCCCAAAGTATGTTAGGCTATTTCATTCTTATTTAATAATGTAATGCAATTAACAATAGCATACTGTCATATAGGTCAGTGGGCCAACTGGGACCCTATCCATATAGACCAGGGAGGAGGGGCTGGTATAATCATTTTTGACAGAAACCAACCTGCAAATAAATTATTTTCACATGTACTAGTCCAGCATCAAATTTGGAAATATGGCACTTGGAGAAATGAGGTTTATGTATCCAGGAGTTTTTGTATTCATGGATGATATTTATTTTGTTACCAGAATTGAAAACCTTTAATAGCTGGGAATTACTTTTTTTTCAATTTTTTCGTGTTTTATGACAGTCATCTGTCTCAGCCTTTAGCTTAATAGTAAAATAAACAAACTTTGTTATGACGCATCACAATCAGAGACAAGTATCATGAAAAATGTCGTACGTATTACCTGAAGAATAATTGAATGACTTTTCAGACGACTGAGATATGACTGTGGATACTGAGAAGGTGTTCTAATTGGGATATGACAACCATCGATAGCCCCAATAACTCGTGGAAAGCCACTGAAACTTTCGAAAACCATCTGTAACCTCTACAGCTCGTACACCTGATTAAAAAGATGTTAAAACATTTTTTTTTCCATTTTTATTTTATTAAAAAAAAAACGAAACAAAAGAAAACAAGCTTTGCTTACAGTAGCAGTTTACAAAGCACTGCAGACATTACTTGTTCTTGATTACAGAAGTGGCTAACAATAACATGGCTAAAGCTAAATATAAAATATAACACTAAATATCAAACATACACAGCAGCAGCATTAAAGTAAAACATATGACTGCTGTGTACATTGCACTGACACGACGGCATAAAAATTGAAAATCACTGTTTAATTCAATTACCATTTACTGATTAGCCTGATTTTTTTGGTCAGGTTTGAATTAACACAACTTGATGATAATGATAATTCGCTTTAGTTTTGCATTTGTTTAGTCACAATAGATACGCATCTCATGTACTGTAAACATGTGTACTGAAGAAAAACGTGCATACATGTATATGTTGTGGTTCAAATTTTTCTTTGGTTTAAAATTTGTTAAACCAGTTTGATTTTTATTTTACATTGTCTTATCTTGATTATCATAATCAGGAACAAAGGGAAATAAAAATCAAACTGGTTTGAAAAATTTTAAACCAAGGAAAACTTTAAACCACAACATATATATATGTAACAATTTTACTTTACTTTAACAATTAAATTACATCAACGAAGAATTATTTTAGAATATACGTTCACTATATTTTGTGGTTTGTTTTATAAACCACGGATATTAAAATAAGAAGAGTTACCTCTTGGCCACTGAATAAGGTCTCCGCGAAGATCTTCAAGAGCTTTCGTAACTCTGCGAATGCAGCGGGAGACGCTGGACATTGTAATGTTGAAACGATCTGAAATCTGACGGCAGCTTTCTTGATTCGCAAGGGCCCACACAGTAACAGCAATTTGTTTCTGTGGGTCAATAGGGCGTCGACCAAATGCATTTCCCCTCGGGATATGCTCACTTGGAGCTAGTAACTGACAGAGCATTTCAAATGTGGAGGGCGTCATACGAAAATGGCTCCTGAAAACATCGCCATGATAAAGCGGGACCGTTTCTTCGAAAAATTCTGAAATTCTCGCCAAAGTCCGTCGAGAAAAAATGCTCGCAGTTGAAAATAAAATAAAATCGTCCTCCTCTCCACCGTCCCATAAAAGAGACTCTTCCTCCTCTGCCGAAACACAGTCAGCGAAAAAGTTTGGCGGAATGTTGCGAATTTTCGCCATCAAGTCCGCCATATTGTTTACATCAGCTCTTGCGCGAGTCTCACGCACGACTCGCGCGCGTAATCACGCAGACTGGCCCCGTTCCTTACCATTTACACCAATGAGAACCAGTTCTCCCGGGCCGGTCAGTTCTGACAAATGGAAAGCGCCCTTAGATGAACATAAGTGGATACAACATCTACCCTGGATCCAAACATGATCATCTGGGATGATGGAACACAAAAGTAATCACTTTGATATCATTTGAGAATAAAGCATTCAAATTTTTATATTTTTAAAATCATGTCTTCATCATCAGGCTCATAGCTAAGTTTCAATTTGATAACTTCTAAATAATCTTCACTCCTGAAGTAGAAATCAAACAGGCTCTACAATTATGTGTGAATCTCAGAATACTTCATGACTGACCAAGAGAGCTAGCAATACCTGTAGTGACAACAAGGAAGACCTTTTTGCAAATGAGCCTCTTGTAGACCAGGGAAGGAGAAAACCCATGATCAACAAAATAAGTTCATATTTCTAACACTTATAGGAGGAAGATTTATTTCAACTTTTAAGATACATTCCCAGGGATAAATTATCATGGCCTGTGTGATGGAGTACAGGTAATATAGATATTACAAGGAGAAATTTTTATTAGTTTGAAATTATGACTCAAAATGGCAACCTGTTATGCTTACATTACTAACTGTGACCGAAAATGCTTTTCTTATACTCCATCGCCTTCCAAAATGTCAAAAATTGCCTCTAAATCGTCTTCCCAAACAAACAGATCGTGTGCTCCGTCCGCCATCTTGAATGAACTTGTGCATGGTCAGAGTCACGTGATGGGTCTGTTCAACATCGAAGACCGCTCCATTGTTTAGCTCTTTGAAGTTCGCCGGCTTTCATAACCAGTCTCCTCTATTAACTATGTTCGAATAGAACTCACTCGGGACGCCATCTTGAAATTTTGCTTGTGCAGGGTCAATGTCACGTGACGGTGCAAAAACCATAACAAAGAGATATTTCTTTGAAGTTCGCCGGGTTTCATAACCAGTCTCCTCTATTAACTATGCCTAAATAGACTTCTTAGTCACTAACTGCAGTTCTTTGACTGTGTTTCTGAGGGTAAAGCAACTGTCTGTCTAATAATAAGATTTTATGCAAATCACATTCATACTGTATTACAGTATTTCTTGATTTTTATTGTTTGATTTAGTGAAGTTTTCTTGTTTCTTTTTTTCAGGTGTCAGGTGTCATTGAAAAAGACACTGTTTTTTTATATTATTTACAGTTGAAAATAACACAGCATTCCATTATAATCCTTGATAAGGCTGCGACAAACTTTTTCTTGCAAGATTTTAATTTGAAATCAAATAAACTCTGGGTAAGTTTTTTTCTTGACAAGCTTTGAGTATGTATAAGAAGTTCTAAACAGTTACTCAATGTGTGTACAATTTTGATAGGACATTTATAGACATGGGTAGCGCAACTTTGTAAGTGTGGGACAAAAATAAGATACGACTCTCTTGCGAAAGGAGAATCTCATCCCACGTGAGGAGACTGCCGCTGGAGAAGAATGTCACCAAAACACCTCTCGATTTGAAAGAAATCGCAAATAATGAGGATGAACCTATCATAACCGGCTGTCATTTTTTATGTTAAAAAATAACAACAATAAACTCGATTCTGTTATAAAATGCGTATGTTGTTGCTGTTTAAACTTAAATGAACTGCGACATCCTTCCCCTTTCGATGGGTCTGTCGATTTCATGGGTTCGAGTTAGAAATTTCGAGTTCCAGTTAGAATTTCAAGTTAAAATATCGAGTTGCTTGCGGTTAGCTCCACTCTGCTTTGCTTGCGGTTAGTTCCATTCCTATTCAGTTGCTTCGGTTAGCTTTCATTTGTTGATAAGGGCTACACTATGCATGCAGGACCAACTGCGAAAATGTCACGCCATGTTGTGGGCTTTTCGATTTCGATTTCGTTTTCTTTCTTTCTTTTTCTTTTTTTTCGTCTTCCATCACGAAATCAGTAACTTTTCAGGCCCTTCCTTTTAACTAGAACTCGAAATTTTCACTCAAAATCGAAATTCTCATTCTAACTCGAACTCGAAACCTCTAACTCGAAATTTCTAACTCGAAGTCATAAATTTAATACACTCCCTTTCCATGACTCGTTAATAAGGTTCTTTCGTAAGGTTTGTTTTGGTATAAAGCGAGAGGATTAGTGGATAACGCGGGGCCGGGGTCCCGGGGTCCCGGGGTCTGTGGAAAACACGGGGTCCCGGGGTGTGGAAAACACGGGGTCTGTGGAAAACACGGTGTGTGGAAAACACGGGGTCTGTGGAAAACACGGGGTCCCGCTTTTTTACATCAGAAATTATTTTTCTTGCTGAAAAAGAAGGTAAATGTTTGTTTTTGCTTAAAATGTATTATCACCTAATTCAGGATCTTCGTGAAAAGTGCTTTCTTTATCGAAAAGTGTTTTAAACATGACGTGAAGAAAAGCCATTCAAGCGTTGTGCATCTGAGTTTGTGTCCATTTGTGAGCCTTTTGTACAGTATACAGTATACAGTATATTTTGTACGTCATACATTATACATTTTTCTCAGTAACTAGAGCGCATTTTTTTTTTCAAACAGAAATAATGAATGAGTAATAAACTTTTATTTATATGGAAAGATTTTCCTCCGCAAAAGTAACCCACGAACGCATGATAAGTTCGAAAATATTCCTAGAAAACCACCCGCCACCATCGTCGGTTTTTCTCACACTGGCGCCGGCGCTGACCTCAATCACGACACTCACCCAGTTTCATTCATGAGCCGGTGCGCGGTGTCAAAGTACTAGTTTTGTAGATGTCAGAAATAGCATGGCGTGTTTTAAAATACCTACCCTGAAAACACAGCCTCAAAAGAAGATCACTGTTGAGGGGTTGACCGAATTTCAATGGCTAGACATCCAAGAAAAGGAAGAAATCGGTAGTGGGTCCTTTGGTGTAGCTTTAAAAGCGAAATTTAAAGGAGAGACAGTCGTCGTGAAACGTTTGAGAAGTCAAAGACCAGCAGATGTTGCCCTTTTTGTCAAAGAAGGTAGGCTCTTGAGTACTCTGAATCATGAGAATATAGTCGACATCAAAGGATGCTGTGTTTCTCCGTTTTCACTTATGCTAAGTTTTCAATGCTTTGACTTCCGTCCGTTCGGGATTGACAAGGAAGTGAATAATCTATTGCAATTTCTCGAAGTGGTGGATTCTTTTGAAGAAACGTCGTTAACTGTTTTTTCACCGACACTATTGAAAATAGCCCAAGACATTTCACGTGCACTTGCATATCTTCACGATCAAGATGTCACGCACAGAGATCTTAAACCTGGTAATGTACTTGTTAGTAACAGGCATTACAGTGAAGTGGATGGCTGTGAGCAAGCGTCACATGTTTTTAATGTAAATCCGATCGTATGCAAATTAACTGACTTTGGGGAGAGCAGATCTAAACTGATTTAAACATCGCTGGCACTTCATTCCCACACACAGAATGTTGAGAAGGGTACGCTCCCCTACATGGCCCCTGAATTAATATTAAACAATTTGGAAGGTGCGTCAGTAGAAGAATTGAAGGAAATTGATGTATGGGCTCTGGGCATGACTCTGTTTGTGTTGTTGAATCCTGATTTAGAAGGGCCTTATATATTAGAACACAAGGATACCCCAGTGGTACCTTACAGAAGAGTAATCGAAAGCAAACTGCGTGTAAAAAAGAAGCCAATGATGTCTAAGAAATATCATCGCAAACAGGCAACCGAATGGTACAAGGTCGAGAAAGCTTTTCATCAGTGCGTAGCATTTGATGCCACAGCAAGACCTGCTGCAAATGAAGTACAACTACTCCTTGAAGACCAAACAGCAAACCGACGTTGCGTCAATTTGGCAATCAGTCAGCAAAGTGCTGTAGAGCAGTTTGATTTGAATATGCTAGCACAGGGTGACCAGTCAAGTGCACCGCTTAATTCCCCTGTATTCCTTGAGCACGATGCGACAAACGCCTGCAGTTTCCTTTGCCTAGCGATCTCTCATTCCTTACTAAGTTTGACTAACACAAGCAAAGACAGCGACCGTTTTTGGAATCAGGTAACGGAAGTAGCTCGCAAAGTTATCATTGAATTGCCATCTTTATTGAACAAATTCAGAGATCGCACTCGCTATTATGATGTTCTTGAGGCGTTACAGATTATGAAGGCAGACAATCTTATCCCAGAGGAAGTGGCACTCTATGAAAACATTGTCTCTGACAGTTATACCTTCTCACCCGATGGTCGCAGTCTTCTATGCAGCGCTCTGAAATCTGCATCACACCAGGCGGCTTCAGTTTATCTGTATACATGTGAGCCTTACGTATTTTTGGTTGGAGTTCTTATCGGGTCATATTTCGCACTAGACACTCATCCAATCGGAGAAAAACTAGGAGGAGATGGCAATGGTATGTTGACGATTTTTCCTGGCACTGATTCCACGAGCTGCGATTCCCTGTGCCACTGGATCTGGACCCGCCTAGCTGATGGAGCTGTTAAAGACGATGGGGGTCAGTCCTTATCCGAAATTAGGACTTCACCAACTATTGAGCCTGTACAGGTGGGCATTCAATACGTTTCATATAAGTAAAGTAAATGACAGGTAACAAGATAAAGAGTAAATGTTTTTCATGTCTCACTCGCGATTGTTGTGCACGAAACTGAGGGGAGCTGATCAGTATAAGCGCGAAATCATGCAAAAGTAACTAACGAAAACATGGTTTTCCTTCCATGTTGCCCCTAAAATATAGACACCGATAGTAATCTACTCACTAATTGTTTTTTCTTTTTTTACAGGATAAGAACGACGTCATGGAAAGTAAAGAGGAACAGCTATTGTAAGTGTTGAACGTTGCTTAATTAACATCAATCAATCCTTTATTTAGAATGGTCAGTACGCCCCCTTCCCCGAAAATTACAAAATAAAAACTTCATAAGAAGTGTATAAATGTAAGATATTATATATATTAATTACGCATGATTATGAATTAAAATGGTTCTTGGCTTTTTTCCGGCCATTCCCATAATAAACCTTGTTTACCCCTCAAAGTTCTGTTAAGCATTGTTTTAATTTCTCTTGGAACGATTGTAAATCCCAAGAGAAATTGAACAAAAGCAAATTGCAATACGTCTCTAATCTCTCGTCTCCGGTTGGTACCCATTTCTCAAAATTGTGCAAAAAAGGAAACTCTTTCTTACCTTACCCCTTTACGCTTTTTAAAGGACTACTTAATGGAGAGGAAAAGCAATTATATTTCTTTTTTCAATTCAGGAAAAGATTATAAAATATGCCCAACTAGTTTAATAGAATTTTTTACGGTGGTAATTTAAAAGCCGATGGGAATTCAGTCCAGGATGCTGTCGGATCGCATCAAGTCACAAAAAAAAAAACAAGTTTGCGTGAGATACCAACTTAGACAGGTATTAATTATGACTCTAGGGGAAGGGGGTGGAAGCCATTAACTGAACGCTGTTAAAAGAGGGAGGGAAGGAAAAAGGTCTGCCCTATTAATCCCTTTCACAAAAAGGGGATCTCAGGCTGTAGGGTTGTCCTGTAGATCAACTATAAAGTCCTTCGATGTTTTTCAATATTCAGAAAAAAGTAATAATATCGAAATAAATTTTTGCCTTTTTTACAGTTCTGACCCAAAAGACAAAAAAGAGGATACAGGATCTGTATCAAGCCGCACTAAGAGAAAATCTGTGCCTCATGTCAACTTCAAGAGGTATATTAATGATGAGTCTGGGGGACGTGTTTAAGCCTTCCATTGCTAAAAAAAAGGGCGGGAACGAAAACTGCGCCGTCACTTTACCAAACAGGGGAGCCGTGGACCCTGGCCCCCTGTCCTAGCCACTATCAAGTACTACCCCATTGAAAAAATAATTTTAATAGTATCGCTTTTAATGGGGTCAGAATAGGATTAAATACGCAGTACTGATTTCATCTAATTTTTTACAGTGACTATCCAAAAAATCAAGAGAACAAAATTGAGATAGCTGCGGAATCCGGACAAAGTCAAAAAAAGAGAAAGTTTCTGCGTGATGCCAAATCAGACAGGTAAAAATTATAAACCGCGGGAAAGGAGGAGTGGAAGCCTTGCATAGTTAATAGTGTGGGCTAATTTAATATAAAAGTATCAGCGCAAGGCTGCAATACTAGATCGGCCTTTGTAATATTAAGTAGTAAGTCAATGAAAAGCGTATTTTTGTTACGACTACCGGTATTTGGCACAATGCAGAAAAGGAGTTTAGTAGACGAGCGCAGTCACTCGCTTGGTCGGTCGTTTGGTCGATCTTCCTTCCTTGGGTCGTAGACTTTGTAATTCCGCTGACCAATGTATAACCAAACTTGACGAAAATGAAATTTTAAAATTTTCTACAAATGTGAAACGTGATGAAGCAATGAGTGATAAAATATTTATCAGCTAGGTTAAGAACATGGGTTGCGAGCATTTTCTTATTTGAATTGTTTCGAAAACACCTAGAAAGCATTTGGTGTCCCTTGTTACGAAATGAACGCGGGCTTCTGGCAAGCATGGGTTTTAATAACATAATGCATGCAATGCATGAATATTGGGCAAATCATAAATTATAAATGGGAAGCACTCATGAGCTTCTCTGGGGAAAAGAAAGACAAATCACATCGGAGGGAAAAAAAAAGAAAAAAGATCGTGCACGTGCCCGCCCATGTGTTGAACTCTCGCCCTCCCTGCTTACCAATACAGTAGAACAACGCATTGAGCAAGCTTAACACATGGGTCTGCAACGCGTACATGTGTCCAGAGCGTTATGCATTATTGTAATGCGGAATGGGGGCAGCGGTTGGAGTGTAATTTTAAGAGGTTAAAAGAAAGGATAGAGGAAATAAAAATTAGTTTTGGAACACCACCAAAATATTTTAATCTTTTCTGCTTATGCTGCTGTTCTACAATGCACTTATCATGCGAAATAGTCATAGACTCAAAGAGACCTTTGATATGTTTTTGGCCAAGTTAATTTAAAAGAACTCTAAAAGTAGACACTAATTCTCTCCAATTATTTTCAGTAACGAAGCCAAGGGTGACGAGAGCAAAGTAGAGGATGCTACAGGATCTACACAATGTCACCGAAAGAGACAATCTGTGTGTGATATCAACTGCACCAGGTATAAATGATTGCTCTGCGGGAAAGGATAGCGAAACTCTTTAGGGTTGTGGGAAGCAATTCTGTTTTCATTAAAGGGGAGCTGTCGGCCAAGTCCTGCTGTCTCGCTATCCCTTCTACTTTGTGACATGAAAGATTATGTCAATGAAACGAGACTAGACATAAGCTTGGATTTTCTTGTTAAATTGAGAAAAGAGGACAAATTCTATCGCTGACACTAATTTCATCCATTTTGTTTTACAGTGACGAACCAAAAGCTAACGAGAATAAAGTTGGGGATGCGAAGACGATGCACAAAGACGATGCCAGCTTATTCAGGTATAAATTATGACTGTATTTGAATATCCTCGAACAGACGTGCTCACCTCGCCTTGTTCTTTTAAAAAGAAATAACAATGTGACTTCTTTTTTTTTTGTTTTTATGTAAAACGTGAGTATTCATTATACAGGGAAAACATTGCTTTTACGCACTCCCAAAATAAAATCCCACAAATGAAATCAAAACCTTTGATATTATTTATATTATTTGTCAATTGGTTATTGCTGCAAGAATATCTCCCTCTGCATACTTCTTGCTCTGGTATATGCATGCGAGCTTTCAATGACTAGATGCTCTTTTCTACAGAAGCCGTTGTGTGAAGATTGAAGATGTTGCTGACCTTAGTCGACCCCCAAGTACCACATCGGCAAACCAGCCGATGACAAGGTAATATATGCAGTGGCGGATCCGAATTTTTCCGAAATTACTTATTATCTTTGATCTACCGGAATTATCAACGCAGCATTCATAGTTAAGCGCCCAAAGAAGTGGCTCAAATGATGAAGTTCTAACGCTAAAAAGAGTGTATTTCTGCTTGAAAGATGGGATTCAAAATGACTTCAGGAAGAGAATTGATGTGATCTACGGTAAGTCGTTTTTGTCTTTCACGTATATAGTGTTTCATGTGACGTCACGGGGTAAACATAGTAGCTAGTGAACCGTCTTTCCAAACGGTGCATCTGTTGCGGAAACTGGATCAGTGATTTCCTGTTGTTTCAGTATATAATGTGGCCTCCTGTAACGGCACTAAAACTATCCGATTAACGCATCTGCTCTCCACAACATTCGGATAACAGATCTTTTTAATTTTTGCATGGTTTTGATGTGACGTCATAAAATTTTGAAATCAAAATTCACTCGGCCTGCTAAATTTCGTTGTCACTAGGTGTAAAATATATCTTTTTACAAATTTCCAGCTTCCTTCGTTTTTAAAACAGAGTACCTCCCCTCGGGGGTGAAATCAAGCTGAGTACCATGACAACGGTGTTTTTGTTTGAAAAAAGCCCTATCCTTTTGATTTTCACCAGTTTGAACATTCCAGATAAAATAAGTCATGTTTATGTGAAAGTAAACTAGCTCATAAGCCAAAGGTATTTGCTGTTATAGCAAACCAAATGGTTTCTCTTACTTCAGTGGCGGCCATATTTATGCCCCTCGCAAGGACACAAATATGCGGGAAATATGGAGTCTCCACACTGAGCTCGCCGGGACTGAGCTTAATAAATTAGCGTGGAAAGTTGAGACAAACAACTCTTGAACGATAGACCGCACAGACCTCCAGAAACTTTTTACGTATTTATCTTCTAAAATATTTGAAATTCAGTTTAAAGCTTTTGTAGTTTAATGGTTTCAAATTTATTTTTTGATTGCGTCACAGTGAACTAGGAACTAGGAGAAGCAATCGCAGGTTATCCAACAGCATTTGTCAGTGAGGTTATAGATTATCTCCAAAACACCAACTATCTTTTATAATCAAACATAAAAGATACTCTTAATAACGTGTTTGATAGATTATTTGTTTGCTACTATATTACTTTTGAAAACAAAGGTCATCAATTTATGACAATGGTGTCTCTGTTTTGGTATACTTCACTGTTTACTTTCCCATTAATGGAAATTCTCAGTTATAACGAAGTGTCACTGACGAAGTGTCACTGACGAAGTGTGACTGTCATATTATAGGGCCTGACGGCGACATGCATCGATATTGCTTGGTTCAGTATTCATTTAAAGGAGGCATCGAGCACCCAATTGAGCTTAAACCTCATGGAAATTGCAAGTCGCAAACGTCAACAGGGTACGTGAGAACATGGGGCAGTACTAAGACTTTCCTGAAGTCAGCTTCTGAAAAATCAAAGCCCAGGGAGGTGGTCTACAAAGCAGTTACAGAAGAACTTGGGGGTCTACCAAGTTGTGCGAGTGTAGGACAACTCCCCAGGGGTAGACAGCAGGTAAAGGATTATGCACGAAAACGCAACAACGAAAGTAATGTGCCCGTTAAGAATCTTTCGGGGAGTCGGGCAGGAAAACAAAATGACCCGTGGTTCCGTCTTCTAGGCGACTGCAAAAAGCAAGCAAGCCACAGAAATTCAGCGTTCATTAGAGATGTAAGAGTCGCCCCAGAGCCGATGTGTACCTTAACAACAGACAGGCAACTGAATGACATGGTGAGATTTTGCTGTGATCCAGTCGAGTTTAAACCCTTTACTGTGGACCCGACATTCGACATAGGTGACTATAATGTAACACCTATCACGTACCAGCACTTGCTATTGGAAAATAGAAATGGCGGCAAGCACCCTTCGATGATAGGCCCTGTCCTTATTCACGAGAAAAAAACCACGGAGACATATTCAGTATTTGGCGGAACGCTGAAATCACTGAACCCAGGCTTGGGCAACGTTTTAGCGTTTGGTACCGATGGGGAAAAGGCTCTTGCCACTGCATTCAGAAACAACTTTGAAAGAGCAACAAATCTCCTTTGTGACCTACACTTGAAGGCTAATGTCGAAAGCAAACTTCAGGAATTTGGAATAAGTGGCAACATAAAGGAAACTATTGTCGCCGACATATTTGGTAGACGGAGAGGAACTGTATTCGAAGCTGGACTTGCAGATGCTTCGAGCAGAGATTTATTTGTCAAACAGCTCGGCCAGCTTGAGGAACCATGGTCAGCGCTACATGACAATGGACGGAATTTCTTCAACTGGTTTCGTGATCACAAGAGTGATGATTTCGTGAGTTGTGTGATAAGTCCAGTTCGTCAAAGAGCTGGACTTGGATGTCCACCGGAAAGGTTTACAACCAACCGCTCAGAAACAACCAACAACGTATTGCAAGACTTCGTGTCACGCGAATCACATGGAAAGAAGAGAGTGGATGAATATTCCTTTGCATCTTCCGTTGAGAAGTTAGTGAAAATTCAAAAGCAAGATATCGAGCTAGCTGTTGTAGGAAGAGGGGAATACAAATTAAGAGAAGAATTCCGGTACCTTGAAGTAACCCCCAGCGAATGGAGCAGAATGCGCGAGGATCAAAGAAAAGCTGCATTACAAAAACTTCATCACGTTAACGTTCATGAAGTGCAAGCATCAAGTGTGACCCAAGTCACGACTGCCCTTGAAAGTGGAGCACATCCAGTTATGAAGGAAATTACAAATCTTGGAATCGATTGGATACCACATGACGTTTTGTCGTCTATGGTTGATAAGGCAGATTCTCTGATTAAAGAAGGGCATTCCGTAATATCGCAAAACAGCGAGACTGTAGTTGTGCCGTCAAAGTTAAATCCCAGAGACCCACACGTAGTGAACCTGTTTGCTAATGGAAAAGCTGAATGCGCAAAGTGTCCTGGATTTGCTTCGTTCTCAATTTGCGCACATACCTTGACTGCATGTTTGACCACAGAGCGCCTTAAAGATTTCCTTCGCTGGCTGGTAAGTACGAAGCGGAACTCTGGCGGGGTCAATTTATCCGCAGCAGTGACTTACGGCATGCCCAAGGGAAGGGGTCGAAAAGGAGAACGTGCTCCGCGGAAACGTTATGTTACAAACAAAAAGCCAGTTACAAAGGTAGTGTCTCGAGTCTCACTTGGCTGTGACAGTAGCAACAATGGTTTGCAGCCAAACGCAGCGTCCCATGAAGAGCAAGGTTTATCGCATCAGTCATCAAACCTTCGCCAATTGGTACCTGCTCACTTTCCGACAGGTCAGCCGTTTGTTGATCCGAGCTTAACAAACCAGTGTGGTGGCGCAAACGTACCAAACAGTTTTACCTCAACTCAACAACCCCGTTTCCAGTCGACACCTCAGGTGCCTTATCAGTTCCCCTCGGCTACAGCTAATCAACAGCTTTTCCAAACCACTCAGCCTCATGAGCAATTAAACGTCCCCCGTTTCCCTTCTCCTAATCAGGGGCAGTTTATTGTGTACCTACTGAAGTATTGCCCTGCTCAAACCAGCGTATGCTTTGGTTGTGGAAATACACTGAAGCCAAATGCATCCATTCCTGCTCCACCTGGAGATCTCGTGATCGTCTCTAAAATGGCAAGGGAATGGTCCTACCAAGGCCTCCTCTACAGAAAACCTTCAAATGTGTATTTTCATTGCGTCATTTCATGCATACAGCGAAAGCAACCAAATTTTGATGGAAGGTGTTGTTTCATTCCTTTAGAACTAGAATCCCTTCTCACACTTGTTCACAGACAGTATCTCAGAAATCACCTGGGAATATAAACGTTCCTAGACTACGAGCATTCTTAAATGTTACAGCTACACCGTTAAGCTTAAATGGTGTTTTATACAATAATGTTCCATAGGTGTGACGCAAACATAAGCGGTGATGCAAGCAAAAAATGTGTTAGTGCTACCGCTCACGTCATGCCACAGGGCTATATTTCAACTAGCATGACTTCTCGTTAACGATCTCATTGTGTTTGCGTTGACAAGTAAACTAGCTTGTCACCTGCACCAACATTTGCGTCGCACGCTTGAAACAGCCATAAGTTATTTGCATTTATAGTAGAAGTGAATCTAGAGGACGGGTCCTGGTGTCCCGGAACCACGTCACCTTTTCGGCTAAAAAGATTTTTGGAAGAGCCGGTAGCATGACGTTTTACCCGGGGTCTCTACCTTGTTTGCAAGTCTAGATCCGCCACTGCAGTTAACCGCTCGCCTATCCTGCTTGTAATATCTAATCTCCGTTTTCTGTGCCTTTCCCCGTGACAGGAAGCATGTCAAAGTCATTTCTTAAAAATGCTATCGTTTACTTTCAGCTGCAGAACTTTGCGGCCAGATGATACCCAATGAGCGCGGGAAAGCAAATTTACACAACAGTTACATGAAATATGACAAATATTTGTAAACATAGAGTCTGAAATGAGAGCGGCAAAGTATGTTTGCGTTAGTGAAATGCAAAACTCATACGCAGTAGTTGATAAAAAGCCCGGGAATAAAAGGAGAATACTTTGAATTTATTTGGCCGACAATGTTTTCAACCTGTGTGCAGAAAACACAAAGGAGGTTGGTATTGAAGAGGAAGGCAACTATACTGCAGTACTGCTATTTGATAAAATACCAGGATTTTTTTAAGGGGAAAAATAATTCTAGCTTGATCTGATCTACAAACTTGTACTAGTTAATTCATAAACAGAACCCTTTCCCGTTTGCTTTGGCAAGAAAACAATTACTAATGACTAGAACATTGCTGCCTGTATTTTAAACTCGCGTTTCATTAGCATTTCTTATTCTTGAAGTAACAAAATACTCACAGACGTGTCATCTTGATTTGTGATTTAGTTTTCCATTTTGTTTAAAGGAGATGTTTTAAATGTAGTTCTTCGCCAGTTCGAAAGTTTGAGAAAATTGTGACAGAATTACTTCTTTACATTTACGTTAGTTTCAGCCGCTCGTGTTTTATGCTGCAAAACGTTCCAGATGAAGCTTTTGAGCACTGCTTTTAAAGGAAAAGGGGCCAGGTCATGGTATATAAAAAAAGGGGCTTTCTGAGCTCGAGACATGAGACATGAATCTTTACATTAAAACAAGGGAAAAAAATTCGCTAGTAACAGCGTGACCTAGTCCCTTCAATTGGTCTTTGCATCAGTCAGATAGAGAAATGTTTTTCAACTTACAAATAACCGTTAACGTTGTTGTGTTGATAATAATCATACCTTGAGTTAAGGGCCAGTTTTTCCACTTGTCACGCAACCCATCGTTTCAATTTAGAGGTTGCTATATCAGGCTGCTTTAATTACTACGTTAGTCGATTTTAAAGTTAATAAATGTATTAACCCTGCAATTGCTTTGCAATTTAATGACAGTTCAAGACAATATAAGGTAAGATGCTTTATTCCTTTCCTTTGGAAGTAGTGATTACTGTTTTCCTCAATTCAAAACACATACAGGCCCATAGCCAGGATTTTAATTGGGAGGGGGAAGGAGTGCATTGGAGCGACTTAGATCGTAGGCGTGGGCTAAATTGGTGGCCCTCCACAAGACATTTTGAAAACTCTGGTCCTCTCAGACCACATTGAGTGCGTTTTGAAGGCAGTTAGATAGGACCAGGCAGCCAAAAGTAAAACGTATTATGAATACAATTTATATAGCACATAAATTACCTCGAACCGTAATTGCAAAAGTCCAAATATGTCGCCCAAAAAATCTATAAATTGTGCATTGATATTATAAACTGCATATTTCAATTTTAAACTACGCCACTTAGCGAATTGGAGCACGGGCACTATTAAAAAAATGTATTAATGTTCATTTCCTTTTTTCACTACATAGGCGGAGGGGTTGCATTCCACACCTACTAGGTAAATCAAACAAAAATTCATTTTCTTGTGTTAAAAAAGCGAGACCCCGTGTTTTCCACAGACCCCGTGTTTTCCACACACCGTGTTTTCCACAGACCCCGTGTTTTCCACACCCCGGGACCCCGTGTTTTCCACAGACCCCGGGACCCCGTACCCCGGGACCCCGGCCCCGCGTTATCCACTAATCCAAAGCGAGAGGAGGTGACGTATCTATTTTCTCAAAAAACAATCAATTTCAATGGCCGTGGTTGACTAAGTTCCAAGTGGTTTTTCTTTACGTTCAAACGCCCGTGGTTAACCAAGGTCTATTTTACCCCGTTTTTAACCACGCAATTTACAATGCAACTGGAGGTTGCTTGAAATTTGTTAAGCCAACCATCCCTTCATGAGACAAGTTAGTAATATATAGCTGCATCTACTGTTGTCACTCATCCCGGCCTAATTGGCAAGAGCAGAGCAATCTTGTAAAAAGAAAGTACCGTTTGGCTGAGTCATTACGTTTGCCGTCATCTTTCCTTTTTTGTACTTGACACCATCACGGATCTTTCAGTGCAGTTGGAAGAGTTTTAAAAAGATGCGTAAATATCAACCATGCCATCACACAACTCAGTGAAAAATCTGCACATCCATTCTTCCGAAAAGCCATCTTGCCAGAAGGTATTATTTTTTGGTTCATCTATCTCATTGAGTTGACACGTTGCCGTCATCTTGCCTTTTCTATAGAACTGAAAATATATTTCTTTTCGTTAAAAGACGGTTAGCTGACATAGACATGGTTGAGTATAATTTTCGTCAACTGAAACAAACCGTTGAACTGATTTTTGAGAGCGTTTGTTAGATATAAAGAACGTGGTTAAGAAAGTGCCATTCTTAGCCCTCTGCGACCATTTGAGAAGTTTTCAAATCTTGTCGTGTAATTGCTGACCCGGTTTTGATCTACTGACAACGAACTCTGCTAAAGGTTTTGAAAGCTATTCACGGCGAGGAAGACTGGTGAGCGTTTGACCGAGAGTATAAAAAGAAAATATAGTACTGTGTTACCGTGAGGGCTGCCTTCATAACACGGACAAGAGCATGTATATAAAAGCAGAAGAGTTTTTATTTCTTCGTGCGCTGAATATTGCTTTGAGTTGTAGGCCGAACATTGTCGCCAAAATAAATATATAAACACCATTTTAAATATCACCATAAATACAGCGTAGGGAGGTGGCTAATAATATCGGCAGTTGACTTTTTCTTACGCCGTTTTCTCACTAATCTAAAAAGACATTAGGCCATAAAAATTAAAACTCTGTTTTGCTATAGAGCGAGATGAAGTGACGTATATATTTCCTCAAAAAACAATCAATTTGTAGATTGTGGAAAAGTTCCTTTCGACAAAAGAAACTAAATAAGTCGCCCTAGATATTTTTCAAAGGGCAGCAGGATCACAGCGATGTCGACTTCGCCTAATCTAATAACCTTTTACCGGACCAAAGAAAAAACCTCCTCTGGCCTTCGAGTCTTCATAGACTTGACATATCTTGCCGACATCTTCACTTTAACGCAGAAATGGCAAGGAGTTTGTTTCAATGGCCCTGGTTAACGAATAACGAAGTTCTAAGTGCTTTTTCTTTACGTTCAAACGCCCGTGGTTAACCAAGGTCTATTTTACCTCGTTTTTAACCACGCAATTTACAATGCAACTGGAGTTGCCTTGAAATTTGTTAACCCAACCATCCTTCCATAAAACAAGTTAGTAATATATAGCTGCATCTACTGTTGTCACTCGTCCCGGCCGAATTGGCAAGAGCAGAGAAATCTTGCTAAAAAGAAAGTACCGTTTGGCTGAGTAAATACGTTTGCCGTCATCTTTCCTTTTTTGTACTTGACACCATCACGGATCTTTCAGTGCAGTTGGAAGAGTTTTAGAAAGATGCGTAAATATCAACCATGCCATCACAACACTAAGTGAAAAATCTGCACATCCATTCTTCCGAAAAGCCATCTTGCCAGAAGGTATTATTTTTTGGTTCATCTATCTCATTGAGTTGACAGGTTGCCGTCATCTTCCCTTTTCTATAGAACTGAAAAGATATTTCTTTTCGTTAAAAGACGGTTAGCTGACAAAGACATGGTTGAGTATAATTTTCGTCAACTGAAACAAACCGTTGAACTGATTTTTGAGAGCGTTTGTTAGATATTAAGAACGTGGTTAAGAAAGTGCCATTTTTAGCCCACTGCGACCATTTGAGAAGTTTTCAACTCTTGTCGTGTAACTGTTGACCCGGTTTTGATCTACTGACAACGAACTCTGCTAAAGGTTTTGAAAGCTATTCACGACGAGGATGACTGGTGAGCGTTTGACGAGAGTATAAAAGGAAAATATAGTACTGTGTTTACCGTGAAAGCTGCCTTCATAACACGGACAAGAGCATGTATATAAAAGCAGAAGAGTTTTTATTTATTCATGCGCTGAATATTGCTTTGAGTTGTAGACCGAACAATGTCGCCAAAATAAATATATAAACAAGATTTTAAATATCACCATAAATACAGCGTAGGAAGGTGGCTAATAATATCGGCAGTTGACTTTTTCTTACGCCGTTTTCTCACTAATCTAAAAACACATTCGGCCATAAAAATTAAAACTATGTTTTGCTATCAAGCGAGATGAAGTGACGTATATATTTCCTCAAAAAACAATCAATTTGTAGATTGTGGAAAAGTTCCTTTCGACAAAAGAAACTATTTTTGAGAGCGTTTGTTAGATATTAAGAACGTGGTTAAGAAAGTGCCATTTTTAGCCCACTGCGACCATTTGAGAAGTTTTCAACTCTTGTCGTGTAACTGTTGACCCGGTTTTGATCTACTGACAACGAACTCTGCTAAAGGTTTTGAAAGCTATTCACGACGAGGATGACTGGTGAGCGTTTGACGAGAGTATAAAAGGAAAATATAGTACTGTGTTTACCGTGAAAGCTGCCTTCATAACACGGACAAGAGCATGTATATAAAAGCAGAAGAGTTTTTATTTATTCATGCGCTGAATATTGCTTTGAGTTGTAGACCGAACAATGTCGCCAAAATAAATATATAAACAAGATTTTAAATATCACCATAAATACAGCGTAGGAAGGTGGCTAATAATATCGGCAGTTGACTTTTTCTTACGCCGTTTTCTCACTAATCTAAAAACACATTCGGCCATAAAAATTAAAACTATGTTTTGCTATCAAGCGAGATGAAGTGACGTATATATTTCCTCAAAAAACAATCAATTTGTAGATTGTGGAAAAGTTCCTTTCGACAAAAGAAACTAAATGAGTCGCCCTACCTTTTTTTAAAAGGGCAGCAGGATTACAACGATGTCGACTTCGCCTAATCCAATAATTTTTTACCGGACCAAAGAAAAAAACCTCCTCTGGCCTTCGAGTCTTCATAGACTTGACATATCTTGCCGACATCTTCACTTTAACGCAGAAATTGCAAGGAGTTTGTTTCAATGGCCGTGGTTAACGAAGTTCTAAGTGCTTTTTCTTTACGTTCAAACGCCCGTGGTTAACCAAGGTCTATTTTACTCCGTTTTTAACCACGCAATTTACAATGCAACTGAAGGTTGCTTGAAATTTGTTAACCCAACCATCCTTCCATGAGACAAGTTAGTAATATATAGCTGCATCTACTGTTGTCACTCATCCCGGCCGAATTGGCAAAAGCAGAGCAATCTTGTAAAAAGAAAGTACCGTTTGGCTGAGTCAATAAGTTTGTCGTCATCTTTCCTTTTTTGTACTTGACACCATCACGTATCTTTCATTGCAGTTGGAAGAGTTTTAGAAATATGCGTAAATATCAACCATGCCATCTCACAACTCAGTGAAACATCTGCACATTCATTCTTCCGAAAAGCAATCTTGCAAGAAGGTATTATTTTTGGTTCATCTATCTCATCGAGTTGACACGTTGTCGTCATCTTGCTTTTCTATAGAACTGAAAAGATATTTCTTTTCGTTAAAAGACGGTTAGCTGACATAGACAAGGTTGAGTATAATTTTCGTCAACTGAAACAAACCGTTGAACTGATTTTTGAGAGCGTTTGTTAGATATAAAGAACGTGGTTAAGATGGTGCCATTTTTAGGTCACTTCGACCATTTCAGAAGTTTTCAACTCTTGTCGTGTAATTGTTGACCCGGTTTTGATCTACTGACAACGAACTCTGCTAAAGGTTTTGAAAGCTATTTACGGCGAGGATGACTGGTGAGCGTTTGACCGAGAGTATAAAAAGAAAATATAGTACTGTGTTTACCGTGAGGGCTGCCTTCATAACACGGACAAGAGCATGTATAAAAAAGCAGAAGAGTTTTTATTTCTTCGTGTGCTGAATATTGCTTTGAGTTGTAGACCGAACAATGTCGCCAAAATAAATATATAAACAAGATTTTAAATATCACCAGAAATACAGCGTAGGAAGGTGGCTAATAATATCGGCAGTTGACTTTTTCTTACGCCGTTTTCTCACTAATCTAAAAACACATTCGGTTATAACAATTAAAACTCTGTTTTGCTATCAAGCGAGATGAAGTGACGTATATATTTTCTCAAAAAACAATCAATTTGTAGATTGTGGAAAACTCCCTTTCGACAAAAGAAACTAAATAAGTCGCCCTAGATATTTTTCAAAGGGCAGCAGGATCACAGCGATGTCGACTTCGCCTAATCTAATAACCTTTTACCGGACCAAAGAAAAAACCTCCTCTGGCCTTCGAGTCTTCATAGACTTGACATATCTTGCCGACATCTTCACTTTAACGCAGAAATGGCAAGGAGTTTGTTTCAATGGCCGTGGTTAACGAAGTTCTAAGTGCTTTTTCTTTACGTTCAAACGCCCGTGGTTAACCAAGGTCTATTTTACCTCGTTTTTAACCACGAAATTTACAATGCAACTGGAGTTGGCTTGAAATTTGTTAACCCAACCATCCTTCCATGAAACAAGTTAGTAATATATAGCTGCATCTACTGTTGTCCGCACTCATCCCGTTCGAATTGGCAAGAGCAGAGCAATCCTGTAAAAAGAAAGTATCGTTTGGCTGAGTCAATAAGTTTGCCGTCATCTTTCCTTTTTTGTACTTTACACCATCACGGATCTTTCAGTGCAGTTGGAAGAGTTTTAGAAAGATGCGTAAATATCAACCATGCCATTACACAACTAAGTGAAAAATCTGCACATCCATTCTTCCGCATAGCAATCTTGTCAGAAGGTATTATTTTTTGGTTCATATATCTCATTGAGTTGACAGGTTGCCGTCATCTTGCCTTTTCTATAGAACTGAAAAGATATTTCTTTTTGTTAAAAGACGGTTAGCTGACAAAGACATGGTTGAGTGTAATTTTCGTCAACTGAAACAAACCGTTGAACTGATTTTTTAAAGCGTTTGTTAGATATAAAGAACGTGGTTAAGAAAGTGCCATTCTTAGCCCACTGCGACCATTTGAGAAGTTTTCAACTCTTGTCGTTTAATTGCTGACCCAGTTTTGATCTACTGACAACGAACTCTTCTAAAGGTTTTGAAAGCTATTCACGGCGAGGATGACTGGTGAGCGTTTGACCGAGAGTATAAAAAGAAAATATAGTACTGTGTTTACCGTGAGGGCTGCCTTCATAACACGGACAAAAAACAGGAGAAGAGTTTTTATTTCTTCATGCGCTGAATATTGCTTTGAGTTGTAGACCGAACAATGTCGCCAAAATAAATATATAAACAAGATTTTAAATATCACCATAAATACAGCGTAGGAAGGTGGCTAATAATATCGGCAGTTGACTTTTTCTTACGCCGTTTTCTCACTAATCTAAAAACACATTCGGCCATAAAAATCAAAACTATGTTTTGCTATCAAGCGAGAAGAAGTGACGTATATATTTCCTCAAAAAACAATCAATTTGTAGATTGTGGAAAAGTTCCTTTCGACAAAAGAAATTAAATGAGTCGCCCTAGCTTTTTTTAAAAGGGCAGCAGGATTACAACGATGTCGACTTCGCCTAATCCAATAACCTTTTACCGGACCAAAGAAAAAAACCTCCTCTGGCCTTCGAGTCTTCATAGACTTGACATATCTTGCCGACATCTTCACTTTAACGCAGAAATTGCAAGGAGTTTGTTTCAATGGCCGTGGTTAACGAAGTTCTAAGTGCTTTTTCTTTACGTTCAAACGCCCATGGTTAACCAAGGTCTATTTTACCCCGTTTTTAACCACGCAATTTACAATGCAACTGAAGGTTGCTTGAAATTTGTTAACCCAACCATCCTTCCATGAGACAAGTTAGTAATATATAGCTGCATCTACTGTTGTCACTCATCCCGGCCGAATTGGCAAGAGCAGAGCAATCTTGTAAAAAGAAAGTACCGTTTGGCTGAGTCAATAAGTTTGCCGTCATCTTTCCTTTTTTGTACTTGACACCATCACGGATCTTTCAGTGCAGTTGGAAGAGTTTTAGAAAGATGCGTAAATATCAACCATGCCATCTCACAACTCAGTGAAAAATCTGCACAACCATTCTTCCGCAAAGCCATCTTGTCAGAAGGTATTATTTTTTGGTTCATCTATCTCATTGAGTTGACACGTTGCCGTCATCTTGCCTTTTCTATAGAACTGAAAACATATTTCTTTTCGTTAAAAGACGGTTAGCTGACATAGACATGGTTGAGTATAATTTTCGTCAACTGAAACAAACCGTTGAACTGATTTTTGAGAGCGTTTGTTAGATATAAAGAACGTGGTTAAGAAAGTGCCATTTTTAGCCCACTGCGACCATTTGAGAAGTTTTCAACTCTTGTCGTTTAATTGTTGAGTATAAAAAAGATGTTAGTATCTATTAATTTGTTTCCCCAAATTAGTATTAGATCTAGAAACAACGAACTCGCGATAAAGATTTCAAGAGCTTCTCAGGGCGAAAATAATAGGTGATCGTTAGACCTGGAGTATAATAAAGAATGGTACCGTCTTTTGGTTGAGGCAAACGGGCTGCCCTCATTACATAGACAAGTTCATGTATTTTCATTTCTTCGTGTACTGAATATTTCTTTGAGTTGCCACAGATTTAATATTACCGCCAAAATGTATACATAGTCTACGTGGACCTGGCGAACTTCCCGGCTTTAAAACATACATGGCTAAAGGCCGTTGTTTACGAATTCCGTTTTACAGTGTTTTCAACCACGTATCATTAACTGCAACAGGAGGTGCTTCAGATATAATTTTACCCGCCTATCATGGCATTTGACAAAATCAATTCAAATCAAATCAAATCGAATCAAGAAATCAGTCATTATTAACGTAATTATAAAAGACGATTAATCAACACTTCTATATTCCTTTGGAAATTATAAAACAACATTTTAAGAAAAAATAACTTTTTCGAATTTAATCGATTAAGATATTCTTTAAATAATCCGCAAAGAGATTTTGATTTTACAATTTGAGACAGACAAGCAATTTCAAAGTTTCATTCAAATCCATTCCCAGGTAAATGAATGGTTTCATTTCACTCTGCATGGTCGTTGGGTGCCAGTTGAAGTGGCATTTTAACCACGCTCAAATTGCCGCTGTTTTGGCTTAAAAAAGCTACACAAACGAATAGCAGCTAAGATCTTTTGATAAAAGCAGTAAATAACACAAAATGAAAACTATAGAGCCCAATTGATTGATATAAATTGATATTATTTCGTGGTCAAAACAGACACGTTTTTAGACCTCTTTATTCTTTTAACCGTGGTTATGTACCCTGAAATGACTTGTTTTATATCTGCACAAGGAAGCCATTTCGAGTGATCGGCTTTTACATGACAAAGTAGATAACTATCCATTTATTTTTTCCGCCGTTTGTTGGCAATGGAAAACAATAATATAAGGATAATTTCACATTTATATAGCGCTTCGATGAAAATGCCCTAAGGGCTTTTCAAACTTTCAAAATAATGATGCAAATGGTCTATTATATTTACCTGTGTTTCCGGAGCCAGCGGGCAGCTTCTGGCCGTGTCTCTTTCCAAATCTTCACTCAGTTCCTCCACGAGCCACTCTATCCGTTCTCGTGAAAGGCGGAATCTTTCAATGACTTCACAGTCCGCCATGTCGGCTAAAATGGGCCGTTTTTGGAAAGACCTTGGTCTTCGCGCAGGCACAAAAAGTCCGCCTCCTGCCGCCATTTTGTTTACTTTTGCAACATTTGTTTCTTCCCGGTAACTTTTCGGGAGGTCATGACCTCCCGTAAATTACCGGGCAAGTTACCGGGAAAGTTATCGGGATCGAAATTAACGGGAGCTTCGAGAAACACCCGAAAAGTTTTCGGGGACTTACCGGGCAACTTACCGGGCCCGATAATTTACCGGGTCTTTCGAGAAACGAGCCCCTGCCCGGCTAGCTCGCTGTGTTTTCATTTCGCGGCGAGACGAACGAACCCATGAGAGGTTTGCCCTCCAAAATTAATGTAGTTGTTCACCAGCCGTTGTAAATATGAAAGGAAAAGTAAGCAGTGGAATTAAAGGCCGTGAAGTTCTCTAAAAGGCGAGTATTTATTCTCTTTATTGACAAAATCAAATTGACACACATAGAAGTTACTGGTTCTAGCGCAAAAAAATAAAAAGATACAAAACAAAGCTGAATTAACAAGAAACTCGGCTCCCATGCTCGCCTCGTTTCTTGTTAATTCAGCTTTGTTTTGTATCTTTTTATTTTTTTCCGCTAGAACCAGTAACTTCTATGTGTGTGGTGGTAGTATTAGAGAGAAAATAAGCAAGAAAGGAAGTAACAAAGAGCGGATGGGTCACAAAAATAATTATTTTCTTTGAAGAAATGTATGCACTGCCAATATACAAAGTGCGCCAGAATTATTTTCCATTTGAACAATTATCTGCACTTGTATATACGGCGAGATGGGAAGAGGTAGAAAAGGACCTATCGATCAAAGCAGCAAAAAACCAAAAATTAGCAAAAACAAAATAAGGGGAGGAAATTATGGAGTAATTCCCCGAAACAATAAACAAAATTATCCATTACTTTTATCAGAAGACGTTATTGCACAAATGAAACAAATGAACCCGCAAAATTTGATGAATATTCTTTTGCCAAATAATGTAAACAGGGACCGAGCAGATGTGACACAAAAAATAATTATTTTCTTTTGAAGAAATGCCCGCACTGTATAATATACAAAAGTGCGCCAGAATTATTTTCCATTTAAACAATTATCTGCACTTGTATATACGGCGAGATGGCAGGCACACTTGAACTAATACAAGCACTTCCGGCTGAACTTCGGGAAAAAATCTGTACGGAGTATATTATAATAAGACTCTGGCAGCGTAAAATGCTTGGCTGGGCTGAAGTACACAAAGAGTTAGAAAAAACCCCATTTTGTGAAAGGAGGGAAAGTTTTGTAAAAGCGATGTATTGTGTAGATCATTTTGATTGCGGAGTTGATGGTATTTGTGTACCATGCATGCGAAAAAGCAATATAAATCATTATGTTTTCTCAGACATGCACGAATACAACTGCTTTAGACGCTGTGTTGAGATATGCGAAGATGAATTAGAACATAAATGGATCCATTGTAAGGTAAAAGGTTTAGACCCAATGCGAGAAATCATAAGGGAATTTTACTGAGCGGCCGATACCTTCGTTTGGTTGCAATATTTTTGTTTCGAAATATGTGAGTTGCGTGATATTTCTGAGAAGAAGACCGATATTGAGTGAAGTTAACTTACCAAGCGAGACTGTTTAATTTTTTTCCGCCTCTTTCATAGCCTCCACTACTTGATATGTTATCTGTCTAACCTCATTCTGCCAAACGGGTGTAGAAATTTCGTTTTTTATAACAAACATAAGAGCATGAAACAGTAAAATCATTTTGCGTGTAATTATATGTAATTAACTTCAAAAACTTTTTGTGTTTAAATAATTTTACTAACGTCTAATGACTGTGTAACTTTCACTTGCTTATTACATCAGTTAAAATCTGTAAGATGCATCTTACAAGGGAAAGTCCCGCTATATTACATCATCAACTTCCTGTTTTCCGAGAATATCATAATCATATGTCCTTAAAACAATAGCTTTTGATGACTCATAGCAAAGGGAAAGCCCCGAGACATTACATCAGCAACTTCCTGTTTTCCGAGAATATCATAATCATATGTTTCGGTTGAATAAAAGCCTGTTGCCACGCATTCATCTGTTATTTTGTAACACTTAGATAAAATCTCGTTTTTTTCCCCTCAAAAGTTAATTCAAATTTGTTCTGGACGCTGTGAGTTTTTTTAAAATCTCCTGTCTAATTTCATTTTTGATCTTATTAAGATCTGGCTCGTCAGGCTGACGTGAAGTTGTTTCTTTTTGAGCGAAGTGTGAGCGTAAATTTTCTTTAAGTTCGCGATATTTATGCATTTCACGTGATCAGTTCGAACTCCGTGTCAGAAACATGATTATCATTCAAAGCTTGTGAGACAGAGCCGTTTATCGAGTCATGTTTTGCAACTGCCAGAGCATGGATTCTTGAGTGTTTATCAACTTTACGTTCAAGCTTTTTATTGATAACAGACAGTCCAGCTGAGGCGCTACCTGAAAAAATAGCAATAGCTCCTAATGGCACACCAACCAAAGCGCCTAAACCTGTAAGTGATGTTGCGACAGCACCAGAACACAAAACTGTCGTCATAGCGCCAAGACTGACCACTGAATAGTGAATCACTTTCCTGACCTTTTTATATTTTTTTAGAACAAGTCTGTAATGTTCGATTTCAGTGTTTATTTCTCTCAAACATTTACTAATCTCAGTTAGCCTGAAATTCTCGGCATTTGGTGTTGTAGGGAGGTTTGGATACAATGTATTTTGCATTTCTGTTTCTCGATACTCTGGAGCAGTTGGTAATACGTTGGATGCCATGGTTATATTTACAAAATTATTTTCTTGTTCAATTAATTTCAATTAGAAACTGAAGAGGCATGCCGTTAAAGTCAAAGAGATTATTATTTTGGTCCCTGACAGAAATTGTCATATTTGAGATATGCTTATCAGCAGAAACATCGCGTAAGACATGTTGTGGGCTGCTTTGATAAAAAACTTTTTCAAAAGGTTTTCCTGTTATGTCAAAAGTTTGTAAAACAGTAGACGGTTTGCCATTTAACAGATTCTGTTCTTTGTCAAGTAGGTCGCAATGAATGTAATAGGTCGTTGCGGAATTCAGCTTTTTTATGAACGTTTTTAATCCCAATGTAAAAGATTTTAAATTAAGTAAATTACCTAAGTAGGAATCAAAAACAATCTTTTTTTGATGTGGATTTGTGATTACAAGCTGGCCAACGATAGTATTAACATCTGTTTGCAATGGGACCCTATGTTTGTTTAAACTGTTTCTGATTTCAATCGCCAAAGCATCGAGTGTATAATGGCCCGGCAAAAAAGTAACTTCGAAAGGCTTATCGACATTATCAAACAAAGTAATTGCCCCCTCTTCCTTTAAGTTAAACCACGAATTGTAAAGAGAACAACTTAATAGCCGGATATAGCTTGGTTTTTGAATAGGCTGGGGTTCAAAATAGACCGTATGCGGATTTTCTTTTGTAACAACAGTAAGAATAACCATTTTATAATTAGAGAAAAATATTTTGTTTAAATAATGGATAATGAATGGACCGGTGGTGGAGGATGGTTGGATGCTTATTCGAGGCAGCAAAGAACCAAAAGTGCAGCGAAAGCTGATACAGCAAAAGACAAGGCCCCTCAGCCCTCACAGCACAGCAGCGCATCTGCGCTTCTAAAATGGATCCAGACACCAGAAGCTAACAGCATTGCCAAAGTAGCAGAACAAAAGGCATGGAAAACTTTTAATGCAAAATACCCGAATGCTGATAAATCAAAGTTTGAGCCACAGACCGATTTCACCAAAGACCACACAGCAACCTCAGAAATTTATTTCAAAGCAGGGCCAGGCAATTTGATAAACGTTTTTGGTTCAGACAGCAAATATTGGAGCCCGGAAATGAAAAGTGCGCTGGGTGTTGGCCAATCATCAGAAGGGTTCCCACAACAGCTTACACCAAGTGGTTTAAAAGGTGACTCTTTGCCCATCCCTGCTGTTGGCTTTCACGATGCCGCACCGAGTTTGAAAAAAATATTTAATGACCAACTGAATATTTACGTAACACCGGACCAGTATTTCACAACAAAGTTCAGAGAGGTATTTCAAAAAACCAAACTCACCCACCATTCAGGGAAAGAGTCAAAAACATGGCTAGCCGGCCCAAATATGAGATATTGGCCACAGCAGCTGAATTTTGCTGTCTGGTGTGCGACAACGGGCTGTGGTATAAGTCGCGAAATTTTCGATAACAACTATGCTATGCCAGAGAATGTGCGAGCTTTTTACAAGTTCCATATATATTTTACTGTCAGGCGAATATTGTTTCAGATGGGGGGAATACAAAGCATAAGCGCTTTGCCTGGCGACCCAACTTTTGACCAGATTAACAACAAATACGACGTGGCTTCATACAAAAGAATATGCAATGAGTTCGGAGTCGACCCGTCAAGCGATTTTCGTTTTACAAGAGGCGCAAACCACGGCCTGGGAAGCGTTTACATCTATGTGTCATACGTTGGACCGTCTAAAGAAGAGGGAGACATTTACCCCGGGGGGTCAAAAAAGTTCTCAGACGAAGGTGGATCAGGCTCAAAAGGTAACTTGATTTATTATATCGAGCCAGATGACGCTGCCTACGGACAGGCAGACTGGTTTTGTCCAAATGTAGCAGAAGGTCTAACGCAGGCGGGTTTGTCGCGAATAAACCAGTCGATAGAGGCGTTCGTTTACTGTGTTCTGGGTTCACAGGTAAATGTAAGAAGTAGTATTCTTGGCTCAGGAGGGCTCGCAAAGGAAGCGCAAAGTGAGTTTTTAGTTTTAGTGGAAGACGCAATACGGCAACCGGATCTGGCAAAGTCAGTTCAAAGGTACCAACTTGCAGTCGACGAGGCAAAGGTGAGGCTTAACTTTGCTGTGTGTCCAGGTGCATGGCTGATGCCTGCGCGGATGGTAATAAATACGGGAAGTGTTATTGGTTACAACAACCAGCTAAAACAAGCTATACCAGGTATGAAGCTAGGGGTTAACGACGAAGTAAATAAGGGCACAAAAAAAGCAGCGCTAAAGCTGATGGCAGGAGGACCAACAAAGATAAACCCACCAAACAGCCACCCCTCAAACCCGATACACAGTGGGGTTTCACCCCACACCCCAAGGGTAACAGCGACGCAACCTGAAGAGCAAACACCTCAACCTGAAGATCAAACACCTCAGCCTGCTGGGGTGGGGGGTTTACCCCCCTCACACGAAAATAACAAAGCAGCTATTGCTGTTGTCGCGGTAGGTGTTGCGGCTTTGATTTACGCTTTTATGCGTTAACGCCGCTTCTTTATGTATTTTTCTACAAGAAAGGCAACCACAGCCAAAATAATCAGCCAGGTGTGCTCAGCAAGAAAACCGATAGCTTGACCGGCGGCTTTGAAAAGAAAGCTCACAATTGAGCCAATAAGACCTGGCAGAGCTGATGCAATCTTTGAGCCAATATCTTTTAGACCTTTTCCCAACGCTTTACCGGTGGCTCTCAAAGCGTTTGTAATAGCCCCAATGACAGCACCAATTGTGACCCCGGCAGCAAGAACGATAGCCGTAACGGTCACACCATATTTTTTGAATATCTCCTTTACCCTCTCACGAAGTGGAAGCGCTCTTTCTCTTTCATCAATCTGCGTTTGCAAACGAGCAAGCTCCTCTTGTCTTTCCGCTACTCTTCCTTCGGCAGCTTGTTTATCAGAAGGTGATGTGTTTTCATCGTCGATAACTGCCTGATCTTCCTCATTTTGGCGCTGTAGTTCTGATTCTTGCTCTTTCAGCTCATCTAACGTTCTTGTGTCGTTGAGCCTCGCTTCCATTGTGTTTCTTTCTCTCTCTTTAGCGGCTAGGCTTGCTCTAAGTTGGTTGACCCTGGTTTGTTCTTTGGCTTTGGTTTTAGCTTTTTTCTCAAGAGCCGCCACCTCTGTTTTTGCGTTTTCAAAATCATTTTGAAGATTTTTTTTCAGTTGCTGCAGTCTCCGCAGTTCTGATTCACTTTCAACGTTTGACCCCAGTTGTTCAATACTGGCTTGAGTTCGCTCAATTCTTATTCTAAGATCTTGCACTTCTTGGGCGGCTTTTTCTCTTTCAGAGGCGAGTTTTTCTGCATCTCTGAGTTCTTTTTCAGCTTCTCTTAATCTCTGCCGGTTTTCTCTTATTTCATCATTGTCTTGAGCAATCAGAGATTCAGCTTCTGGACCAAGTGATGTTTTGAACTTGTCTTTAAATTTTTGGAGAAGACCTTTCCCATCTTGTCTGAAAATTTCAGTCTCGCCACCCCTTGTTCCAAATGAAACGATTGTAGTGTCCTTGCCAGGCTTTTTGCTGAAACCGATTGGGCCTAATTTCCCGAAGTCAACTCTTGGAAACTTCCTTTTAATAAAATCTCTTGCTCTTTCAAGAAGTGCTGGTTTGTCATCTTGATGAATAAAGCCACTAAACAAAGGTATATCTTCATCAAATGATGTTTCTGGAAGTCCGCTCAGTTCGTGCAATTCAATTTGTTCACCATAGCGTGTGGATTCTGCTTCAGGAGGAAATAGCGGCTGACTTGTGTCTATCTCAGTATCAACATTAAAATCATATTGATCATCACCATTTTTATTGTCAAGATCCTTGTCAAGTTCTGGTTGTTCTATAGCAAAATCGTCAACTTTTGCCATCGATTATCAACAAAGTTGAAAAGCAGAAACTATGTTTCTATTTAACAAAGTTGATGAAGTGATTTTATATTTACAATTGAAATTTTTTAATTGAATATTTTATATTCTTTACAATAATGGACGGTGTACAGGAAAACCTTCGGCCAACACGCAGTGAAAAAACTCTTGGCGCGCTAAGAGCGGAGCGCGCGGTAAAACGAATAACTTTCAACCCCACAGAAGCCAAACCAGAGGAAACGCTTTATGTTTCGGTTCCCAAGCTGAATGAAAACGAGGTCATTGTTCCCGGCTCACTTGCGCTGCGCTTTAACATTGATTTGAGCGGAGGCCATGCCAACAACTTTCTTGTAGACAATGTTGGACGGGCGCTAGTTGAAAAACTTGTTGTGAAGTACTCTGGCACCATACTGCAGGACACAGTTGGTTATGACATTTACAAGATATTCGAGGATCTCTTTCTATCACAGGAGGAGCGCGACAACATGTTTCAAGATGGAATCCAGAGTATGGGCCTCAACAAAATTCGCTCAAACGCGGGTGACAAGCAGACCACAGGCGTCGATTCGGAAAACAAACTGAACGGGATTTACGGATCAAAATACAGGATACGACTTGACCACCAGATTTTGAACGACCACGGGACCTTTTATCCGCAGGCTCTATACAACGATCTTGTGTTCGAACTGACACTTGCGCCAGCCTCTCAGGTTGTCAGAGGCTCCGATAAAACAAAACTGGAATACAAGCTGAAAAACATCCAGCTGGAGTACGAGATGATAAGAAGCAAAACACTGGCAGATGAAGCCCTCAGCGAGTACACAAATGGAAAAGAATTTGCGTATGACCACATCCAGCGTGACGAAGTGGTTACCTTTGCCAAAGCAACAGACACAAGTCTGACTCTCAGAGTTAACCCGCAGAGAAGGTCCCTCAAAGGCATTTTGCTACTGTTTATCGAGCCCTATGTTGCTGGTGGAAGGCATTCAGAAAATTACTTTAACCCAGACCTAACGAAAATTAGTGTCACAGTGAACGGCTCGCCCAACAGGCTGTACAACAACGGACTTGAAGGAATTGATATTTGGGAGGAGGTCAAACGCTTCTTTCTCAAAGCTGAAAACAAAACACAGCACATGAATGCAACAAAGTTTTATGCAGATAACAAGTTCGGGGTTATGATCGATCTGCGTTCCATGGCTGATCACTCTATGCACGGAAGCGGCACGCGACTTGTAAACACAAAGGATGGAGTACAGCTGGAGCTTGAGAGGAATGCAAGCGGCTCTGGCAATGACAAAGTTAGATGCCACATTTACGTAATCAGCGACGCGCAGATGAATATATTAAAAAGGCAATTAGAATCTGTTCTGTATTAATATAGCAACTGAGTTGCTGAAGATGGATCCGAGCAAGATACCCTTTAACGCTCTGATTGTGGGGCCGACAAATTCAGGCAAATCTAAATATGTGGTTGACCAGATCTATGGCCCTTTCCGCGGCAAGTTTGACTACATTGTGCTTATCTGCCCAACATTCGCGCACAACAAGACCTACTACCGAATTGGTGAAAATGATCCAAGAATGTTTGTGATAATATGCAAGCAGCACGAGGTGGAAAGTTGGTTGAAGGTCGTGAGCTGGCTGTTTGAGGGCACCAACACGCTCATAATCCTCGATGACTGCGCAGCCTCAAAAGATGTGAAAGGGCGCACAGGCCAGCTGGTGAATCTTGGCTTTTCCGCTCGGCATATCGGAATCAGCGTTTGGGTGCTGACCCAGAAGATAACCAGCATAACACCTTCCTTCCGTGAAAACGTGGCGGCTATCGTTTTATTTTACACTCCCTCAGCCAAAACTACGAAGGCAATCTTTGAAGATTACGCCGACGAACTCTCCCACGATGAGTACAAAAATCTGATTTCAAAGCTGAAAGAGCGGAAGTTCTCTTATCTCGTGTTCTCGCTTCGCTACCCCTACGGATTATCATAACAACTAAGTTGATAAGTTGATAATTTTGAATTAAAAAAATAAAAGTTGTATATAGTATATAAACATGGCTGAACAAGAGTTCGCAGATGTTATAAACCTACTGGAAGCTGAGCCGTCAAGCAGCCCGGCTGATAGTAGCCTTGTGCCACAGTTGCTATCCGGACCTAACATTCCTGCTCTTCGTGAGCAGCTGGCCGTGCTTGTATCAACAGGCAAATCCAAACAGGCCATCGGAGTGCAATTAACACATGAGCAGTTGAAACGCTTGACTGATAAAGAAGTTGAAAAGTACTACAAGAGATATGAAACCTTCGTTGGCAGCAAGACAACCGAAAGCATGGTTGACAACCTGCTTACGCTTGTGACAAGAGGCCTGCAAATGGTTATAGAAATAGATGACGTTGATGCCATGAAAAAAGAACTAAAAGGAGACTTCATTATAAACAAAGAAATGACAAATTTTGTTGGCAGTCTCTCTTTGAAATATGGAAAATTTCTTGCTCCTATTTCTGCTGCTTTGATAACGGCGAAGCACATTGATTTTAATTCGCATTTGGAGAAAAATGACAAAGCAAAATTAGAAGAAATTCCTGAGCATTCCTCACCAACTACTGAACATTTGCAGACAAATTCTGAATAATTGCTTAATAATTTTTTATTTGCTTAACATATAATGTCAACCGAACAATCCGAGCAGGTCGAAACCCCGCAACAACAGGTCGATATAACACAGCAAGCAACAACTCCAACTCCAACTACAGCCCCGCGTGCAAAAAATCCCAAGCGTGTGGCTGCTGGCAAAGCGGTTGCTGAAAGAACGCGGCTGGCCCGTGAACAACAGAAAAAAGCTGCAGCTGAGGCTGCTATCATAATCGCAAACAACAAGGCAAAGGGTAGCAACTCAGTTGCTGATCCCCCGGTTTCTGAGCCAACGCCGACTATTGCAGATGAAACCCTAAAAAGTACCGAAGAAAAAAATAGCAGTCTCAGCACCACACAATGGATTGGTGTTGTCGGCATAGTCGTTTCACTGATCGGTATTTATTACAAACGTGAAGAGCTCAAGGCCGCATTCAGCAAAAAAAATACACCTGAGCCAGCACGTGCTGAGCTACAACCTGCTCGCCCGACACAGACCAGAGTTTTAAGTCATATGGATTAAATATTTACGAATTAATATTATACCTCATCAACTTTGTTGATACAATATATCATGAAGAAAGTTGATATTCCACAAGTTCTTATCTCAACCGCAGCCATTTTTGGGATCGGACTGTTATGGTACGACTTCAATGTGAAGATTTTTCTTACAGTCCGCGATCTTATGAAGGCCACAATATTTGACCCGGACTCAGAAGAGACAGATTAATTTTTATTTAAACTTTGTATGTTTCTTTATAATTATGGTGAAAGTTCCAACGCAAACATTTGTTGTCAATTCTTTAGCAGGCGTAGTCATTTTTAGTTTTTGGTGGTATTTTTCTTGCAAGATGTCTAATGAATTGATTTGGTTGGCAAAAGACCCTTCGAATTTTGTTGAATTGGTAGAGAAAAATGAAGCAGATGACACGGAAGCAGAAGAGGACACGGACGCAGAAGAGACAGATTAATTTTTATTTAAACTTTTTGTATGTTTTATATACGTATCAACAAAGTTAATAAATAATGTCAGACAACAAGCTTGTTAAAACCATCATGGATGCTGCTACTATAACCGGTTTGGCCGCCGGCATCGGC
This sequence comes from Meandrina meandrites, assembly GCA_963693305.1. NCBI lineage: Eukaryota > Metazoa > Cnidaria > Anthozoa > Scleractinia > Meandrinidae > Meandrina > Meandrina meandrites. The sequence goes on from OY855909.1 coordinate 2,622,900, forward strand.
TGGGTCGCAAAAAAGGTTGTGAAAGAGAATTTTACTTCTGACCCCAGCAGCAGTGCTATGAACTATGTGAAGTTCACCGCCGTCATGGCAGGTAGCATTGCGCTCAAACAGTACCTGGAGGACCAAAAAATCCTTCCCACCAGCATGTAAGTGGGGCAAGCCCCACACCCCATCAACTTTGTTGATAAATTATTATTTGAAAAAACTCTGCTCTGTTATATAACACAATGGTAAGTATCGCGATTATGGCTGGTGGAGCTATATTGAATGCTGCAGCTTTTATAGGTGGCAATTATCTTGCAAAGGCACTTGGCGGAGGTGACGCTGCACTTGATGAAAAAGTACGACATGACAAAGCTCTCGAGGCGTATCAAGCAGCTTATGCCAAATACTCCCGTGACCGCACCAAACTTCTCGACTGGATTGCGACTAACACGCAAATAAAAGAGCAGGCCAAACAGAACTTTACTAACACTGACTACGCCTTCAAACTGTACAACCAGGCGCACCCTGACAAACAAATGATACCCCCCAAAGAACCCAAGTTCTCAGATTTCTATCAACCAAGCCAGCAGCAAAAAAATGGTGAACTCATGTTCGTGGGTGCCGGGGCTCTTGCTTTGGGCTACGCTGCCTTTCGTTTCCTTTAAACTTTTTTAATTCCTTACTTATAGATGGATGCCAAACTCGCAAAGATATACTATAGCCCTGGGGGCTACTGGAAAGGTTTTGCCGCAATCAAAAAATTATCTGAAGCTGCCAAGGTACCAGAAGAAACCGCAAAAAAGTGGCTGTTCAAGCAAGCACTCTGGCAGATATTCATCCCAGCACCGAAGCGCATTCCTCGGCCGAAATTCGATGTACCTATACCAAACAAAGTGCATCAGGCGGATCTTCTTTTTTTGCCACATGACAAACTACCCCGCGGACGCAAAGTTTTTAAATATGCACTCACCGTTGTCGACGTGGCTAGCCGCTACAAAGAAGCTGAACCCTTGACCTCTAAAAACTCTGATGAAGTTGCCGTGGCTTTTAAGAGAATTTACAAACGCTCACCTCTGAAATGGCCTGAACTGCTGCAGGTTGACCCCGGGCGCGAATTTATGGGCGCTGTTACAAAAGAAATGGAAAATCACAAAACATATATTCGGCGTGGGCGAGTTGACATTCACCGTGATCAGGCCATTGTTGAACGTTTTAACCGCACCCTGGCTGAGCGCTTGTTCGGGCACCAGTACGCTGTTGAAATGCGAATGCCTGAGGGCCAGCGGTACACGGCGTGGGTAAAAAGACTTCCTGAAGTTGTAGCCGCTCTGAACAATGAAGTCACAAGCCTTATCGGCAAGAAACCTGTAGTTGCCATCAAAGAAAAAAATGTTTATGCAAAGCCATCGACACCTTATTTGAGACCTGTTGGAGAAAGCGAAAAAAAGCTCCCCTCTATTGTGAATGTTAGGTATTTGTACCAACCTGGCGAGCTTGAAGGTGGTGTTAAAAGAGCCACTGATCCAATCTGGTCTTTGAAAGTTTACAACATTGAACGTTCTTTTACCAAACCGAATCAGCCCGTTCTCTACTATTTGCATGACGGGCCCAAGCGTGGCTTCGTGCGTGAAGAACTGCTTGTTGTGCCTCCAAACACACAATTACCCCCCGAGCGACTTTAATGCTTCTTCTATTTCTTCCATTTCTGTATTTGTTAATTCTATTTCTGTATTTGTTAATTCTATTTCTGTATTAGCGAATAAAGCTTCTATTTCTTCCATCTGGTTATTATACCCGTAAGCCTTTGTATTTACCCCGTCGTCAGCTATCCAGCGCTTTGAATCAAACGGGGACAGTGAAATTTTATTTACATGCATGCCGTAGATTTCGTGCCCCTCGCTTCGCAAAATGTTCATTCCGTGCCACATCTGCTCTTTGCTGAACAGCACCTGCTTGTACTGTTCATGCTTTATCTGTTTCTTAACAACGTTCTTTTTCACGCCTTTCGCTTTTCTTACGTTTATTTCATCAGCTTTTATCATTTTACAGCATTGCGACACTATTGCTTTCGAATGTTTCTTTTTTATTTTTTTAAACAACTCTGCGTCTTTTGCTATTATTGCCTGCACTTTTATTCCATCGCAGGTGCACTCTTTTATTTCCACCTCAGGGAAGTCTTTCTTTATTTTGTCTATTCCCTTTTTGCTTTCATCTACCTTCATGACTGAGTACATTTTTGACCTCAGGCCCACATACTCCGATATTGGGGTCCCCGCGCACTCATCTTTCATTTTTCCCAGTACCTTTTTGTTCACGGTTGAGTGGAGCGGATGCTCCTTCGGGTAGTCTGATGTATCATAGAAGCTTTCGTTAGCTTTTATGTCTTTGTAGACGTCCTCTGTTTCTATCTTCAGCAGCAGGCTGTCCGTGTCAGTGTACAAGAGCTCGCATTTCTCGCCGTACTGCTTTTTCAGGTGGTTGTAAAAGAAGTCGTACATCAGTATCTTGCTTTTGTCAAGGATTGTCATTCCTGTGTAGACCGGCTTGTTGAGCAGCAGGCGGCTTTTGTGCATGTCAATGCCAACCAAGTCGTTTGTAAATATTACATGCCTTGAGTACAAAGGGCTGGCGACCAATTTCCTTATTTTGTCTTTCTCATTGCTGCGGACTATTCTTATGTCTACTCGGTTGCGCAGGTTTTCCATGGTTTTGCCGAAAACTGAGTTATTCATCAGCTTGTAAAAGTTCTTTTCAAAGTCATTCTTTGCTTGCTTTCTGAATTCTGTGTTCATCCGAATGTACGGCTCCATCCAGCACTCTTGTTCGAACTCCAGCGCCCTTTTTACACGCTTCAGTTTCATCCCCTGCTTCAGATAGAACTTCAAGTTTTCGTAGTGAACCACGTAGTCTTTTTTGTCCTCAAGCGGCAGCAGTAGCTTCTTGCTGTTTGGGATTTTCAGGTCCAATTCTTTTATCAGATTATTTTGGTAGTCCGACATGTTTTCTTTTTTCACGACCTTTTTCTCTGGCGCCAGCGGGTAGCTGTTGTGTTCTTTATGCAGCTCCGCCGGGTACTCCAGGTCTACTTCAAGGATCCAGCCTTTCTTGGCGTTTTCTTTTTTGTTCATTATTTCCTCCTCTGTCGGCATAACGCGTTTCCATTTGAATCCGCTTTTGGGGAGAGGCTTGCTCATTGCCCAGCCGTACAGGTTGTTCGCGTCCAGATACATTATGTAGCTGTTCGGTTTGCTTTCGTCATAGTCTGATACCAAAGGATTGTTTGCCTTTGCGTGTCTTTTGCTTACCATCGAGATTCCTCCGCGAATTCCTCGTTCCACGAACATATGCATTTCATAGTCTGTTAACAACTCAAGCTCGACACCCGTCTTTTTCAAGAGTGCGTCCCATGATAGTCCTGGTGATGTGAAATAGTGCGCCGGGTCAAGACCGTACTGCTGCAAACACAATTTACGGAAATTTTCAAATACATCTGCCAGCAGTGCTACATCCGTTTTCACATAAAGGTCATGGTAATCCCCCAATGTTTTACAATCAAAAGTCTCCCATACTTTCTTAGCTTGAGCGTACTCATATTCTATAATGTGTTCGTCATTTAGTTTGCTGTAGAAGTCTTCTTTTTTTGGCAGACTTGTTTCGCTGAATTTTTCAAATGAATCCATGTATTCGTATGGGTAAATTCCCTTTTTGTAAAGCAGATCACTGCCATTTGATATTGTTGATGTGATTTTGAGTTCATCCTTTGGCGTTGCTTCTACCAGCGAGTCCAAGCTTCCTTGCAAAAAGTTCAAGCTGTCTATGAAACGCAAACCATCAACCGAAATGGTTATGTACTTCTCCATGTTGTTTGCGACACATTTCACCTCTTTTTTCAAATTTGCCATCGCCTGCATTAAATGGTGCGCGTCGTACCCCCTCAGGTTGTGAAATACAACTGGTACCTGGTGCGTTTTGGGGTTTATTTTTAGTTTTAGGTTGCATTCGCTGTGCGCTGCCCCTCGGTATTTACCCGTCAGATGGCAATGGTCTTTTACCGCGTCTCTGTAGTTCTTTTGGAGAAGTGACTTTTTGCATTTGTAGCAGTTGGTTTGTTCTTTTGCTGTGTGGCGCGCGGCTGGGGTTTCCGGTTTTTTCAGCTTTATTATTTCAAAATCATCGTCTTTTGATGCATTATGGCACAGCGTTTCGAAAAATTCACTTTGGTAATTTTGCTCTTCATAGAAACATCTTTTGTGATACTGCCCCTGGTATTTCTCTTTTTTTGATATGTGTCCTGTTGCGCAGACCGGCAATGAATCCCAAAAGTTTTCTTTTACCAGCTTTTTTTCGCAGATGTGGCAGCTGTGTGCGTTTTTGAATTCATACCAATCTTTGTTCGTCATTGCTATGGGTTTCACTTGCGCAAGGTTTTCTCTTATTTTGTCTTTTACTATTACCAGTCTTTTCAGGAAAGACCTTACCGCGTTTTCACCCCTGTATACAAATGGTCCTGTAACTTTCCCGTCACTTCTTACTACAACAAATGAATATCCACACGCCTCATGCCACTCGGTCTTTTCTGTGTAACTTTTGCATTTTTCAGGGTAACGCTAACAGCCTTGTATCTTTTTTACCAGTGCCTCAAAGTCAGCGTATATCACGTAGGGAGCTTTCATCTGTTTCTGATAATTTTGAAAAGCGAGGATGTTTTCCCCCTCTTCCGGCATGTCTATTTTTGTTGGTCTGCCGTTCACTCCATTGCAGTACTTTTCGTGTTCCACCAGCGTGTGCGCTCTTGTGAAACGTGTTAAGCACCTCATGCAGTAGAAAGTTTTATTGTTTATTGCCTTATCGAACAACAAAGCGCTTTCTCTTTTTATCCAACAGTAATGCTGTCTCTCGCCTTTTTCAAGCAGCATAAGGTTTATTCTTTTTACGCTTTTTTCTTTACTGCTTATTCTGTGCACAATCACTGTGTCTTTTTCCCATCCGAACACGTTTATTGCCAGGTTTCGGTTTTGTTTTTCAAGCTTGTCTATTTGTTTTACCGGTGTTGGAAAATCTATCCCCTTGTAATTTATCCCGTCATTTTTGGGGTATTTGCTTGGTCTTTGGGGGTCCTTCCCATCTTTTGGTGGAAATAAAGCAGATCTTATAGCCCACTTCAGACATTCGTTGTCTTTGTTTTTCACATTTATTATTGCCTTCTTTTTTGCTAGTTCGGCTGGAAGTGCCAAATAGGTTCCTCCGCGCAGTGGCTGATATTTTGCGACATTTACGTATGCTAGCTCTATACTTTCTATCTTCCATCCTGATCCTTGCAATGACCAGTTTTCTATTTCTCCCTTTATTCTTTCCATGAATTCTTCATATTTTTGTTCTATCTGTTCTTTGTCATACCTGGTAAAAACGTGCGGCTGGTCCTCTTTAAAGTAGTGCGACATTTCTTGCGTTTCTCCGTTTCTTTCTATTTCAAAGTTTACTTTTAGCCCGAAGCTCACCTTTACACTTCCCAACTTTTGAATTTCCTGTTCGATCAAATTTGTATACTTTTCTTTATTTGCATTTTTAAACATATAAATATCTTTGTTGTTTGGATTTGTTTGAGATACTGTCATTAACCAGACACGAAGCCATTCCTGGAAATTACTCTGACTTATTTTAAACCCGTCGCGTGTAAGAACCAGTTCAGGTTGTAATGGTTGAGGAAGATTTCTATTTTCCTCCCTTGCTATTGGACCGTAAAATGTTTGCAGAACATCTGATGAAAATCTTGCAGCCGCCATCTCGCCGTATATACAAGTGCAGATAATTGTTCAAATGGAAAATAATTCTGGCGCACTTTGTATATAGACAGTGCATACATTTCTTCAAAAGAAAATAATTTTTTTTGTGTGACACATCCGCTCGCTCTTTGTTACTTCCTTGCTTGCTTATTTTCTCTCTAATACTACCACCACACACATAGAAGTTACTGGTTCTAGCGGAAAAAAATAAAAAGATACAAAACAAAGCTGAATTAACAAGAAACGAGGCGAGCATGGGAGCCGAGTTTCTTGTTAATTCAGCTTTGTTTTGTATCTTTTTATTTTTTTGCGCTAGAACCAGTAACTTCTATGTGTGTAATTGTTCAAGTTTTATGGCGTTAGTTTTTCGATCGTTGTTTGTGCATTCGCACTGATTTTCACGCCATTGCGCTTACCTGTAAGTCACCGGCTTATATACCCGATTGATTCTTTCAAAAGCTAAATTAGTAACGGAATTAAAGGCCTTGAAGTTCTCCAATAGGCGGGTATTCTTTGTATTTATTGACAAAACAAGTTATAGTTTTATAGCCGTAGTTTTGTCGATCGTTGTTTGTGCATTCGCACTGATTTTCAAGCCGAGTAGTATAGTCGGAGTCAATCAAATACCACTTTGGGTGCACCTAAATTTTTCACCTCTTCACGAGACTAGTAGTCAGGGACCAAAGCCAAACCATGCTCACATGGCTCGCACGGTTTGGCTTTGATCCCTGACTATAGTCCCGTAAAGAGGGTGAAAAATTTAGGTTTACCAAAGTAGTATTTGATTGACTCCGACTATACTACTAAGGAAATGAAAGGGGGGTGAAAGGGAGTGAAACCCACGGCGGGGACAAGCAATTAGAGAATTGACACCGTGCAGTATAAAAGTTTTTCAATTAATTATTAAAAAATATTTTTTCTACTAATATACGATGGCTACTGTCGAGCAAAACATTGGACAGACTTTGGAAGAACAAAATTTGGAATTCTATTGCGATTGTATTGAGAGGAAGCAAAACGAGGGATTAAAAACCAAACCAAGGTTAAAACAGATAATCTGGTATAGACTTGGACAGCGAAAAGATCTTGGCTGGGACAAAGTACACCAAGATTTGCAGAAAACCCCTTTTTGTCAAAGACGGCAAAGGCCTGTGAAAGTTATGTTTTGTCTTGAGCACGAAAATTGCGGCGTTGATGGTATATGTGTTCCGTGTATACGAAACGACTCCATCAATCATTACGCTTCCTCAGACATAGACGAATACAACAGCCCCAGACGCTGTATTGAGATATGCGAAGAGGATCTTGAACATGCTTGGATCCTTTGTAAGTTAAGGGGTTTAGACCCAATGCGAGAAATCTTTCAAAAATTTTACTGAGCGACCGATACCTTCGTTTGGTTGCAAAGCAATTAGAGAAACACACCAACAAGTGTATAAACATGGCAGACACATTGGAATTAATAAAAGCACTTCCACTAGAACTTCGAGAAAAAAATCTGTAAGGAGTATATTAAAATAAAACTCTGGCAGCGAAAAATGCTTGGCTGGGACGAGGTTCGAAAAGAAATCCGCAAAGGATATATTAAAATGAAGCTCAGACAGCGAAAAGCTCTTGGCTGGGACGAAGTTCATGCTGCAATCAAAGAAGCACCATTTTGCGTTCGCAATGAACAAATTGTAAGGGTCTTGTTCTGTTATAAATGTGACAGAAGCAGATGTTCGCGAAATGGTCACTGTAATCTGTGTATTAGAAATGGATTCAGACACTATCTCGGCTATCCTATTTATAATGAAGATGATTATGATGAGTGTTTCAAGAAATCTTTCGACGTAGGTTGGTGATATTTCTGAGAAGAAGAGCGGAAACCAATATTTATATTACACAAGCCCAATATTGAGTGAAGTTAACTTACCAAGCGAGACTGTTTATTTTTTTTCCGCCTCTCTCATAGCCTCCACTACTTGACGTGCTATCTGTCTGACCTCGTTTTACCAAACAGGTGTAGAAATTTCGTTTATAACATATATAAGAGCATGAAATAGTGAAATCATTTTGCGTGTCTTCCCGTGTAATTATATTCAAGAAAGTTCTTGAACTTTGTGTATTTACATAATCTTACTAACGTTTAAATAGAAAACTGACAGGTCTTAATTTGTTTTTTTAAAAAAATAAGCAGACCATCACGAAAGAACAATAGATTTAATTGTTCTGAAATTTTTGGGGGCTAAACCACAGAATTTTAGCACTGAAGAATGTAAAAACAAAAGATTTGCGTGGGAGGTAAAACCACAGAATAAGAATTGATTGACAACGCACGTGCAGGCACTTAATGACCACAACCACACAGCATGAAAATTCGAGCTGTTTACATATATTACCAAGCCAAGCGCGTTGCGTAACATTTGTTCAATGCTTATCAATGAATTAGTTGAAAAAGGTTCCATTTGCTTTTTCAAGAAAACTGATTTTATGGAATTCTTTTTCGTACAGATTATAAAAGTTTTTGGAAAATCCTATTTTTTGCACTTTAAAGGGAAAATGGATGTTGACACGATTTGCATTAAATTTGGCGGCAGATGTTATTGTTTTGTTTATATGGCCACCTTGACATATAATGGCTTTACAAATATTACCCTGTTTACAAAGCCACAAGAAAAGACGTTTTTTGTGATAAGCTGAGGGGATGGTTCCTTTATAAATTCCTGTAGAAAGCGTTATACTTAATTTGTCCTTTTTTACTGAGACCGCCGGGGGGTAAACTGCTACATGGTCTGGGCTAGGGGGTATGGGTCCTAGACCTATAATAGCGTTTGAAGTACCTAAATCATGTAAAAAACTCACGAATAATGTAAAGTTATCATCTTGATCCAATGTTTCATCAAGCTGTATATAAGAAAAAAGGCTAAATAAACCCTCTTTTACGTCAAAGTCAGCCAAAGAAACTGTATCGCTTAGCATTAATTTACCCCCGACTGACTTAATATTTGAACCATAACTGTTTTCCATATCAAACGAACTAGGATTTTGTAAATCAAAAAAGTACTCGAATATTAATTCGTAATAGCTTTTATTTTGTTTCGTATTTATCTGACTGATAAGTGGCAAGAAGTGACTATTCAAAAGATCGGTTACCTGTTTGAGATTGACAGCTGCTGCGTCTCTGTCAGCATTTTTTACGCCAATAATCAGATTGCCATTCATGTCAATACTTTTTTCGAAATTTATTTCATCGTTTTCTATTTTGTAACCTGGAGGAACATAATTTTTGAATGAAAAGCCGTTCAGATCTAAATCTGTTTGTAGCGTGATTTTGCCATCATCGATAACGAAAGCCTGATCGTAAACAGTTCCGTCTACATCTGTTTGATAACCTTTTACCCCGTAAATAATCAAAGCAGCCTTTTCAAGTGGTGACGAGCCATCATAACCCGAATTTGAAATATCAAAATAGATAGTGTTATCGTTGTCTTTGTATTTGCGCGTGTGAATAATGGTGCGTGAATATTTCGGGCTGTGACTGTTGAAGTGCTTGGTATGGTAATTAAGAGTATCAACCGGGTTAGGGGTTGAAGCACTTATAAACCAATTAGTATCAACTTTCGGGATAAAGAACTCGACACATATAGTGTACTCTCCTTCGGGCAGAGGTTTTTTAGTTAGCTTTAAGCGTGAGTTGAAAGAATTGACACCAGTTCTTACGAGATTGAAAGTATAAGCTTTTTTATTAACACTGTGAAGGTTGGAGGTAAAGTCTTCAAATGTAACAGAAGTAACATTGTTAACAGCTGTAACGCCCGACCCTCGCGCCAAATAGGCTAAGGCATTTTTATGTGAGTGTCCTGCTGAAATAGAATTTGAGCCCACGTATTTTTTCATTGAAGTGAGATTTACAGCATCTTGCTCGCCGACAGGATTTGCAAGCTGTTTGATCGCATGGTCTTTCATGAGAATATCTCCAGAAATATTAGCAGTTGATAAATCCGCACTATTACCCTTTTCCCCTTTTTCACCTTTTGGACCAATAGCACCCTTTGAACCCGCGGGTCCTGTAGGTCCAGTGGGTCCCACAGGTCCTGTAGCTCCGGTTGGTCCTGTAGGTCCCGTTGCTCCCGCAGGGCCAGCAGGTCCGGTCGGCCCTTGTGGTCCAGTATCACCCTTTAATCCTTTTTCCCCAACATCGCCTTTATCACCTTTAGGACCTTGCGGGCCAGTATTGCCCTTATCACCTTTTTCACCTTTAGGGCCAGCGGGTCCAGTTGCGCCAGTTGGACCAGCAGGGCCGGCAGGGCCGGTTTTCCCTCGGATTGAAGTAGACTCTTCATGTGTTTGAGTTGCACCCGTCGCACCGTTAAGATACCCCATCTCTATATATTTTCATCAAAATTTTTGAGTGTGGTTTTTTTTGGTTTGTCGTAGTATAAAAAAGAATATTTAGCATCGATAGCCCTTTCAAGCAGCTCTCTGTCAATTCCCAATTCATCAGCAATACGGTTATTTTCTCTGGGAAGAAAGTTGAAAATGCAAAAGTGGGTGCAATTATCTCGGATGTTTTTGGGGGTCTTGAAGTAGCTTTGAGAAAGATAAATGACGCTGCAATTGCGCTGCCGCCCGTTCATAAAATAATCGATAATGTCGTTTTGGTTTTTTTCACAAACCATATCATCGAAGATTACAATTTTTTGGTTGTCAGTGGGCAGCATCTCAAGAGGAATAACATCGTTGGCGCCTTCAATAACATTATACCCAGCCGCAGGATTGACTCTTTTATCGAAATCATCAATCATATATTGGTACTTGTCTTGATGCAGGTTTTTTGTGCAAAGGTAAATTTTGTCGTAGACCAACAGCCTGTAAAGCATATGCATGAGAATATTTGTTTTACCAGAGTTGCTCGGCCCACAAATAAGCATCCGAAAGGTATTTGCTGGCATACAAGGGTGGCCTTGCTTGTAATTACTTTTTGTAGTCAAACTGGGGTCGTAATTTGGAATTTTCATTTTTTTTCTGTTATATATACGGCAAAAATATGTCCATGAAGAAGTGGCGAAAACTTGCCAGCGAAAAGGCACAAGTTGAGCAGCAGAACGACAGCATTCTCGCGGCAATAAAAAATAACAAAATAGATAAAGAGTTTGGTCAGCTATCAGGTGAGGAGTTGTTCAAACCTATCACATCGCGGCTTGACAAACTCCAAGTAGGGGCGGCCCAAAAAGAAGAGGAAGAAGAGAAAGAAGAGGTTCCAGACTATGGTATGGATGAGTTTGATTTAAATAACCCCTTTGACGAAGATTTTAACCCGGATGAGGAAACTCCACTACATCACCAACACCATCACCAACACCATCACCAACACCAACACCAACATCATCACCACCACCATCTCCTACATCAACACCGTTACCACCTTTGGCCGAAGAGGAAGAAATGGAATTAACGGAAAGCCCAGAGGAAAAACCAAGTAAATGGGGGCCACCAAAAGAACTGGTTATGAAGGGATCAGAGTCAGTTGACCTTCAGACACTAAACAGCATGTTATCAAAAAATAAAGACAATCCCGGCTATGTTGTAAAAAGCAAAAAATCAAAATTCCACGGATATACAATGGCAGACATAAAAAAGGCAAGAGATGAAATTCTTGAAAGGAGAAAAAAAGGTGGGGTAAAACAACCCCATAGCGGGGCTTTCACCGATTGGATGAACCCCCCACCTCTTGACGATGAAACTGAAAAGGAAATGGAAGGAAGCGGAAGTGTAGATCCAAACGCTTTGGTTGAAAGGCTACACTTAAGCTTGGCGTCTATACAGGCGGGCAACACTTCACTGAAGCTGAAAAAACAGGTCCAGCAGATGTTAGGGTTGCTGGTAAAGCTAAAGGAAAAAATATAACAGAAAAAGAAGCCCACAAAATTTTGAGTAATATTATATAAGCAACATGTCAACCCATTTTCATTTCAACCTGTTGCTTGACTCGCAGCTGGCCAAACAAAAAAACACCAACAGCAAGTCACATGACTTCACAATTAACTTTGACCCACCAATCGCTTTAGACCCCTACAAAAGGTACAAGGCGGCGTTAAATGAGCTGGTATCCATGTCTTATTCGTGGTACAACATCGCGAAACGGTACAACAACAACGAGTTCAAATGGCGGAAAAAAACAGAGAACTGGAAAACCGTGACAATCCCGGACGGAATGTATAATTATGAAGACCTCAACACCACCATTCAGTCACTAATCGGAAGAGTGGATCCCAAGGATGAAAAATCCAAGTTTATTGTCCAGCTGTATTTTCACAGCACAACGTATCGGGCGGTCATTTTGTTGCAGGACGGCTACGAGCTTGACCTAAGTGGAGGTGAATTCGCCGCGTTGCTGGGTTTTGACAAGAAAACAATAGACGGAGCGAACAATAGGAGCGACCGCGTGCCAAATATAACAAGAGGCGTCGACTGGATCTACATCCATTGTGACCTCATTTCAAGGGCTGTGAACAACATCGGGGCTGACGTTATGTTCTCTTTTTCAACCGCGGAACTCTCCGTCAGCTACCCCTTTTCAAAAGAGCCCCGCTGACTCCTGTGGCACCCGGTAAATAGAAATAGAATCAACGCAATAAATATCAAAATCACAGACGGACGCAACAACATTATAGATCTGAATGACCAAGACGTGGCTTTAAGTATTATCATCGAAGAAGAAAAAGAAAAAGAATTTACACATAAGTATAATAATGAATCATCCGAGCGAGTGGGCGAGATATTATGACGCGCCGAAGGGAACATATAGATACAAACACAAAGGTACGGGGGTTGTTAGAGACACCCTGTTGAATATAGGAAAGCGGTTCAAAAAGAAGGTCACCCGTCAGACGTTGAAGAAGGCTGTAAATGAAGCCTCAAAGCAAATGCTAAAAAAAGCTGCAGAAAAAGCAGAAGAAAAAGCGGCTGACAAGATACAAGCCGTTTTGCGGCGGGGTGAACCCCGCACCCCCACAGTGGAGGTACCCCATACCCCACGCCCCAAGAGTAAGCGGGGAAGTACGCTTAGTACCGAGTCGCTGCAAAAACTGAAGAAGATGCAAAGTGGGGTAGTACCTAAAACTAAACTCAGCGGAGATTCGCGGAAAAAGTTGAACCAGATTTTAAATGCGGGTCGGGATGCAAAGTTGAAAGTAAACCAATATTTGGCGGAAAATTAAAATAATTTTTTAAAAAATATATAACCGAAGATGTTTAGAAGCCACAGGCATTTGGAAAAAACAGAGTACGTTCGTATCAATTTAGAAACACCGATCACAATCCTGGGAAACAATCAGCACCAGGAAAAAACTGGCTATAAATTCGCACTCACCAACCGAAACAACTGGTTTGACTGGTATAACGCCTACTTTCGGGCTGATTTCACTTTCGAGGCAACCGCGGATGGTGCGGCAGTTGCAGGGGACGTCCGGTCAGCACCCATTAACGGTTCTTTTTCATTGATAAACAAACTTTCGGTGAAAGCATCGGGCAAACCCCTTTACAACGCAAACAACATTCACAAGTTGATATTCATAAAGAACCTGCTGGATTTTTCTGATGACTTTGCGAGGAGCGCGGCAAAAAATCAGTTTTGGTATTTGGACACGGACAAAAGCAATGTAACGGCCGCCGCCGCCACTAACCAAGGAATCAGACAAAGGGGCTTGCTTGCCCACGCCGGCCTCAGAGTTGAAACCCTCATACTGCTTAACAGATACTCATTCTTTGAAGAGCTTAGTGACAAGCTTCTCCCCCCCATGCAGCTGGAGTTTGAAATTGAACTACAACCGGATGCAGAGCTGATTTGGCAAAACGATGGCACAGATCGTAGGGTAGTGGTGAGAAACCTTGAGCTGTGGGTTCCAATGCTGCGTTTTACCAGCGAAGGACAGAAGCTCGCAAACGAAAACTTTTTGAAACCTCAGAAATGGACGTACCTGAATGAAGCGCTTCTGCCCAGCCCCAGTCGGCGTGCCGCTTTCGGTTCGTGGCAGATAAATCCCGGTCTAAAAGACGCAAAACATGTTTTTATTTTCATTCAACAGACAAGGAATAAGAACGCCTTGACTCAAAACCCCTACTTCTTTGACACCTTTGACATTGACGGAGACAATTCAGCCAAGCTAGCGGCCTGCCGGCTGCAGTACGGATCTTCACAGTACTATCCGCAGCTGGACTACGACGAAAACTTCAAACTGCGCATTCTCAATGACTTGATGAACTACCGGTACCGCAAAAACGACTACAACACCGGTGTGCAGCTTCAGCCCAACAACTTCGAGACGCTGTACCCAGTACTCTATTTCGACCTACGTGAAAACAAGGAAAACAGGACAAACGACCCGAAGCAGATGGTTTTCGACTACAGGCTCAACGAGGCGGCCAACGCGCAAGACTACACCATTTATGCGGGAATTTTGTATGAGTCCGAATTTGTTCTCAAGCAGGTGGGCAATGAGCTGGTGGTTGTTTAACTCAGTTGCTGATTCCACACCCCTAGGGTAGCAACTCAGTTGCTAAATAAATTTTTGAAATAAGTATAAAGATGACGACTTACTATCCGCATAAGATTTCACTTTCAGACGGGCAAAAAGTCAGCCTCGCGCGGGCCTTTGGGCCAGGAGAAGCCGTAACGCTCAGATTTAAAAACGAGGCTATAACTGGGGGCAGCGACATTTTGCACTTGACCGCCAGGCAGATCAAAAAAATACAGCGCGCTATCAAAAACAAAACAGGCGTGGACATAGACATGAGCAAGACACAAATCAGACATGTGCGCAAGATGGCGAGTGGGGCCGGGATGCGGGTAAAACGTCCCCCCAGAGGAGGAAATGGAATGCGCATCAACCCTCCACCATATATGCGCCCTCCACCATTTATAGGTTCTTGGCGCGACCAAAAAAAAGCCTACCTTCGTTGATGTCCCCTTAACTGATTATGACTTACAGCGGTGGTGCCAATACTTGAAAATCCCCATCAAAGGTATATTTGCGAGAGACGAGATCCACGTGAAAAACCACTCCCCTTGTATAATCAACATGGATGATCTTGGAGGGCCAGGCACCCACTGGGTTTGTTGCTGGGGCGGGCGGGAATACTTTGACTCTTTTGGTTTACCTCCGCCCACGGAATGGGAAATTGAGTTGATTCTTGAGGGCAAACAGACCTTTCTTCGGAATGACAACCAGCTTCAGTGGGAATTCAGCGTGCGCTGCGGCTACTACTGTTTGCTTTTCCTGAATGAACGGCACCGCAGGCGAACATTCCAAGGTATCTTAGACATGTTTTCAGAAAATACACACGCCAATGAGGCTGTGGTGAAGGATTATTTTACACATAATGTATAAAGATGGATGTTTACTGTGTGAAAGAACGCCGATTCACACCTAATGTGGTGGGAAGTGAAACATTTGCAACCACAAGAAATGGTAAAAGGTTGCTTAAAGTAAAATGTGCTAGCTGCGGCATTACCAAGACAAGATTTGCCAGTGGGGTAAACCCCACACCCCAAAATGCTCAAGAAGGAGGTAATATTTTGGATCCAATATTTAAGTGGACCAGAAGTGGTTTACCCAAAAAGAAGAGAGAAGAACTTGCACGCGCTGAAAAAAGAATGTTCGGAGGTGGGGTTCTTGATACAGTTGGAAATACAGCAGCTGAAGCTTTCTTTGAGTACGGAGTTCCTTATTTAGCCAAACCAATCGCGAGAAAAGCTGTTAATTACACAATTGATGCTTTGTCTGGGGATTTGTTGACTAAAGCCTCAAACAGATTAAGACCAAAAGATATGATGAAAGGCGGGTGTCACACAGCAGCCTGAGAATTTTCTTTAATTATATAAGATGGAGGTATACTGCGTGAAGGAAAAGCGTTTCACACCCAACATACCGGGAAGTGAAAAAAACACTACCACAAAAAATGGTAGAAGAATGTTAAAAGTAAAATGCGCAAGTTGTGGCATTACCAAGACACGGTTTATTAGTGGGGGTACCCAACGTGGTGGTAATTATGATATGAGAATTTATGCGGGTAATCGAGTAGATGACCCAACAAACCCTCTTTACCAACGTGGTGGGGCTTTTGATTTGCATAAAGCTATTGGCAAGCTGCCTAAGCCAAAAAAGGGGTGGACACTTCCGGGCCACAACTATACAGGGCCGTACAATCCTCTTGAAAAACAGCTTTCTTACGACCCCAAGACGGGAAAGATCTTGAAGATATATCAGCAACCCACAGGCGCCACGGACGCAGTTGCAATGCAGCATGATGTTGATTATGCCGTCTGTGCAGGCAAGAAAAATAAGAAAGGCTGCAAACATGATGCAGACAAAAAAATGGTGAAGGCGCTTGACGCTATTCCCAAAAACAAACGGCAATGGGGTCACGCGGCGGCGCGCAACGCAATCAGCTCGAAGCAAAAAGTAGGATTGGGTGTCGGTGAAACGATCAAATCGGGAAAAAGATCCCCGGCTTTCAACATTCTCAAGATGTGGCTGCTGCAATCATGGCTATCACAGGTGGTGATAAGGATTTGTTTAAAAAGTATTGGAGTGGTGACATCGCAAAAGGTGCCTTTAACACGAAAACTGGCCTGTTCAGCAAAAAGTACACCAATTTAACATCAACAACATTGACAATTACACTCTAACTACTTTTGACTTCACATCACTATACACAAACATAACTCATTCAGACACCATCCATGCCATTATCACCAGCTGCAAAATACTTAACTTACCAACTTTTTACAGAGACTTTTTATTAAACTTGAACAATTTTATTAACAACCGAAACTTTTTTATTTCTGGACAAGACATTTATCAACAGACAAATGGCGTCGCTATGGGCAGCTACCACAGTCGGCAAATTGCCGACTTGGTTCTGCTGCTCAGCGAACTGACATTTTTTACTGACAAAGACACTACTGGCCTTTTTATTTTTTGTAGATACATTGACGACGGTTTTATGTTGACAGACAAAAATCACAGTACAAACCTCATCAACCACCTATCATCCACATATCCATTACAAATCCCCCTCACTTTTACCACCAACTGCCATTCCATTCATTACCTCGACCTCACAGTTTCACTCAACTATCACACCATCATGTATCACAAAATTCATCATCGCATCTACCAAAAACCACATCACAAATACATGTACCCCCATTTTTCATCTAATCATCCACAACACATTTTCACTGGCATCATAAAGACAGAGACGATACGCTACAGCAGACTATCTAAAACCATTGACGACTACAACTTCATCCACAAACTTTTTACCCTACGATTAACGGCACTGGACTACCCTGACAAACTGATTACAGTCAACTCCTTTCCATGGTTACCCTACAACGCTCACAAACGGCGTAGTACTAAGTAAACAAAAAACGACACAACAACAACTTGACAATCTACTACCGCACCAAGTACAACAAACATACGAGAACTGACAAAATCGTACGCCACATACTACACAAATATCACAACATGCACATTCCCAAACTCTCCAAAGCCTATTGCAACACCACTAAACTCCACACCATGTTACTCACAAACAAACGCCTACATTCTAAAATCATCAAAAATATTTAAATCCAAAATAGAGAACACCAGTTTTTCAAAATTAAATTTGTGAAAATTTAGCTATAAAGCCATCCTCCTTGTCAAATTTTAATATATTTTCAAGCAAAAATAAGTTATTCTGAATCACAAAGTTTTATACATGTATCTTATTTATTAATAATTAAAAAAACTGATGTAAGCAATTTATTTATATCAATAAGTCTAATTTCGTTATAAGAAATTTATTGAAAGTTGAGATGTAAGAACGTTTGAAAAAGGAACATCGTTCCCCGTACGGTTACGATTATTATACAGCTTTTTTTTTTTTTTTTCCTCGATGCTAAGGTTTCATTCCTAAACTTGTTTTAGTTGAATAATTAATTTAAACAATTTATATGTCAGATAAGGTTTCAGTAACATATTTAATTAAATTATTAATTGAAAGAACTTATCAGTCAGTTTTTGTTTTTAGGGTTTCTTTATTCTTTTCTGGGTCTGTTGGGTATTTATTTCGCCATTTCGAGTCTTCCACTTTTGCACCAATTACTGCATTATTCGAGGGAGGTCGATTTATCTCCGCCACATACAACCGGAGGCCACTTAACTACTTCACTACATACGAATCCCTAAAACGATTGATCAAATGTCAGCCACCTTTCATTCATACTACAATGGTCTACAAACCTACCTTGTGCATCTTGTTCAAGTATACACGCCATCGCTCGACTGCATGACGAGAGAACGAAGAACGAAAGATCTTGCCAAGAATCAATTATACTGTGACGAACGAATGCGTGACATTATTGGTTGTTGCGAAATCACCACGCTGTTGTAATAGGATCTAGTTTTTGTTCGGGGAATTGAGAAGAGGATTAAAACACGTGTGTATTTTCGTGAAGGATCTGTCCTTTATTTCGGCACGTTACATTGGTGGCAGCGGTGTAGGATTTGTCAAACCGATAGTATGGCGCACTATAACGATGGTGAGGTTAATTTTGGTCCGCTGATTGACCTGAATTCCGAAGATTTAGCTCCAACTGAAAAGGATGCGACGACAATGGCGAAATCTCCTGTCCCGGTCGGGAGTAGTACTCCACATACTGAAAGGCACAGCAACGACGAAACCGTAGACCAAGTTTTAAAGGCGATTACGGCAATCAGCATCGGCATCGAGAAGCAAAACAGTGCCTTAGAAGATCGTTTCGGCGAACTTAGTAAACGCCTCGATGCCCTCGAAACAAAACAGCGTGACAGTCGCGTTACACTGGGCACCAGTCCCCGCGATAGCGGTCTGGATTTGTTTAGCAATCACGAGGAGGTGCGTTTTAGCGAACTTCCAGCCCCTCTTTCACCCAGCCCTTGTCACCAGCTTCCACAACAAAAAGAGAAGCCACGTGTCCGTCCCTCACCTTACAATGGTTCAACTCCGTGGGAGGATTATAAAGCCCAGTTCGAACTTGTAGCAGAGATCAATGGATGGGATGGACGGACCAAAGCAGCCTACCTGGCGGTCAGTCTGAGCGGCCCAGCTCAGGCAGTGCTTGGCGACCTGGACAAAACCCAGCGTACTCGCTACGCTGACCTGGTCGCAGCACTTAATAGCAGATTTGGCACATCAAACAGAACGGAAATGTTTCGGGTCTCCCTACGAAGCCGCACCCGAAAGCCTCAAGAAACCCTCCCTGAATTGGCTCAGGCAATCCGGAGGCTGACAAGACAGGCCTACCCCGATGCCCCGATTTCCCTTCGAGAGTCGATCGCAAAAGACCAGTTCATCGAGGCATTGACCGATCCAGAACTTCGTTGGAAGGTCCATCAAGCCAAGGCAGCCACTCTCACTGAGGCGTTGGATGCTGCTGTTGAAGTTGAGGCGTTTTTCTCCGCTGAGAAACAACGTGGTGGAACGAAGATCTTACAGGCGGTAACTACACAGAGCCCAACACCAGCAGATTCTACTCTCAAGCAAGAACTGCACGAGCTTAAAACACTGGTACAAGGCCTGGTCCAGCAACCACGAGGTATCTCCGATTTGTCGCAACGTAGTTGGCAAAGGACCTGGACTTCGCCGGAGTGTTGGGCTTGCGGTGCCCAGGGGCACATTCAACGCTACTGCCCTAAACGTCTCGGAGATGGGTTGCGTACACCGTCGGGGAGGCTAGCTTCCCAACAGCCACAGGAATGTCCGGGAAACGAGACACTGTCGAGTTCAAGGGCCAGAGCCCGACAGACCAATCAACGC